>CM024759.1:30646251-31289720 GCA_014218235.1 Colocasia esculenta
CTCAGTTGGTAGGGAGACTTCCTACCCCGTTTTGAGTTTAAAAGCATGATTTGATGGGGTTTAAAGGTTGGAGCATGTGTGGGTGGTGTGCCATGGTTTAGAATTGCGTTTACTGCTTTGAATTGGAGTTTGGTCATCTTTTGTGTGGTGTTTCTCCCGTGGGGAGTGTGGGGTTCGGTTTGTGAATTGATGTCACAGACGAACTGGAGTCACGTCGAGTGTCCCACCGCGATTCGTTGAACGCGTCGTATCGCGACGACGCATTCTGCTTTTCGATGTGTCTGTTAAGTCAGTCGTCTAGTCGCGACCTTGTGGTCTGTCGCATTAGCGTGAAATGCGGCATCAAGATTGGACGCGACTATGAGTTGACCGAAGGTTTGACCGGTTGGGGTCTTGTGGCGTCGTGTCGGGCCGACGCAACCTGGTCGCATCGCTAAGGCCTGTCACGACAGCCTTTGTAATAGCACCTGGAAGGGCCGACACGACACCGTCGCGGTGCTTGGCTCTGTCACGATAAGGTTTGGAATGGCGTCCAAACCGATCGACGCGATTCAAGTAGCGGCATCTGTGTTGGATGCGTTTCAGGTTCTATGGTCGTTTGTGATGGTCGGGCAGTGAAGGTCTTGTGTAGACCTAGCCCGGGTTTGTGGTGGTTCTTTAAAGGTTATTATAATGATTAATTTATTATGTAGTATGTGTTACCATGGAGGTCACGGGGTGACCAATGACATGCGAGTTATGTTCCGATGTTGGTATGCTTATGTGTTGTGATAAGCATGCCTATGTATTAACGTAAGTGCTTAATGGTTGTCCCCCGCCTGTGGCGGGATGGACATTGGGGTGGGGTGGGGTGGGGGCGCTTCCACCCGGGATCGAACCCGGGTGGCGCTGGGCTTTCCCAGTGGCGGATGCCACTGGGCTAATAACCAAAAAAAAAAAAAAGTGCTTAATGGTTAATGTGTGAAGTGTAATGTGTGGTCTTGGCGGTCATGGGATGACCCCATTAATGATCGGTTGTGTGTAGGATAGCTTGAGGGTTAGGATGACCGATGGTAACCTATTCTTTACACTTGTGTACCGTGTGTTGTACATAAAGGTTATATAGTGTGTACATCGTGGTTTGTGAAGGTGTCTATGTTGGTTAGCTTGGGGGTCACATGGTGACCGTTGACAAGCTAAGCTTGACACTTGTATACCGTGGTTTATAATAATGGATCGTATATCATGGTTGTGTGTTTTCCGAGTCTGGTGGTCCGGCGCTTATTCCGAAATACCTCTCTAGTCGATTACCCTAGCACCGGTTGCTTAGGGCTTGTCCCGGTACGGGTGTACCGTCAGGGTCTGTGTCGTCTTCCTGGACACCCTCCTCTCGTGCTTGAGTAGTACGTCCGGCTGAGGGGAAAGATGACAGGGGGTAGCGACTTGTGTTTGTGGGTGTGCAGTCGCTTGTAGCACACTCGTGGTTGGAGGTACAGACACCAGTAGTCGACACTGGTCCCCAGCTAGTCCTGTTCCAATGCCTCACTTTAGGGTTCTCGGTCAGAGTCCCTAAAGGTGTCAGGCTTGGGCCTGGAGGGTGTGTGACCTGTAGGTTGTGGTGGTTAGTTAGTCTCCACTATTCTTGGCTTGTTGTTGTGGAGCGGCAGTTGGACCTTCCGTCCGTGACTGCGAGACAAAGAGGTAGTTCTTGTGCTTTGCTGTCCGGGTTGGAGACTGGCGTCATGAACCAGTAGTCCGTTCCCGAGTGGTGGCATCGTCTCCATACTGACTCCTGTTAGACCACTGGTTCTGGTTTGTGTGTGAACCGCTGGTTAAGGTATATTTGTGAAACTGTTAACCATTGTGATGTGCCCTTGAGGTGGCACGGTTCTGTGGTTTAGTGTTGTACCTCGTGGTAGTAGGTACATGTACCCTTTAAGGGTAGAGTGATGTTATGGTGGTACGTGAGTCCCAACCTCAGCTGGTGTTGAGGTGAGACCGTGCGTACTGTGGAGGTCTTATAGTGTGACTCTCCACGTGTTAAATAGATTGGTTTCCGATGATGATTTGGTTTACGGGTGTTGGCTGGTTGTCGCCAATCCTGATGCTTTGTGTGTGTGGTTAGCCAGTGAGACTGTAGCCTAGGTAGTGGTTTGCCGGCGAGGCTTATAGTCGAGGTGGTTTGGTTTTAGGGCGGACTATCGGTGTTAAGCCAGTCCTGTGTTTCCCTTTATTTTCCGAGGATCGGGTTTAACCGGTGTGCTTATGACTAGTTGTCATTTAACATGCTTGTGTTTGCATGTTATGTTTTGGCTACCGGCGTTGCCAATGAGACCCTTTGGGGTTGAGGTCTCTTTGTGTTGTTGTGGTTTTGTTGTGGGAGGTCCCTACTGAGCCAGTGACTTGTTAAGGCTCACTCCCTTACAGTCTTTTTCAGGTGTTGGCCGACTTAGCAGGTGTTGGCTAACTTCGGCATGGTTTACGCAGAGTAGTGCAGACTTGTACCACTAGCACTAGAGTAGTTGAGTCGTCTGAACTTGTGCTCCCTCGGGATATGCCCCAGGTAGTTGTACTCTTTAATTGGACATGTAATATTGTAATTGTGGACAATTGTACATTGTGATTTACAGTTATATACACTTGTACTTTCTTGTGTTATATACTGTAATTATGGTCTTTTATATTCGTACTGGACACGTGTTAGTGATATCCCTTGCGAGACTTTGGTCCGATCGCGGGAGTCGGATCTGGATAGGGATTCATATTGGGTATAGATATCCAGGGCCGTTACAGTTGGTATCAGAGCAATGGTCCAGTTAGAATATGAAAAGACATTGAAGGTACAGTGTCCCAATACATGAACTAATGTCCACTGATGGTAGTAAGTCTGCATTTTTGTGTGGTGTCAAGTGGTTTTTGGTGTGAGTTTTTGACACGTAGATCGTGTGTTTCTGCTTGTTAAGCTGACAAGTGTTGGCAGTGGTTGAGAAACGGTGTAGGTTGTGGTGAGAATTATGTTGTTTTACCACTAGTGTGCCAGTCTGCAATGAAAGAACAGTTGTTTAAAGGTCCTTAGTTATAGAAATTGAAGAGTTTCGAGAATTCAAATATGGAAACCAGTAAGGATGTTATAGTAAGAACCAAAGTTGGCAAAGATAGGTAAGAGGTAATAATGGGATAGTATGGTAAAGAAACAGTGTTATTGACGTGGAATAGCTTGAGTTACTATTGTTACATGTCTGGATTATGGTCAAGAACTTTGGTAGAGGTAGTTAAGTAATGAAAGGTGCAGTGAAAGAAGCATTGTAATGTGGAACAGTACCTATTTAACTAAGGAATTGTGATTAAGGAATTTAGTAAGGGTAACCGCTATATCTGAGATCTGTGCTAGCTAGCAAGTGTTAAAAGAGTGGTTTGAATGATCATGTGATAAGGTACTAGTAAGCAGAGGATCAGAGATAGCAGAGGGTTGAGAGCATATTGTAATTAGAAGCAGATGAGCCAAAGAGTTTGAGAATTTGGCTGTTATGAATTGAGATGGTAATAGAAAATTAGAGTTAGAGATTTATGTAGGTTCGTGCCGAGGTGATCACCTAAATAAAGAGAAAGTAAAGGAAAGATGTTTGCTCCACAAATGGCGATCTGTCAGGATTTTATAGAATGTTTTGTTAAAGGTAGCTGAATTAAAAAAAAATAGTGTCGTCTAGCAGTTGGGTGCAGCCTGAGAGGAAAGAGAGATAAAGGCTGAGTTCGATACCGGTCGAGAATGAGGTTAAGAGTGATGGGAATGAGGCTGAGTTATGTGAGTCAGAATAAAAAGGAAATGAGTCAGTTGAGAAGCAGATACAAAATATCAAGCTAAGTGGACTAGCAGGGCAGATTGCGAAAGGAATTTAAGTAAAGATTTGAATGGAAAGAGAGAATACAGCGGATTATGAAGTGAATGCGATCAGATAGCTCAACAGGTATTTAGCAAGAGTTTATGTGACAGTGCCCAGAAAGTGATTCAGTTGAGCAAAAAGGGTACTTTTATGAAAGTATTCCAGAAATTGAAATGAGAGCAAAGGCAGAACATCTAAAGGGCTATTTTGAAAGGTTGTGAATATAATGTGATCTATCAACCAGAGAATTTGATTTAAAGTAAGAAAGAGATATGAAGAGCTAGATATGTCAATAGCAGTGTGGCAGAACTCAAAAATTTTAAATGATAACATGACCAGAATGGAAATATTAGAGGAAGTAGTTCAGAAATTTAGGTTCCTTCTTCTAGTAATTATATGATTGAGTAAGATGGATTGATAAATGAGAAAAACTGGAATTGAGTTCAGCCGGAACTAGTGTAACAACAGGAATGGGAGGTAATGAGAGGTAGTAATAAGAATAGCATTTGTGGGATACTTTTCTAAGAATCCAGTGTAATCAGAGCAGCGCTGCGGAAGCATGGAAGATCTGATATCCACAGGTTATCCGAAGTTTGGTAGATTAAAGGAAAGTTTGAGGTTTGCTACACCGTTAGGCCAAGAGGCAGTGGTTCTTGATCAAGTGTGATTTAAGGCAGCTTGAACAGAAAGGTATTAAAAGGCAGGAAATGCAAGGATGGTAATTGATGTTCTTTGGGAAAGCTGGCAGAGGAAAATATGTATACAAATGAGGTAGAGTAATGAACAACAGTGACAGATAGATAATGGAATAGCACCAGGCAATTTAAGACTTTAAGGCTGGTTCCGCATGAAAGAGCACTGAAGTGTGGTAGTGTATAGCAAGAGGTCTGAATTAGATTAGCAGCTCAGGAAGAAATGTTACGAAACACAGCTGAGGAAATGTAGACGTAGGTTGAGTCCAAGGAGATAAAGTGCCAATAGCAAGGTGGAATTGTTTGCGGCCAGAAAATAAAGGAAGAATGGTTCATACCAATTGGGCGGAGCAAGTAAGGAAAAGAAATAAAGAGTAGAGCGGTTATGAAAAAGAAAGGCAAGAGCAGCAAAGAATGTATCCTACTTGTTCTATTTACGGCTTTGTTTCTTTTTAGGTGTTAGTCTGCTTTGCTGTGGTTTCGTCCTAAATGTCGAGGACGACATTTCTTTTTAGGTGTTAGTAATGTAACAGTACGGTTGTTCGGATCCGGGTTTATCAGGTCTATGTGTGGTGCTCTTGACCAAGAGATGGTCAATGGGCAATTTGTGTGGTTTCTGTGCACAGGGTGAGCAGTGTGGGCCAGATATGCCAGCCCATTAGCACTGCTGGTTCTCTGTTTGGAATCGCGGCGGAGGCAGGCGACGCGATATGAACGCATCGACCTTGCCGGACGCGATTCCAGGAACCACTTGTGTTGCATGTGGCGCGGGTTTCAGTTTGGTGTCTGACAGGGGGGACGCGTTTAAAGGGTTTAAACGCAGCTTCTGCCTTGGACGCGATTTCGATCAGAGTGATAAAAGCTTTGTTTCGTCCAGACAGAGCAGAGGAGGCTCTGTCCGGCGTAAGGGAGATGCTGTGAAGCTTCTCCGGCGAGGCTTTCCGACGATTTCGGCTTCTAGTGGCTCGTGCGGTGCGGGAACCACGCGAGGATGGCGTCCGAAGCATGGGCGTGCCATCGGTGAGGAGGTTTTGGTGTTCTTTCGCTTCTCTCAGCTGGTAGGGAGACTTCCTACCCTGTTTTGAGTTTAAAAGCATGATTTGATGGGGTTTAAAGGTTGGAGCATGTGTAGGTGGTGTGCCATGGTTTGGAATTGTGTTTACTACTTTGAATTGGAGTTTGGTCAGCTTTTGTGTGGTGTTTCTCCCATGGGGAGTGTGGGGTTCGGTCTGTGAATTGATGTCATAGACGAACTGGAGTCGCGTCAGGTGTCCCCGCCGTGATTCGTTGAACACGTCGTATCACGACGAGGCGTTCTGCTTTCCGATGTGTCTGTTAAGTCGGTCGTCTGGTCACGACCTTGTGGTCTATCGCGTTAGCGTGAAACGCGGCGTCAAGGTTGGACGCGACTATGAGTTGACCGAAGGTTTGATTGGTTGGGGTCTTGTGGCATCGTGTCGGGCCGACGCGACCTGGTCACGTCGCTAAGGCCTGTCGCGACAGCCTTTGCAATAGCGCCTGGAAGGGCCGATGCGACACTGTTGTGGTGCTTGGCCCTGTCGCGACAAGGTTTGGAATGGCGTCCAAACCGATCGATGCGATTCAAGTGGCGGCGTCTGTGTTGGACGCGTTTCAAGTTCTATGGTCGTTTGTGATGGTTGGGCAGTGAAGGTCTTGTGTAGACCTAGCCCGGGTTTGTGGTGGTTCTTTAAAGGTTATTATAATGATTAATGTAATATGTAGTATGTGTTGCCATGGAGGTCACGGGGTGACCAATGACAGGCAAGTTATGTTCCGGTGTTGGTATGCTTATGTGTTGTGATAAGCATGCCTATGTATTAACGTAAGTGCTTAATGGTTAATGTGTGAAGTGTAATGTGTGGTCTTGGCGGTCATGGGATGACCCCATTAATGATCAGTTGTGTGTAGGATAGCTTGAGGGTCAGGATGATTGATGGTAAGCTATTCTTTACACTTGTGTACCGTGTGTTGTACATAGAGGTTATATAGCATGTACATCGTGGTTTGTGAAGGTATCGGCGTTGGTTAGCTTGGGGGGTCACATGGTGACCGTTGACAATCTAAGCTTGACACTTGTATACCGTGGTTTATAATAATGGATCGTATATCATGGTTGTGTGTTCGCCGAGTCTGGTGGTCTGACGCCTATTCCGGAATACCTCTTTAGTCAGTTACCCTAGCACCGGGTGCTTAGGACTTGTCTCGATACGGGAGTACCGTCAGGGTCTGTGTCGTCTTCCTTGACACCCTCCTCTTGTGCTTGAGTAGTACATCCAGATGAGGGGAAAGATGACAGGGGGCAGCGACTTGTGTTTGTGGGTGTGCAGTCACTTGTAGCGCGCTCGTGGTTGGGGGTACGGACACCAGTAGTCAACACTGGTCCCCAGCTAGTCCTTTTCCAATGCCTCACTTTAGGGTTCTTGGTCGGAGTCCCTAAAGGTGTCAGGCTTGGGCCTGCGGGGTGTGTGACCTGTAGGTTGTGGTGGTTAGTTAGTCTCCACTGTTCTTGGCTTGTTGTTGTGGAGCGGCAGTTGGACATTCCGTCCGTGACTACGAGACTAAGAGGTAGTTCTTGTGCTTTGTTGTCTGGGTTGGATACTAGCGTCATGAACCAGTAGTTCGTTCCCGAGTGGTGGCGTCATCTCCATACCAACTCGTGTTAGACCACTGGTTCTGGTTTGTGTGTGAACCACTGGTTAAGGTATATTTGTGAAACCGTTAACCATTGTGGTGTGCCCTGGAGGTGGCACGGTTCTGTGGTTTAGTGTTGTACCTCGTGGTAGCAGGTACATGTACCCTTTAAGGGTAGAGTGATGTTATGGTGGTACGTGAGTCCCGACCTCAGCTGGTGTTGAGGTGAGACCGTGCGTACTGTGAAGGTCTTGTAGTGTGAATCTCCACGTGTTAAATAGATTGGTTTCCAATGATGATTTGGTTTACGGGTGTTGGCTGGTTGTCGCCAATCCCGATGCTTTGTGTGTGTGGTTAGCCGGTTAGAGTGTAGCCTAGGCAGTGGTTTGCCGGTGAGGCTTATAGTCGAGGTGGTTTGGTTTTAGGGCGGACTAGCAGTGTTAATCCAGTCCTGTGTTTCCCTTTATTTTCTGAGGATCGGGTTTAACTGGTGTGCTTATGACTAGTTGTCATTTAACATGCTTGTGTTTGCATGTTATGTTTTGGCTACTGGTGTTGCCAGTGAGACCCTTTGGGGTTGAGGTCTTTTTGTGTTGTTGTGGTTTTGTTGTGGGAGGTCCCTACTGAGCCAGTGACTTGTTGAGGCTCACTCCCTTACAGTCTTTTTCAGGTGTTCACCGACTTAGCAGGCGTTGGCTAACTTTGGCATGATTTACGCAGAGTAGTGCAGACTTGTACCACCAGCATTAGAGTAGTTGAGTCGTCTGAGCTTGTGCTCCCTCGGGATATGCCCCAAGTAGTTGTACTCTTTAATTGGACATGTAATATTGTAATTGTGGACAATTGTACATTGTGATTTACAGTTATATACACTTGTACTTTCCTATGTTATATATTGTAATTATGGTCTTTTATATTCGTACTGGACACGTGTTAGTGATATCCCTTGCGAGACTTCAGTCCGATCGCGGGAGGCAGATCTGGATATGGACCCATATTGGGTATAGATATCCAGGGCCGTTACAGTTGTTCCCCTTTTTAAAGGGAAGGTTAGTTGTAGCTAGCGGCTTATTGTTCCCCTTGTGTAGAAGGGAGGACCGAGAAGTACTGGGGTGTTGTATCTTTTAAGAGATAGTGAAATCTTAAGCTTGGCTTAAGGACTGGGCATAGGACTTCCATTGGAAGGAAGTTTCGAACCAGGATAAAATTTGTGTGTCCTTTCTGGTTTGTCTAACCTTACTAACATGTGTTCTTAAGCAATAGTTAAATAAGTTTCTGCAACGAAAAACACTTATTCACCCTCTATGTGAAAAGCACTACTGTCATCCGATCCAACAAAGAGCGGCTAACACGACAGTCCACTTACATTTGATTGGTAGAAAGTGTGCAGACTTAGTTAGTCGATCAATGATGATCCATATGGAGTCGAGTCCACCACGAGTCCTAGGTAAACACATGATAAAGTCCATGTCAATGCTTTCCGACTTCCACTCTGGGATTTCTAAAGGTCTGAGTACAACAATAGGACACCAGTGTTCTGCCTTCATTTGATGACAAGTGTCACACCCCGACATTTAGCAGCGGAATAAATATCGGGATGCGTGAGCGATACGAACATAAGTATCACAGTTGAGTAACTCATAGTATCAACTAAATATAACAACATACTTGTGACAATAACATTGCCAACAAAAGTACTCTTTATTTCATTCCATTCAACTAATTAAAATCATACATCAACTGAACCAACTAAAGGGTTCATTATTCAAATATAACTCTATGAAAATGTTTCACCATTACATAAGCTACTTAAACATCTATTCCTAATCTTTCAACTCCTCATATGACGGGTGCTCTTCACTCATGCCCTGCCCCATTGGTGTCCACGAGATCCTCATCACTACCTGAAATGGATAGAAAGATAGGGTGAGCAAACTAGTCCAGTAGGATTTACATCTCAATGTGCAGGCACTAATATACATGATTAGCATTTTAAATAAGCAAGATCTTAACAGAACATGATGACTAAACATGCATGCATTTCTAACAAGACAAATGGCTGAATAGAACGAATATCATAACGAAACAAATAATGTCTTTCATATGTATTAGACAGGTAATTCAAGAATAGAATCGAATCACAAGGATTGGCTATATTCACACGGATATCACATATTTACATGATCAGATGTATCAAATCAAACTTATCATATCAAATGAAGGCACATTCACACAAATCTTGCACACCGATCAGTGCCATGCCAAGCACCACAAGTCCATACTCCCGCAGTTAATAAGTACGTTGGGGTGCTCCTCCCTGGGACCAGACAGGGCCCTTATTGCACAGGCATTAGTCAAATGGACCGAAGTCCCACATTGTGCCGATCAAACATATACATATTATGGCCACAGAATTTCAATAATAAGCTCATAGTAATAAGGACATGATCATTCATAGAGTTCAAGGTATGACAAAAGCTCGAGAGATCAATTGGACAGCATAACGGGGTATCTTATGTTTCATAACTCTTTAATGTCTTGACAATACTAATGACATATCGTACACGGTACAAGTGATCTCTATCTCCAGGGTACTTCATGGTACAACCAGCTCGGTCTCTATGAGGGAATCCATAGAGTACGGAGACTTACGGAGGTCTTAGGGAAAAGATCGCTAGTCTGCCAATACAGAATGACCGGCAGAGAGCTCCCAATTCTCCAAGAGGGGTGTGCCTAATCATGTAAATGTGTAAGTGCCATGTCACGAAACTTCCCTAATCATGCATGCAACAGATGAACAAAATATGGAAACCTTAGAAAGCATGTAAATGAGGAAAGTCCCCATGTAATAAGCAAGTAACATAATAGGAAAACTTAAACTAAGCAAGTCCATTCTAATATGTATTCTCCACAGATTCATATCACATTATTATTATGACAATTTCATATCAAGCTAGATCACAAGATGATAATCAAATGACACAAGATCATTCACTTCATAATATACATTAGAATCATATTCATGTCATTATAGTTTTCAAATGGGTTGGTCACTTTTAGGCCAATGCACACTAAGTAACATGCTTACAAACTAAGAGACTAAACATGCTGACTGATTAGCCGGAAAGAACAGTCTCGGGTCGGTCTTTGAATCACGACAGGTTCAGACGTCGCCTTTCAAGGAACTGTACACAGATAAATAAAGTTCGGTAATAAGACACAGAATCGCGACGGTCTCATCCGCCGCATTCAGAACGTGATAATTACATAATTATTGATGATAATCATGATATTTTATTATATAATGGTCATTAGTTTGACATTAATCCATTACTATTTTATTACAAAAATGATAAATTGATTAAATCATTGTATGTGCTTTGTTTGCAGGATAATGGGCCACTCAACAAGGACTTTCCAATGGACCAAGATGCATTAAGAGATAATGAGGAGAGAGGAGAGATTCTAATTTTGAAATATTTTTCCTTTCCCTCTCTCTCTTTCTTTTCAATTTTTAAAACTCTCTCTCATTTTAAAATCCCTCACTATTTTCAAAAACCCTTCCCTTAATTTTCTCTTCTTTCCTCTCTTCTTGCTATCTATATTTTAAAAATATCTTCACCTCTTCTCTCTATTATTCCCTTCCCCCGGAGCTCTCTCTCCTGGACCTTCTATCTCTCTTTCCCCCTCTCGTCCTCCTCCTCCTCTTCTTCCTCTTCCGCGGATCCCCCCTTTCTTCCTCTCTTCTTCCTCTCTCCCTATCTCTTTGGCGTGGTCTTTCTCTTCAGCACACAGAAACAACAGCAGCAGCCTCGCCTGGGCTCACCGCACAGGCCGCCCACCTCGCAGGCGCCCTCGCCCAGGCCAGCCCATGCGAGCCCCCCTGATCGCGCCCGCGCCCGCCCGCGCGCACGACCCCGCGCCCCAGCCGCCCGCGTGAGCCCGCCGCCTCGCCCGCGTCCGCATCGCCCGCCCGCGGCCCGCGCATCCTGCCTGCCGCGTGCCGTCTGCCACGCCGCCCCCTCTCTCCTCTCTACGTGCATGCACGTAGAGAGGAGCTGCGACCGCCTCCTCTCTCTCCTATCGCTCTCTCTCTCTCTCTCTCTCTCTCTCTCTCTCTCTCTCTCTCATCTCTCTTGTTCTCTCTCTCATCTATTCTCTCATCTCTCTCCTCTCTCGTCTCTCTCTCTCTCTCTCTCTCTCTCTCTCTCTCTCTCTCTCTCTCTCTTTTCGTCTCTCTCTCTTTTCTCTTTAGTCGCCCTCTCTCTCTTCTCGTCTCTCATCCTCTTCTCTCTCTATCTCTTTCTCCATAGATTATTTTATGTTAATTCTATATTGTGTTAGACTCTTAATTTTATTGTCACAATGTTAATTACTTTTTGTTAATTAGTCTTTCCTCTCTCTCTCCTCTCTCGTCTCCCTTTTCTATCCCTTTCTTTCTATCTCTATTTCTCTCTTCTAATTTCTCTTCTTATATTAGATTTATTTTCGATCAAATTAGTCTTCGAATTTAATTCTAAAATTCTCCACATATTTTTCCAATCAAAGAAACTCAAGGTTTTCAAAGTTAATAATCTTTTTCCTCGTGGATTTGACTCGGTCTCACCACATAACCATTGTTAAAATATTTAGTGTAGGCCGATAATTTTGAGATTGTTAGTCACGTGTTTAACGACGCATTCGTGGGCTATCAGAACGCGACTGAACGATCTGTCATGACGAGGCCTGAATCACGACGCTTTCCTACGTCGCGTTCATGCATGGCTTTCAAACTGCAAGCATGAAAATAGTATGGAATCGAATGGGCGGGAAACTTCCAAATCGCGACGGCACATGCCATCGCATTCATGACGGGTCTAGTAACTCATGCGACACACAGTTTGAGGTGTCAGGGTTGACCGTTCAGACCTCAAATCATGATGGAATACTCAGTCACCTTTTACTGAATCGTGACGTACTAGTATGTCGCATTCATGCATGAAGAATCGCGACGTCTGGATACGTCGCGTTCTTGGATCATACCCGAAAACGTAGAAACACATTACACCCTTCATGATAGACCTATAACTTGAAATCTAACGACATTTAAACAAAATGCTTAACACAAAAAACAACGAGGACAACTAGTAGAAGAAGATTCATGTTTTGGGTTTGACCCAAATTGACCTTGGATTGCGTGAAACACATGAAGAACATAGAAAGCCCTAGACTTGCGCGACTTAGGTAAACGCTTAATACGGTGATCATGCTTGATGAAAATTGGGCAAAATAGATTCAAAACAAAGTAGACATGATGCTCTTTCAAATGCTATGGCCTTAGTTTAGTTTTGGCTCAAGATCACCTACTTTTAGATGGATCTAAGAGGTGCAAATGCCCAGGTCGATGCAGAGCAAGGTTGAGGAAGAAGCTCAGTTTTTCCCCAGCCGTTCTCCTCTCCTCCTGTACCCTAGCTTGCTCCTCACGACCGCAACACAATGTCTAACTTCCCCTAAAAGTTTTGTGACGACCTCTTATAGTTTTAGGGTTTATTCCATGTCCTAATGGAGCTAGGAAAGGTGGCCTGCAAATTCTGCATGGCACCTTCCACAATTTGGGATTTCTTCTCCCATTTGGAGTAGCTACATCATAGGAAAGTTCTTAGCATGGTTGGCCACGATTTGGATTACTATGCTTGGCTAATATCATTAGTTTAAGCCCTAATTTGCCCTTTCCCATTTTCTGCATAATTATGGGTACGAATTTTGAGGTTTATTGTTATTGGGTTTTCATCTTTGGCCCAATTAGAGTTGTATTGGACCAAAATGATTTAAATAGTTGATTTTCCCACTTTGGAAGTTTAACCATGTCATTTATTTTATTTGATTCACCACTTTTATTTATTTTCTATTTTTTTATATTTTAAATCATTTAATTTTCTAGGGTGTTACATCCTCCCCTACTTAAGAAAATTTGGTCCCCAAATTTATACATAATGGTATAGTATCGTACCTGAGAATAGTTCTGGGTGGTTTTTCTTCATTCTTTCCTCCATTTCCCAGGTAGCATTTGTAACTCTGTCTTGACTCCATTGGACCTTCACCATAGGTATGGTACGATTCCTGAGTCGTTGAAACTTCCGATCCAGTAGCTTAATCGGCTTCTCTTCATAGGTCAGGTCCTCCCGAATCTCCAAGTCCTCATGGTTAATCACATGGTTGGCATGGAATAGATACTTCCTCAGCATGGATATGTGGAATACGTTGTGCACATTTACCAGTTGTGGCGATAGTGCAAGTCTATAAGCCACCTGACCAACCCTCTCCAGGATTTCAAAAGGGCCGATAAATCTAGGACTCAATTTTCCCTTGATCCCAAATCTTTGGATTCCCCTTGAAGGTGAGACCTTCAAGAAAACATGGTCGCCCAATTGGAATTCCAGCTCTCTCCTTCTTTTATCTGCATAACTCTTCTGCCTTGATTGTGCTATCTTCAGACGTTCCCTGACGATCTAAACCTTTCTGACAGTCGCTTCAATTAAGTTGGGTCCAATCCATTGGTTCTCTCCAACCTCCTCCCAACAAAGGGGTGATTTGCAACTTCTGCCATATAAGGCCTCAAACGGTGCCATTTTGATACTTGTCTGGTAGCTGTTGTTATATGCAAACTCCATTAGACACAACTGGTCATCCCAACATCCTCTAAAATCAAGCACAAGGCCACGAAGCATGTCCTCCACAATTTGATTGGTTCTTTCGGTTTGTCCATCTGTCTGAGGATGAAAGGCAGTGCTAACGTTCAATTTAGTGTCCATTGCTGCTTGTAAACCCTTCCAGAAGTGTGAGGTGAATCTAGGGTCCCGATCAGATATTATATTAGATGGAACCCCATGCAATCTAACTATCTCTTTAACATAAAGTGCAGCCAACACATCTACTGACTAGGTGCTCTTAATCGGCAAGAAATGAGCTGACTTAGTCAATCGATCAACTATTACCCATATTGCATCCATACCACCTCTAGTCTTGGGTAATCCCATGATAAAGTCCAACCCAATGCTATCCCACTTCTATTCCAGAATTTCTAGTGGTAGCAATCCAGTGGCCGTTCGGAAATGCTCAGCCTTGACTTTCATGCATGTTAAACAATACGCCACATGGTCAGTCACATCCCTCTTCATATTCGGTCACCAATAAGACCTTTTCAAGTCTTGATACATCTTTGTTGATCTAGGATGAATTGTGTACTTTGACTGATGAGCTTCATTTAACAGCTTCTGCTTGATTTCCCCATGATCAGGGACACATGTTCTGCCTCGGAATAATAACCTCCCATCAGTTGATAGAGAAAAATCTAGTCTTTATTCTAGCTTTCCCCTGATCTCAACTAAGAATGGATCCTCTCCTTATTTCTCCTTGATTTCGGCCAGTAGATCAGACTGTATTTGGATATTGGAAATCATCACTTGTTTCTCCTTCTTTCCCATGTCTAAATTCAAACTTGCAAATTGTCCCAGTAACTTCCATTCGCCCAGCATCATACTAGCTAGCATAGCTTCTGGTTGTCTACTTAGAGCGTTTGTCACTACATTGGCTTTTCCTGGGTGATATTGAATGGAAAAGTCAAAGTCTTTGAGGTACTCTAATCACCTTCTTTGTCTCATGTTAAGCTCCTTCTATGAGAATAGGTATTTCAGACTTTTGTGGTCAGAAAGGACTTTGAATTGCTCACCATAAATGTAGTGCCTCCATATTTTCAGGGCGAACACTACGGCTGCTAACTCCAGGTCATGTACATAGTAATTTACTTCGTGGGTCTTCAATTGTCTTGAGGCATATGCTATTACCCTTCCTTGTTGCATTAAGACACATCTCAAACCTGTTCCAGAAGCATCTGAATAAATTTCAAATCCTCCCTCTTCAGTGGGTAAGGTGAGGACAGGAGCAGTAGTCAGACACTTCTTCAAGCTATTAAAGCTCTTTTCTCATTTATCGGTCCACACAAATGGATTTTCCTTCCGGGTCAACTTAGTTAATGGCACTACAATCTTTGAGAAATCTTTTATAAATCTTCGGTAATATCCTGCTAATCCCAGAAAGCTCTTGATCTCTGTGATGCTTGTCGATCTTTCCCACTTTAACACAACCTCTACTTTTGATAGATCAACAGCGATACCATCCTTGGTTACCACATGCCCCAAAAAGGATATCTCCTCAAACCAGAATTCACATTTACTTAGCTTGGCATACAATTTATTCTCCCTCATAATTTGCAATGCAATCCTCAAATGTTTCTCATGCTCTTCTTTTGTTTTAGAGTAGATCAGTATATCATCGATGAATACCACCACAAATTTATCAAGATATGGGTGATAAATGCTATCCATCAGCCGCATGAAAACTGCAGGGGCATTTGTTAGTCCAAAAGGCATAACAATGAATTCATAATGCCTGTACCTGCTTCGGAAGGCTATTTTGTGTATATCTTCTCCTTTGATCCTTAATTGATGGTAGCCGGATCTGAGATCTATTTTAGAGAAGTATTTAGCTCCAGACAGTTGATCAAATAATTCATCAATCCTTGGCAGGGGATATTTGTCCTTGATTGTTAATTGATTCAGTTGCCTGTAATCTATACACAGCCTCATCGACCCATCTTTCTTTTTAACAAAAAGGACAGGTGGACCCCATGGTGATGTGCTTGGTCGGATAAATCCTTTCTCCAGTAGCTCCATCAATTGCTCCTTTAATTCCTTCAGTTCCGCGGGGGACAATCTATACGGTGCCCTATATATAGGTGCTGCTCCAGAGATCAACTCAATGGTAAAATCGACCTCTCACTCAGGAGGGATTCCTGGCAAGTCTTTGGGAAAGACATTAGCATACTCGCTGACAATATGGATGTCCTCAATCTTGACTTCCTTCTTTGTGGTGACAACAGCAGCTAGAAAGGCCATACATCCTTTCCTCATCATCATTTCGGCTTGTAGTTCAAAGATAAGGGACAGTCTCCTGCGGTTTCTATCTCCTGAGAACACTAGCTGTAACACCCCGAAAATTTTTATTTGTTGAAAAACTTGAAAAATAAGGTTATTAGACTTAACCATTATTCTTAAATTGAGTTAATTGATATTTAGGAATGTTTAGCATTAATAAACGTTTCCCCAGTGTCGTACTTGGACGTGCGCGCTCCCACAGGGCGACACTGAAAAAACTGTAATGAAAATAAAATCAGAGAACATCATAATTTCCAGAAAAATGTGGAGATATCAGAAATGTAATTATCTGAATTTTTCAACGTACGGATTTCGAGATTAAGTCGACGCAACCATTTTCCGGGTGATTTTTCACCTACTGTAAAATAAATTCTAAAAATTAAACTAAAATCTCCATAATTTGTAAAACCATCAAATTAGTCTATGGTTGAAATTTTAGGACAAATGGATCCCATTTGAACATGTTTACATCAAGTGTAATGGGCCAGCCAAATTTTGATCTAATTACGGTAGGGATTTTATGGGGATTTTTTGTTTGTCTACGTGTGACGTGTTGAGAAGGCCACAACGCATGGTAGAAGCTTCCATGCTTATGCCTTATGTGTAAAGCCTTGGGGCTTGCATGGGAAACGTGTCCCCAGTAAAACCCAATCGATTTTACTGTGACACCTCAAGGGCGACGTGCTGTTGTGTGTGATGTGCGTTGAAGGCTATAAAAGCACTTCAGTGACCTTCATACCCATCTTTCCGATTCCACTCCTGTTGTTGTGAGGCTGCTATACTTGCAAGGTTTTACAGTTAGTGTGTAGCTAGAACTGCTAGTTCTTCCACTTCTTGCTCTCACCTCTCTCCTGCCCTTGCTGTGCCTACTGCTGCTTTGGGCTGTGCGGCTGCACCTGATAGCCACCATGCCATGAGTGTTGTTTTGTTTTGATGGAAGTTACTGCCGCATGAACTGTTGTTTCTGCTGTTCGTGTTGATAGTGCTTGCAAATCTCACTACAGTTGGAGTACTCTTGCTGAAGTATTGTCTTGCACCTTTGCGTTGGAGGCAAGCTACTGGAGCTGCTGCTTTCCTTGTTTGATCAGAAGTGTGAGAGCTGTAGCTGTTGGGGGCAGCTGCACCTTGGTTCCATCGAGACCATCGGAATGAAAGTAACATCCTTCAAATTTAGGTAGGATTCTATTCTCTTTTCTCTTCTCAATCCTTGTCTCTTCTCTTCCCAATCCTTGTCTCTTGCCTTTGCTAAAAGTTCATGTCCACATATATACTTGTTTTCTAACCTTGGAAGCCATCTTGAGAGTTAGGAGTTCATCTCTTCCGAACATGTCTTATCCTGTGAATTGGGGAAATTCCTTGTGTTGAACATAAGTAGGTATTTGTAGAATTCATTCTTGTGACCATCAACTTGTAAATCTCCTTCTTTTCTAAGCCTTGGAATTAAAGCATCAGTCTTGACCTCATATGGCATGGGATTCAGTATGCCTGTTTGATTACCTTATTACCATTGAATTCTTATGTATTGATAGGATTCCTTCTTAATGATCCTCTTTCTTCTTGTTCTTATAATTCCTTCATGTTAAGAAATCCATGTATAAGTGAAGGATTCATCTCCCTCTAATTTAGTTATGTCTTACACACTTGACCAAGAGTTTGTTGATAAGTGGACAAGACACTACACCTAAAGTTTCTCTGTTTTTCTTCCAGTTATGGTAACTATATTCTTGTTAGGAGAAGAACAATCTTGTTCAACTCTAAAAAACTAATTTCTATCTTCTTCTTCCACCCTTGATCCATGTTTATGTTATAGAGTTTTGTTAGAAATTTTGATATCTTCAGAACATTGAGATTTCTTTCCAGTTAGATGTTTGTACCTCAAACCTTGATTTGGAACATTAAGTACCTTGAGTTTTAGTGTTTATTTAGTGAGAATCTTTCCATCTAATCCTTGTTATAAAGGCTATACTTCCAATATTACATCATGTTAGCTTCTAGCTAGACAAGTCCGAATTGCATGCCTCTTGTTCTGTCTCTCTTGTTTAGCTTATAAACCACTGTGAGAACTTCAATTAGATTCTTCCATTTGATATAAACCATGCCTTGGTTTATAAGTTCTATAGTTAGGGTGTTTATAACAGATTTAAACATCATTTTGGAAGTTCTGTTGTTACCTGTCGACAGCCAGCCCAAAGCTGTCGACAGGCGCATGTATTCCAGAACTCCAGATTTCTGGACTGTGTGTACCTATCGACAGCCCTCTTGTTGCTGTCGACAGCTAACCACAGAGCCAGCAAACCTGAGCTCTGTCTACTGCCATCTGTTGACAGCCTTCCTGGCTGTCGACAGCTACCTTCTTGTCTTGGATTTCAGCAACTTTTCATGGTAGACTCTTGCTTAAACTCCATCCTATTAGCCTACCAAGTTACCCCCTTAATTGCCTTGGTATTTACTGTCATATTACTACAAAGTTACCCACATTGTGTGCATCACCCATCTTTGAATCATTCGTGAAGTTATCAACTACATATGATACCCTTTGATTCTGTTCTCCTGTTTTCAGTAACTGAGTTCGTAAAAACCTGATGTACTGAGAGTTCAAGTGTTTGAACACCCTGTGAGATATGAATATCTGATGATGACATTTATTGGGTCCTTGAACCCCACTTGATTTATATGCCTGAGCAAATAGGGCTGGTCCAGTCCTGGGAGGAGCACCCGAATTCATTTTCGGACCACGTGGAATGATAAGGATGTCAGGATGTTTGGCATTGCATCAAAATCTGTTTGATTATGGTCATCATGTTACCTGTCCTGTAAGAATATATATATGAGCCAGATTATGAGATTCACTGTGAATTCCTGAGCCAGTTTTGTATTTCAGTACCACTGTTCCAATTTCACTATCATGTTAAGTTACTTGTTTGTTCATCTTTGATATTAGTCAAGTCTTTTCTTGTGTTCACATGAACTAGAATTTAAGTTTCAATGTGAATTCCTGAGCATACCCTGCCTATCAATTCTACAGTTTCACATTCACTATCATGTTCAAATGCCTGTTGGCCCATCCATGATATCACTTAAGCCTTTTACTTGATCGTCATACAGTTTAATGCTTTGATTTGAGAATTTGAATCCTATTGGGCTAGTTAGCTCACCAAATCCTATTTTTCAAGTATCTACAGTTCTTGAAGGAGGGAATTTCGGGATATGTGTGTAGAGAGACCATTCTTGATGGCATTTTACTTTTGAGATTGTAAATTAGAAATCTTGTAATTATTCAAAGAATGACAGTTATCAAATTTTATTTAGTAGAGCTTCCGAGCAAATTTCTGCTCAATTACTTTAAATTTTACTCTTGATTTCTCATTCGTTCACGTTCCGGCATTTATAGTTATATTAAATGACGAGACGTGACACTAGTTTTGGGTGTTGACTAAATATTACCTGGCTTTTCTTACAATTGACACTAGCCTCATGTTCAGACAACCAGTCTACTCCTAGTATCACATCATAACCCTCCATGTCCATGCATATTAAATTTCCAGGTAGATTTTGAGTTTCAATCAACACTTCACTAGATGGCAAATGGTTTCTAAGATTGGTGCTAGGACCAATCGGGGTTGACACAACTATTCCGGATTTCATTGGGACGGATTTTACAGGCAAGATGTCACGCCCCGACGTGGAATATCGGAACGCGAGGTAGTTGCAAGTAAACAGGTATAGAGCGAGTACTAGACATCAAATCATTGCATAATGAATAAATACTAAAGCAAATTCATTTCATTAAAAATCTTTCAAATGTCTAGTTACAACCACTAATATCAGAGCCAATCTATAAGGCCCAATTACATTGAAATAAGCAAAAGACTAAACTACGACTCGAACATAATGCTAGGACGCTAGGGAACTCATTACATCACTCCTGGTCGTTCCCGTCCTCTTGAGTGTATAGTTCATCCTCGGTCTCACCTGAGAACACAATGACAAATAACGCAGGGTGAGCGATAACGCCTAGTAGGACTTAAATCTCAATAGTCAAGCAGGCTTTAAATGATTAATGAATTAAAAGGTAGAGTAACTAATGATAGAGCGAGAGAGTCAAGTAAAAGATAGCAGGATAGCACGTGAATGAAATAGCACAACTTTCCAAATATAGCAAGAGTGTTGAGTATAGAACAAAATAGCAAGATGGCCATAGCACAAAGAGCACAAAGTATAGCAATAGCACAACGGGTATAGTATAGCACTTTTGTCAATAGACAACGAGAGAATATAGCACTTTTTTATTGTCATTTAGATAGTCGAGATAGATAGCACTCGAGTGTAATGCCAAACACTCTGATCATTTAACTCCCGTGGGCACTAGCACTTTCGGGCGCACATCCCAGGACCATATCGGGCCCTTTATATATTGCTAGGCATTGGTTATATTGTTTATCTTTAGACAATCAGTGAATGGCCAATATAGAGTTACAAGAAATAGATGAGAGCGCTAGATGAATAGACGAGATAATAGAGTGAACGTGAATAGATGAGTGAGTAGAGTATAGATGAGAGCTAGTGGACATTGCACGTAACACGTCGAGTAAACAGGCGATAGTAACAGTTGCACAACACGCGCACTTGGTGTTGGCAGTTAGGTGGAACTCACGACCCTACCACTGGCCATGTGAAGCACAGGTCCAGAGGTCCGGCGTGATTCAAGATAAGAGCGAACTTCTAATAGCTGTTTGGACCATGTTGATCCTTAAAGGGTGCAATAGGTATTAGGGTACAAACGGCTCGTCGACTATGTGGGAATCCATGGACAGAGGAGACTTACGGAGGCCTTGAACAGAGACTCACTAGTCCGGCAAAAGGAGTATCCGACGGAGAGTTCTTCCAAGTCAAGAGAGAGTGTGTATATAGAAACAGGTGCTCGACGTTCTAGAGGAATTCTAGAACAGTGGAGCGTCGGTAATGGTATTCCCAAAACATCGCGAGAAAACGTAGACAACTCTTATTCAAGATATGGCATTTTAATTACATAAATTACCAGATGTATTATGCGTTAATTACATGCCAAGTTAAGTCATAATTGGATGGTTCAAGTGTGTGCATGTGCCATGAAATTGTAGATAGAAATAAGTCATGTGTATCTCTTTTAAAATCACACAAAAATGTTCAGATTATAACAGGTATTTTTACTGCGTACATGACTGTTAAGAGAGGGTACGAACACTGTAGAAAGTCAAGTCTTGCAAAGTTAGGGGGTTTCATGTACAAAACCCAGATCACGACGTACCCTAATGAGGGTCGCGACGGGGACAAGTAGAACGCGACAGGCTCATGCACAGAACGCGACGGGCTTGTCTGTTCAGACAGGCAGATCGCGACGACAGGTCCTGTCGCGATCAGATCTCGACGACAGGTCCTGTCGCGATCAGATCGCGACGACAGGTCCTGTCGCGATCAGATCGTGATGGGAGATGCTGTCGTGACGACCTTGAGAATGCGACAGGGTATTATATGGAACGTGACATGTCGGTCAGGACAGATGCACAGGTCGCGACGACAGACCCTGTCGCGATCAGATCGTGACGGAGGGCGTTGTCGTGACCAGACCTCAGAACGCGGCCTATCGGGTTGTCACATTCACAGGGTCTGTGCCCGAGTCCGACAAGGAAAGGACATTACATTGGATTGCGGGCCAGAACTTACCCTATTTGACACAGGGTGATTCAGAAAATCATAACTAATTGTACAAGCGATGAAAAATCATGAAACTAGTTGCGAATTGATCTAGACATGCATGGGTACTTATAGTAAATAGAAATTTGAAAACAGACAGGGTTCAACATGCTTTGAACACGGGTATTCATGATGAACTTGAAACAGTACATAGTTAAGATCAACGATTTAATTCGCAAGATAGGATGAATCAAAATTAGGGCTTTTAGGGGAAAAAGATGCCTAACATGCATCAGTTCCTACAGTAAAAATCTCGTGGCATGGGGTTGAGTATACAAGGAGAACAAGAATTAAGAAGAGGGTTCGGGGTCATGATGAGTACAGAACATGAAAAATCAAGAACAAAAGATATGCTCGATGGAAAATTATGAAACCAAAGAGCTTTTGTTCCTGATGGACGAAACATCCTACAGATGAATTTTCATAGTTTATGCTTGTGAGAATGCCTACCTTTGACTCATTTTGTCTCCTAGGGTTAAGAACTTGAAGAACGAAGGAAGAAGCTTTGAGCAGCCTTTTCCCCACGAATTCCTCTCCTCCTTGGCCTCTTCCCACGTCCATCAAACCCTTGGCATGAGCTAGGGTCAGCCATGAGGGTTTTAGAGGAGTATTTAAGCATCTCCCCATTCTATTTCCTATTATGACTCTAATTCCTATTTATTTTGAATTTCCTATTTCCCTCTCCCCTTTTTAGGCATGAGATCTCCTAATTTGGGTTAGGTTGGGACCCAAATTCGTGGCCAACCTATTAGGGTAGGTTTAGGAATCCAAATCTAACTCAAATTAGCTTTTTAATGCATTCAATACCCCTTTTCTATTTAAGTCATAATTTAGTTACGAATTTAGGATATTTTCCTATTATTCTTCCTTTAAAAATCCCTATTTTGTCGCACTAATTTCTAATGGGTCCATTTAACAAAGTCCAATACTTCTTTTCATTTAATGGGTTTATTTAATTCTCTTTTATTTAATTTTCTAAAAAAAATATTTTTCGAAAAAAAATCCAGGTTGCTACACAAGGTGTCAACAAAGGTTTGAGATATGAAGGAATGAGTAGCTCCCATATCAAATAGAACAAATGCAGAACGGGAAAGAATAGTAAGTGTACCATCAACTACACCTCCTTCTTCCAGAGCTTCAGGCTCCTGAATAGCTTTTAAGCGGCCTTGCCTCCTTTGTCCATTCGGACGCTTCTCTTGCGGGGCTTGTTCTTTCAGCATTGGGCAGTCATAAATCCTGTGGTCGTGACTTCCACAGCACAAACATCTCCCCTGTGCTCTCCAGCATTGTTTGGATTGGTGACTAGCTTTATCGCAATGCTTGCATCTTTCCTCATTTGCCACTACTAACTGCTTGCCTAATTCCTTCGGGTTCTTATCGGCTTGTTCAATAAAACCACCATTGGGCCTTTTCCTCCCAATGGTCGGTTGATACTTTTCGGTAGCAGACACTTGCTCTCTCTTCATAGACTTTCCTTTGATTCTTTCAGCTGTCTCCATGGCATCTTCCAGTAAATGCGCCTTCTTTATCATATCAACATAGGTTTGAATGTCCATTGGTGCCAATTGGTTTACATACTGGGGCCTCAAGCCATTCAGAAAGCATTTTGCCTTCATTCCTTCTGTCCCAACCAAGTGAACGGCAAATCGGGACAGACGAGAGAATTGGGCCTCATATTCAGCCATAGTCAGTCCCCTCTATTTCAGAGCCACAAACTCGGCTGCCTTCCACTCCTGAACCCTCTCTTAGAAGTACTTATTGTTGAAACGTTCGATGAACTATGCCCATGTTAGTTGTTGTCCTTCTAGAGTCGCCTCCACCAACTCCCACCATGCCCTGGCATCCTTTTCCAATTGAAAAGTCACCAATAGTACTTTGTTTTGGTCCGTGCATTGCATGACCCTAAAGATTCTTTCAATCTCCTTAACCCAATGTTCAGCAACATCCGGGTCAGTACTTCCTTCGAATCTAGGTGGATCCATACTTCGGAAGTTTCGATGGAGATCACCGGCTCCGTGGTTACCCCCACCCTGGGTGGCTTGCAGTATTGCCTGAGTCAAGTTCTGTAAGGTCTGTTGCATGTTTCTAGCCTGGGCTCGTTCAGCAGCCATTGAGGTAGTAAGTACCTTCAAGATGATAATATAAGTTAAACATCTAAGTATAATGCATGTGACTCCTATACCCATAGCTCTACCCATGCTCACATTAGGTATGACGGATTTTGACTCGTGTGATCTAGTTTCATTCTATATTCCTATTCCCTTAGACCTGAAGAGTTCAGGTTCTGATACCAACTGTCACGCCCCGACATTTAGCAGTGGAATAAATATCGGGATGCATGAGCGATACAAACATAAGTATCACAGTTGAGTAACTCATAGTATCAACTAAATATAACAACATACTTGAGACAATAACATTGTCAACAAAAGTACTCTTTATTTCATTCCATTCAACTAATTAAAATCATACATCAACTGAACCAACTAAAGGGTTCATTATTCAAATATAACTCTATGAAAATGTTTCACCATTACATAAGCTACTCAAACATCTATTCCTAATCTTTCAACCCCTTATATGACGGGTGCTCTTCACTCATGCCCTGCCCCATCGATGTCCACAAGATCCTCATCACTACCTGAAATGGATAGGAAGATAGGGTGAGCAAACTAGCCTAGTAAGATTTACATCTCAATGTGCAGGCACTAATATATATGATTAACATTTTAAATAAGCAGGATCTTAACAGAACATGATGACTAAACATGCATGCATTTCTAATAGGACAAGGGGCTGAATAGAATGAATATCATAACGAAACAAATAATGTCTTTCATATGTATTAGACAAGTAATTCAAGAATAGAATCGAATCACAAGGATTGGCCATATTCACACGGATATCACATATTCACATGATCAGATGTATCAAATCAAACTTATCATATCAAACGAAGGCACATTCACACAAATCTTGCACACCGATCAGTGCCATGCCAAGCACCACAAGTCCATACTCCTGCAATTAATAAGTACGTTGGGGCGCTCCTTCCCGGGACCAGACATGGCCCTTATTGCACAGGCATTCGTCAAATGGACTGAAGTCCCACGTTGTGCCGATCAAACATATACATATTATGGCCACAGATTTTCAATAACAAGCTCATAGTAATAAGGACATGATCATTCATAGAGTTCAAGGTATGACAAAAGCTCGAGAGATCAATTGGACAGCATAACGGCGTATCTTATGTTTCATAATTCTTTAATGTCTTGACAAGAGGATGACAAATGACGTATCGTACACGGTACAAATGCTCTTTATCTCCAGAGTACTTCATGGTACAACCAGCTCGGTCTCTATGAGAGAATCCATAGAGTATAGACACTTACGGAGGTCTTAGGAAAAGATCACTAGTCTGCCAATACGGAATGACCGGCAGAGAGCTCCCAATTCCCCAAGAGGGGTGTGCCTAATCGTGCAAATATGTAAGTGTCGTGTCACGGAATTTCCCTAATCATGCATGCAACGGATGAACAAAATATGGAGACGTCGGAAAGCATGTAAATGAGAAAAGTCCCCATGTAATAAGCAAGTAACATAATAGGAAAACTTAAACTAAGCAAGTCTATTATAACATGTATTCTCCACAGATTCATATCACATTCTTATTATGACAATTTCATATCAAGCTAGATCACAAGATGATAATCAAATGATAGAAGATCATCCACTTCATAATATACATTAGAATCATATTCATGTCATTATAGTTTTTAAATGGGTTGATCACTTTTAGGCCAATGCACACTAAGTAACATGCTTACAGACTAAGACACTAAACATGCTGACTGATTAGCCGGAAAGAACAGTCTCGGGTCGGTCTTTGAATCGCGGCGGGTTCAGACGTCGCCTTTCTAGGAACCGGACACAGATAAATAAAGTTCGGTAGTAAGACACAGAATCGCGACGGTCTCATCCGTCGCGTTCAGAACGTGACTGAACGATCTGTCGCGATGAGGCCTGAATCACGATACTTTCCTACGTCGCGTTCATGCATGGCTTTCAAACTACGTGCATGAAAACAATACGGAATCGAATGGGCAGGAAACTTCCAAATCACGACGGCACATGCCGTCGTGTTCATGACGGGTCCAGAAACCCACGTGACACACAGTTTGAGGTGTCAGGGTTGACCGATCAGACCTCAAATCGTGGCAGAATACTCGGTCGCCTTTCACTGAATCACAACGTACCAATAGGTCATGTTCATGAATGAAGAATCGTGACGTCTGGATACGTCGCGTTCTTGGATCATACCCGAAAACGCAGAAACAAGTTACACCCTTCTTGATAGACCTATAACTTGAAATCTAACGACATTTAGACAAAACTCTTAACACGAAAAATGATGAGGACAATAGTAGAAGAAGATTCATGTTTTGGGTTTGACCCAAATTGGCCTCAATTTGTGTGAAACACATGAAGAACACAAAAAGCCCTAGACTTGCGTGACTTAGGGAAAACGCTTAATACGGTGAGCATGCTTGATGAAAATTGGACAAAATAGATTCAAAACAAAGTAGACATGATGCTCTTTCAAATGGTATAGCCCTAGTTTAGTTTTCGTGCGAGATCACCTACCTTTAGACAGATCTAAGAGGTGTAAACGCCCAGGTCGATGCAGAGCAAGGTTGAGGAAGAAGCTCGGTTTTTCCCCAGCCGTTCTCCTCCCCTCTTGTGCCCTAGCTTGCTCCTCACAACCCCAACACAATGCCAAACTTCCCATAAAAGTTTTGTGACGACCACTTATAGTTTTAGGGTTTATTCCATGTCCTAATGGAGCTAGGAAAGGTGGCCTATGAATTCTGCATGGCACCTTTCATAATTTGGGATTTCTTCTCCCATTTGGAGTAGCTACATCATAGGAAAGTTCTTAGCATGGTTGGCCACGATTTGGATTACTATGCTTGGCTAATAGCATTAGTTTAAGTCCTAATTTACCCTTTCCCATTTTCTGCATAATTATTGGTACGGATTTTGGGGTTTATTGTTATTGGGTTTTCATCTTTGGCCCAATTAGAGTTGTATTGGACCAAAATGATTTAAATAGTTGATTTTTCCACTTTGGAAGTTTAACCATGTCATTTATTTTATTTGATTCACCACTTTTATTTATTTACTATTTTCTTATATTTTAAATCATTTAATTTTCTAGGGTGTTACAACAAGTGAGACAATGGGCAGCATGCTCAGCTACATCCCTTTTATGTTTAGCCACCAAAATATTCTTTTCATATCTTGATACATCTTGGTAGTACCAGGATGAATGGTGTATTTGGTTTTATGTGCTTCATCCATTAGCTTCTTTTTAAGATCTTCATTGTCAGATACACATGTTCTTCCTTGGAATACCAATCTTCCATCCTCAATCATAGCAAAATCTAGTTTTTCTGCTAAGGTCTCCTTAACACTAACCAAGAATGGATCATTGTCCTATTGAGCTTTTGATCTCCACCAGCATATTAGATTGAATCTTGATGTTGGCAATCAAGACTCGATCATCTCTCTATTCAATATTTAAGTCTAACCTTGTGAATTGTTCTAGCAGTTGCATCTCGCCAAAATTAGACTAGATAAGGATGACATAGGCTTCCTACTAAGAGCATCAGCCATAGTATTACCTTTGCCTGAATGGTATTGGATGTTGAAGTCAAAGTCTTTAGATATTCTAGACATCTCCTTTGTCTCATGTTGAGTTCTTTTTGAGAGAATAAGTACTTCAAGATTTTATGATCTGAATAGACAGTGAATTGCTCACTATATAGATAATGTCTTCAGATCGTTAATGCAAAGACAACAACAACCAACTCTAGATCATGTATGGGATAGTTGACTTCATGAGTCTTTAGTTGTCTTGAAGAATACGCAATGACCTTCTCTTTCTGCATCAGGACACAGCCTAAACCAATTCTCGAAGCATCGGTGTAGACTGAGAAACTTTCCCCCTCTGTAGGGAGAGCAAGAACAGGGGCAGAGGTTAAACATTCTTTTAATGTTTAGAAGCTTTTTCACACTCCTTGCTCAAGACATAGGGGTTCTCCTTTCGAGTAAGGCAAGTGATAGGTACAACAACTTTGGAGAAGTCTTTTATGAACCGCCTGTAATAGCCAGCCAGTCCCAAAAAGTTTCTGATCTCAGTGACATTGGTTGGTCTCTCCCAATTAAGCACATCTTCAACCTTGGAGGGATTAACAGATATGACATCCTTGGAGATGCCATGGCCCAAGAAGGACACTTCTTCGAGCCAAAACTCGCACTTGCTCAGTTTAGTATACAGTTGGTTGTCGCTTAGGACTTGCAGAGCTATCCTCAGATATTTTTCATGCTCTTTCTTGGTCTTAGAGTATATAAGAATATCATCAATGAAGACGGCCATGAACTTATCAAGGTATGGCCGGTATACGCTGTTCATGAGTTGCATGAAGCTACAAGAACTTGGTTAGACCAAAAAGCATAACAATGAATTCATAGTACCTGCTCCTGAAAGCCGTTTTGTAGATGTTGTCATCCTTGATTCTCATTTGATGATAGCCAGATATGAGATTAATCTTGGAGAGTATTTGATGACCAAACTGTCCCCATAATAAATATTTCCATTTATTTATATATTAATTTTGATGATTAACAAAATAACTCTAATGGATTTCTTGAGCTTGAGAACAGGAAGCAAAAGAAAAATGAAAGATCAAGTCAATCTGGTAAGTCCCATCATTTCTAACCAAGTCCCTGTAACGACTTCTTTGATAAGCAGAACGACTCCCTCTTTGACCGGAACACTCAAATCGTTACCGTAACGATTTCTTTAGAACTCGCAACGACTCTCTAGCCGTAACGATTTCTTTAGACCTCGTAACGATTTCTTTAGAACTCGCAACGACTCTCTAGCCGTAACGATTTCTTTAGACCTCGTAACGATTTCTTTAGAACTCGCAACGACTCTCTAGCCGTAACGACTTCTTTAGACCTCGTAACGATTTCTTTAGAACTCGCAACGACTCTCTAGTCGTAACGATTTCTTTAGACCTCGTAACGATTTCTTTAGAACTCGCAACGACTCTCTAGCCGTAACGACTTCTTTAGACCTTGTAACGATTTCTTTACAACTCAATAGTCATAACGATTTCGTGTATCGATTCTTTGTTAGTCATAACGATTTCGCGCAACGACTTCTTTGTTAGTTATAACGATTTCGCGCAACGACTTCTTTGTTAGTCATAACGATTTCGCGCAACGACTTCTTTGTTAGTCATAACGATTTCGCGCAACGACTTCTTTGTTAGTCATAACGATTTCGCGCAACGACTTCTTTGTTAGTCATAACGATTTCGCGCAACGACTTCTTTATTAGTCATAACGATTTCGCGCAACGACTTCTTTATTAGTCATAACGATTTCGCATAACGACTTCCTTATTAGTCATAACGATCTCTTGCAACGATTTCTTTAGAGCTCACAACGACTTGCCTGTTGTAACGGCTTCATAAGTTATCACAACGATTTCTTTACAGTTCATAACGACTTGCTATAATTCATAACGATTTCATAAGTGATGAAGTCAGCAAGATTCTTTTATCAAATTTCTTTCTGCATCAGTATAATGCTTTTTAATAGCGTTGAAAAGTCAAAGTCATATCTTGTCTGTTGACTGCTATGCATTAAATGCTCTCCGATCGTATCTCCCATGCATGCAGACAATATCTTCCATTTCTATGCTACTCTGTCTACGTACTTTTTCTTGGACAGAAAGGAGCTTTGCTATATACTGCAATATCTGTTCAATCTCAACTAACAATAGACAGCAGTCCTAGCTGTCTTCTATTTATTGATGATATGCTTACAGATATCTGACAAGACTCATCTGGACAACGTTGGACTCAAGATACAAAGTTCTATGACATCTCTCTGGCGTGTACACCAGGATAAAAGACTGACGATCAGAAGCTTCCTCAGTAACCAGTCTAACGTACACAAGGATAAGAGACAACGGACATTCAACGTTCGAATTTGAATCAGCAGTTTAAATAGAAGACTCAAGACGAAAAGAAAGCGAACGGATAGAAAAACATCGCTTGATCTAAGAAGCAGAAAGGAATCCATCCTTACAATCTTTAGAACCTTGAAGAAGAGCGAAGCCTCCACTCGAACCTTGTTCTAAGCTCTTAGCTCTCTGTGCTCAAAAGAATCTTCTCATTTGTAAGAGCCTGTGTGGTCCTTGGAGAGAAAAACCTTGTTAAATCTCTTTCTCTCTCGGGGGCTTAGGAGCTTCAGGTTGTAGCTGGTCAAGCTAGAATCTGAAGCCTGTTTTCACAACCTTTTCTGATTAGTTTGTGTTCCCTTCTGGACGAAGGAAGACCTGGTGGTATCCAGGGTGGTTGTTGTTCCCTTCTGGACGAAGGAAGACCTGGTGGTATCCAGGGTGGTTGTTGTTCCCTTCAGGCTGAAGGAAGACCAGTTGAGGCTGGGTGTAAGGATCCTTAAGGGGGATTGTACCCTTGTTAGTAAAATCCTGAGGTATTGCTCAGGGACTGGACGTAGGTCTCCTGTGGAGAGGAGTTCCGAACCAGGATAAAATCCTTGTGTCTTGTGGATGTGTTTTGTGTGATTGTTATCTTGTTTGCTCTAACTCTAACCTTGTTATTAAGTTGTGCAATCTTTTCAGTAAACAGGTTTTAATCAAAGATCGAAGTTTTATTAACCCATTCACCCCCCCTCTGGGCTAGCTAGCTGGGCAACAAGTGGTATCAGAGCCCGTCTCTTCGACAAAGAAGAAGATCCAACGATCTGAAGAGCAAAGATCAATGGCAGCCAAAGTCACTTCGAAGGTCAGTCTGTCAACAGACCTCCTTTGTTCGATGGTGAAGATTATACGTATTGGAAGACCAGGATGGAATACTTTCTACAAGGCCACGATTATCAAATCTGGTCAATAGTGGAAGAAGGTGATCTGGTCGTCACAAATGAGAAAGCACAATGGACAGATGAAGATAGAAAGAAAATCTCCTTGAACTGTAAAGCTAAGAGCATTCTATGTTGTGCTCTAAGCAAGAAAGAGTTCAACAGAGTTTCAGCATGCAAATCATCCATGGAAATGTGGGAAAAGTTAAAGATCACATATGAAGGTACAGACAAAGTAAAGGAGACAAGAATTGACATTCTTGTCACTCAGTATGAAAGATTTCAAATGCAAACAGGTGAGTCTATTACCCAAATGTTTAGTAGATTTACTGACATTACTAATGGCCTAGCAAGTCTAGGAAAGTCATATGAAAATGCAGATATGGTAAGAAAGATTCTCAGATCCCTGCCATCTTCATGGACGGCAAAGGTCACAGCTATCGAAGAAGCTAATGATCTTAAGAGAATGTCAGTAGAAAAACTCATTGGGTCTCTCATGGCCCATGAAATAAACATGGAAAGACTAGGAGAATCCTCCAGTAGAAAGAAGCAGTCAAATGCGCTTAAAGCTAATGGGGACTCATCAGAAGAATCCTTAGATAACAGTGAAGATAGCAAAGATAGTGATGATGAAGAAGCCATGCTCTCAAGAAGATTGCAGAGAATCTTGGCAAAGAAAAAGAAGTTCCAGTCTGGTAGGAGGTACTTCAAGAAAAACAAAGATCTCAAGAGACCAGATGGAAAAGATCAGAAAGGAATGAGCCACTTTGCTATGAATGCAAGAAACCTGGACATATCAAGGCAGACTGTCCAATGTTAAAGAAAAATGATCACAAGAAGAAGGACAGCTCCAAGAAGTTCAGAAGATTCAAAAAGAAAGCCATGGCAGCTGCATGGGACAACAGCAGCGACTCAGATAGTGAGTCAAGCTAGCAGTGAAGGTGAAGAAGCCAACTTGGCTCTCATGGCGAATACCGAGGATAAGGTAACATCTGATTCTTCTTTCGATTCCTGTAATGACTCAGATTCGGATAATTTGGAAAGTGCATTTAATGAACTCTACAATAAGTATAAAGAAGTGTGTAAACTACTTAAGCTAAGCAAGAAAAATATCACATGTCTCGAAAATACCAACTCAGATTTAAAATCTGAAAACGAAGAACTAGAAAAACAAATAGTTGAGCTTAAGAGAAGAAATGAACTATTATGTGAAAATTTAAAAGACAAGAACACAAAAATCACTGACCTAGAAAAACAGGAAAACTCAGATGATTTAAGAAAACTGTAAATGAATTAAATGAAGAAAACAATACACTAGCAAGCACCCTAGAAAAATTTACCAATGGTAAAAACTCTTTAATATTAAAAGGTGCTAGGAGATCGAGTAAAAAGAAAATGGATTAGGATATACACCCCCAGATAATGAAGAAACCATAATATACCCTAAAACATATCCAACACCAAAATTTGTACCTGAACAAGATGTAGCATACAAAGCTGATTTCAAATACATAGAAAAAGTAACTAAGTTATCCTGCTGCAGTCACTGCAACAAGTTAGGACATATTAAAATGACATGCCCAACAAGACATAAAAAATGGATATTAAAAAGTAAAGTTGATGATACTAACCAATCAGGACCCAAAAAGAATTTGGGTACCTAAAGCTTGATGTTTTCATTTCAGGTTAACCCTCGAGCATCCAAATGGTATTTGGATAGTGGGTGCTCAAGGCATATGTCAGGCAACAAGAAGATATTTGTTGATCTCCAAGCAGAAGAAGGTACAGTCACCTATGGAGATAATGGAAAAGGGACTGTGATAGGAAGCGGGTCTGTGAACATCAAAGGAAAATCAGTCATAAAGGATGTAATGCTGGTCAAAGGGTTAAAGCACAATCTCATCAGCATCAGCCAATTGTGTGACAAAGGCCATCAAATTCAGTTTCAAGAATCAAAATGCAGTATCTTAAAAGATGGTGAAGTCATATTTGAAGCCTACAGAGAAAGAAATTTGTATGTTCTATATCTCGATGAACTCAAGGATCAAGATGTGTGTTTGGCAGCTAGCAAAGATAAATCAACTGAGTTGTGGCACAGAAGATTGGGCCACTGCAGCTTGGATGGGCTGAACAAGCTCAGAAAAAAAAACTAGTTGAAGGACTGCCAAAGGTAAATTTCAGATTGGATAGCATTTGCAGACCTTGTGCAAGAGGAAAGCACACCAAGAGCTCCTTCAAATCAAAGACTGTAGTAACCACCTCAAAGCCCTTAGAACTACTTCACATGGATTTATTTGGGCCAATGAGGACTACCAGTTTGGGAGGAAAGAATTTTGGATTTGTGATAGTTGATGATTATTCAAGATTCACTTGGATATCCTTTTTAGAGCACAAAGATGACACATTTGAGAATTTTGTCAGTTTCAGCAAGAAAGTTCAGAAAGATCAGAAATTCTCAATTGTCTCTATTCGATCAGATCATGGTGGTGAGTTTCAGAATGAAAAGTTTGCGAAGTTCTGTGATGATCAAGGAATTGAGCACAACTTCTCAGCTCCAAGGACACCTCAACAGAATGGAATTGCTGAGAGGAAAAACAGAACTCTTTGGATATGGCAAGATCAATGTTATCAGAATATGATCTGCCAAGATATTTCTGGGCCGAAGCTATCAACACTGCATGTTATATCATAAATAGAGTGATGATCAGGCCAATTCTGAAAAAGACTGCTTATGAACTCTACAAAGAAAAGAAGCCAAAGATTAGCCATTTCAGAATATTTGGATGTCCTTGCTTCATCCATAACAATGGAAAAAGGGACATTGGTAAGTTGGATGCCAAATCAGATGAAGGCATTTTCATGGGGTATTCCTCTAAACCTAAAGGTTATAGAGTTTTCAATAAACGTTCTTATTAATTGAACAATCAGTACATGTATTTTTGATGAATCTAACCCTTCCTTGAAAAAGGAAGAAATTAGTGACATTGATGATGCAGATGTCCTGTCTGAAAAATTAAAGAAAACTTCAATTAAGGACAAAGAGGATCCAACTCTGGAAGAACTGCAGCAAACAGAAATCCAACATAAAGATCTTCCAAAGGAATGGAGACATCAGAAAGATCACCCTCCTGAAAACATCATTGGTGATCCATCTGTAGGGGTAAGAACTAGAGGTAATGTAATTCCATGCGACTATTTAGCATTTGTTTCTCAAGTAGAGCCTAAGACAGTCAATGAAGCTTTATCTGATGAATCTTGGATATTAGCCATGCAAGATGAACTAAATCAGTTCAAGAGAAACAAGTATGGTCACTTGTTCCTAGACCATCCAATCATTCAGTTATTGGCACCAAATGGGTGTTCAGAAATAAACTGGATGAGTCTGGAATAATCTTAAGGAACAAAGCCAGATTGGTGGCTCAAGGCTACTCCCAAGAGGAAGGCATAGATTTCGATGAAACTTATGCACCTGTAGCTAGACTTGAGGCCATTAGGATTTTACTTGCTTATGCATCCGCACTTGATTTAAAACTTTTCAAATGGATGTCAAATCAGCCTTTTTAAATGGTTTCATCAAGGAGGAAGTTTATGTTGAACAACCTCCAGGTTTTGACGACTCTGAATTTCCAAATCATGTATTTAAACTACATAAGGCTTTATATGGTCTAAAGCAAGCTCCTAGAGCCTGGTATGAAAGGCTCAGTAATTTCTTATTAGATCATGGTTTCACTAGAGGAAAAGTAGATAGTACATTATTTATAAAATCTAAGGTTAAACATATACTTCTTGTACAAATCTATGTGGATGATATTATTTTTGGATCTACTGATGAATCTCTGTGCAAGTACTTTGAAAAGCTTATGCAGGGAGAATTCGAAATGAGCTTGATGGGGGAGTTAAGCTACTTCCTTGGATTGCAAATCAAGCAAGGGAAGGATGGCACTCATATCTGTCAAGCAAAGTACACCAAAGAGCTGTTGAAGAAATTTGGATTTGAAGATGCAAAGCCATTATCAACTCCAATGAGCACATCAACCAGAATGGACAGTGATCAAAAAGGTAAAAGGGTAGATCAAAAGAATTATCGAGGTATGATAGGATCATTACTTTACTTAACTGCCAGTAGACCAGATATTTGTTCAGTGTATGCATGTGTGCTAGATATCAGGCAGACCCTAGAGAGTCTCACTTAATCTCTGTAAAAAGAATATTTAGATATTTAGCTAGAACTCATGATTTAGGTCTCTGGTATCCTAGATCTTGTGAGATAAATCTAATAGGATATTCAGATGCTGATTATGCTGGTTGCAAAGTAGATAGAAAGAGCACCAGTGGTTGTTGTCAGTTTCTTGCAGGATGCTTAATATCATGGACATCCAAGAAACAAAATTCAGTAGCTCTATCAACAGCTGAGGCGGAATATGTTGCTGCTGGAAGTTGCTGTACACAACTTCTTTGGATAAAGCAACAACTTGAAGATTTCGGCATTCACATCAAATCAATTCCTCTATTGTGTGATAATACTAGTGCCATCAACCTCACCAAAAATCCAGTTCAACACTCAAGGACGAAACACATTGAGGTAAGATATCATTTTATTCGAGACCATGTAGCTAGTGGTAATTTAGAAATTTCGTTTATAGATACAAATGGTCAATTGGCAGATATCTTCACAAAAGCCCTACCTGAAGAGAGATTTACATCTCTTAGAAGGGAACTAGGGATGTGCAATTTGTGAAAGAATTTCTGTGATTTATTGACATATAAATTTTTCAGATTAAATGAAAAGTTCTCTCTCCGTTAAAGTTAATCAAAACTCAGTTATCTATATGCTTTGACCGCTTCTGTGTAGAAAGTTGTTTGACTTGTCAAACCTTTTTGTCGCTTTCTACCTTTGCCCGTTTTGCGCTCCTCCTGTCATTAAAGTAATATTATTTTACTCAAACCGCTTTGAGATCGATTCGTCTTCCACCTTTACCCTTTTTATTCTCTATCTGTTCACCCAAAGCGATGCCCTAACGACTTTGGGATCAACTCTCTGCATCTTTCGAAGCCTTCTTCTCTTCCGCGAAGAATTCCTTCGAAAACTCCGTCCCTTCCATCATCCTCCCTTCCAGAATCCTTTCTTCTCTGCACCCATGGCCGCTCCGTTGATCTCGGAAGTGTTGGGGGCTACAGTGCTGAGTATTATCCCCAAGGAGCAAGAAAGATTTACTTTCGTGAAGACAAAGATTTGCGGAATAAGGCAGTGGATGTTCAGAACCTTGAGAAGAGTGGCTTGGCCAGGCTAGTGGATACTCTAAGAAGATCGCAGTGGATGGATGTGGTCACCTTCAGCGAAGTAAGCTACCCGGATTTGGTAAAAGCCTTCTACATCTGTCTGAAGTCAGAAGCAGATGGATCTCTTGTTTCCTCTGTCAAGGGTATCCAAATCAGAATAACCCCTGAGCTATTGCGTGATCTGTTTGGAGTAAAGACCTCGGGATTTAGTGGCATTCACTCTGTGAATGATGAAGTCAAAGGTCTCGGGATCATCGGTCCAGGATTTAAGTTGAAGGATGGGAAGCTGGATATTAATCAGATGTCCGCGTTCAACCGGTTGCTGCATTTATAGTCTGCCAAATCTTAGTTCCCCGAAGTGCTACCTTTTCCTCATGCACTAGGGCAGATTCGGACATTATGTTCTGGGCAATCCAGAACAAAGAGATAAACCTGGCCGCTGTGATGATTGAGCGAATGAAGTTTGCACATGCTCAGTTATGGGAAACAAAGAGCAAGTTGAATGTTTCCCTTCCATATGCCCATCTTCTGACCAAGATTTTCAAGCATTTTGGAGTAGATCTGTCAGGTGCGGTAGCTGAAAAGATGGGCCAGTCTATAAGGTCCAGAAACCTGAAGAAAAGTGGCTTTTCAGTGCAAGAAGGAGTATGGTCGAAATCCTCTGTGGCTGAAGGGGAAGCAGTTATTGCAGATATTCCAGAAGCAGTAGAAGTAGTAGAGCAAGCAGCAGCAAGTCCAGCAGAGCAAGAGCCAGATGAGTCAGCTGTGGGATGCCAATCCGAAGCTCCATTGGAAGATGTGTTTGGGAAGAAGCTCTGCTCAGGGGGAGCAAGAAAATATGATGTCCCTGCTCCCATTCAGGGGGAGCATGCTGAGAGTGAAAAGCCGAGAATGCAGCCTTTTCTGAGCAAGCTGCACCTTCTCAGGAAACTTCAGGTCCAGCCTTGGTTGATGCTAGTGAAGGCCCAAGTGCACCAGTAAATCTTGAGGAGCCTGTCTCTCAGCCAAGTAAGCAGAAAAGAATTGTTCATAGGAGGTCAAGGAAGGGCCATAGGAAAATAAAGTTGAAGCATGTTATGGCCTTGCTAAAAGCCCAAGGAGAGATCCTGACATCAGTTCAGAATGGTATTCAAGGAATTGTTTCAAATCAGGTGTCAACCTCCTCAGACGTATCCTCAATAAGAAATGCAATGAGGTATTTCAATAAGGAAATGTCTGATATGAAGAACTTGCTGGCTAGTATTTCAAAGTCTAGTGGTGTCCCTCCTGCACCTACTCAGAGCAGTCCAGCTGAAGTTCCTAGGCCACCAGGGCCTCCAGCTGAATCCTAGCCACCAGGGGCCACAAGTTTGGCAACGGCCGCAGCTCAAGGGTCAGGGCCATCAGGGCCATCAGTTGTAGGGTCACCCGGACCAGTGGCAGCCTCAGGGTCTTCAGGACCATCTCCTGCAGTCAGAGACAGTCAGGCCAAGGGAAAGAGCCAGTGTCAGTATCCAAGGCCCCTGATACTTCATCTCTTGCCACTCCAACCCTCTCCACACCTTCATCTCCTCCTACTGCACCTCCTGCTCCACCAACCATAAAACATCCAATGCCTCGCACCAAACCTTCCTCATCCTCTACTTCCTCTCAACCTCCTTCTCACCTACTCCAGCTCTCATCTCAGCTTCATCCTCAGTAACTCCTCAACCTTCTCCTATTCAAACTCAATCATCTCATCCTCAACAACCTCTTCCTTTAATCCGAAACACCTTTTCTATCCTCCTACTCCTCCTAATTCTGTTACCTTTCCTCCAGTAAAACCTATGCCTTTGGTATTTTTGACACCAATGTTCCCGACCCTTTTGAAAGGAACACTCTCCTCACTATTCTCTCCACAGCCTCTCACATTCACAGGACTGACCCTCCTAGTCCTGTCTTAAAAAGAGAAGAAAAACCTCTCCTCTCTAAGCACTCCTTCTGCTTCTCTCTTCCCCTCCTTTATGGTACTCTCTTACCCTTGATCCTAAGAGAAGACCTATCTACAGAGAATACCTCCAGAAATGCATTCTTTCTACCATTTATGGTATTCCTTTTCTCAACCTCTCCGAACACCTAGCCATTGTTCTTCCTTTCACTCAGATATCTCAACCTTTCAAATCCAAAATCTTTGAGGGCACTGAGTTCAAGACTGAAGATCAGTGGGCAGCCATCAAAGGGAACAAGGCTCAGTACTCAAATACCTGACTGCAAGGGGCCGAATCTCTCTCTCTCAGAGCTCACCCACTCACCTCACTTCTCCTGATGAGTGGTTTTCTCAGCACAAGAACTCTTGGGGATCCTTCATTCTGAAGGAAATTCGAATTGCCAGAGCCTTTCAGTTGTACAGTGACTTCTGTTATTTGAACAAAATTCCAGAAGTTCAATTTGCCAGTTCAACTCACAGGTTACTGTGCGGCAATCAGAGACCCCTCTCAACCTTCCTTTACAGTGGATTTTGTCTCCTTCAAGACTGAGTTTCCAGTTCTTCTGCCGAAGCTGCACTCGTTAGTGCTTAATTCAGATGCTGGATCTCATGCTCTCGACATGTTTGCAAGGCAGCTGGGCCGGATGTCAGCAAAGCAGGGCCGATCTCCCTCCTTCTTGCGGTCATCTTCAGAGAATATCACTCTGGCCGCATCTCTCTCTAACCTTAGCTCCACTCATTTCTGAGTGTGAACGACTCATCTCCTCAGAATGGGAGTTCTTATCGGGCCTCTTATCAGCAACTGGAAGCCATCAATCAAGATGGGTAGTCAGAGGAAGTCGACTCTTTCTGCAGAGCCTTTAGGATCTCAATTCCATCGCAACCATACCAGAGCTCTATGCTGTCTGGGCAGCTAGATATTTGCTGCCTTCTATGCCCTAAAGCAGGATCTGTTAACTCAGCAACTTCACATCCCATTTTCCTTTGGACAGATTTCTCCATAGGGCAGTTTTGGCAAAGAGTACCTACTTCAGATTCATTTTGGACAAAACTCAGTATGGAGAGTTCATAGAGCAGCAAAAGGCAACTCTACATTCAGAGGAACATCCCTTCCATGGGACCCTCTTTCTCAGTGACCTTTGTGTTTTTTCTGCAATTTTTTGAGGATCTTGAGATCAAGGCATGGGCTGTTATCTCACAGCATGCCTCCTTGTTATCTCCTCTGTATTATATTTCTCCCTCTTAATAACAATCTTTCTCTCTTCTTTGTCTCACAGCTTATCTTTTTGCCTAATGACAAAATGGGGGAGACAACTAACGTAAATCTGAAAAACATATTTCATTTTTTGTCTGATGTTTAGTATATTTTGTCATCATCAAAAAGGGGGAGATTGATGACCAAACTGTCCCCATAATAAAAATTTCCATTTATTTATATATTAATTTTGATGATTAACAAAATAACTCTAATGGATTTCTTGAGCTTTGAGAACAGGAAGCAAAAGAAAAATGAAAGATCAAGTCAATCTGGTAAGTCCCATCATTTCTAACCAAGTCCCTGTAACGACTTCTTTGATAAGCAGAACGACTCCCTCTTTGACCGGAACACTCAAATCGTTACCGTAACGATTTCTTTAGAACTCGCAACGACTCTCTAGCCGTAACGATTTCTTTAGACCTCGTAACGATTCTTTAGAACTCGCAACGACTCTCTAGCCGTAACGATTTCTTTAGACCTCGTAACGCATTTCTTTAGAACTCGCAACGACTCTCTAGCCGTAACGACTTCTTCAGACCTCGTAACGATTTCTTTAGAACTCGCAACGACTCTCTAGTCGTAACGATTTCTTTAGACCTCGTAACGATTTCTTTAGAACTCGCAACGACTCTCTAGCCGTAACGACTCTTTAGACCTTGTAACGATTTCTTTACAACTCAATAGTCATAACGATTTAGTGTATCGACTTCTTTGTTAGTCATAACGATTTCGCGCAACGACTTCTTTGTTAGTTATAACGATTTCGCGCAACGACTTCTTTGTTAGTCATAACGATTCGCGCAACGACTTCTTTGTTAGTCATAACGATTTCGCGCAACGACTTCTTTGTTAGTCATAACGATTTCGCGCAACGATCTTTGTTAGTCATAACGATTTCGCGCAACGACTTCTTTATTAGTCAAACGATTTCGCGCAACGACTTCTTTATTAGTCATAACGATTCGCGCATAACGACTTCCTTATTCGTCATAACGATCTCTTGCAACGATTTCTTAGAGCTCACAACGACTTGCCTGTTGTAACGGCTTCATAAGTTATCACAACAATTTCTTTACAGTTCATAACGACTTGCTATAATTCATAACGATTTCATAAGTGATGAAGTCAGCAAGATTCTTTTTATCAAATTTCTTTCTGCATCAGTATAATGCTTTTTAATAGCGTTGAAAAGTCAAAGTCATATCTTGTCTGTTGACTGCTATGCATTAAATGCTCTCTGATCGTATCTCCCATGCATGCAGACAATATCTTCCATTTCTATGCTACTCTGTCTACGTACTTTTTCTTGGACAGAAAGGAGCTTTGCTATATACTGCAATATCTGTTCAATCTCAACTAACAATAGACAGCAGTCCTAGCTGTCTTCTATTTATTGATGATATGCTTACAGATATCTGACAAGACTCATCTGGACAACGTTGGACTCAAGACACAAAGTTCTATGACATCTCTCTGGCGTGTACACCAGGATAAAAGACTGACAATCAGAAGCTTCCTCAGTAACCAGTCTAACGTACACAAGGATAAGAGACAACGGACATATCAACGTTCGAATTTGAATCAGCAGTTTAAATAGAAGACTCAAGACGAAAAGAAAGCGAACGATAGAAAAACATCGCTTGATCTAAGAAGCAGAAAGGAATCCATCCATTACAATCTTTAGAACCTTGAAGAAGAGCGAAGCCTCCACTCGAAACCTTGTTCTAAGCTCTTAGCTCTCTGTGCTCAAAAGAATCTTCTCATTTGTAAGAGCCTGTGTGGTCCTTGGAGAGAAAAACCTTGTTAAATCTCTTTCTCTCTCGGGGGCTTAGGAGCTTCAGGTTGTAGCTGGTCAAGCTAGAATCTGAAGCCTGTTTTCACAACCTTTTCTGATTAGTTTGTGTTCCCTTCTGGTCGAAGGAAGACCTGGTGGTATCCAGGGTGGTTGTTGTTCCCTTCTGGACGAAGGAAGACCTGGTGGTATCCAGGGTGGTTGTTGTTCCCTTCAGGCTGAAGGAAGACCAGTTGAGGCTGGGTGTAAGGATCCTTAAGGGGGATTGTACCCTTGTTAGTAAAATCCTGAGGTATTGCTCAGGGACTGGACGTAGGTCTCCTGTGGAGAGGAGTTCCGAACCAGGATAAAATCCTTGTGTCTTGTGGATGTGTTTTGTGTGATTGTTATCTTGTTTGCTCCAACTCTAACCTTGTTATTAAGTTGTGCAATCTTTTCAGTAAACAGGTTTTAATCAAAGATCGAAGATTTATTAACCCATTCACCCCCCCTCTGGGCTAGCTAGCTGGGCAACAGTATTGAGCTCCAGAGATCTGGTCAAAGAGTTTATCGATTCGAGGCAGTGGGTACTTGTTCTTGATTGTTAACTGATTTAGTTCCCTATAGTTGATGCATAGCCTCATAGATCCATCCTTCTTCTTGACGAATAGAACAGATGCTCCCCATGGGGAAGTACCTGGTCTAATGAACCCTTTTTCTAATAACTCCATCAATTGTGCCTTTAGTTCTTTTAACTCGATAGGTGACATTCTATAGGGTTGACGTGACACCGATGTAGCTCCAGAGATCAGATCGATAGAGAAATTTACATCTCATTTAGGGGGTATTTCTGGTAGCTCATCGGGGAAGACGTCAGGGTAATTCTGGACTATGAGTATGTCTTCTATCTTGGATCCTTTCTTTTCAACCACTACAGCTGCAAGGAAAGCAATACAACCTTTCCTTATCATGTTGTGGGCTTATATGGCAGAGACTAGAGATATTCGTCTCTTGTGTCTAATCCCAGTAAATGATACTCTAGGGAATTCACTAAATGTAACCTTGCCTTTTCTACAGTCGACACTTGCTCCATAAGTGGATAGCCAGTCGGCTCCCAAAATCACATCATAGCAATCCATGGGGATGCAAGTTTAATATTCAGAGTATTAGCAAAGTTTTGAGGTATGCACGAATGTGTAGCGCCAGTATCAAACAAAACAAATGTTGATTGAGAGAAAAATTGTAATGTATCTTCCACCACTCCACCTTCTTCGGTGGTTTCTTCGTCTCGCAGGGCTTGTAGTCTACCTTGTTTCTTTGGCACATTAGTGTGCTTCTCATGTTCTTTGAGTAGTGGACATTCTGGGATACAATGCTCGCGACTACCACAGTGCAGACATGCGCTAACCTTCCTCTAACACTCGTCGGTAGTGTGACCAGGCTTGTCACAATGTTTACAGTTGCCTCTTGCTAGAGTAGTGGGGGCATTTACCCTAGGCTTCTTTTCTTGACTCGACCCTTCAGAGGAGTTGAAAGGTCACTTCTTTACGTTGGTCGGCTTAGCACTTGAGGAGCCAGATGTCAGCTCCTTCTTTATAAACTTTCCCTTAATGCAATCAGTGAAATCAGTAGCATCTTTCAGCAGTTGAGCTTTCTTAACCATCTCGGCATAAGTTTGGATGTCGAGAGGGGCCAGTTGTGTGATGTAATGTGGCTTGAGGCTATTGAGAAAACGCTTATCCTTCATCCTTTCAGTGTTGACCAGATGATCAGCATAGCGTGCTAGCCTGGAGAATTGTGCTGCATATTCAGCCACATAAAGGCTCCTCTGTTTAAGAGCAGCAAATTCCACGGCCTTTCTTTCTTGAACGCGCTAAGAGAAATACTTGGAGTTAAATGGTTCTTTGAACTCGTTCCAAGTGAATTGACCATTATCTTTGGTTGCTTCAACTGACTCCCACCACGTGCGAGCGTCTCTTTCTAGTTGAAAAGTAGCTAGCAGCAGCTTATCTCCTACCGCACATTGCATAACATGGAAAATCCTTTATGTTTCCTTTAGCCAGTGCTCGACTTCATCCGAATATGTAGTACCTCTGATTCTATGCGGATTCATGCTCCGGAAGTTGTGATTCTGTTCACCTGCCCCGCGATTTCCCCTGCCTTGAGCGGCTTGCAGAAGAGCACGAGTAAGTTCCTGAATAGTTTGTTGCATGCCCCTCATTTGAGCACATTCAACTGCAATCTTAGTAATTAAGTTCCTATAAAAGTAACTTAACGTTAAGGTATTGATGTGGAACTAACTTAGTGCGTGTGTGAATATCTTTTAGACCTTGTCTGTAACGCCCCAAAAATTTTAAAGTGTTAAGAAAATATTAATAATGTGGTTATTATATATTAGTATTGTCATTAAATTAAAATAATTAGAATTTGGGTTTAATTAATGGTAACATACGTTACCCCAGTGTCGTACACAGAGGTGCACGCTCCCACAGGGCGACACCGAAAAACTATAACGGAATAAAACTCTGAGAACACCATAATTTCCAGAAAAATGTGGAGATCTCAGAAATGTAAATATCCAAATTTTTCGACATACGGATTTCGGGATTAAGTCGACACGACCATTTTTCGAGTGATTTTTCACCTACTGTAAAATAAATTATAAAAATTAAACTAAAATCATCATAATTAGTACGATCATCACATTAGTCTATGGTTGAAATTTCAACACAAACGGACGTCATTTAAATACATTTACACAAGGATTATCGGACCAGCTGAATTATGGCCTAATTACGGGAAGGATTTTTAGGAGTTTTTCTTGCTGACGTATCCTGGGCTACGCAAGCCCATGTCATGGTAGGTTAAGGTCCTTACACGTTGATGGCCGATGTGTGGGTGTGTGATTGTGTGCATGAGATATGTAACACCCCAAAAAAAAATTTATTAGTTGAGAAACTTGAAAAATAAGGTTATTAGGTTTAACCATTGTTCTTAAATTGAATTAATTGATATTTGAGAATGTTTAGCATTAATGAATGTTCCCTAGTGTCGTACTCGGACGTGCGCGCTCCCACAGGGCGACACTGAAAAATTGCAACAAAAATGAAATCTGAGAACATCATAATTTTCATAAAAATGTGGAGATCTCATAAATATAAATATCCAAATTTTTTGGCATGCGGACTTCGAGGATAAGTCGACGCGATTATTTTTCAGGTGATTTTTCACCTAGTGTAAAATAAAATCTAAAAATTAAATAAAAATCATCATAATTAGTAAGACCTTTACATTAGTCTATGGTTGAAATTTCAGCACAAACAGACATCGTTTGAATACATTTACACAAGGATTATCGGACCAGCTGAATTATGGCCTAATTACGGGAAGGATTTTTAGGAGTTTTCCTTGCTGACGTATCCTGGGCTACGCAAGCCCATGTCATGGTAGGTTAAGGTCCTTACACGTTGATGGCCGATGTGTGTGTGTGTGATTGTGTGCATGTGATAGGTGGTTGTGGGTGGTTAAATGGGGTTTTACCCCAACACCTGGAAGCATACGTGCCGTCATGCATGGAATGACCAATTGGCTATAAATACACCCCCTCATTCTTCGTACCCATCGGTCTGACTCCTTCCCTGTTATGCTGCTGCTGTGATTCACGAGACTTCAATATGGGTGTGTAGCTGGAGTGGTTAGTTTACACTTTGTTCATCTCTTGGTCCTGTTCGAGATACTGCTGGAGCTGCAGCTGGGTGTAGTTGGGAAGCCAGTGAAGCAAACTTTAGTAATTGTTACTGCTTCAACGACTTCTTCCTTTGCTTGTGGCCATCTTTCCATCTACTATACGTGGTGGATTGTGGATTTTTATACCAAAGGAAGAATTCAAAATCAAGTAGGATTCGATTCTCTTTCCTTCTCCTCTAACTCATATTCTTGGGCATGCTTTATAATCTACTGTTTGGATGTTCCAGCTTATACTCTAGTGTCATGAACACCTCTAGCATTATATGTATGTCTTGTGTTGTTGTAGAAGCTACTCTTTGAGTTCACATAATCCCCGTTTGGAAAGGATCTTCTTCCAGTATCATGTGGTAGTAGGTTCCTAGCTATCCATGTGTAGGATTCATATCCCTCTAGTTCAATTCGGTTCTCCATATGTAACAAGGAATTCATGAGGAACGAATAAGTTGTTATACTTGTGATTCTATGTTTTCCTTCCAGTCATGGTAGAATTACTCTTGTTGGGAAAGGAACAACTTGGTTCTATTTTAGAAATCAATTCCTATCCTCTTCTTCTACCTTTGATCTTTGTTCATGATTTGGAGTCATGTAGAAGTTTAAATATCTATAGAACTATGTGAGAACTTTTACTTAATTGTTAGGTACTTCAAGCCTTGATTTAGATCCATGAAACACTTGGAGTTTTAGTGTTTATCTTGTAGGAATCTTCCCAATAAACCATTGTTAACAAGATCAGGCTTCCAGTACTATATTATGTCTAGTTCTAGCTAGACAAGCTTGAATTGTAAACCTCTCGTTTCATCTCGTTTGTTCAGTTTATAAACCACTGTGAGAAATCCAATCAGACTCTTCTATTTGATATCAAACATGTCTTGGTTCATAAGTTCTATAGTTAGGGTGTTTAGGATAGATTTGAAGTCATTTTTGAAAGTTCTGCAGCTACCTATCGACAGCCAGCCCAAAGTTGTCGACAGTCGCATGTGTTCCAGACTTCCAGAGTTCTGGACTGTAGCTAGATGTCGACAGATGCCCTTCAGCTATCGACAGATACATACAGAGCCAGAAAACCTGAGCTCTATCTGCTGCCATCTGTCGACAGCCCCCTCCTGCTGTCGACAGGTACATGCGATTCGGATTTCTGCACTCTTTCATGTTCGAATCCCTGCTAAAACTTCATCCTAAAAGCCTAGAAAGTTACCCACTTATTTACCTTGGTATCTACTGTCATACTACAGCAAAGTTTGCCCACATTGTGTACCTAACCTCCCTTGAATTATTCTTGAAGTTGTTAACTACGAATGTGGCACTCCGTTGAGTCCATTCTCCTGTATTCGTAATTGAGTTCATGTAACTTGATGTCTTGAGAGTTCAAATGCTTGAACACCATGTGAGATATGATTAATTGATGATGATGACATTTATTGGGTCCTTGGACCCCACTTGACTGATATGCCTGTGCAAATAGGGCTGGTCCAGTCCTGGGTGGAGCACCCGAATTCATTTTCTGACCGTACGGAATGATAAAGGACAACTACTGTGCAAATAGGGCTGGTCCATTCCTGGGAGGAGCACCCGAATTCATTTTCTGACCGTACGGAATGATAAAGGGCAACTGGATGTTTGGCATAGCATCAATACGTCTGATTATGGTCATCATGTTACCTGTCCGGTGTGAACATATATGTGAGCTAAATTATGAGATTCATTGTGAATTCCTGAGCATGTTTGTATTACAGTACTACTGTCCCACTTTAATTGCCATGATAAGATGCTTACATGTTCTTCTATGATATCAGTCTAGTCTTTTTCCTTGATCATTATATAGCTAAATCCTTTTGATTTGAGAATTTGAATCCTACTGGGCTAGTTAGCTCATCAAATCCTATTTTTCAGGTATCTACAGTTCTTGAAGTAGGAACTTCGGGATATTTGTGTGGAGAGACTATCCTTGACGGCATTTGCTTTTGAGATTGTAAACTGGAAATGTTGTAATACTCATAGAACGACAATGGTCGGATTTTTTTTTTTTAGTAGAGCTTCCGAGCAATTTTCTGCTCAAATAGTGTAAATTTTACTCTTGATTTCTCGTTCGTTCACGTTCCGGTGTTTATAGATATATTAAATGACGGGACGTGACAGAATGGTATCAGAGCATTAGTTCGATAAACCTAGGGATAACCTGTGAGGATGGGTAGAAAGCTTGAGGTTAAGCTAGATAGGTAAAAGTCGGATATAGATTATATAGAGTATGAATGGAATATCTAGAGATAGTTTCCTTCCTACGATTCATCTTCACTTCCATAATTTCATGCTTGTGGGTTCTCCATTTGTAAAAATCATATATACTAATTGTTTCATGTTCTTTAGAACTCACTTTCCTTTGCTTTCCTTCTTCTATTCTTGCTTCTTATCCCTACTCAAGAACTTCATGATTAAAGTGTTTACCATGTACACATACTTGAAACAACTATAGAAGAGTTGTTCTAGTCCTTGTAATCATGTTTTAGCTATAGTTTGTGATATGATTCAAGAATATTATGAAACTTATCCCATTAGAAGCAAGAAAAGGTTGTTAGGAAGTGTTGCACTTCTAATTATCATCTTGCTTTTAGATTTCCATGCCATAGTATATCTCTATTATCCTACTCGTCTTCCTCATGGAAAGTGGTGTTTAGAACTAGAAATAAGACCCTTTTGATGTTACCAATCATGTAAGGATTCATAGAAACACTTGGTAGAATTTTCTGTGGTAGTTTTGTCACATTCCTGAAAGTTTAGATCTCACCTGTCGACAGCCAGCATTTACCTGTCGACAGGTATTATGCTTCCAGAACCCAAAAATAAAGAACTGACAGTAGCTGTCGACAGATGGCTTTCACCTGTCGACAGATGTTCATCGCATGTCAACAGCCGACTCTGGTCTGTCGACAGATGTGCTCAGACCCCAGAAATTGGTTCTGGGAGGACAGTAGCTGTCGACAGCCACTACCCAGCTGTTGACAGACACCAGTCTGTGATGAACTGGTCCTTCTTCAGTCAGTTAGAAGAGTCAGTAGGCACTCTGTAGAACTGAAACTTATACCTTATTTACATTCCATATCATTTAAGTAAATGTTATAATTTGATGTTTCACTTACTTAAGATATTACATGTAAATAAGGAAGTACCCGCCATTTGAATCCAATAAAAATATCAGAAAAATCATAACTCTTACCAATAAAAAGTCAACTCTCCCACCGAAGAAGAAAAACGTATTTTTGTGATTCCATCAAAATAGCGTCTTTCTAATTTCTCACAATTTGGCCTACCTAAAAATTTCATACTTCAAGTAAACCTATTAGAATGATAAAAATTCAAGGTCCGGTGAAAAATGATAAACACACATATGACTTCTCCAAGGGAGCCCTCTCCTACTGAAGGAAAAGTCAAACCTGGTCATTCCTTATTTTACCTTAATATGACTTTTATCTTGATATGTTATTATCTCCAACTCTAAATAAGAATTAGTAAATGAATGGTTCAATTGATATATAGATTTCATGACTATCCTCATGATGTATTCTTCTGTTGACTTTCTTATTTTCTTGAATTCTAAATTATTATACCACTGAGAAGAATCCTTTAATCCTCGTTTACATCCGTCTCTCACTAAAACCAAGTGAGACTCATTAATAACTTAAATGTGTGAAATACTCACACAATTGATGAATCAAAGTTTCAAGATTGTTTTAAATCTCACGAATCTTATACGCAAGGTAGGATTAAATCTATTTATCTCTACTAGAGTGGATAACCAAATAGATTGGTGAAAAAAAAATATAGAAGAGAAAAAAAAATCTACAGGAGAGATTTCTAAAGAAATGCAAGATTATGTAAACATTTTGTACTAAAGTCTAGATTTGGTCAGATGATTCCTTAAACTCCTAATAGCATTTTCTTCAGGCTAGAATTTATTGCATTCCTCTTCTAACCGTAACATAAGGATCAATTGTCTCTAAGTTGAGATTAAATCTCAAATTTTACTTCAACTAATCAGTAGCTTGGCGTGTCAACGCACATAAACAAATTGACAAGGGTCAGTAGGAAGTTTTAGAAAAATCAACTTCATGTTTTCTAGAATTGACCTCAATCAGGTGATCGCAGTTTTGATTAACTTAATTTAAATTGTTTACTCAGCCAGCTTAATGGGAGAAGAAGCACATTGGAAAGAGGTTCAACGTGCAATGGACAACCTTGCTCAATCCTTAGAACAAGTAGTCCCCGTTGTTGATCAAGGAAAAATGAAGCTGCATAAGAATATTAATAGTCCAAACTCTCAGGAAACAATAAGTATTACAGTATCTATACGGAAGAAGACAGTTTCCCCCAGTAATAGAGAAATAGCTGGCAAAAAGATGGTGAAAAGGAACAAGAAAAGCAAAAAGATCAAGAAAGCCAACAAGCAAGAGACAGTCAAGGCACAACCTAAGGAAGCTTGTGCACATTGTCACAAACTGGGCCATGTCAAAGAAGATTGTTGGCGGAGACTAGGAGCATGTTTGAGGTGCGGAAGTCTAAAGCATTGGATTTCAGATTGTCTATACCACCTCAGGACAAAGACAAGAGTCCAGGAAGACCTTAAGCCATAAGGAGAATGGACTAAAGTTATTAGAAATAATCCTTGTATATAAGTCAATAGGACTAGAGTATGGAGAGAATTACTTGAATTTAGTTGTTATAGTATGTCAAAACTTGGTAAGTTTTGCCAATCAATGTAATTCTGCAAGGCTGATTATGGAGTTCTGTAATGGAAATTTTAGGTGATAAATAAAATTCTCGTTGTCTATCTCCATATTCCTCACACTCATCATTCTTGTCATATTTTATTACCCTTCCCAAGGAAATATGTATTTACATAACTCTCTAAGGAGTAAGGTTATTCCTTAGTAGGGGAGACGTTGAGTATGATATACTACTGCCATAAATAAAGAACATAGTGAAGGTTGTATCTAACTGAACCCATGATTACAATATGGCTCTTTAATATATAAAGATGATAATATTTAAATCTCCATCAACTAACGATGTTATGATAATAAATTAAATAAAGAGTGTAAACATCGTATGATATAATAGTCATGACAGGATTGGTGAAACTAATCTGGATTAGATAAAGTTTCAAAGACCGAAAACTTATATCTTTGTGATCCATCCAAACTAGTCAAGAAGTTTGGAGGACTAAACTCTTTTTAGTGGGGAGAGTTGTAACACCTCAAAAAAAATTTATTAGTTGAGAAACTTGAAAAATAAGGTTATTAGGTTTAACCATTGTTCTTAAATTGAATTAATTGATATTTGGGAATGTTTAGCATTAATGAATGTTCCCTAGTGTCGTACTCGGACGTGCGCGCTCCCACAGGGCGACACTGAAAAATTGCAACAAAAATGAAATCTGAGAACATCATAATTTTCATAAAAATGTGGAGATCTCATAAATATAAATATCCAAATTTTTCGGCATGCGGACTTCGAGGATAAGTCGACGCGACTATTTTTCAGGTGATTTTTCACCTAGTGTAAAATAAAATCTAAAAATTAAATAAAAATCACCATAATTAGTAAGACCATCACATTAGTCTATGGTTGAAATTTCAACACAAACAGACGTTGTTTGAATACATTTACATAAGGATAATCGGACCAGCTGAATTATGGCCTAATTACGGGAAGGATTTTTAGGAGTTTTCCTTGCTGACGTATCCTGGGCTACGCAAGCCCATGTCATGGTAGGTTAAGGTCGTTACACGTTGATGGCCGATGTGTGTATGTGTGATTGTGTGCATGAGATAGGTGGTTGTGGGTGGTTAAATGGGGTTTTACCCCAACACCTGGAAGCATACGTGTCGTCATGCATGGAATGACCAATTGGCTATAAATACACCCCCTCATTCTTCGTACCCATCGGTCTGACTCCTTCCCTGTTATGCTGCTGCTGTGATTCACGAGACTTCAATATGGGTGTGTAGCTGGAGTGGTTAGTTTACACTTTGTGCATCTCTTGGTCCTGTTCGAGATACTGCTAGAGCTGCAGCTGGGTGTAGTTAGGAAGCCAGTGAAGCAAACTTTAGTAATTGTTACTGCTTCAACGACTTCCTCCTTTGCTTGTGGCCATCTTTCCATCTACTATACGTGGTGGATTGTGGATTTTTATACCAAAGGAAGAATTCAAAATCAAGTAGGATTCGATTCTCTTTCCTTCTCCTCTAACTCATATTCTTGGGCATGCTTTAGAATCTACTGTTTGGATGTTCCAGCTTATACTCTAGTGTCATGAACACCTCTAGCATTATATGTATGTCTTGTGTTTCTGTAGAAGCTACTCTTTGAGTTCACATAATCCCCGTTTGGAAAGGATCTTCTTCCAGTATCATGTGGTAGTAGGTTCCTAGCTATCCATGCGTAGGATTCATATCCCTCTAGTTCAATTCGGTTCTCCATATGTAATAAGGAATTCATGAGGAACGGATAAGTTTTTATACTTGTGATTCTCTGTTTTCCTTCCAGTCATGGTAGAATTACTCTTGTTGGGAAAGGAACAACTTGGTTCTATTTTAGAAATCAATTCCTACCCTCTTTTTCTACCTTTGATCTTTGTTCATGATTTGGAGTCATGTAGAAGTTTAAATATCTATAGAACTATGTGAGAACTTTTACTTAATTGTTAGGTACTTCAAGCCTTGATTTAGATCCATGAAACACTTGGAGTTTTAGTGTTTATCTTGTAGGAATCTTCCCAATAAACCATTGTTAACAAGATCAGGCTTCCAGTACTATATTATGTCTAGTTCTAGCTAGACAAGCTTGAATTGTAAACCTCTCATTTCATCTCGTTTATTCAGTTTATAAACCACTGTGAGAACTCCAATTAGACTCTCCTATTTGATATCAAACATGTCTTGGTTCATAAGTTCTATAGTTAGGGTGTTTAGGATAGATTTGAAGTCATTTTTGAAAGTTCTGCAGCTACCTGTCGACAGCCAGCCCAAAGCTGTCGACATGCGCATGTGTTCCAAACTTCCAGAGTTCTGGACTGTAGCTAGCTGTCAAAAGATGCCCTTCAGCTGTCGACAGATACCTACAGAGCCCGAAAACCTTAGCTTTGTCTGCTGCCAATGTCGACAGCCCCTTCCTGGCTGTCGACAGGTACAATGCTGATTCGGATTTCTGCACTCTTTCATGTTCGAATCCATGCTAAAACTTCATCCTAAATCCAAGAAAGTTACCCACTTATTTATCTTGGTATCTACTGTCATACTACAGCAAAGTTTGCCCACATTGTGTACCTTAACCTCCCTTGAATTATTCTTGAAGTTGTTAACTACGAATGGCACTCCGTTGAGTCCATTCTCCTGTATTCGGTAATTGAGTTCATGTAACTTGATGTCTTGAGAGTTCAAATGCTTGAACACCATGTGAGATATGATTAATTGATGATGATGACATTTATTGGGTCCTTGGACCCCACTTGATTGATATGCCTGTGCAAATAGGGCTGGTCCAGTCCTGGGTGGAGCACCCGAATTCATTTTTTGACCGTACGGAATGATAAAGGACAACTACTGTGCAAATAGGGCTGGTCCAGTCCTGGGAGGAGCACCCAAATTCATTTTCTGACCGTACAGAATGATAAAGGGCAACTGGATGTTTGGCATAGCATCAAATACTGTCTGATTATGGTCATCATGTTACCTGTCCAGTGTGAACATATATGTGAGCTAAATTATAAGATTCATTGTGAATTCCTGAGCATGTTTGTATTACAGTACTACTGTCCCACTTTAATTGCCATGATAAGATGCTTACATGTTCTTCTATGATATCAGTCTAGTCTTTTTCCTTGATCATTATATAGCTAAATCCTTCTGATTTGAGAATTTGAATCCTACTGGGCTAGTTAGCTCATCAAATCCTATTTTTCAGGTATCTACAGTTCTTGAAGGAGGGAACTTCGGGATATGTGTGTGGAGAGACTATCCTTGACGGCATTTGCTTTTGAGATTGTAAACTGGAAATGTTGTAATACTCATAGAACGACAATGGTCGAATTTTTTTTTATTTAGTAGAGCTTCCGAGCAATTTGCTGCTCAAATAGTGTAAATTTTACTCTTGATTTCTCGTTCGTTCACGTTCCGGTGTTTATAGATATATTAAATGACGGGACGTGACAAGATAGGTGGCTGTGGGTGGTTAAATGGGGTTTTACCCCAACACCTAGAAGCGTACGTGCCGTCATGCATGGAATGACCAATTGGCTATAAATACACCCCCTCATTCTTCGTACCCATCTTTCTGACTCCTTCCTTGTTATGCTGCTGCTGTGATTCACGAGACTTCAGTATGGGTGTGTAGCTGGAGTGGTTAGTTTACACTTTGTGCATCTCTTGGTCTTGTTCGAGATACTGCTGGAGCTGCAGCTGGGTGTAGTTGGGAAGCCAGTGAAGCAAACTTTAGAAATTGTTGCTGCTTCAACGACTTCCTCCTTTGCTTGTGGCCATCTTTCCATCTACTATACGTGGTGGATTGTGGATTTTTATACCAAAGGAAGAATTCAAAATCAGGTAGGATTCGATTCTCTTTCTTTCTTCTCTAACTCATGTTCTTGAACATTCTTTAGAACCTACTGTTTGGATGTTCAAGTTTATGTTCTAATGTCATGAGTACCTCTAGCACTATTTGTGTATCTTGTATTGCTATAGAAGCTACTCTTCGAGATTCATATGATCCCTGTTTGGAAAGGATCTTCTTCCAGTATCACGTTGTAGTAGATTCCTAGCTATTCAGGTGTAGGATTCAATTCCCTTTGGTTCAGATTTGTCGTCCACACATGATAAGAATTTCTTGGTGATTAAACTAGTGGCTATACCTATGGTTCTTCTATTCTTCTTCCAGTCATAATAGAAGCACTCTTGTTGGGAGAGGAACAACCTTGTTCCATTTTATAAATTAACTCCTATTCCCTTCTTCCACCTTTGATCTTTGTACATGCTATAAAGTTGTAGAAGTCTCAATTACTTTGTAGGATAATATGAAGACTTCGGTTTAGATGGTTGATACTTCAAGTTTTGATTTAGATCCATAAAACATTTTGTGGTTTAGTATCCATCCTGTAGGAACCTTCCATCCAACCATGGCTATCAAGGTTCTATTACTAGTACTAAACTATGTTTAGTTTCAAGCAAGTCAAGTTTGAATTGCAAACCTCTTCTGGCATCTTGTTTGTTCGGTTTATAAACTACTATGAGAACTATAATTAGACTCTTCTATTTTATATCAAACATGTCTTGGTTCATAGGTTCTATAGTTAGGGTGTTTAGGATAGATTTAAAGTCCTTTCTGGAAGTTCTGCAGCTACCTGTCGACAGCCAGCCCAAAGCTGTCGAAAGCCAGCCCAAAGCTGTCGACAGGCGCATGCCTTCCAGAACTCCAGGTTTCTGGACTGTGTGGATCTATCGACAGGTCCCTTGTTGCTGTCGACAGATACACACAGAGCCAGAAAACCTGGGCTCTGTCTGCTTCTACCTGTCGACAGCCCCTTCCTGGCTGTCGACAGCTATGACCCTGATTCGGATTTCAGCACTTTTTCATGTGTGAATCCTTGCTTAAACTTCACCCTATTGGCCTACCAAGTTACCCCCTTAATTGTCTTAGTGTTTAATGCCATTTCATTGTAAAGATTACTCCCTTGGTGTACCTTACTCACCTTGAGTTATCCTTGAAGTTGTTAACTACGAATGGCACTCTGTTGAGTCCATTCTCCTGTATTCGGTAATTGAGTTCATGTAACTTGATGTCTTGAGAGTTAAAATGCTTGAACACCATGTGAGATATGATTAATTGATGATGATGACATTTATTGGGTCCTTGGACCCCACCTGACTGATATGCCTGTGCAAATAGGGATGGTCGAGTCCTGGGAGGAGCACCCGAATTCATTTTCTGACCGTACGGAATGATAAAGGACAACTACTGTGCAAATAGGGCTGGTCCAGTCCTGGGAGGAGCACCCGAATTCATTTTCTGACCGTACGGAATGATAAAGGGCAACTGGATGTTTGGCATAGCATCAAATACTATCTGATTATGGTCATCATGTTACTTGTCCTGTGTGAACATATATGTGAGCCAAATTATGAGATTCATTGTGAATTCCTGAGCATGTTTGTATTACAGTACTACTGTCCCACTTTAACTGCCATGATATGATGCTTACATGTTCTTCTGTGATATCAGTCTAGTCTTTTTCCTTAATCATTATATAGCTAAATCCTTTTAATTTGAGAATTTGAATCCTACTGGGCTAGTTAGCTCATCAAATCCTATTTCTTTCAGGTATTTACGGTTTTAGAAGGCGGGACATCAGGATTTATGGGCTGAGAGACCAACGTTTAAGGCATTTAAGTTTGAATTGTAAATGGAGAGTCATGTAATACCTGTAGACTGTCAATGAATAATTATTTTTATTTAGTAAAGTCCGAGCATTCTTCTGCTCAAATAGTTCAAAGTTTACTCTTGATTCCTCATGCGTTCACGTTCCGACATTTATAGTTATATTAAATGACGGGACGTGACATTGTCCCTGGTTCTACCTAATTCTCACATAGGTATGATAGTTAACACATAGTCAAGACAGTCCATCCTATAACATCCTAGACCTAAGAGATCCAATTAAGACAGCTTAGGCTCTGATACCACAAAACTGTCATGTCCCGACATGAAATATCGAAATGTGAGGCAATTGCAAGTAAGCGAGTACAGAGCATATAATAGACATCAATCCACTGAACAATTGAATAACACTAAATCAAATGTATTTCATTGATAATTCCACTAATGTCTATTACAACTATTAATTCAGAGCCATTATTTAGGGCCCAATTGACATCATTACATTGAATAGAAATAAAGAACAAAACTAAGACTCCAATATGACACTAGAATGCCAGGGCACTCTTGATTTACTCCTGGTCATCCCCATCCTCATGAGTGTAGGTATCTTCTTCAGTCTCACCTGAGAACACATCAAGTAACACAGGGTGAGCGATAATGCCTAGTAGAACTTAAATCTCATGGTCAGACATGCTTTAAATGATTAATGTATTAAAGAGTAGAGTAACTAATGATAGAGAGAGAGAGAGAGAGTCAAGTAATGTCGAGCAAGTAATAGCACAATAGCATGATTCAAATAGCACAAGTACCAAGTATAGCACAAAGAGCACGATGGCCAAAGCACAAAATAGCACATTATAGTTCATGATAGCACATAGCACAATGAGTCGAGTATAGTCTAGCACTTTGATTGTCATTAGATAGTCGAGATAAATAGCACTTGAGTGTAATGCCAAACACTCTGGTCAATTAACTCCCGCAGGAAAATAGCACTTTTGGGCGCACCTCCCAGACCAAACCGGGCCCTTTTATATTGCCAAAAATTAGTCATGTTTATTATCTTTAGATAATCCGTCAAATGGCCATATAGAGTACCAAGAATAGATGAGAGTAACCGATGAATAGACGAGAGTGTAGAGAGAACGTGAATAGTAGATGAGAACTAAAGGTTAATGCACATAAAACGACGTTAAACATGCGATAGTAACAGTTGCACAACACGCATGATTGGTGCTGACAGTCTAACAGAATTTACTAACCGTCCACTGGCCATACTATAAACACAGTCCAGAAGTCCGACATGATCTCAAGATAAGAGAGCAATCTAAGGCCATTTAGATCATATTGATCCTAAGGGTATTATAAGTATTGATGGCACAACCAGCTCATCAACCATGAGGGAATCCATAGACAGAGAAGACTTACAGAGGCCTTGAATAAGGATTTACTAGTCCGACAGAAGGAATATTCGGCAGAGAGTTTGTCCAAGTCAAGAAAGTGTGTGTATAGAAAGCAAGTTGCTCGACGTTCTAGAGGAATTCTAGAACAATGGAGCGTCAATGGTGTTCCAAAACAACGAGAGAAACGAGACAAGTCTATTATAAAAATAGGGTAATGATGTACAATTATTGAAGTAAATTACCAGATGTATAATGGAATCTTTTAATACCATGGCGAGTCATATTGGATGGTTTCAAGTGTGTGCATGTAATGAAGAAATCATATATATAAGAAGATCAAGTGTGTGGCTTTTAATAGCATGATTACATGATCATAATCAGATGAACTATTTACTGCATTTTCTGCATTAACAGGATGTACAAACACTGTAACAAGACAAGATCATGAGAAATCTAGGATTTATGTACAGAACTCAAGAAGGCGACGTACCCTATAAAGGAATGCGGCGGTGTCAGTTCAGGTTGCGACAAAGCATTTAAAGGAACGCGACGCAATACCCTGTCGCGACCCCGTTGAGAACACGACCTATCAGACCATCGCATTCTCAGGGGTTCTACTCGAGCCCGAAAGGGAATTCAGAACTCCTTGGATTGCACTCCATGCTTCCAAGGGTTTGACACATGGGTATTTAAAAATAGAAAACTCAAAGTACAATTGATGAAAAATCATGAAATCAATTTTAAACAGAACTAGACTTGCAGAGGTATCAACAATAAAAAGTAATTTGAATCTTATCATGGAATTGACAGGCTATGAACTGGCTCTTTCACGATGAACTCAGAACATGACACAGTGATGAATAATGATTTAATTCGAATAGAGTACTTAATAGAAATTGGGGGAAATATGGCAATAGATTACTGACATCATGCAGCATGTACAGTAAAAATTGCATAGCATGAGATCAAGCGTAGACAGGGATTTAAGATGAACATGATGAGTCGGGTACATGTTCTTAACAGAACTTCAAACATGAAATTGACAAGATATGGACGATATAAAATGGGAAAAAGAGAGGGTTTTTGTTCCTGAGATCAAGAACAATCTACAGACGAGTTTAATTTAATTTTGCTTGTGAGATTGCTTACCTTTGGACAATGTAAACTCCTAGGGTTAAGAATGAGAAGAACAGACTTGTAGATATTCTAGCAACCTTCTCCCCACGAATTCCTCCTCCTTTGGTCTCTTCTCCACGTCCAAGAGATCTCAGAAGAGTAATAGGGTCAGCCATGAGGGGTTTGAGGGTTTATTTATACATCTTGTATTGTTATTTCCTAGTATAACTCTAATCTTCCTCCAACTCCGAATTTTCATATTTATCTAGCCTTTCTTAGCATTAATCCTCCAATTTGGCATAGGATGAGACTCTAATTTCGTGGCTAGCAAGTTAGGGTAGGGTTCAAGAGTCTATTTTAGATAAATATGAGTCATATTAATGATTTACTTATCCATTTTAAATTAGAAAATAATAGATTTATGAATTTTATAGTATTTCCTTTTATTCTATTTTTAAACTCTAATTTTGGCCCAATAACTCTTATATGAATCATTTATTAAAGTCCATCACTTATTTTTGTTTATTGAGTTTTAATTAAATCACATTTCTTTAATATTATTTATTTTTTATTTATTTATTTATTTAAAAATAATGAGTTGCTACAAGAGAAATTGCCAAAATGTTCTATGGGGATACCAGACTATGCCAACATACGAGACTCGATTCTAGTTAGTCTATGGTACAAAAGCCGTGAGACCATTGGAGGTCAGAAGCCATTCTCTCTAAGTCATCAATTATCAATCGAAAGCCAACAATCAATCCGTTCGAGAGAACTTGGACTTGGTGGAAGAAACCCATGAAGTTGCACAAATAAGAATGGTGGATTATTAGAGATATAGGCCTCGATATTACAATGTTGACATTACAGTGTTTGAGTTAAAAGATAAATAGTTCTTTCTTGGGGACTTAACTCTTAAAAAAAGTCAAAATCTCTCACCCACTCAAAGTAGTGGGTAAATTGACACAGACTCATATTAAGTGGTCGAAGTATAACAAAAGAACATATGAACTAGTTACTTTTTACGCCGAAGTCGTTTCATATAATTGGAACACTGAGACATTAAGGTGATATTATCGGTAAGGTATTTCGGTCCACTATAAGACTATAGTACCTCTCATTCAACATTAACATATACACCCTTCAAATATTTGGAAAGTGTTTTTTCCATTTCAGGCATCAAGACTACTGATATTTATTACTGGCCAATGTGTATTATTGCTAGCGGTCTCTCGCTTTTACCAAAGGTCGTTCGGATATCCGTCTCCATACGAAGGGCAAAAAGTTGAATTTGTTGTAAATCGTCGATTTACAACAAGAATTGCTCTAGAATTGTGTCCACCCTCAATGAAAATGTAATTTACTTGCACAAGTGGTGCTCAAAAAGTAAAGGGCGGTGTCACGAACCTGAACACAGCGGTGAGCCCCACCAGCCGCGGGCGCCCGCGTCCCCTGGTTTCCTCGGAAAGCTCAACATGCCGTGCGCCACGACACACACTCCTGTCCTCTTCGAAGTGGCTCCTCCTCCACGTCCTTTAATGATGTGGTGCCACACACTATCTACATTAAAGGCAACTATATTTTATTATCTTTATTCCTCCTTTTTTTTAATTTGTTTTCTAAAACAAGTTATCAAATGACGACTCTATTATACAAATAGAATTCTGAGTGAATATGGTAACACACACTTCATAAAAATTATGACATGTAGTTGGCGGACAAAATAGGACTATCTACGGTTAAAAAAGTTATATATATCATCATCAGAATTGTATCCCATATGTAAATTTGTCATACAATTATATAATTGGAGGATAAAACGTGAAATTCACAGTTGCTATTGCTGCTCAAATATACTGTTTGAATTTGCGTAAGTCATCATGAGTCGATCTACTGCATTAAGTTGATGTGGTTATTGGATCGGGGTCGGGTCGGGATTGATGCACCACAAGGACCCATTATTATTGGTTTTGGATTCTTAATTGAGATTTTGAAAAAGAAAAATTTTCTGTTGATGACTGTGGAATAGTGGCAAAATGTTTGTAAATGAAAGTAATGTCAATGAAAGAGAAACATGAAATTTCTATAATTAGATCATTGCCAATTAATTTTTGCTAATATCTATTATTCGGCCGAAAATTAAAATGTAATTAAACTAGTATCGTTGCTTGCCGTTAAGGACTCCCTAAAAGCAGAGATGGCGACGAACGCAACTGCCTGACGGGAACAAAAAGGACAGCACTCGACTGGAGCAGCGGAGGGTGGTGGCTGGGTCAGGAGCAGGCAAAGACGACGTCACCCAGAATATGCTTCCGAATGATCCGCCACTTCCTTCTCCGTCTCCCTGCTGCTTTTTGCTTTCCTCCTCTTCGTCCCTCCCTCTCTCTCTCTCTCTCTCTCTCTCTCGTTGTGGGGAACGCACGCACACCTCGCACCGCCCACATTTGTGTATATAATGCCGCGGCGCGCAACACCCCCTCTCTCCTGTGCCACCGCCCTTCTTTCTGCTGCTCGGGTTCTCCTCCGGCAACGGGGAGGGACCCTGCTTTGCATGTGATCGGTGATGCACGAAACTTGCTGTTTCTCTACATTTACACCCTTTCTTTCGATCCTAACGAAACACCGTCCAGCTCCGCATGCGGTGATGGCGCCGACGGTGCTGTATCTGGTGTTGCTCACCGTGATTGGGACGGGCGGCGGCGGTATTGCTGCTCTCGGGGCGGTAGCTGGGAACATTCCGACGACTATGGATGGGCCGTTCGAGCCGGTGACGGTGCCGCTGGACCAGGAGGCCTTCCGCGGGAATGCGGTGGACTTGCCGGACACAGACCGCAGGGTGCAGAGGAAGGTCCCAGGATTCTTCCCCGAGCAGATATCTATCTCCCTCTCCGCCTCCTACGACTCTGTCTGGATCTCCTGGGTCACTGGTTAGTCTCTCTCTCTCTCTCTCTCTCTCTCTCCCTCGCTCTCTTGCAGTTCCTTCTTAAGGAGCTTCGTTTTTCCTGCGTGCCAATGTCTTCAAGTGGGAGAGAGTTCCTGTCTCCTTCGTCTGCATGTTTTCCCCTGTTCTGTTCAAGTAAAGGGCGTGTAGGTGGATATGACTGTGCATCATAGGCGTAAAGCTGCTGACAGCTGACTTGTTAACGCTTTCACTTCCTCAAGGAAAGAGGGGAAAACTGAAAAGGAGCACTCGTCTTTTGTCACATGGCACAGAGATTTTACCCAGTTGTCTAGCTCGTGTTTCTTAGGATTCTACCTGATTTGGATTTGACGTTATAAATTTTCTTCGTTGACGACTGCAGGCGAGTTTCAAATCGGGGACCACGTAAAGCCGCTGAATCCTGCTAGTGTCAAGAGCGTTGTCCATTATGGGAGGTTGCGGAATCCCCTCAATCATGAGGCTACGGGCAACTCGCTGGTATACAACCAGCTCTACCCATTTGAAGGCCTGAGGAACTACACGTCCGGGATAATCCACCATGTTCGCCTCACAGGTTAATGGACTTATCCTCAATAGCAAACATGGGTCTCCTTCGGCAGCATTTGTTTCTGATATTTTCGAGTTGCTCTCGTATAATTTCCATTAGCTTTTTTGTGGTTTCTAGGAATTTTGCCTTTTCCATATTCTTCCATGGGCATGTTTAATCACATAAGCATGAAGCGCTTTGTATGGATCTTTTAGTGACGTAGGGCATGAAATTTTTCTCTGGTTTCCATTATTTGTGTCCTCTGCTTTGGCCCAGAGCTTATATGTTTGACATTCTTTTTTACCATAAGCAACTAAGAAATATAAACTTTTCTGGCCATCTAGTACATTCTTTTCCTTCATGAATTATTTGATTGCCTTAATTTGGTGAAAGAATTTCTAGTAAGATGAAGAATCATCAAAATTTGACCAATATAGATCCATTTAGCTGCCCCGTCCAGACAAATTGGTGGAGCCTTTTACCTCATCTCCCCAAAGGCTTCTCCAAATCTGATATATAGTGGAGCATTTCACCTCAGCTCTCTAATATCTTCTCTAAATCTGATATATAGTGCCATATGAATGACCACTGATACTGGAAGCTGTTCACCCTGACGAAGACATTTTTCGTATCCCATGAGAGCTGAAAAGGTTACATGCTGTGCAATCTGTTAGATCTTTTGATTTTCAATCTGTCTGCCACATCCTCCTGCTCCCAATCAATAAATATTTAGAAAGAACACAATGCTGGGACCAGGTATCCTTTGCAATGTTGCATGACATCTTGCATATCAATGGAAGATAAATCTGAACGAGTTCTCCATAGAATTGCTGTCTGTGTCTCAAAGGTGACGAATGGGTCTTATACCTTCCGTGTGTGGGCAAGATATGTTGGGAGACTTCTGTGATCAATTTTCATTACCTGAGCTGTGTCTGCACCATCCTTAACCAAGTTGTAATGGGAATTAACAAAAAAAATGACAATCCTGTTTTTAGGTCTCTGTGTCTAAGCCATAACAAATCCCTTTATTGACTGCAAGGCTTCAAACTGTGAGATCTCAGTTCCCCATAAACTTCATTTGAATGGAAGAAATCTAGTCCCACTCTCTTTTGGAAAACTACATAGTCAACAATTTATCGTCATGCTATGAATACACCAGGAACCTGATCCTCTTGCCCTCTCATAGCTTTGATACCTGCCACCACTTCTCATTGATTGGATAATATATTAAACAGAGAGGAAAACAACAAAGTCAACAAATTGTTGCCATGCTATAAATACATTCGAACTTCATGACCAAGTATCCTAAAAGTGCGCAGAGGATGAATCTTCTTTAATGATACATCCGCATCATTTACTGGATCATATATTCAGTGTCTCCTTTAAATCTTCTAAGTGAAAGACATGAAAGTCAATAGTGAGCGATATTGTGATTGAGTGGCCACAAGATCAGGAAAAGTAGGGAATAGGTCCAACACAAGAATGTAAAACCAAGGTTCACATCATCGCCGATTCGCCCTGAATCATTTTTTTTTTCTGATTCGCTCTGATTCTGGAGAATCGAGCTGCTTCACATGGGAATCGATAGGAATCGGGCGAATTGGGAATCCCGTGATATGCTCCGATCGCCCGAATCGGACCAATTCGATCCAATCCACCAAACCATGTGTAAAACAATGTCATCTACCAATTTGTCTTTCCTTTCTCTTAAGTAAATCCCAATTTTAATGATTTTATTTCATATCATTCCCATACTGTAGTGTGATGTTTATGAAGTGACAAGGAGAAAATACAAAGATTCTCTGATCACTATCTGCTGTCCAGGATGAAATAACTAAATGGATGTTGATGAACTCTGAAATTGATACTAGAATGTCAGGTTAGTCGCAATCTATGGATAATGTTTTTAACCATGAGGACTCCTTGCATGTCATTGTAGAATTTCAACTATGAAGAACTCATAAAGGTGCTCTCAGTCATTTAAGCTGTGAGAAGTTCATTTTGTCAACATTGTGATCCTAAGTCTTGGTTGTAACTGTTTTATTTTTGTTTTTGAAATGTGGATGATACCACAAATATATATATGAGAAAAGAATGCACAAGTGTAGAGGTATTACCACAAAAACCTATATACAAGGTGCTCTTCCCCACAAAAGACAACCACTAAAGGAGGGAACACCAAGCTAGTGTCTCCTTAGTTCCCCAATAACAAAAGTAGAGAAGAGTTATGCCCCCCCCCCCCCCCCCCCCAAATTACACTTGTGCACCACCCAAAAAACCACTTTCTTACAAACAAAAGCAAAACCCTCTCTTCAGGCCTCACTTCCTTTCTGAATATTCTACTATTTCTCTCTGACCACAGGGCCCAAAGAGTGGCATGTAGGATGAGCCACCAAATAACTCTATTCCTGTTTATCGTCCACCTCCTATGCCAAATAGCCATTAGCTGCTGCACTGAAAAGAACTTCCCAAGAGACTACCGGGTTTACTGCCCAATCCTTCCCACATCGCTTTTGCAAAAGGGCATGAAGTGAATATATGATCCACATCATAGTCTTCACACAAGCAATACCTCGTGGAAATATTATGAAGAAACTGGGCCAACCTATCACATGTGGGTAGCCGACCATGTGAAATCCTTCATATGAGCACCATCACCTTAAGTGGGCTTTTTGGTGCCCACACTTGAGAAAGCCAAGGGAATCTCAAACCTCCATCTGAAAGGACCTGGTAGGCTGACTGTACAGTGAAGTTGCCACCTCTTTCCCATCTCCAAACCCAAGAATCTGACAGGCCATGGTGAGATCTAAAATCTAGAAGAAAAGTTAAAAGGATCTAGAAGTGCTCCATCTCCTGTGGTGTAAGAGACCGCCTGAAGGTGGGGGCCCAAACACCCCCTGACAACTGGAGATCATACGCTTGAGCCATCGAAGCCCCAGGCGGACCTGCAATGAAGAAGAAAGACGGAAATGTCTCCATAAGAGAATGATCCCTGCACCATCTATCATGTCAGAACAAATAATTTTGCCCATCCTCTAACTGCCATCTGACACTGGCTTTAACAAAATCTGCACTCTGCAGAATACCTTTTCGGATAGGAGAAACAAAATACAAGTGTGTAGGGAAGACATCCCACACCCTGGTAGACAAATAGTACATCTGAGAGATAAGCTGAGACCATAATTCTCCATCTTTTGCCCCAAGCCTCCACTGCCACTTTCTAAGCAAAGCCAGGTTGAAACCTCTAATATTCTTGATGCCCCCCCCCCCCGGGTTCCTTCGGCCAACAAACTCCCCCCAAGTCATATCATGCCACCCTCTTTCTCTACCTCCATTACCATGCCAGAAAAAATCTAGCCTGGATGTCCTCTAACTTCCTTGCCACTGACTTCGGGATCTTGAAAATAGATAGAAAATAAATAGGCATTGATCTGCAAAGAACCAACCAACCCCCATAAGAAAGCAATATGACTTCCACCTTACCAGTCTAGATTCAAATTTACCAACCACCCCCTACCAATCCCTGCAATGAATGCCTCCTGGAGAAAGAGGCAGTCCAAAGTAAGATATACAGAAGGACCCAATGTGAGACCCAAACAACTATGCTGCTTTAGCCACTGCTGCATCATCCATGTTGATCCCAACCACTTGGGTCTTATTGTAGTTAACCCTCAGCCCCGTGATATCCTGTACCATCTCTAGCACAAATGTAGCATCAATAAACTGCTGCTCATCATGGGCCAAGAACAAATTGGTGTTGTCTACATACTGTAAATGAGAAATACTGATATCTTGGTCTATGTGGAAGCTTTGTAGTTTGCACAACTCCTTCCGCCTCAGCTCTCTGAAATAATATGCTAAAGATCTGAGCCACCAACATAAAGAGCAGTGGGGATTAGGGATCGCCCTACCTGATCCCTCTCTCGCTATCAAAAGTGGCCGAAGGCTGTCCATTAATGAGCACAGAAAACACAGCAAATGAGATACATTCCTTGATCCATAAGATCCACTTTTGTTGAAATCCCATCTTTGTCAGTACATGATTAACACAAATTAACTCTGTCATATTTAAAATCTAGCTTGAGAACAATACCTCTACATTTTCATAGCATAAAGACATTCATGAGCCACAAGAAAGTTCTCCTATATCTGTCTTCCCCTGATGAAGGCCCACCAAACCATCCATCACCTTGTTCAATCTTGCTTGTAACTGTTCATGAGAAAAAGGATGCTCTAAAGAATATGTGGAGGCTTTTTCTTGTTTGGGCCGGAACCCGCTGGGCCTACACTTGAGAGAGAAGAAGACAGTCGCCGGTAGCGGACGAAGATCTGCAAAACCAGAATAAGATCAGGGGGACCCGGTTGAAGAACCGGGGAGAACCCTCTGATGCCAAAGTCAACAAGGAACGTGAGAGGAAGGGGGTTCTTGTGTGTGAAGCGCAGGGCTTGTGTGAGCAAGGATGCCTTGGATCACGTACCTTGCATGGAGGCTTACCAGTTCCTTTTATAGGCTGGAGTGCTGAGGGAGAGGGACAGAACGTCCCTGATCAACGCCGTAAAGGGCACGCCTGTTAGCGTCCTCCACGGGGGGTTACGCGTTGAGGCGCCCGTTGAGGAGCTGGGCAGTTAACGCACCACTTGATCGTAGGGCGCGCGTGGCGTAGCCATTGTAACTGCCGTCAGGTGATGAAGAGCCGCTTGGATTCGTCCGGGGAGAAAGGTACCGAGCAGGTAGCTTGCTCGGTGAGGCAGACCTGCTGTTCGGTATTTGGTGCCCGGAGGCATGGCTTGCTGCCAGTTGCCTGATGCAAGGAAGTACTGCCCGACCCGAAGGGGTTTTCGGCGCAAGCCGAGCAGACCCTGTTCGGAAGGAGGGGCCTTTGTCCGAACAGGCTGGGAGGCGCCCGGAGGCGGTTTCTGGGTGCCGCTGGTACCCGAATACAGGAACCGGTCACGGATCCTTGAAGCTACTCTTGAAATGTCGTGGCGCCTTGCGATAGGGCCACGTCCGCCTGCCGAACTGGGCCGGGCCATGATGGGCCCAGTGCACGATGGTGGCTAGAAACAGCCACCACACTTGCCCCCCACCCTCTCAAGCGGTTCAGGAACCGGAGCGGTTGGGAGCGGCGGCTTGGGTGGTCGTCATCTCCGTTTTAAATGCGGTATCGTCCTCGGAGATCCGAACGGCTGCACGGCGGCATGGTTTGGGGATTTCCCTCGAACACAGAGCTTTTATAATGAGTGTGGGGGTCGTGTCGAGCCACGGACGCCGCGCGCTCTAAACGAACGGTCATCGGCGATGCACCCGAGAAGTGACTTAGAGTGGGGGGAAGCACCGCTTCTGGCCCGCTTCGAATTTCGTGCCCCTATTTCCTTATAAGGGAAGAGAGGGGCGAAAGCGGGAGTCACGCCTTCGAAATCTTTCAGAGTTTCCTCATCCCAGAGCTTTTGTGCCCCCTTCAAGCTCTCAGTCGTCTTCTTCCTCGCACCTTCTTCTGTTCGTTGTTCCCTTCCGCAACTTACGGAGATGGCAAGCAAGGGGAAGGCGATCACGGTCGCCGGGGCGAGCGGAGTCACCGTCTCTGCGGCTCGCGGGCCGCGATGCTGCCACTACAGCGGGCTCCGGGAGCGCTTTCGCATCGGCGACGAATACGAGATCATTGACGCGAAGGAAGGAGGGTCATACCTGGTGAACAAACCAGGTTGCCTTCCCCTCTCCGTAGATCACATAGAAGTGGGACTTCGGCTGCCGTTGCCGGAGGTGGCGAAGGCGCTGCTGAACCGGTGGGGAGTTTCTCCGATCCAACTGACGCCAAACATGTGGAGATACATCTGCATCTTCGGCGTCATTTGCAGAATCAAGCAGATTCGAGGCTCGGCGGATGTATTCCGAGCACATTTCAAGCTTTCTGCTTCGCGGTCGTCGGGGGCGGACGTCTACTACGCCAAGCACCGAACGGACAGGATGCACATATAACTGTCCGGCAAATATTCCAACAACACAGGTTGGATGGACAGGTTGTTCTTTGTCCGGCGTCGGGACGGTGCAGAGTGGGGGTTCCCCACTGTTATCCGATCAGCGCAGAAGGACAACTTTCCCAAGTTGATCCAAGATGAGGCGAGGGCCTCGGATAGCTTGCTCCGGGCCGGCGTGAGGAATGGAGAGGGCTACTTAACAGAGTTTTCGCTTGTTCGGCATGGTCTGAGCAAACCATGGAGTAAGTGCTCGAACTTGTTTTGTTGCGCGCCAGTTCAGTAACTGTGTTCTAACAACTTCCTCCTTTTTGCAGCCGCTGCGGAGTTAGAAGCCGGAAGGGATCAGGAGGCGAACGAGGATTTCGCCGAACAAATCCTTGTTATGGCCCATATGGTATACGAGGACGACGACGTTGCTGCTGTTGTCCGGGTCCCCTCGGCTGTGAGGGTTGGTATTGCGGTGACGACCGCATTGGTGGCGCCTTCATCTGTCAGGGGACGCCCGGAAAGCACACGGGTCCCTGAGAAGGGGCCCGAAAAAATTCGTTTGAAGAAAAAGGCCACCATCAAGGTGGTTTCAGCAGGAGCTCGGCCTTCGTTCGAGGAGGGCGAAGGGGCGACTCGGCCTTCCGCCGTTATGAAGAAGAGGCCGACGCTGCTCGACGAGGGCGCGGAAGACGCAGATCAGCTCCGAGCTCGGAAGAAGAAGAGGTTGGTCCGTGCTCCTCCTTTTTGCAGCCGCTGCGGAGTTGGAAGCCAGAAGGGATTAGGAGGAGAACGAGGATTTCGCCGAACAGATCCCTGTTATGGCTAGGGGTGTTCATGGTTTGGTTTGGTTTGGTTTAGAGAGGATTTTTTAAAAACCAAACCATCACCAGAGCCAACCCGAACTAAACCAAACTGTAATTTTTTTAAACCAAACCAAACCGAACCGATATAATTCGGTTTGGTTCGGTTTGGTTTGGTTTAACCCGAAAATAAGTGGGTCTTTCACAAAGAAGACTTTAACCTACTATTTCTTTTGGAGGTAAGGCTTTAATCACATATGCACATGTTGACTCAATTTAACCATCAACCTATATAATGAGGAAATACTATTGATAAGTGAAAATTTGATGACCATATTACTCTACACAATGCGTATATTTACATATATACATGTATGTATATATTAAACAAATCTGAATACTTGATACATATGTATAAATTAAAATTATATTATTAAAATTTGGTTTAATCGGTTTGGTTCGGTTTACAAGATCTGTAAACCGAACCAAACCGAATTTACAATTTCGGTTTGGTTTGAAACCAAACCAAATTTTTTTCACCTTCAAACCGAACCAAACCAAACCAAATTGATCGGTTCGGTTTGGTTTTTCGGTTTGAACCGAATAGTGAACACCCCTAGTTATGGCCCACATGGTATACGAGGACGATGACGTTGCTGCTATTGTCCGGGTCCCCTCGGCTGTGAGGGTTGGTACTGTGGTGACGACCGCATTGGTGGCGCCTTCACCTGTCAGGGGACTCCCGGAAAGCACACGGGTCCCTGAGAAGGGGCCCGAAAAAATTCGTTTGAAGAAAAAGGCCACCATCAAGGTGGTTTCAGCAGGAGCTCGGCCTTCGTTCGAGGAGGGCGAAGGGGCGACTCGGCCTTCCGCCGTTATGAAGAAGAGGCCGACGCTGCTCGACGAGGGCGCGGAAGACGCAGATCAGCTCCGAGCTCGGAAGAAGAAGAGGCTGGTCCGTGCTGCCCCTCAGCAGAGTGAGGAGGGACCGAAGAGGAGGCCAATGAGGCGCAACTGCTGTTGCGCAAGAAGCGCAAGGTCGCTGGGTCGGCCGAACAGGAAGCACTGCAGATGCCCCCCGTGGTCCGTCCGGAGGTCGCGTAGAGGATGGCGACCAAGCTCGGGCTCGTCGTGGTAAGCGACGGGTCAGATAGCTCTGCTGAAGAGCAGAGAGAAGTGTCCGCGCCGCCGGACCCCAGCGAGGGCCGTGAAGAGGAAGTTGCTCGAATAGCGGCGTCGAGCACTGGAGGCACCGGAGATGATGCTGCTGGCGATGCTGCAGAGACCTTTGCTCGAAGGGGCGAAGGTAATGAAGAGACCTCCGTTGCCAGGGAGGGGACCTCTCCGCGCCGCGAGGTGCCAAAGAAGGATGTCCCTGCGGAGGCGGCTGCTTCGGCTACGGGGGTCACACCAACCGGGGAGACGACAGCCCCACAGAAGGAAGTCATCGTGGTTGCCGCGGCCCCCCTGCCCCCCACAAAAATGGTTGCGGTAGTGGAAATACCGTCAACCACTTTGGTCTCAACAGAAGTTGGAGAAGCTGCGCAAGGGGCCGAGGAGGTGGCCTTGGTGGCGGAGGGCCGCAGGGAGGTTGCTGATGCTACTGCTGAGCCCGCTAAGAGGGCGGAAATCTCCAACGAGCGACCAGACGCTGCTGAGGAGGTCGTCAGTTCTAGGGAAGATCAGAGACCTCTCTCTGTAGTACTGAAGAGGAAGTCGTCCGAGCTCCCCTCGCAGGCGATGCTGCAAGCCACACTGGGAAGGCTTGGGAGCGATGCTTCAAGGGTTCTGCCTCCGTGCCCGTCCGCATCCTATTTGGATAGGATGACACGGTGTCAAGACCTGAGCCCGGAGAAGACCCCCGAGCATTCCAATGCGGCCTACCGCCCAGGGCACCTCTCTGAACACGATGAAGATGACAACGTCGACGTAGAAGCGTTGGTGGACGGCATCACGAGCTCGATGGTCCTTTTGAAGAAGCTCGCCTTGCGTGCCCAGAATCAAAAGCAGATGTGGGAGGCGAAAACGGCCTTCTGTGATGATCTGGTCACCAAGCATCAGGCTCGCGAGGCCGAACTGTTAAAGGAGGTGAAAAGCCTCCAAGATGCCCTCCAAGCATCCGAGCTCAACCTGACCATCGCCCGAGCCGAAAAGGAGGCAATCGCGAAGGTGCTAGCCGATGCCAGGGCTCAAGGAGTGGCGGAGTACAAGGAAGGTTCTGACTTCAAAAAGGACCTAGAGCAGTTCGGGGCCCGTTGTTACAAGGTGGGCCTCGAAGCCGGAAAGGAGTTCGGGGAGAAGCTTGCTTGGACAGAGCGTGCCCGAGAAGCTTTCGAGGCTGCTGTAGGGGAGTGCCGGCATCGTACCTAGGACGCGCGTTTGAACGGAGTGCACTTTGCCCAGTTCCAGTCAGGGCGAATGCCTCCTGCAGACGATGGCGCCGGTACCTCCAGGCAGGCCCCTTGAATATCCTTTCCTTTTTGTTTGGCAGCTCGGCCAAAGCGAGCTTTTGTACAAAATCTGAATAGATTTCCTCTTTTTTTTAAAAAAAAAAGTGGCTTCGCTTTTTCTATCTCCTTACCTTGCAAGTGTTCTGTCCGAACCGGAATTCGTTGGTCGTTTAGAAGTGTTTGCAATTACCGCTCAGGTTGTTATGAACTGCTGGTGTTCTAACCTGGGGTGCTTGCGGAACATCTTCATACTAGGAGATGTCGCTACATCCTTATGAGCTAAAGATATTGAGATGAGGATGTTTTGGACTTCGTCTCTAGTCGACCAAAAGAACTGGTAGGAGAGAAGTAGGATGCCGAACGGAAGGCTTTTATAGATAATAAGCCTTCAAATTGGATACATGCCAGGTTCTGGGTATGGCCCCGCCACTAGGAGTAGTTATCTTGTAAGAGCTTTTTCCAAGGACCTGGATGACCTGATAAGGTCCTTCCCACTTGGGGGCGAGTTTGCCGGCTGCTCTTCGGGGATCCGATGCCGAGCAGCGGCGAAGAACAAGGTCACCTTCGAAGAAGCGCCTTTCCCGTACTCAGGAGTTATAATACTGCGCAAGGCGCTGTTGATAGGAAACAAGTCTGATGCTGGCGTCGTTTTGGCGTTCGCCAAGCATGTCTAGGTTTTCCCTGAGTGCGCGATTATTGGCGGCCTCGTCGAAGTGAGTTGTCCAGAGAGTGGGGAGAGCCACTTTCAGAGGTACTACGGCCTCTGTACCGTAGGCCAAATGGAAAGGGGTCTCCCCTGTGGCTACCCGAGCAGTTGTTCGATGACACCATAACACATTAGGAAGCTCGTCAATCCACGAACTTCCAGCAGCTTCGACTCTCGTGCGGATCCCGTGCAGCAACGTACGGTTGGCGTTTTCGACCAAACCGTTGGCCTGAGGATGTGCCACGGAAGTGAAGTGGTTATAGATGCCAAGTTCAGCGCACTTCTGCTTGAAGAAGGTGCTATCAAATTGCTTCCCGTTGTCAGAGGTAATCACTCTTGGGATGCTAAACCTGCAGAGGAGGTTCTTCCAAACGAACTTTCATGCGGCTTGTTCGGTGATTGTGGTGACGGGTTCTGCTTCGATCCACTTGGTAAAGTAGTCGATGGCCATGAACAAGAACTTCTTCCTACCCTGGGCCTTTGGAAAGGGACCCAGTGTGACGACCCTCATTATACCGGTACGATTATACCAATCCACGTCGGTATAGTGAACGTTATCACAGTAGGGCATTTACCCAAACAATAACATATGATTGAGATGCTCATAAATATAAATACAGAGTAGCGGAAGTAAAAGAACAAGGTCTCTCATTTCATTTCATCATCCACATTTAACATACATGATCCTAAGATGATTTAAAAGAAATAAAGTCCACATAATGATGTGCTAAATTCAAATACATAGTTGTCCACAAATTTCATAGTGTTTCTATTACAATGCCTCATTTACATACGATGGAAGTCAAAATGTCACAACTACAACTCCGCCAAGCTACTCCCCGCGCTCGGAGTCGCTCTCCACGGTCTCCTCCAAAGGTGTACCACCTACTAAACCTGTACGCCGAAGCAAGGAATGAGTGTAAAAGACTCAGCAAATAACACCACACACATCATACATGCATATATCACAGTAGGTTTTTTTTTCATTCCAATTTACAAAGTAAAACATATAACATGCTTGAACGTTTATAAGAGACAGCCTATCATGACAATTCTACAAAATTTAAAACACATGGTACATGATTTAAGACATTCCAAAATAAACATCCTATCACATGCCTTCTACTCATGTAATCACATGAAAGCTACCTTTCAAATAAGGCTATAACATGGAAGCAACCAAACATGGGGTTCTTGCATGCATAAAAGGAAACATTCCTATCATAGTTTCTACACATTCTTGCACATGCCATTTATCATTTCATACACATTAAGGTTGCTGTTTTGACATACTTTAGCAATTCACATCCTATTGCATGAGAGCTACAATTTCAATTAATTACAACATGGTAGCAATTAAACATGGAATTGTTCACACATATGCAAGAAATGCTCCTAGCATGGATTCTACACATTTTTACACACATAAAACATTCTTATAAACACCCTTAGGTTGCTGTTATAACATAATTTCACATTAACATATCATGGACCACAATTTCGCAATTTAACATAATGGTCAAGGTTTGCCATATCGGATCTCGGCTTCGTCTCGGGATGGTCAAAGAGAAGAGATCTCGTAGAGATCTCGAAGAGATCTCGGGAGATCAGGATAACATAAAAGCGTGGATCGCATAGGTTCACATAGATAATTCCTTAAGGAACATAGATAATTGCATACATTCTCAAGCCTCAACCATGGATGACATAGGTTCACATATATCATACAACAAGAGTGTGGGAATTGGGATTCAGGATGTGCATTTTCATTTTTCTCTTCTTAGGATTCTAGTTTCTTTTCAATTAGAAAGTGAAAAATCTCATGAGTTTAGGTTTGACCAAATCCTGAGAGGTCTCGAGCAGACTAAGTGCTGTCAGTAGGAGAGTGGCTCCCTTGGAGAAGTCATATGCACGTTTGATTTTTTTTACTAGACTTTAGATTTTTAGCATTCTATTAGGTTTATTTGAATTATGAAATTTTTAGATATATCAAATTATGAAAGATTAGAAAGTCGCTATTTTGATGGAACCACCAAAATCGCGATTTTCTTCTTGGATGGGAGAGTTGACTTTTTATTTGTAAGAGATATGATTTTTTTGATATTTTTATTGGATTCAAATGGGGGGTACTTCCTTATTTACATGTAATATCTTAAGTAAATGTTTCATTTACTTAAATGATATTCAGGTAAATAAGGGGATCCTGACAACCCTACCTAAAGAGGATCCTGAGTCCTGACAACCCTGCCTGAAAAGGCATCTTGGTCTTCTCGTTTCTCGGGAAGGGGCCGAGACCGATATTCTCGCGAGATCTCGCGAGAATCTCGCGAGATTGCATACTATGATAATGGTTTCACATGTTTACACAATTACTCATTCACATAGTTCCCTTTTTACACATTGCACATTTACATATATTCACACTACACAATTTACACATAATCACATTCACATTTCACAATTTAGTGCCGTGACACATAGTCCAAACCACCATTAGAAGGACACATCACATAACACATACACATAGACGTCACCTAGTCAATATAGTGACGACTCTTGGACTGCGCAGACTGGGAGAACAAGTCTCCACCCTAACTAGTGGTACTTGTCCACCTCCAGGATTTCATCCTAATGCCCTTAGGATCTTAACACATTGAACCTTCCCATGAGGACTTTTCCATGGTACGGTTCCACGGCCCTCTATGGAAGCAGTGTCACACATGGCACAGTCTTACACATTACACATTCCGATTTTTTTAACACACATATTACACATGTCTTTACATTTTCTCACTTATTCACATGGCTCTGTTTTCCTAATCATGATACTACTGTTGACAGACTTTAAACATTCAATACTTTACACTAATCAGGCTGAACAATGCCTAATCAAACCACATTCATGATAACATGCATTAATCATTCGTTTTCACATGGAAATCTCATAATACCACTTTCTGTTATCTAAATCACATGAAAATTTAAGCACACACTGTTTGCAGGTTTATGACCACACATGTAAATTTCCAGAATTTTTTGAGTCATATTACATTTACAGAAATTAAAACATTCAATTGCATGCCATTCATAATTCAATTTATCATAGAACATAGCATGAATATCCAGTTTGACAGTTCACAGCCCTGAACCTAACATACACATCATTTCAAAAAATTTTCCCCGGATTTATAGCACATCACATGATTTACTGTAAATTTTACAAATCCTACACAGGTTTTCTATTTTTAAAACAGAAATTTCAGTAAATCACATGCTCTTAGAAAAATTCCAAAATTTGCAGGGCATAGACTGACACATACATACATGGTTTATAAAACTTTGGGCACTCGAATTCTTCACGGATCATGTGAACAGTAGATAGATATGTACAACCATTTCTTCCAACATGTATTTTAATAAAACTAATAACTCCTACCATCCACAAATGCACAAGAAAATTCCCCCACACCACTGTATCCATTTCACATAACATACAACAATTACTTTATATCCTCATACGAAAACACTTCGGAAAATAAATCATATACAAGGGAGAACAGCTCACTGTTCTGCCCTGAAGAACATAACGGCACAGTCTGGCCGTTAATGGAGCTTAACGGCAACATCGTTGGCCGTTAATTGAAGATCTTAACGGCAAGGGGTTTTGCCGTCAAGTTCAGGTCTGTGCAAAACACAGACCCGAGCTCCAAAAGAAGGAGAAATGTGGGGATCCAGGACACGAAGAAAATCTGTAAAAATGATAAAACCCTACTAGACACCTACATAGACGAAGTAAATGGGTTACTTGTCTCTCACAAAACCTCCAAAGGGATCAAATGTGTCGTTGAAGCTCTCCTTGGGCAGTCCCAAGAAGTCTCCAAAACACCACTCCTCCGGGTTCTTGGTCGACCTCCACAGCAAGCTGGGGTCGGGGAAGCCTTCTCCTTGGTCCACTCTGGTCTCCAGTTGTAAGGGATCGCCGGATGAAGCTTCAAGTTGCCGGATCAGAGCATGCAAAGTCTGGTTTTTCTCACAGAAGCTAGGGTTTCTCTCTTCTCCTTGCAAAGAGCCAAAGAGAACTCTTCTAGTGCAGAAGGGGGTTTGGTTTATAGGAGAGGGGTTTAGGGAACCCCGGAGAGGTGATGGGATGGCCTGATAGCCGTTGGGGACATCTCCCCAATGGCTGGGCTTACTTGCCCCCGGAATTTCGGGGTCTGCAACGCATGCAGGTCAGAGATATTAACGTCCACATCCATGGACGTTGACTTAAGTATTGGCGTCCATCGAGGTGGACGCTGACTCAGCATGGACGTCCATCCATGTTGACGCCAATTTGGCCCTTCGGCCAGAACTTAAAACATGCAGAAACCATGCTTAACTTATACATATATATACATGCCATATATATACTATCATGTACACACTACCACCATGCAATTCATACACTATTTACAACTAATTATACACATGCACACATAAGTATAACTAGTTAATACGTACGTAGATATGTACATCTATGCATACGCAAGCATGAATTATTTACACGTAATAAAGTAATACAACAAAATTCGAGGGCCTTACACCCTCTCCCCCTTAAAGAAATTTCGTCCTCGAAGTTTAAACAAAACTACTCAAACAAACGGGGATACTTCTTCTTCATCGCATCCTCAAGCTCCCAAGTAGCCTCCTCTCGCGAGAAGTTCCGCCATAGAACTTTCACCGACGCAATACCCTTGTTTCGGAGATGCTGAACCTTCCGGTCAAGAATAGCTACTGGTTGCTCCACATACGACAGATCTGGCTAAATCTCCACTGGCTCATGACTAATCACATGAGATGGATCTCGGACATACTTCCTGAGCATAGAAACGTGGAAAACGGGATGAACACTAGCTAAAGCTGGGGGTAAGGCTAGCTCATATGCCACGCTGCTCAATCGTCTGAGAATCTCATACGGGCCAATGAATCGAGGGCTCAGCTTACTATGCCTGCCAAACCTAACGACACCGCGAGTAGGTGATATCTTCAAGAAGACATGATCACCCACCTCGAACTCCAAATCCTTCCTCCTGTTGTTGACATAGCTCTTCTGTCTATCCTGTGCCGCAACAAGCCTCTTCCTGATAAGCTGGACCTTATCCGAAGTCTCCTGAACTAACTCCGGACCGATCAACTGTCTATCACCGGTCTCCTCCCAACATAAAGGAGATCTGCAAGGCCAACCATACAACGCCTCAAATGGAGCCATACCAATACTCGCATGAAAGCTGTTGTTGTATGCGAACTCCACTAGAGGTAGATGACTCTCCCAATCATCCTTCCAATCCAGTACACACGCCCTCAACATATCCTCGAGCGTCTGGATAGTCCTCTCGGACTGTCCATCTGTCTGGGGATGAAACGCCGAACTGAGCTTCAGCTCCGAACCTAACGCATGCTGAAGACCCTTCCATAACCTCGAAGTAAATCTCGGATCTCGATCCGAAATGATCGACTTCGGCACACCATGCAATCTAACCACACTACTAACATACAATCTAGCTAAACTCGCAACCGACTTCTTCTTCTTCATAGGCAAGAAATGCGCAGTCTTCGAGAATCTATCTACAACTACCCAAATCGAGTCATTGCCCCTTCTAGATCGAGGCAAACCTGAAACAAAATCCATCGTGACAGCTTCCCACTTCCACACTGGGATAAGGCCGGATAGTCGCTGTCGCTCGGCCTTTACTTACTGGCATACTAAACACCGGGATACATAATCTGCTACATCCCTCTTCATGCCAGACCACCAAAAGGACCTCTTCAAATCCTGGTACATTTTAGTGTTACCCGGATGAATAGAGAATCGCGATCTATGAGCCTCCGCCATAGTTGTCAAGGCGACCAAGGCGTAGGTGGGGTCTCGGATCGCCTAAGCGCTTAGGCGCTCGCCTAAGCAGTGCCTAGGCGTTTAGGACGGAACCAAGTATGAGTTATTTTCAAGTGTCCCTCTTACATGATATTTATGTATCTATAAATATATATAATGATGAAAATTCAATAAAAAATATCATAATATGACAGACATAAAGACAATGAAAGCAACAAAAATTAAACTCCAAGTAAACAAACTCACATTATATAATAAAGTCATAAAAAATCTAAATTGACATCTTCAAATAAATAAGCACACTAAATAAGAACAAGAAGTGCAAATATCATTCTATTATCCGAAAACTAATTTTCAACTTTTAAAACAAGCAATACACATACATGTAAATATGTTAAATAAAAATAAGAAGTATAATATCTTAACACACTTAAAACAAGTAAAAACTAAATGAGTCCATTACATAATCCCACAATATGCCTAAAAATTGAAAAGAAACTAGAAAATGACAAGTCTCATGTGTTTGGGTGATGATAGTTTAAGTTTGACCAAATCCTGAGAGGTCTCAAACAGACTAAGTGCTGTCAGTAGGAGAGCGGCTCCCTTGGAGAAGTCATATGCATGCTTGACTTTTTTTACCGGACTTTGAATTTTTAGTGTTCCATATAGTTTATTTGAATTATCAAATTTTTAGATAGGTCATATTATGAGAGATTAGAAAGTTAGCATTTCGTTAAAATCATCGAAATCGTGATTTTCTTCTTCGATGTGAGAGTTGACTTTTTTTTGATAAGAGATATGATTTTTTGATATTTTTATTGGATTCAAATGGGGGGTACTTCCTTATTTACATGTAATATCTTAAGTAATACTTAAATGATATTCAGGTAAATAAGATGTTACCTGGAATCGGGCTGGAGTCAGCCCTGAAAACCGACCTGAATCTACTGTCTAAGTGGGATATTGCGGACCCCTAAAGGGTCTAGGCGCGCCCAAGCGCCCTTGGCGTGCGCCTTGGCCGCCTTAGCAGCGCCTTGGGGCTCCTTTTCTCCTCTTAGAAAGGCGAGGTGTTTTAAGGCGGCTGAGGAAGCGCCTTGGCGCTTAAGCGGCGCCTAGGCGCCGCCTTGACAACTATGGCCTCCGCTAACACATGCTCACGGACATCTACCAAATCAGGGACACACACTCGGTGCTGAAACCTAATCACACCATCCTCATCACGAGCAATGCCTGCCTTGCCCACTAGCTCTAAGAGTCTAGGGTCGGCTTTCTGTTGCTCGATCACCTCATCCAAAATCGAGGATCTAAGGGATAGCTGAGCTACGAAAGCCTGACATAACGATGGCTCTAACTCAGACAACGCGCAAGCTGCATCCTCCAACATCTTCCAGTCCTGCTGGAGAGATGGCCTCTTCCTGCTCAGAGCATCCGTTACGACGTTCGCCTTTTCAGGATGATACTGAAGGTCGAAGTCATAGTCCTTCAAGAACTCAATCCATCTTCTCTGCCTCATGTTTAATTCCTTTTGGGAGAAAAAATACTTCAAGCTCTTGTGGTCGGTAAATACCTCAAATCTGACACCATAAAGATAGTGCCTCCAGATCTTTAGTGCGTGAACCACTGCTGCAAGCTCCAAATCATGAGTCGGATAGTTCTTCTCATGCTCCTTCAATTGACGAGAAGTATACGCCACTACCCTTCCTTGCTGCATTAGCACACAGCCTAAGCCAATCCAAGATGCATCCGTGTAGATAGCAAAACCATCTACACCGCTCGGCAAGACTAACACCGGAGCTGACGTGAGCTTAGTCTTCAACAATTGAAAACTACTCTCACACTTCTCGGACCATACAAACTTCACTCCCTTTCTGGTGAGCTGAGTCAATGGGGCGGCGATGGATGAAAATCCCTCAATGAATCGCCGATAGTAACCAGCCAAACCCAAAAAACTACGAATCTCCGAAGGGGTCTTGGGGGTCTCCCAATCCATAACTGCCGGAACCTTTGCTGGATCAATTGCAACACCAGCACTGGAGATAACATGCCCGAGGAAATGAACCTCGCGTAACCAGAAATCGCACTTGCTGAATTTTGCATACAGCTTGTGCTCACGAAGAACCTCTAATACTACCCTCAAATGCTGACGATGTGTGGCCTCATCCGGAGAGTAGACCAACACGTCATCTATAAACACTACGACAAAGCTATCTAGATACGGCCTAAACACCCTGTTCATGAGATCCATGAACGCTGCAGGGGCGTTGGTCAATCCGAAAGGAAGGACCAAAAACTCATAATGTCTATAACGGGATCTGAATGTCGTCTTGGACACATCCTCACTCCGAATCCTCAACTGATGATAACCAGATCGTAAATCAATCTTAGAAAAGACTGATGCATCTTGCAACTGGTCAAACAAATCATCAATACGAGGTAAGGGATACCTATTCTTCACAGTTACTTGGTTCAGCTTTCTGTAGTCAATGCATAACCTAAGTGACCCGTCTTTCTTCTTGACGAATAATATAGGTGCGCCCCAAGGGGAAACACTAGGGCGAATAAATCCCTTATCTAGCTGTTCTTGCAACTGCCTCCTCAACTCAGCTAACTCCGCAGGTGCCATTCGATATGGAGCCTTCGAGATAGGAGAGTTGCCCGGAAGCAACTCTATGGTGAACTCTATCTCTCTATCCGGTGGCAATCTAGACAAGTCATCAGGAAAGACATCTGGAAAGTCCTGCACCACATCAATCTCTGCAAGAGTAGGTGACTCATCAGCCTTAGGTACTAATACCACGCTGGCAAGAAAAGCGTCACAACCCTTGTTTACCATGCGCATCGCCTTCATGGCAGAGATGACCAATTTTCCCGCCAAGTTCCTTGGCAAGGGATGAGAGAACTCGTCCTCACCAGGAATGCGGAAAACAATCTTCTTTCCACGACAATCTACTAACGCATAGTGCTCCTCTAGCCAATCTAGACCAAGAATAGTATCAAAGTCCTTCATCTTTAGCAAGAAGAAACACCCATATAAAACCCTATCCTCAATGCACACAGGCAACGACGGAATGCACTTTCTAGTCGATACCGTACTCGCAGGGATGTGCACAGACAAAGGGACCTCTAACTCCTCAGATTCTACACTCGACTCTAGAGCTAACTGCCTAGCAAACCGCTCGGAAATGAACGAGTGAGTGGCACCCGTGTCAAATAAAACCCGAGCGTACACGCCTAGAATCGAAAGCATACCTTCGGTGACATGCTCTGCCTGCTCGGCATCATCTCGTGCTAGAGCAAACACTCGAGCTGGGGCTCGAGGCCTTCCTGGTTTTCCTGTAGCTGGCGCTGCTGCTGCTACTACTGGGGCTGGCGCTCCGCGCTGAACTCCCAGCTAAAGTCTCGGACAGTCTTTGATCTTGTGGTCACTGCTTCCACACTTCAAGCACTTTCCCACAATTATCCAACACTCGGAACCACCATGTGTCTTCCCACAGTGGGGACACTCTTTCTTCACACCAGGGGAACGTACAGAGGGTACCTGAGTACTGCCGACTGCTACTGATCGCTGCTGTGTCTGGTACATCGCTTTCTTCTTGTCCTGCCGCTGGAACGTAGCTGCAGGCCTCTTCTACGAAGCCTTCTTCTCTTCCAGATATTGCTCCATCTCACCCTCTTGTCTACAGGCAGCGCTAAGGGCCTCGTCCAAAGTACGATGGTCGAACGCCACTAGCCTCGTCCTCAGTGATGGCTTCAGGCCCATCACGAACTTCTTTGCTTTCCTGCGCTCATCTGCCACAACGTGAGGTGCATACTTAGATAGTTCTGCAAACCTTGCCTCGTACTCTAGCACGGTCATGGAGCCTTGAGTCAACGAGAGGAACTCCTGCTCCATCCGATCTTGAATATGCTCGGGGACGAACTTGGCCCGAAAGAGCCTCACGAACTCGTCCCAAGCAACCTCAATCGCGCCGTCCTCAAACCGTGTACGTAGTAATGAAGCCCACCATACATCAGCTCTTTCCTGCAGTACACCGTTCATAAGCACCATCTATACGCATTTAACTTAATAAATCATACAAACATACAAAACTAACACATACCTGAAGCATATAGGTGGCTAAAGTAACTTTATCCTCATCCGCGCACCTAATAGCTCGGAAGATCTTTTCAATCTCCCTCATCCAACTCTCAGCTAGTAATGGATCGCTCTCCCCCTTAAAAGAGGGTGGCAGCATCCTCTTGAATCTTTCCATGATGGAAGGTCCACCATGGTCCTGAGCTGGGACTTGAGCCTGCTACAGTACACAATAAGCAATACACAATCAACATAATATCATCTAATTAGAATAAAACAGACTACTAATTGTTTCGCCATTCTAACCTGAGCCTCCAACTGGGCTTGGAGTACAGCCTGGGTATGGGCCTGCGTCTGCATGGCCTGCACAAGACCTTGCATGAACACTCCATAGTCCACAGGCGGCGGTGGGGGAAGTACAGGACCCTGCGGTGCTGGGACCTGCTGCTCCACCCGCTCCTCACGTCTCGGCTCGTCCTCACGGGCCGGCGCTCCGCCACGCCTACCTCTCGAAGCCATGGCTGCAATAAATTTCAGCCACCATTAGAGCTACGTTAATTTATTTCCTAACCATTTTCTTATACATTTTTCATTTATTATTAATCAATTCTACACATGTGGACATTCCTATGTAGACTTAGCATGTAATGGGGATGATGACTTATTCATGTGCAATCTCAACCGGTCTCTCTGATACCAATCCCTATGACGACCCTCATTATATCGGTACGGTTATACCAACCCACGTCGGTATAGTGAACGTTATCACAGTGGGGCATTTACCCAAACAATAACATATGATTGAGATGCTCATAAATATAAATACAAAATAGTGGAAGTAAAAGAACAAGGTCTCTCATTTCATTTCATCATCCACATTTAATATACATGATCCCAAGACGATTTAAAAGAAATAAAGTCCACATAATGATGTGCTAAATTCAAATACATAGTTGTCCACAAATTTCATAGTGTTTCTATTACAATGTCTCATTTACATACGATGGAAGTCAAAATGTCACAACTATAACTCCGCCAAGCTACTCCCCGCACTCGGAGTCGCTCTCCACTGTCTCCTCCAAAGGTGTACCACCTACTAAACCTGTACGCCGAAGCAAGGAATGAGTCTAAAAGACTCAGTAAATAACACCACACACATCATACATGCATATATCACAGTAGGTTTTTTTTTTCATTCCAATTTACAAAGTAAAACATATAACATGCTTGAACGTTTATAAGAGACAGCCTATCATGACAATTCTACAAAATTTAAAACACATGGTACATGATTTAAGACATTACAAAATAAACATCCTATCACATGCCTTCTACTCATGTAATCACATGAAAGCTACCTTTTAAATAAGGCTATAACATGGAAGCAACCAAACATGGGGTTCTTGCATGCATAAAAGGAAACATTCCTATCATGGTTTCTACACATTCTTGCACATGCCATTTATCATTTCATACACATTAAGGTTGCTGTTTTGACATACTTTAGCAATTCACATCCTATTGCATGAGAGCTACAATTCCAATTAATTACAACACGGTAGCAATTAAACATGGAATTGTTCACACATATGCAAGAAATGCTCCTAACATAGATTCTACACATTTTTACACACATAAAACATTCTTATAAACACCTTTAGGTTGCTGGTATAACATAATTTCACATTAACATATCATGGACCACAATTTCGCAATTTAACATAATGGTTTCACATGTTTACACAATTACTCATTCACATAGTTCCCTTTTTACACATTGCACATTTACACATATTCACACTACACAATTTACACATAATCACATTCACATTTCACAATTTAGTACCGTGACACATAGTCCAAACCACCATTAGAAGGACACATCACATAACACATACACATAGACGTCACCTAGGCAATATAGTGACGACTCTTGGACTGCGCAAACCGGGAGAACAAGTCTCCACAGTAACTAGTGGTACTTATCCACCTCCAGGATTTCATCCTAATGCCCTTAGGACCTTAACATATTGAACCTTCCCATGGGGACTTTTCCATGGTACGGTTCCACGGCCCTCTATGGAAGCAGTGTCACACATGGCACAGTCTTACACATTACACATTTCGATTTTTTTAACACACATATTACACATGTCTTTACATTTTCTCACTTATTCACATGGCTCTGTTTTCCTAATCATGATACTACTGTTGACAGACTTTAAACATTCAATACTTTACACTAATCAGGCTGAACAATGCCTAATCAAACCACATTCATGATAACATACATTAATCATTCGTTTTCACATGGAAATCTCATAATACCACTTTCTGTTATCCAAATCGCATGAAAATTTAAGCACACACTGTTTGCAGGTTTATGACCACACATGCAAATTTCCAGAGTTTTCTGAGTCATATTACATTTACAGAAATTAAAACATTCAATTGTATGCCATTCATAATTCAATTTATCATGGAACATAGCATGAATATCCAGTTTGACAGTTCACAGCCCTGAACCTAACATACACCATGGTTTGTTGGTGCGCCGATTCGGGGCGAATCAGATTCGCCCTGATGCGATCCGATTCGCCCTGAATCGTGGCGAATCGGGTCGATTCGCCTGGAACCTGCTGGGCAGTGTTGGTTCTGCCCCAGTTTGGCCAGATTCGCATGGTTTTGATGTTTCTTTGGCTGATTCTATGTTTACAACCTCTTGTGAAGAACATCATGTATAACTGATGATATTTATGCCATGTAATACTACACAAACATCCATTTTCATTCAATTGTATTGGAAATTGAGTACAAACTTTAAAGTATAAACATGAAACGTGAAACATGAAACTCAATTCCAATTGAAAAATACAATGAGACTCATATCAACTAAAAAGTACAAACCTGAAATTCAAATCCAAATACAAAGTACAATGAGTCTAGTATCCCCAATATCCCTGCTGATATGGATCATATGTACCCCACTGGGGCTGGACAGACTCATCCGACTCTGAGGGCAGCTCCCCAATAAGATGATAACTTTTGGTTCGAGACACAAATGAACGGAACTCATCCCAAGTTATCATGGTGTTGTATCTTCTCCGAAACTCCCTCACAAAGTGGTCCCACACCTCGCATCCAGGACAGACTATCCTCAAACTCGCCATTTGCACATCCTCTGCAGAAGCATCAATCTGCTGAACAGGAACAGGAACAGGAACATGAACATGAACATGAATAAACAGAGGTGGATCAAAATATGGTGCAGAGTAGCCTGTGGTGGCGTAGTCACTATAGCCACTGGAGTAGCCTGTGTCGGACTCTGGCTGATAACTATGTCCCCCATAGCCATAGGATCCCACAGACTCATGTGTGCTCATTCTCTCAAAATCAGATAACATAGTGTTATAGCTATCACTATCCACTGCTGAACCTTCTGCACGACCACCTTCCCTAAACTTCCGCCTTCTATTGTAATGCACTGGGCCGCCATGATCGGTATCTTGGGTGCAATGGCCACCATAATGCTGCTCCGCTGTGAATTCTATCCCACCACCCCCGCCCCCTCCCCCATCTCCATCACCTCCCCCTACAGACCCACCCGGTGAACCAGTTGTCATGGAGTCATGTGAGCGGCTGCTGGGTAATCGCGGCGATTCCTCTGGAGGTGTTTCTTCTGCATTTGGATCCAGTGTTTTTAAATCTGCAATATCAAGTGAATCTAAATTAGGGGCAGCCATTTTTTTCTTTCCCTTGGATCCCGAGGATAACCAACTCTTCTTCTTTTGTGCTGGGGTGGTTGGCTCTCTAATGACAATGCCTTTGGCTGGGCCACCTGCTTGACCTATGTCCTTCCCCTTTCCTTTCGTTGGTTGGGATGTCGCCACCCCCTTTCCTTTCGTTGGTTGGGATGGAGCAGCAGCTTGCGTATGCGACCCCTTCCTTCTTGGTTGTGCGGAAGCAATTGCACGTGCTTCTCTCATAAACTGTGAGTGGGCTGAAGGGCCTAAATTCATCAATCTTTCAAACTCTGCATCATCATCAACAATTGCACCACCTGCAATAGTCCCCAACATCACAAATTATGCAACAGACAATGACAAAACAATGAATGAACATGTTTAACAAATTATAACTACTGTCTCACCTCCTGCACTTATTGATAAGTCGCCAAGAAGATCTACCTCCTCTTCTGGATCGCCCCGAAATTGACAAGAATGTGGTTGTCTCCCTCCTCCCACATCTCCATCACCTCCCTCCTCCTCTTCTGCAGCTTCGACAGCTCTAGCTAAAAATGTGTTTGGACGAGGTGGATCTTCTAGATCATCTGCCTCCTCATCTAACTCGTACTCTCCCCGCTCTGTGGTCGCTCGTGCAACCCATGCAACCATTGGGTCTTCATCATCTCGTAAGAACCCAATGTCAACTAGATCATACTCCACCTTCCCCCTCTTTGGATCATCTGTTAAATGCTTCACCCTCAACCTCATATTGTAATGCACATACACCAAATTGTCCAACCGCCTATGTGACAACCTGTTCCGGACTTTGGTGTGTATCAATGCAAAGGTGCTCCAGTTTCTCTCACACCCACTGGAGGAGGAGGTCTGCGACAGGATCTTCACTGCAATTTTCCTTAATATGGGTGTCGAGTGCCCAAAGTTGAACCACCAATCAGCTGTAAAAAAAAATTAGTTTTTCTCAATTAGTCAATGGTTGAGTTTACTAATATCTAATTATGTAAGGGAAAGCACATTACCGCCATCAATGCGGTCCCGACCAGCAACAGCTGATGGCTCCGCAAAACTCTCAACCCCTTCACGAAAGCTCTTCATCTTCCGCAATGAAGTCCATTAGATAAAACTTTTTGTGAATAATTGACATAAACATAATGTAGGCAGATTAATGCTCGCCTGATCAATAGAATCTGCTGCATCCAATGGACTCCTTGACAGTCTTTCAACAACCCGTGTAAAGGCGGCAATCAACTGATCCTCGTACGATAGCTCGAACGCATAATGGTACGCAGGATGGAGATAGTAAGCTGCAATGAGGGTATAAAATGAATTAGTTTGATTGTACTAAAAATGAAAGTTATAAACCAAGTTGAAGTAAAATTTTCTCACCCGCCATATGTAGATCCCGACTCATTTGTCGATCCCACCGATCCTCAACAACGTCTAAGACCAAGTGTGCATAACGAGGGGACACGTCGTGGATCTTTTTCTTTGCAGCTTCAATTTTTGCATAAACCAACCCTATGCTTGGTCTCCTATCCCCATCAACCACCCTCAAAATCTCATAAAGAGGTTCAATGATTTGCACCAGCTTGAATACTCGGTCCCAGAAATTAGCGTTGCAGACTATCCCTTCAACATCTTTACCATCAGTAGTCCCTGCGAAAGTGCTCTGCATCCATCTGTCTGTCCTAAACATGCGTTTTAGACCATCTTTGTGCTTTAGGAGACTTTGTAAGGCAATGAAATTAGTTGCAAAACGGGTGATAGCCGGCCTCAACAACTCTCCACCTGTGGACTCTCTCATCCACGCCAACACAACATGATGATTATAAATGTACCTTGTGATTTTCTGCCTAGCCTCTACCACCGTCTTGACAGGTCGCAATGTGCCAATCTCTTTCAACATCAAATCTACACAGTGTGCTGCACAAAGAGTCCAGTAAAGATGAGGATAAAGAAGCATCAACTCCTCACCTGCCTGCTTGTATGCAGAGCCATTATCGGTCACCACTTGCACAATATATTGCTCTCCTATCTCATCCACAACCTCCCGCATCAAACTCAAAATGTACTCAGCATTGTGCACTCTATCGGATGCATCAACAGATTTGTGGTAGAACACCTGTCTATCACAATAAACAAGGAAGTTTATAAGGCTGCTCCTGGTGGTACCCGACCAACCATCACACATCAATGTGCAGCCATATTTCTCCCATTTTTTTTTGAAGCCTTGGATATATGATTTTATCTCCTGCACTTCTTCATCTAGATATCTCCCTGCCAAGTCTCTTGATGATGGTGGTTGCACATGAAGCCCTTATTGTTGTACCTCCTGGATCATAGTTTTGTAATACGGACTGTTAGCTGCATTGAATGAAATGCCCGAATGATGCCACCATTTTGCCACTGCACGGCCCAGTTTATATCTAGGCCCTTGCTGGTTGTATGCATCATCAATTCTGGTTTGTTTTCCATGCTCTCGAGAATATAAATGCGGATCCACCTCTTCTAAGGTTACACCTGTGGATCTCTTCCTTTGCCCTTGGTGTTGGTCTGGGTTTGGTACGTTGGTTGGAATATGAGTGAAGTAATCACCCACATTGGAGTACCGACGGGACTGCGTCTCACCCCCAACTCTACTACCACTGCCACCACTACCACTCCCAACCTCAAAGCTCCCTATCTGCTCAGGGACATCAGGCACATCAGGTTCCTCATCGTCATCTTCATCTCGTTGCCTTCCCGAGATGATCCTCTCCTGCATCTCCCTGTCCGCCTTCTTTCTTTGCGACTCGGCACGAACACCCTTCAAGTGTTCAATCATGAGCCGCTTCACTTCAGCAGTCACCGATTTACAACCTTGGACATCATGGTACCCTGCAAGCCGCCCACCTGCAAGGTGCTTCTTGAGGTGGGAGACGCCCCCTCCTTGCCCCGTATGGCCGCAGTAGTTGCACTTGTAATTGTGCCTGTTGCTCATTATAGTCCCGTGCTGCCACCCAATGTCCTCACTAGTAGCTTTCTTCGGTGCCATCTACATAAAATAATTAATCATTAAATTTCATCTAAAAATACATTTTCTGTTTTTTTTTTATAAATAATTTCAGAAAATTACACATAGATGAACATGGCCAAATCTATGTGTAAGAAATATAGATTCAAAGGAGAAATGGTGGAAAGTAAACATTAAACACTTGCAACATCATGTTTGAATTATTTCTGATTTTTTAAAAAAAAAATTCAAAAATTCAAAATTAAAAGAAAATGGGCAAATGTATGTGGAAAAATTGAACATTCAAGGGAGAAATGGTTGTAAGTGAACACTAAACACTTGCAACATTATGGTTCTAAATTTTGATTTTTTTAAAAAATAATATCGTTGTAATTTCTGTTTTTTTTTAATAATTTTAGAAAATAAAAAAATGGAAGAACATGCCCGAATCTGTGTAAGAAATGTAGATTTAAAGGAGAAATGGTGGAAAGTGAACATTAAACACTTGCAATATCATGTTTGAATTATTTTGATTTTTTAAAAAATATTTTCAGAAATTCGAAATTAGAAGAAAATGGGCAAATCTATGTGAAAAAATGGAAGATTCAAGGGAGAAATGGTTGCAAGTGAACACTAATCACTTGCAACATCATCTCCCAAGAGTATACTTCCCATCCATCAACATAAAACAGAAAAAAATTGAAGATACATGGAGGGTTACCTTCAAAACAGTCAAAAGGATGAAGAGAGGGATGAGAGAAGCCCAAGAACACCTCCAAGCACCTTCCAATCCACGTAGGAAGCCTCCTTGGGTCTCCTAGAGTGTAGATCTGGGGTTTCCTTGAGGGAGAAGGGGGAAAAATGGGGGAGAAAGGGGCTGGCGGCGAGACTCTTGCGAATCGGGACTGCACAGTCCCGATTCGCAGGGCATCGGCGTATCTAAAGGGGGCGGAGCGTGGCGGATCCGCGTATCGGGGCGGATCGAAGCAGATCCTCCGATACGCGGATCCGCTCCGATACGGGCGGATCGGGCCGATGCGCTCCGCCACGACAAACCCTGACATACACATCATTTCAGGAAATTTTCCCCGGATTTATAGCACATCACATGATTTACTGTAAATTTTTACAAATCCTACGCAGGTTTTCTATTTTTAAAACAGAAATTTCAGTAAATCACATGCTCTTAGAAAAATTTCAAAATTTGCAGGGCATAGGCTGACACATACATACATGGTTTATAAAAATTTGGGCACTCGAATTCTTCACGGATCATGTGAACAGTAGATAGATATGTACAACCATTTCTTCCAACATGTATTTTAATAAAACTAATAACTCCTACCATCCACAAATGCACAAGAAAATTTCCCCACACATCACTGTATCCATTTCACATAACATACAACAATTACTTTATATCCTCATGCGAAAACACTTCGGAAAATAAATCATATACAAAGGAGAACAGCTCACTGTTCTGCCCTGAAGAACTTAACGGCACAGTCTGGCCGTTAATGGAGCTTAATGGCAACATCGTTGGCCGTTAATTGAAGATCTTAACGGCAAGGGGTCTTGCCGTCAAGTTCAGGTCTGTGCAAAACACAGACCCGAGCTCCAAAAGAAGGAGAAATGTGGGGATCCAGGACACGAAGAAAATCTGTAAAAATGATAAAACCCTACTAGACACCTACATAGACGAAGTGAATGGGTTACTTGCCTCTCACAAAACCTCTAAAGGGATCAAATGTGTCGTTGAAGCTCTCCTTGGGCAGTCCCAAGAAGTCTCCAAAACACCACTCCTCCGGGTTCTTGGTCGACCTCCACAGCAAGCTGGGGTCGGGGAAGCCTTCTCCTTGGTCCACTCTGGCCTCCAGTTGCAAGGGATCGCCAGATGAAGCTCCAAGTTGCCGGATCAGAGCATGCAAAGTCTGGTTTTTCTCACAGAAGCTAGGGTTTCTCTCTTCTCCTTGCAAAGAGCCAAAGAGAACTCTTCTGGTGCAGAAGGGGGTTTGGTTTATAGGAGAGGGGTTTAGGGAACCCCGGAGATGTGATGGGATGGCCTGATAGCCGTTGGGGACATCTCCCCAATGGCTTGGCTTGCTTGCCCCCGGAATTTCGGGGTCTGCAACGCATGCAGGTCAGAGATATTAACGTCCACATCCATGGACGTTGACTTAAGCATTGGCGTCCATCGAGGTAGACGCTGACTCAACATGGACGTCCATCCATGTTGACGCCAATTTGGCCCTTCGGCCAGAACTTAAAACATGCAGAAACCATGCTTAACTTATACATATATATACATGCCATATATATACTATCATATACACACTACCACTATGCAATTCATACACTATTTACAACTAATTATACACATGCACACATAAGTATAACTAGTTAATACGTACGTAGATATGTACATCTATGCATACGCAAGCATGAATTATTTACACGTAATAAAGTAATACAACAAAATTCGAGGGCCTTACACCCAGTATATCAATGCCCCACTGTTGGAACGCGGAGATTTCTTTTCTTTTTCGCGATCCATCTCTCTCGTCCTCGAGATGGATCTTTTGTGTTTGGGGCGTGCCAGACTGTTTGCGAGAAACAGACAAAGATTATTTTATGAGGAGTATTGGGTGCGGACCCTGATACCCTCGAATTTATTTTCCGCGTGCGCTCGCGTTCAGGGCGATTGGAGTGGTCGTGTACTGGACCGTTCCCCACCGACCGAAGTCGATGTTTCATTTACATCGAGTATAACACTCGAATACCTTCGGATGCGTAATGTTTGTTAAAAGACCGTATGCCGAAATTTAAAGAAGAAAAGGCAGATGACAAATGAATTTCCACAATTTTATTCAAGCATGTTCATGTCATTTATATTTATGACATGACGTTTACATTTACATGTGCGCCTTTAGTGGGGTTTTATACCTCCACTGAGCGTGTATGTAACAAGCCAAGTACATGGACGTCGACGGCAGGGTGTATGTGCCTCCGTCGGACGTTTACACGATAGCAGATACATATGTGTTGCCAGTGGGGTGCTTGTGCCTCCACAGGTTAACATGCCTCAACGTGTGCCTTTTTTACGGCACCGGAAGACTTAAACATATGTGCCTCGACGTGCGTCGTTTTATGACGCCGGAGGACTTAAGTACATGCCTCGACGTGCGTCGTTTTATGACGCCGGAGGACTTAAGTACATGCCTCGACGTGCGTCGTTTTATGACGCCGGAGGACTTAAGTACATGCCTCGACGTGCGTCGTTTTATGACGCCGGAGGACTTAAGTACATGCCTCGACGTGCGTCGTTTTATGACGTCGGAGGACTTAAGATATGCCAACAAGGATTTCGTAACCACCTGTAGCGTCTCTGCACGGGCAAGCGCAGCAGGGCTCGACCACGAAGACAGAGTGTCAACGGGTGTCGACGTGCGGCCTATGTAAGCTCGCGCACGGGAGGCGTCCTTGGGCTGGAGGACGTCTGGTGGGCACGTTTAGGCCGAATGGCATGCGGGAGGGTCCGAATCGCCTCTTTTCAAATGGGGGTATGCCTCTACGTACGTCGTTGGATGACGACGGAGGACTTTAAACATGTGCCTCAACGAGTGTCGTTTTATGACACCGGAGGACTTAAATATAGCCTCGACGTGCGTCGTTTGATGACGACGGAGGACTTAAATATGGGCCTCGACGTGTGTCGTTTGATGACGACGGAGGACTTAAATATGGGCCTCAACGTGCGTCGTTTGATGACGACGGAGGACTTAAATATGGGCCTCAACGTGCGTCGTTTGATGACGACGGAGGACTTAAATATGGGCCTCAACGTGCGTCGTTTGATGACGACGGAGGACTTAAATATGGGCCTCAACGTGCGTCGTTTGATGACGACGGAGGACTTTAAACATGAACACCGGGGGTCATATGACAACCTGTGGTATCTTCTCACGGACGAGCGCAGGAGGGCCCGATCGCGGAGGACAGAACACCGACAGACGCCAAAGATTTTCTCCCCCGCACGTGCGGCCTATTTAAGCTCGCGCACGTAAGGCCCTCCTTGGGCTGAATCGCCTTTTTTGGGGCCGGATGGCATGTTTTCAAATGGGGAGGTACCCCCCTATTTATAGGGGCTCGAAGGGTCGAACCGGCGGGGGTGTGCTCCCCGGCGGGGGTGCCTCCCGGCTCGAGCGTCGAGGCGGGCGCGGGCGCCGAGGCATCGCGGACCGGCGGGGGTGCGCACGCGGACCGGCGGGGGGGGTGCGCCCGGACTGGCGGGGGTGCACACCCCGCCTGGACTGGCGGGGGTGCGGCCCCCGCTTGAACCGGCGGGGGTGCGCCCCCCGCCGAACCGGCGGGGGTGCGCCCCCCGCCGAACCGGCGGGGGTGCACACCCCGCCGAACCGGCGGGGGTGCAGCCCCCGCCCGGCCCGGCGGGGGTGCGCCCCCTGCCGAACCGGCGGGGGGCCCGCACCCCGCCCAACCGGCGGGGGTGCGCCCCTGCCGAACCGGCGGGGGGCCCGCGCCCCGCCTAACCGGCGGGGGTGCGGCCCCCGCCCGGCCCGGCGGGGGTGCGCCCCCCTGCCGAACCGGCGGGGGTGCGCACCCGCCTAACCGGCGGGGGTGCGCCCCCTGCCGAACCGGCGGGGGGCCCGCGCCCCGCCTAACCGGCGGGGGTGCGGCCCCCGCCCGGCCCGGCGGGGGTGCGCCCCCTGCCGAACCGGCGGGGGTGCGCACCCCGCCTAACCGGCGGGGGTGCCACCGCCTGGCCCCCCCTATAAATGGGGTGGGCCTCCACTCCATCGGCCATTTCCTCCGGATTTCTGGGGTTTTGCTGGTTTGTCATGGCACGTGCAGCACACGTGCGCACACATGCCCGCATGCATTTGACGTGCATTCGACGTGCGTTCTTGCCCGTCTCACGTGCGTTTGACCCCATTTTCGGAGGGCACGTGCATTTTACCTTTTCGGACCCATCCGAGTCGTACGCGATCTTTAACGCGAGTCCGAACATTGAGTTTCGGCTGTCCGGGGCGCGCATTTCCGCCATTGACGGGCTTTTTAAGCGTCATCCTCCGGCTCGTTCTGGGTGGACGTCCGAACTCAAACCCATTTATCTCAGGTGTTCGAGTGAGGGAGACCGGAGTTTCTCCCTAGCCTTTCGTGGATTTCCGGACGAGTTTGCCACCCGGGACTTGTTTAAATCCCGATATTTTTCGGGTTCAACAAATGCCCCCCACGGGATATCCGTCAGAGGCGAAGACGAAGGCGGGTATCCCGTGGCGATTATCAAACTCTACCCCTGGTCTTAATGACTTGGCGGGGATTTGGGTTGAAAACCACAGCGATGCGCTTCAATACTTGTGTAGTGTCGCCAGCAACTTAGGACAACAATCTGTTGTTGCCGGTTGAGCCGGCGATCAAACTTGCTATGCTTCTCGCGCTGAGCCATCAGCTCTCCTCGCTCGCATATTTTTCAGATTTGTTTTCAACTCAAGAGTTCCCACGAGAGGACCCAGGAGAGCGCACATCACTTCAGAGAAGTGACATGGACCCGCTCCACCGAGTCAACTCTAGGGGTGAGTTTCATCGAAGAGCTGCTCCTTGACCTTGCTCGGAGCTGACCTTGGCTGTCTTCATCCGAGTATTGCCTTTTCCCGCCCTCTACTCGGTTTCTTGGACCGGTAAGTTCGAGCGATGTCCTCTGGACGTTGCATTTCTGGCATTCCTCCAGATCTGTTGCAACATTTCGGGTGCTGGGGCTGGCCTTCTCGGGGCTTTGTCCAGCGACTTCTTCCTTTGGGCGCCGTATTTCTTGGGTTAACTTGTCCTGCGCTCTACCCAGTTTCTCGGACCGGTGAGCGCGAGTGATGTCTCTCGGACGTTGCATTTCTGGCATTCCTCCAGATCTGTTGCAACATTTCGGGTGCTGGGGCTGGCCTTCTCGGGGCTTTGTCCGGCAACCCAGCTTTGATTTGATGATGATCTTTTTTTTTTTCATCTCTTTTTTTTTTTTTTATATATATATATTACCATCCCAAGCGCCCTTTCGGGTTTTCACCGGGGATGGCCCCCCTTTAGCTTTTTCCGGCGCGCCCTTTCGGGTTTTCACACCGAGGGGTTACCCATTTTTGCCTGAGGCGCCCTTTCGGGTTTTCACCTCAGCTGGGTTTGAGGCCTTTTTGCCCTTGAACATCCCTTTTTGGAGGATGATCAAGTCTGCCGGGACATCTCTATTTTTAGTCCCTTTCCTCTTTCTCTCTTTTTTTTTGATGGGTCCAAGGCCGGACCCCGGGGCAATTGATCGCGGGATCTGCCCTCTGGATTTAGCCTACCACTGTGGTTTGCTGGCTAAAGGGCTTTGGTTAGCCCACCGCTTGGGGTTTGCTGGCTAAGGGTTTAGGGTTAGCCTACCTTCTCGAGGTTTGCTGGCTAAGGGTTTCGGGTTTGCCTACCTTCTTGGGGTTTGCTGGCTAAGGATTTTAGGTTTGACCGACCGCGGAGGTTTGTTGGCCAAGGAGGGATAGCCTACCTTCTTGGGGTTTTCTGGCTAAGGTTTTGGGTTTGCCTACCTTCTTGGGGTTTGCTGGCTAAGGATTTTAGGTTTGACCGACCGCGGAGGTTTGTTGGCCAAGGAGGGATAGCCTACCTTCTTGGGGTTTTCTGGCTAAGGTTTTGGGTTTGCCTACCTTCTTGGGGTTTGCTGGCTAAGGGGAAATGGCTTGATCCACCATTTCGGTTTACCTGCCAATCAGAATAGGGGCACAACCTAGCATTTGTTCACTGGCTGCGCGAAAGTGCCTTGGTAAGTGACGATTTGATTTTGATTGATTTTTTTGATTGATTTTTTTTTTACATTACTGACTCCTGCGCCCTTTCGGGTTTTCACAGAAGCCAGCCCCCTCTAGCTTTTTCCAACGCGCCCTCTCGGGTTTTCACGTTGAGGGGTTATCCATTTTTGCCTGAGGCGCCCTCTCGGGTTTTCACCTCTGCTGGGTTTTGGGCATTTTTGCCCTCGGACACCCCTTTTAGGGAGTGGCCGAGTCTGCCGGGACATCTCTATTTTTAGTCCCTTTTTCTTTTCTTCTTCTTTCCCTTTTTTTTTTTTTTTTTTTTTGCAGTTGGTGTCCGAAGCAAGGTTGCAGAACCTTGGCTAGAGGATTCACCGTTTGGCTTTAGCCCACCATTATGATTAGTGGGCCTAAGACGGCGCAGCCTACCGAGGAGGTTTACTGGCTGAGGGGGCATTGCTTAGCCGACCTTTTTGGGGGCTTATTGGCTAAAGGGGTTTTACTTGGTTGACCAGGGTGGTTTGCTAACCAAGGAGGAGTCTTAGCCGACCTTCTGGGGGTTTGTTGGCTAGGGGTTTGACTTGGTCGACCTGGGCGGTTTGCTGACCAAGAAGGAGTTTTAGCCGACCTTCTGGGGGTTTATTGGCTAAAGGGTTGGCTTGGTTGACCTGGACGGTTTGCTAACCGAGGAGGAGTCTTAGCCGACCTTCTGGGGGTTTATTGGCTAAGGGAGTTTGACTCGGTCGACCTGGGCGGTTTGCTGACCAAGAAGGAGTTTTAGCCGACCTTCTGGGGGTTTAATGGCTAGGGGTTTGACTTGGTCGACCTGGGCGGTTTGCTGACCAAGAAGGAGTTTTAGCCGACCTTCTGGGGGTTTATTGGCTAGGGGTTTGACTTGGTCGACCTGGGCGGTTTTCTGACCAAGGAGGAGCTTTAGCCGACCTTCTGGGGGTTTATTGGCTAAAGGGTTGACTTGGTTGACCTGGACGGTTTTCTGACCAAGGAGGAGTCTTAGCCGACCTTCTGGGGGTTTATTGGCTAAGGGAGTTTGACTCGGTCGACCTGGGCGGTTTGCTGACCAAGAAGGAGTTGTAGCCGACCTTCTGGGGGTTTATTGGCTAGGGGAGTTCAGAGGGCGGTTGCCCTAGGAATTCATGCTCAGGGGCAAAGTACATTTTCAAATGCTTGCCATTCAGTGGTGGAAATGGGCGATCGCCGGCGTGTGTTGCCAGCGTGTATCCCCCGCCTTCATACACTCCAGTGACCACGTACGGCCCGCGCCAGTTCGGCTGGAGTTTGCCACTTGATTTGCCCGCCATGACTTCTCTTTGCTTGACCATGACGAGGTCACCTTTCTTGAAGACACGAGGCCTGACTAGCTTGTCGTAAGCTCGGGTCATGCGGGCTTGATAGGATTGGAGGTGTTTGTATGCTTCCAACCTTTGGCCCTCTAGGCCGGACAATTCCTCCAACCTTCTTTCAGTTTCTTGTCGCTCCTCGGGCTGGAGACCGGTATAAACGGCTACCCTGTAGGATGACATTTCAATTTCGATGGGGAGCATGGCTTCAGCTCCGTACACCAGAGAGAAGGGAGAACACCCCGTAGGGGTCTTGTAGACCGTTCGGTATGCCCAGAGAGCTTCCTGTACTTTCTCCCCCCAATCGCGTTTGCGGTTGCCGACTATCTTGGCGAGCAATTTGCAAAGGGTCTTGTTGAATGCTTCGGCCAGACCATTGGCTTGAGGATTGTATACCGTTGACGTCCTCCAATCTATTTGGAATTTGGCCGCCAACGCATATATCGTTTTGTTTCTGAAGGGCGTACCGTTATCTGATACGATCCGATGGGGGGTGCCGAACCTGTAAATCAGGTGATGCTTGACAAATTTTGCAACGGCTACCCCGGTCACCTCCCGGAGAGGGATTGCTTCTGCCCATCGGGAAAAATAGTCGGTGGCTGCCAGGATAAACTTGTGGCCGCCGGAGGACGGTGGGAATGGTCCCACGACATCCATTCCCCATTCGGCGAAGGGCCATGTGGGGGCGGTTGGATGTAATTCGCTCGGCGGCTTTCTTGGCACCGAACTGAAGACCTGGCATTGATGACATGCCCGAGCGTACTGGACGCAATCTGCGTACATAGTCGGCCAGAAGAAGCCTTTCAGCTTGATGTTGATTTTCATCTTGTCTCCCGCTTGATGGGCTCCGCACAGTCCAGAGTGGACTTCGTGCATGATGACTTTGGCTTCTTTAGGGGAGAGACATCGGAGGAGGACAGACTTGTCTTTTTCATGGACAAGCCGATATAGTTGGTCCCCGATCATTTGATATGATGTGGCCCGCCGCAGCAGTCGGACTCGTTCGGCCCGGTCTGAAGGCAGCCAACCGTTCTTTATTTGAATGATCGGCTGGCGCCAGTCTTCTTCTTGGCTGGCTTCTTCTTCGAGGGCGTCGACCTCTGCATTTTCTGGGTCGGAGTCGTCCTCGAGAACGCTGGGCATTAGCCTCCTATGTCGGACAGTTATCCCCAACTCCCCTTCGGGAGGAAGCTTTAGGGCGGACGCCAGTTTGGCTAGCGCATCCGCCTGAGAGTTTTGCCCTCTAGGGACATGCCCGATTTCGAACAAGCAGAATCTCTCACGGAGCTTTATTACTTTGGCATGATAGGGGATCAGTTCCTTTTTTCGAACTTCGTAATCTCCCAGCACTTGACGGATGACCAACTGTGAGTCTCCGTAGACTTTTATGCACTTGATGCCCATTTCGGCAGCCAGTTGAAGTCCCACGATCAGCGCTTCATATTCTGCTTGATTGTTGGTCAATGGCTTCATGAGGGCACATGAGTTGTGCAGTATTCCCCCTTGTGGAGTCACCAGGACAATGCCCGCTCCGGAGGTATAAGTTGTGGTGCCGTCAGTTTGCTTGAGCACCCGGGAAGCGCCATCAAAGTAGAGTTCCCAGTGTGGTAACTCTATGGCGAGAGTGTTCCCACTTTCTTGAATGGGGGCTTCTTTTTTGTTGGGTCCCCTCCCCGTGGGGGGATGAGAGCGTCTCCTCTTCCGGAAGCTTGAACTCGAGGGGAGAGCCGGCTGGGAGCGGATGCGCCGCCAGGAAGTCCGCCATACCTTGCCCTTTGATTGCTTTTCTCGGGACGAAGGTGATATCGAACTCCATGAGGAGAAGAGCCCATTTTCCCATCCTTCCCGACAGCACTGGTTGGGTGAGGAGCGCTTTTAGCGGGTCTATCCTCGAAATGAGGCTGACTTGATGGGCTAGCAGATAGTGCCGTAATTTCTTGACGGCAAATATCAGCGCTAGGCACACTTTCTCCACTGGGGAATATCGGTGCTCCGGACCCACGAGCATCCTACTGAGGTAGTAGAGCGCTGCTCTTTGCCTTCCTCATTTGTTTGCGCCAAGAGCGCTCCCAGCGACGTTTCCATGGCCGCGATGTAGAGGATGAGCGGCTTATCTTTCACTGGGGCTCCCAAGACGGGAGGAGTAAGGAGATACTCTTTGATTTCTTCAAAGTATCTTGGCACTCTTGGTCCCATACGAATGGGGCTCCTTTCTTCATCAATTTGCTGAAGGGGGCGCATTGCCCGCAAGATTGGAGATGAACCGCCGTATGTAGGCCAGCCTTCCTTGGAGAGATTTCAGCTCCGTTAAGGTTTTCGGTGGCGGCAGCTCTCTGATAGCTTTGATTTTGACGGGATCAATTTCTATCCCGCGGTATTTGACAACGAAGCCGAGGAATTTGCCGCTTGATACGCCGAAGGCGCACTTCATCGGGTTCATCTTCAGTTGATGTTGGCGAAGCCTTTCGAAGACCTGGCGTAAGTCGCCTAGGTGATCTTCCCGCCTTTTGGTCTTGACGACCAGATCATCAACATAGCACTCAACCGAGTCGTGGAGCATTTCTCCGAAGATCTTGGTCATGGCTCGTTGATAGGTGGCTCCGGCATTTTTCAGGCCGAAGGGCATTCTTTTATAGTTGTAGATCCCTTTGGGGGACCTAAAGGCGGTATGACCCTTATCCTTGGGTGCCATGCGGATTTGATTGTAGCCTGACGACCCGTCCATGAAGGAGAGCGCTTCATGCCCTGTGGTCATGTCGATCATAGTTTCCGTGATCGGGACCGGGAAATCATCCTTTGGGCAAGCTTTGTTCAAGTCCCTGTAGTCGATACAGATCCGGACTTCGCCGTTCTTTTTCTTGACCGGCACTATGTTGGCTAGCCACGTTGGATAGATGCATGGCTCGGTGAAATCGACTTGAAGAAGTCTGTCCACCTCGGCATTTACTTTCAGCTCCAGCTCGTGGCGCATACGCCGTTGGGCCTGCTTGACCGGCTTCGCTGCGGGGAGTATGGACAACTCGTGCTCAGCCACGGAGGGGTCCAGGCCTGGCATTTCTTTATATGTCCACGCGAAACAGTCTTTGAATTCCAGCAGAGTTGCCGGTATGACTGTCTTTCTTCCTCGTTCAAAGGGCGCTGACGAAGATTGGTCGGGGTCTTTTGGTTCCCCGAGGTCGAGTTCGACCAGTTCGTCGACCGTAGCTTGTCCGCCGTCTTCGAGTTCACGGGGTGCTGGCTGCAGGTCGATGAAATCCTTTTCTTCATCGGAGTCAGCAACGTGGACGTCATAATATCTGAAGCCTTCTTCTGTGATCGGCCAGAAATGACTTCCTTCGCTTTGAGGTGCTTCTTGGCACGACGTCCCATTTGATAGGACGAGGGTGACCTCCCCTTGCTGCTGCTTTGTAGCGGGGGTAGGAGATTGCCCCCCGGGAGAGCACTGGTCAGGTGAGGGCGCGAGCCCAACGGTGTTGACCGTATGGTAGGCCTCGCATTGCGCCTCCCGACCATAGCCCAACCCCCGAGTGTCTTTTGCACAAAAGGGAGGTTGCCCTCGGAGTTGCTTCGGGTACCACAGCTGATGGAAGTACTCCCGTCGCGAGGGGTCTTGCATTTGTGCAATCTTCTGCCTTCGGCACAATTTCTTGATGTGCTCGGGCATGTCGTTCCATTTCTTGAACGGGCTCTGGGGCGACTTGAGTCGCTTGGCTCCAGCCGAAGTCGTCTTCGAGGGGCCCATAAGGAAGCGGGTCTCCTTTGTAGAAGAGGATCGGCTTCGGCGTCTCGCCTTCTTCGAGACTGTCGGTTCTGTAATGGGTGACAACGAACGTCTTTAGTCGTTCCACCCATTGCTCCTCCCTATGGAAGGGCAGCTGCATGTACGCCGGCGGCAAGGAGATGCTTCGGTTGATGATCTCGCCGACGGCGTTTGCTTCATAGTTGATTTACGCCTTTCTGGGCAACTTGGCCCGGGCGTGGTGGATTCGGCGAGGCGACTGAGCCGGTGAGCTTCAAGGAGGTCTTTGTTGACCGTAAAGAGCTCTTCCTCGTCCCGATCTTGGCTCGCTTGATTTGCGTCGGCATTTTGTTTTTCCTTGCCTTTTGACGCGGTTGCTGGCTTGCCAGGAGGCTCACCGAAGTACAGCTGAGCGTCCGCCAGGTTGCATTCATTTGGGCGGAACGGGGCCCGGTCGGCAAAGACCGTATGCTGCTCTCCTTCTTTGATGTATTTTATACATTGGTGGAGAGTCGAGGGGACGACCCGATTTTCATGGAGCCAGGGTCTTCCCAGGAGGGCTTTGTAAGACGTGTTTGCATTGATGATGTAAAACACGACCTTAGTAGTGAGGCCGTCCATGGCCAGCTGTACTTCCACCTTTCCCAAGGCGTTCTCAGAATTCTGGTTGAATCCAGCGATTCTGATGTCATTTACCCTTTGCAAGTAGGGCGTGAGATATAAGACTTGAAGGTCTTCAGGGGCATGATGTTGATCGACGCCCCGGGGTCAACCAGGATCCGGTTGAGCTCATGCCCGTTGACTTTTCCTTGCATATACAACGGGCGGTTGTGGTATAGCGTCGGCAACAGCATGTCCTTGTCGGAGAAGGTCACCTCCGCCACCAGTGCTTCTAGGGCTTGCGCCTGGAGTTCGGTCACGTCAGCTTCGTAGACCTCGGGCTCTTGCAAGATTTTGACGAGCGCCGTTCTCAACTCTTTGCTCCAGGCAATGGCATCCCATATGGTGATGTTGGTCGGGAACCGCTTCATATGCTGTATGATCTTGCGGTCAGCCCGGGCACGGGTTTGATCCAATGGTGGGACAGTATCCTCCAAGGCCTTTATCGGTTGCCCGAATTGGTTGACCCGTCTTGCCACTGGCTGTTCGTCCGGCTTTTCTTCGAACAACGAGCCTAGGCCATCCTCCTCCGGGGCGGCAGTTTCTTCGTTGCCACTTCTGGGTGGAGTCGACCGGTCGGCCGAGACAGGAGTTTTCCGATTGAGAAACTTGCTGGGGATCGCCCATCCCCCATGCTCTTCGTCGTCGGACAGGGCGAAGGGGACTGGCTGGGCGGCCCTCCGATCGGAGAGCCCACTAGCGATGTCCCGCTGCTCTTCTTCTTCCTCGTCAGATGGGTCGAAGATGAAGGAGTTCGCCCGCACCTCTATTTCCGGGGCGGGCTGAGGTTCTTCTCCTCGGAAGACAATAGTCTTGCCGAGGTCGGGCGAGCTAGTTTTCTTGCTGGGGGACGGGGAGGATTTCTTTCCTCGTCCACGGCCCTTTCCTTTGCCTCGGCTGCGGCGCCGATATGTTGCCACGAGGGGCGTAACGGCCGGTGATTGCAAGCTTGCAGGCGGCGGTATCGACACCATGTTGCACGAGAAGTCTTTCAGCATTTCTTCCAGCTTCTCGATGGTGATTTCATCTTCCTTATAGAAGATGGCCAGTTCTTCGGGCAGAGGCAGCTTCTCGCCTTCTTGAGCCCTTTGCACATTTGATGGAGCCAGCTTTTAAGCCTTGTTTTGCGCTCCATCTCTTCCCACGGGATGTATATGTCCAGAGGGACTCCCCAAGTGGGTTTGGAGGGGATATACTCCTCCAGATCGTCAATGAGCTTTTGCAGCTTCTGGAGTGGAGTGAGCCTTGCTGGGGCTGCCGCAGCCTCCTCTTGCTCAGCTTGCTTCTTTAGGCGCCTTTTCATGTTCTTGCGCCGGTTCTTTTCTTGCTGCACTGCGCGCGCCATTTCGAGCGGCGTCAGCGGCTTGGCTTGCTCTGTCGCTTGAGGGGTAGTCTCCCGGCCAAGACGACCGTGCGACCTTCCCCTCTTAGGGAACACTGACAGAGTGCGCATTCTGGACGCCACCGTCGTCCAACCAGCTTCATCTTGTTGATGCTGGAAAGTGGATCAATTGCCTGCTCGACTACCTCGGGCGGCAGTTGTTGGAATTCGGCCCAATAGGGGCTTGGTTCCGGGGCGGCTGGCTCTGTCACCGGCTTCTTGCCCCTGCAGTCTTCTTCTTGGCGCTTGAGTATTCGCGGAGGCGAGCTCTCGAAGCACGCCCCTTGCTCTTATTTCCCGGAGCTTGCTCAGGGGAGGGGAGACTTGGTGTCGTCGAGACCCCTTCTTTCGCCGAGGAAGTTGTTGCTGGGCTTCTTCCCTGACCTCGGCTCGGACTGCGGATTACCTTCTGAGTCGATCTTCCCTTCTTGGATGAGGGACTTGACCCAGTCTCGGACAATCGGACACATATCCGTAGGATGCAGCAGCATGGCATGGTATTTGCAATACATGGGGTGGTTTAATTCCCTCTCCGTGTATGTTGGTGGCGGCCTATGCGCCTTTACACAGCCTTGCTGCAAGAGTCTTTCGAAGATCTCCCCAGTCTTTGCGGTCGCAAAGAGATTTGGGGAGACTCGCCACCCGGGATACCATAGGGCAGGGGCCTCGTCAGATGAGCCGCCTTCTGTCATATCCGGGTCCTCTCGATTGCATCTTAAGATGGGCTGCTCCTTCAGGGATATGTTCCTGAATTGCTGCCCCAAGCTCGCGCCTTCAGCGTCAGTTATGGACGACATCGGCGGTACGAGCCACCCTTGTTCATCGGCTTCGGGGGCTCGGAGGTTCCTGAAGCGCATATAGTCGCTTTCTTCAAATTCCCGCTGGGCCGCTTCCCTGGCTCTCATCAAGACCATGGAATTGCCTTCCGGGTCGATTTTCCCCTTTTGGATAAGGGACTCGACCCAATCCCTGGCGTCGGGGCACCTGTCTGTAGGGTGCAGCAGCAAGGCGTGGTACCGACAGTACATGGGGTGGTTCAACTCCCTTTCAGTGTACGTCGGCGGCGGTGTATGAGCCATCACGACACCTCGTTGTAGGAGCTTTTCGAAGATTTCCCCAACGTTTCCGGTCGCCAAGCGGCTGTGATGGGGAACTCTCCCTCCCGGGCACCACCAGGTAGGGGCTTCGTCGGATGAGCCGCCTTCTATCATATCCGGGTCCGGAAAGGTGAAGGCCACCGGTGTATAAATTTCCGGCGGGTCGATGACGTTGACTGTATGCGTGACAACGTCAGCTGAATGGTCCGTCCACTCGCGATGTGAGGCTGCGGCGGGTTGACCCGGGAGTTGCCCAAGTCAATAATCCCTTGGTTGACCCATGCTTCAACCTTGTCTTTGAAGACGTGGCAGTCCTCCAAAGCGTGCCCTGCATCTTGATGGTATATGCAGTAGTTTGGCGGGACGCTTGTTGGCGGCTGGCAGCCCAATAGTCCTGCTCGCAAGCAGGTGCGGTAGAGTGCCAGCGTCCGATGTCGCGGGAAGGAGTACAATCTCCCAGCGATTTCGTCATCAGACGGATTCGAAGACTCCTCCGAGATCCACCCCCCGCAGGGAGGGCGCGTTCGGGGCGCAGGTGTGCCCGCGGACCCTTGGAGTCCTTGCTGGAGGGTTGTCAGGCTCTCTTGCATGGTCCTCAGGTACACCAACGTCTGGCGCTGACCGTGCCGCAGTGACTGGACCTGTCTTTCCAGGTTTTGCACTGTCTCGGACCATGTCCTGTGCTCCGAGGCTGAGGGGTGATCCCCCTCCCATCCGTTGGTGGAATGAGCGTCCCAAGGATTTGCCTCGGGGTCCTCTGGCTCGGGAGGCGGCGCATTGACATGGATGACATTGGCCGACTGCCTCGATTGGTCCCAAGCATGGGGCTGTGGGGGATCGACCAGATGTTCATGCATGGTGATGAGGCGACTCTGAATCAGTTTCTGTACTTCGTTCTTGAAGACATAGCAGTCCTCGACGGAGTGCCCCAGCATGCGGTGGTAGAGACAGTAATTTGGTTCATCCACCCTATCCGCTTCACTTGGTCTTCTCAAGGCCGGAAGCTTGAGTAAGTCATTCTTCATGCACAACTTGAAGAGCATCTTCGTATGGTCCCTTTTGAAGGAATACGGCGTGCTCATACGCTGTGGCAGCGAAGTTGGAGGCGGCCTTTCTTCCACCTTCTTGCTTGGAGCGCCAGAGGTCATGACCTTCTTCCCCTTGCTTTGTGGGGCGAAGTCCACAGCATTGGCCTCTCTGCCCACAGCGCGCTCCTTGCCCGGCTTAATTTTCGGGGGAGCTTGCATCGGGTTGTCGGCGAAGAACATTTCGATCTCCGCCACGACCGCATTGAGCTGGTCGAAACCCTTGATGTTTGTTCCCAGCAGCTTTTCGCTTATCTGCGCCGCCAGGCCCCGTCGACAGATGGTTATGGCATCTTCTTGCGTTGGGGGATTGTCGCACCTCATGCTGAAGTCACGCCACCGCTTGATGAAGTCGAGTGCCGTTTCTCCTTTTCCTTGCCTGAGGGAACACAGCTCTGCGAGCGACACCTTCCTCTCGGCCGTCTGGAAGCGGTCGATAAATTTCTTTTGGAGGTCGGCCCAATCGACAATGGAGTTGGGCCTCAGCCTGGAGTACCACTGGAAGGCGGTGCCTGTCAGGGATGTTGCGAAGTAGCGGAGGAGGTAGGATTCATCGAATGCCAACTCTCCCATGGCCGTTATGTAGTAGGCCAGGTGCTCATTTGGTGAGCCTTGTCCATCAAACTTCTGCAACTTCGGCGCCTTGGGGAAGTCCGGTGGCAGCTTCTTGAATTGATGGTGGACGGGATACGGCACACTGTAGAGATCCACAGTGGCGGTTCCCTCGCCTCGCTGAGCGAAGCGGTCGTCCACGATCTTCTCAATCATTCGCCGCTGGGCGACGATATCTTCAGCCGCGGAGGCTTGGGAATTTATGCCCCTGCGTGGTTGTTGGACCGGATCGACAGTATAGTCGTTGACCGCGGCTATGCGTGTGTTGACATCGGGCAAGTCGCCTTGTTGATGTCTTGTCCGAGCATTTTGGTTTGCCGTCGGCGCTAGGCGGCGTGGCGCATTTGCCCCCGCCTGTTGTCCTCGCTCGGCCAGGAGTGCGGCCATTTCAGCCTGCCAACGCTGTATGAAATCATACTTGGCGTCATCCGTCATCGCTTGGAAGGCAGCTCTGGTTGGCGGCATGAGGAACACTTCAGCTTGATCCCCGTCGGCCGGCAGTTGTTGATCTCCGAGGTGGAGGCTGGCGACTTCGTCTTGCTCCCCTCCTTCGGGGTCCAGTTGGACCTGACCCGGAAGGGGCCTTTGATCGCGATCGAGTGGAGGCTCGAGAAGTTGTCCCAGATTCGAGGGCTCAGCCTGAGTGCCCTGCTGCCCTTGGAGAAGTCTCCTGGCAGCACTCCGGGTGTACCGGAGGACAGCTTCCTCGTCCTGTCCGGACTCATTTATCCTGAGCGCTCCCGCAGGGATGCCGGATGGCCCAGGTGCTTCCCTCCCGGAAGCGTAGCAGGTGAAGATCTTCATGCCTCCACCTTCTTCAGGCGTCCGCTGCACTCTCCGCTTCTTGGGCTTCTGAGCGCTTGGACGGATTGCTGCTCCCAGCCTGGAAAAGACTGAGGCGCTCAGTCTTTCGAAGACCGAGACTCGAGGTGTGGAAGCTCCGGCTTGACTCGCGTCTCCCTCTTCAGCAGTTTCCGCTTGGGCGGGGACGAAGTTGGGCTTCCTATAAATGCCCCTGCGTTTGTGTCCGCGGGGACGAGGAGGTTCGGCTTCTTGGGCTTTTTCTCGCCCAAGTACCGTCGCCTTCTTGGAGCCATCGGCGGGTTGGTCCGCTCTGGCTTGTTTGATGTGGCGGGCTTCCTGCTTGGTCACCCACATTTGCCTCATTTTGCGAGGCGGCTGGGGCGCCGAGCTCGATGCCTGCCCCTGTCGGGCTCCTTTTGGGGAGTCCCGATCTTCTTGACGCATCCCTTGGAGGGGAGCGAACTGGTTGGAGGTTGCCACCGTAGGGACGCTTCTGTCCCGGGGCAGTATCGGCTCGCCTCCATCGAGCCTGACGCGGATGTCGCCAACTAGCACAGTTTTCCCGGAGTTGGAGACGACCGCGCGGGGCTTGCTGCCCCTGCGTCCCTGGCGCTGTCCCCGTTTACTGGAGATGGCCACACAGGAAATGGTGTTCACCGAGAAGACTCGGCCTTGACTTGGACGGGGTTTGGTGCCCCTAGCCGCAGTAGCTTTGGATGTCGCCTTCGGAGTAGCTTGGACGGCGGGGACCACCCCTAGGAAGTAGGGGGATCCCACCACTGCAGGAAAATCGCCGAACACGAGCGGGACGGCGAGGTAGCCACATTGGGCGTGGCAGGCGATGACTTGCGGACCGTAGGTGACGGCGGCCATCGGGTTGCTTGGACCTTGCAGGTGGAAGCGGGCTTCTTCTTGCCAACTTTCGCTCCTTGTACCTGTGATGTGGAAATTAGTCATCTTTTATTTCTACATCGGCATACGGTCTTTTTACATATGCATGGAAGGCAGGAACAGTCCCACCGGGCGTGCCAGATTGTTGGAACGCGGAATTTTTTTTTTTTTTTTTTCGATCCATCTCTCTCGTCCTCGAGATGGATCTTTTTGTTTGGGGCGTGCCAGACTGTTTGCGAGAAACAGACAAAGATTATTTTATGAGGAGTATTGGGTGCGGACCCTGATACCCTCGAATTTATTTTCCGCGTGCGCTCGCGTTCAGGGCGATTGGAGTGGTCGTGTACTGGACCGTTCCCCACCGACCGAAGTCGATGTTTCATTTACATCGAGTATAACACTCGAATACCTTCGGATGCGTAATGTTTGTTAAAAGACCGTATGCCGAAATTTAAAGAAGAAAAGGCAGATGACAAATGAATTTCCACAATTTTATTCAAGCATGTTCATGTCATTTATATTTATGACATGACGTTTACATTTACATGTGCGCCTTTAGTGGGGTTTTATACCTCCACTGAGCGTGTATGTAACAAGCCAAGTACATGGACGTCGACGGCAGGGTGTATGTGCCTCCGTCGGACGTTTACACGATAGCAGATACATATGTGTTGCCAGTGGGGTGCTTGTGCCTCCACAGGTTAACATGCCTCAACGTGTGCCTTTTTTACGGCACCGGAAGACTTAAACATATGTGCCTCGACGTGCGTCGTTTTATGACGCCGGAGGACTTAAGTACATGCCTCGACGTGCGTCGTTTTATGACGCCGGAGGACTTAAGTACATGCCTCGACGTGCGTCGTTTTATGACGCCGGAGGACTTAAGTACATGCCTCGACGTGCGTCGTTTTATGACGTCGGAGGACTTAAGATATGCCAACAAGGATTTCGTAACCACCTGTAGCGTCTCTGCACGGGCAAGCGCAGCAGGGCTCGACCACGAAGACAGAGTGTCAACGGGTGTCGACGTGCGGCCTATGTAAGCTCGCGCACGGGAGGCGTCCTTGGGCTGGAGGACGTCTGGTGGGCACGTTTAGGCCGAATGGCATGCGGGAGGGTCCGAATCCTCTAAAATGGCCTCCCTTCAAATGGGGGTATGCCTCTACGTACGTCGTTTGATGACGACGGAGGACTTTAAACATGTGCCTCAACGAGTGTCGTTTTATGACACCGGAGGACTTAAATATAGCCTCGACGTGCGTCGTTTGATGACGACGGAGGACTTAAATATGGGCCTCGACGTGTGTCGTTTGATGACGACGGAGGACTTAAATATGGGCCTCAACGTGCGTCGTTTGATGACGACGGAGGACTTAAATATGGGCCTCAACGTGCGTCGTTTGATGACGACGGAGGACTTAAATATGGGCCTCAACGTGCGTCGTTTGATGACGACGGAGGACTTTAAACATGAACACCGGGGGTCATATGACAACCTGTGGTATCTTCTCACGGACGAGCGCAGGAGGGCCCGATCGCGGAGGACAGAACACCGACAGACGCCAAAGATTTTCTCCCCCGCACGTGCGGCCTATTTAAGCTCGCGCACGTAAGGCCCTCCTTGGGCTGAATCGCCTTTTTTGGGGCCGGATGGCATGTTTTCAAATGGGGAGGTACCCCCCTATTTATAGGGGCTCGAAGGGTCGAACCGGCGGGGGTGTGCTCCCCGGCGGGGGTGCCTCCCGGCTCGAGCGTCGAGGCGGGCGCGGGCGCCGAGGCATCGCGGACCGGCGGGGGTGCGCACGCGGACCGGCGGGGGGGGTGCGCCCGGACTGGCGGGGGTGCACACCCCGCCTGGACTGGCGGGGGTGCGGCCCCCGCTTGAACCGGCGGGGGTGCGCCCCCCGCCGAACCGGCGGGGGTGCGCCCCCCGCCGAACCGGCGGGGGTGCGCCCCCCGCCGAACCGGCGGGGGTGCACACCCCGCCGAACCGGCGGGGGTGCAGCCCCCGCCCGGCCCGGCGGGGGTGCGCCCCCTGCCGAACCGGCGGGGGGCCCGCACCCCGCCCAACCGGCGGGGGTGCGCCCCCTGCCGAACCGGCGGGGGCCCGCACCCCGCCCAACCGGCGGGGGTGCGCCCCCTGCCGAACCGGCGGGGGGCCCGCGCCCCGCCTAACCGGCGGGGGTGCGGCCCCCGCCCGGCCCGGCGGGGGTGCGCCCCCCTGCCGAACCGGCGGGGGTGCGCACCCCGCCTAACCGGCGGGGGTGCGCCCCCTGCCGAACCGGCGGGGGGCCCGCGCCCCGCCTAACCGGCGGGGGTGCGGCCCCCGCCCGGCCCGGCGGGGTGCGCCCCCTGCCGAACCGGCGGGGGTGCGCACCCCGCCTAACCGGCGGGGGTGCCACCGCCTGGCCCCCCCCTATAAATGGGGTGGGCCTCCACTCCATCGGCCATTTCCTCCGGATTTCTGGGGGTTTTGCTGGTTTGTCATGGCACGTGCAGCACACGTGCGCACACATGCCCGCATGCATTTGACGTGCATTCGACGTGCGTTCTTGCCCGTCTCACGTGCGTTTGACCCCATTTTCGGAGGGCACGTGCATTTTACCTTTTCGGACCCATCCGAGTCGTACGCGATCTTTAACGCGAGTCCGAACATTGAGTTTCGGCTGTCCGGGGCGCGCATTTCCGCCATTGACGGGCTTTTTAAGCGTCATCCTCCGGCTCGTTCTGGGTGGACGTCCGAACTCAAACCCATTTATCTCAGGTGTTCGAGTGAGGGAGACCGGAGTTTCTCCCTAGCCTTTCGTGGATTTCCGGACGAGTTTGCCACCCGGGACTTGTTTAAATCCCGATATTTTTCGGGTTCAACACCCACCTAGCGAAAGGGCGAGGCTCAAACAACGTATGAAGTTGCTCGGCCGGTTGCTTAATGAGCTGTCTGAACGTCTGGCATTCCGGGCACCTTCTGACAAAAGACGTACAGTCCTTTTGCAGAGAGGGCCACCAGAATCCTGCTCAGATGATACTGCGTGCCAGCGTTCTGCCCCCCAAGTGGCATCCGCACAACCCCTCATGAACCTCTTCGGTAGCCGCAAGGGCCTCTTCAGGCCTGAGGCACCGTAAGAGGGGTCTTGAAAGGGACCGTCGGTAGAGCTTGCCTTCTATGAGGGTGAAACGCTGAGAACGCAGTCTGATCTTCTGAGCTTCGCCCTGCTCAGGGGGAAACTCGCCTCAAAGCAGATAGTTTAAGAGAGGGTCCATCCAGTTCGGAGCTGGAGGGTCGGACCCAATGGCTGCTACATCCACTTCAGTGCTCGGTGCAGCGAGCTCTTCAATGAACACGGAGCAAGAAGGGGCGATGTCACCTGAAGACGCCAGCTTGGCAAGTGCATCGGCTCGCGCATTTTGCTCCCGCGGAACGTGTATGACTTCGAAGTAGAGGAGGCCTTCTGTTCGGCTCTTGACTTGTTGAAGGTATTGGGCCATTCGTGGCTCTCTTGCTTCGAACTGTCCGTTCACCTGGCCGGCAACTAATTGGGAGTCATTGAAGACCCTGAGTCGAAGGGCTCCGAGGCATGGATGGCAGAGTCGGGTCGGCTGGGTTAGTCGGACCCAGCCGACCCCGACTCGGGTCGGGTCGGATCGTTGGATCCGGCCGACTCCAATGGAGTCTGGCCGACCCTGAGTCGGCCAGAGTAAAAAATTGTTTAAAAAATGAAAAAAAATCAGGAAAAATCCCTAAAATTTACAGAAAATTACCTAGACACATACAACATTCATTGAAATCAAACACACTGAAATTTAAATCTTATCATGTTCATGTACCATGAAGAACAATAACAATGACTACAAACATAATCATTAATGTTCATACATTGAAAAAATATATATATGTACAAGTTGATAACATGAAATAAATAAAAATACCTTCTCAATTTGACATTTTTGAACCCTCATCCTCTACCTCATGAGATTGAATATGTGGCACATACTCATGTCCTCCATACTGTGTATATCCAAAGCCAAACAAAGAATTTGCAATGTCTTGGAATCCTCTTTGGATGCCTCTCGGTGTTGTTGCTTGTTGACTTGAACTTTCTCCTGAGTGTCCCGGAGGGAAGAAACTACCATATCCAGTAGTTTGAATATTGCCCAAATAACTAGGCCCACTACTAGAGCTGATATCTGAATATGGCAATTTTGGGGGACTAAAAAAGGGTGGATATGAAGCCCCATATCCCCAATCATGCCCTGCTTGCCTTTGTTGGCCTTCATATCCCCCATGTTGCTGTTGTGCTTCCCCTTGGCTTCCTTGTTGTTGTTTGGGTGGTTGTGAATAATCTTCATATCCTGACATAATACCCCCAAGCCCATAACCTCCCGTGGCTCCAATACCTGCAGCAGCACCATCATCATCATCAGGTGATTGGGTGGAGTCATCACTCCCCACTGTTTTTTCTTTTTCTTTTGTACTCATCTTTTTGCGACGTTCATAATGTAATTTCTCTGCCTCATATAATCTAGCCAACTGAGATGACAGGGGTGGAGCCTCAGAAAATGGCTGCCCAATATGTCTCTCCTCACTCTCCTGGGGAGAGTCCTCTTCACATTCTTGTGATTTTCTTCTTGGTTCTTCTGTTCTTCTTTCTTTGTTTGGCTTTACTTTCTTCTTGCCTTTGTCTTTCTTTCTTTTGGGCTCTAATTGGGAGGTAGATCTTCTCAATTTTGGCTGAGATGAAGAAATACTAGTATCATGTACAGTGGAAGATCTTCTTAATTCTGGGCTCTCAGCTCTCTCAGGTACATGTTCTTCTAATAAAACATCTCCTTCACATGCCTGAACCAGGTGATCATCAAGATGAAAGTCAGCTAGCTCTCCCTCAGCTCTCGTCTCCACCCAAGCACGTAAAGGGTGTTCCTCACTTAGCAACTCATCAACATCTATCTCAGGAACCACCTCCTCAAATCGTCTACCAGCTAGCTGCATGAATTTACGTCTTTCTATCTTTTGCCTTTCTTCTTTTTGCTTCACCCTTAAACGCATATTATAATGACAGTAAACCAATTTCTCTAGCCTATCCACACCCAGCCTATTGCGGATTTTTATGTGAATAAGGCTGAATGTACTCCAATTCCTTTCACATGGGCTAGAAGAAGTGGTTTGACTTAATACTCTCACTGCAACATACGCTAAGGGATTTGTTTCAGCTTGCTGATAATTGACTTGGATCCACCATTCAGCTGTTACAATAAAATAAGCGAACATTAATCATTATAAGGATGGTGAAATCTTATATTTATGATTTTAGGCAAACACCCAAACATGTAAAACCACCTGGACTGAGTCTTTGAGCTGCATATGTTATGTCATATCCTCCGTATATCCCAACTTTCATCTTATATCTCTCCACCTACAAAATGGAAGACATCGCATATGTCATGTCAAATGAATCATACATACATATACAAAATAAAATATACTATCCTACCTCTGCCACTGCGTCTAATCTCTCATTCATGCTCCTTGCAATGCGAGTGATGACATTGATGGTGCCTCTCATCACTTCTCCATCATTGTGCACATCATCTTTATATTGAATCCTAGGGTTGAAAAAATACCCTGCATATGATAAAAGAAGTTTAAGTATCGTATCATAAAATAATTCAGCAAGTAATTACATTAAATAAATTATCTGCAGCATGAAGATCATGGTGGAAAGTCATCTCCCATCGCTTGTCTATGATGACCCACCATTTTCTGTATGCTTTAGGATTCCTTTCCCTCAACTTTTCCTTTGCCTTGTCCATTGCCTCGTACAAATACCCCATATCATTTTTGTTGTCACCATCAACCATTCTAAGGATAAGTACCAAAGGCTCTATTACTTTGAGGTAATAGGAAACCTTCTCCCAAAATCGTGCATTGTTAATCAGGTCTTGGACTTGGAGAGCAACATCTTTACTATCAAGCCGTAGAGTGTCTACATGTTGCAAAAATTCTGCAGAATTAATCAATTGGGCCAATTGATGCCTATATTTCATTAGGCTCTCCAAAGAAATAAAATTGGATGCAAATCTAGTAGGACCAGCACGAAGGAGATCTCTCCCATCTGTGTACTTCCTCATCATATTCAAAATCCTGTTGTGACTATAAATAAAGGAAGTTATCATCTGAGCATCATCAATGATACCATGAATATGAGAATCTTTGCCTATGTCCTCCATCATTAAATCAATGCAATGTGCTACACATGGAACCCAATAGAGATGTTGTCGCTTTTCCATCAACAACCTACCCGCAGCCTTGTAACTCGCTTCATTATCAGTCACAACCTGTACAACGTTCTCTTCACCCACTTCCTCCACAACTGCATCCATTAGTTTAAACAAATAATCTGCATTCTTGATTTTGTTAGATGCATCAACAGATTTAAAGAAAATAGACCCTTCGCAGCAATACACAAGAAAATTTATCATGGATTTTCTTGTGGTGCCTGTCCAACCATCACACATAATGGTGCAACCACGTTCTTTCCAAATATTTTTGAAAGTACTCACCCATCTTTTCAACTCATCATATTCATCATCAAGCCCAGCATTATAAATGTACTTCCTTGTAGGAGCCTTAAGACTAGGCCCAGCTTCCGCAATTGCATCCAACATACTTTGGAAATATGGGCTCTCTGCCGTATGTGCCGGCACACCTGCATGTAAAAACCATTTGACAATGCCTTTGATTGCACCCTTTGCTGCCTTTGCAGTGGATTTCACTCCTTTCAATGCCTGCTTGATTCCTGGTTGCTTTACAGACCTTGATCTATACATATATGCATCCATAGGACCCTGTGTACTCCTAGGAAGAGATGTCCTAGAGTCATCTCTAGACAAATGTGCTCCTGATATCCCTAAACTCTTTCGTCTCTCATCTTCCTCCACATAAGAACGACGACTAGCACGTGTCGCTACAGTAAACTCAGGATCATGATCATCTTCATCATCATCCACAGGAATTGGTAGATCATAATCTCTACGAATCTGTCTCCCAGAAAGCTCATCTTGAAGTTCTTGTTGCTGCTGAGTTGTCAATATTTTTTCTACTTTCTTCCCCTTCAGATATGCTTTTATTTCATTTCTAACTTCCATTGGACAATTCGGACATTTTGAAACATTCCCAGCAATCCCAGCAAGATGTTGTTTAAGGCGATAAATGCCTCCAAACATCTCCTTTCTACACCAATTATATTTGACTTTTTTCTTAGATGCATCAAGGAGAGTACCATGAGCCCAACCAGGATCAATGGCCTGCTCCACCTCTTGCTCTTCATGTTCTTGATGTGCCATATTCCTGTGTAAGAATGCAATTAAATTGCACGTTAATTACACATAATCCCTAATTTTTAAACCCTATTTAGGGTTTAATTTGGGAATTTATGAAAAAAAATATCATAGAATTTATAAATAATGTACATACAAAACTCTAATCAACTCAAATGACCACATTGAACACTCAATTACACATTTATTATATTAATGACCTAAAATTCTTATTTTTTAAACCCCTAATTAAGGTTTAATTTGAGAATTAAAAAAAAAAACAGATCATGCAATGTAATTGAATGTACATAAAAACTCTAATCAACTAAAATAACTATATTGGACACTCAATTACATAATAATTATATTAAGGACCTAAAATCCCTAAATTTTAAACCCTAATTAGGGTCATTTGGGGATTTTCAGGGAAAACAGTCCATGTAATGCAATTAAGTCTACCAACAAACTCTAATCAACTAAAATAGTTCTATTAAACACTCAATTGCACATTAATTTCATTCATGGACACAAAATTCCTAATTTCTATACCCCAATTAGGGCTAAATTTGGAGATTTAAGAGAATGAGAGTCATAAACATGTTAAATATGCTATAGATCTATAGCTTATTTGACATTTCCTATTTTTTCATATTTTTTTTAAAAAATAAAAAATCTCACCTCACAGAAGAGAGAGAGGAGAACAGAGAGAGAGGAAGGCGCCGGCGCCGGCGGCTTGCAGTGGCGCCGGTGGTGGCGGCCGGCGGCGACCCTCCTCAGAGCTCCGGCGGCGGCAGCGGCGAGGGTGGCAGCTTCGGCAGGGGGAGGGGGGGGGGGGGCAGGGGGCTGGGAAGGGGGCTGGGAAGGGGGGCTCGGGACTGCGCAGACAGAGGTCTGTCTGCGCAGTCCCGTGATCCCTCCTTAAGGAGGGATCCGCGGGATCCGCGGAGTCGGGCGAGTCGGGTCGGAGTCGCGCGACTCCGGGGGATCCGGCCCGACTAACGGGACTCCGTGGATCTTGGCCACTTCCCCCGCCAAGTCGGGTCGCAGGGCGCCGACCCGACTCCGACTCTGGCGACTCCGCGCCGACCGAGGTGACTTTGCCATCCATGCTCCGAGGTGCCTCGCCATTCAAATTCCGGACAGTAGCGCTTCGTATTCGGCCACATTGTTAGAGGCCGCAAAACGAAACCGAAGGGCATATTGGAACTCTAAACCCTCCGGGGAGGTGAGGACCAGGCCAGCTCCACTCCCTGTGACACACGAGGATCCATCGATGTAGAGCTCCCATGGGGGCTCGTCGGCCAGCGGAGGATCCTGCTCGGTAGGGAGGGTACATTCCGCGACGAAATCCGCCAATGCTTGTGCTTTAATGGCCGTCCTTGGACAGTAGCTGATATCGAATTCGCCCAGCTCGATGGCCCATTTAATGAGCCGGCCGGAAGCTTTCGGTCACTGGAGAATAGACTTCAACGGCTGATCGGTGAGAACTGTTATTAAGTGGGCCTGAAAATAGGGCCTAAGCTTCCAGGCAGCCATGACCAGAGCAAGGGTGAGTTTTTCTGCTCGGGGGTACCTCCTTTCAGCTTCTTGAAGGACCCTGCTGATGTAGTAAATGGGACGCTAGGCCGCTCCCTCCTCTCTGATCAACACTGCGCTGATGGAGTGCTCGGTAACCGAAAGGTATACGAACAAGGGCTCCCCGAGCACAGGTTTCGAGAGAACAGGTGGGGCTGCGAGATAGGCCTTCAACTCCGCGAAGGCGGCCTCACAGTCCTCAGTCCACGGCACATGCCCCCCTTGCTGTGAAGAGCTTCTGGGTCCTCGCAGCAATTTGAAGAAGTTGAAGCTTCTCTCTGCTGCCCGGGACATGAACCGGTTGAGTGCGGCTAGCCGTCCAGTTAGACGTTGGACGTCGCGTACCGTTTTTGGGCTGCTCATTTCAAGTATTGCTTGGATCTTTTCAGGGTTGGCCTCTATTCCTCTATTTGAAACGAGGAAGCCGAGGAACTTCCCTGAGTGTACTCCAAACGCACACTTGGCTGGGTTGAGCTTCATATTGTACCTTCGCAAAGTTGCGAAGGTCTCTTCGAGGTCAGAGATGTGGTCGGTGCTCGGAAGCATTTTGACCAACATGTTGTTGACGTAGACCTCCATATTGCGCCTAATTTGCTGCTCGAACATCTTATTGACCAATCGTTGGTATGTTGCGCCTGCGTTTTTCAGACCAAAGGGCATCCTGGTGAAACAGTATAACCCCAAGTCTGTGACAAACGTGGTGGCGTCCTGATCCGGAGGATGCATACTAATCTGGTGATACCCAGAGTAGGCATCCAAGAAGCTGAGGAGCTCGTGCCCGGATGTAGCGTCAACCAGCTGATCGATGCGAGGCAGTGGGAAATTATCCTTGGGCGTCGCTTTGTTAAGGTCCTTGTAATCCACACATACACGCCATTTACCAGTGGCTTTGCGTACGAGGACCACGTTGGAGATCCATCTTGGGTATTGGGCTTCCCGGAGGAGCCCAACTGCTTGGCTTTTGACAACGTGATCACGGATCACGGTCTGCCGCTCTTGGTTGACGGGTCGCCTCCTTTGCTGAACCGGTGGGACCCGTGGATCCAGGCGGAGGCGATGCACCATTACCTCCGGAGGGATGCCTGGCAACTCGTCGTCGGACCACGCGAACACGTCCAGATTGGCTAGCAAGAAACTTCTATACCGCTGCTGCTCTGCTTCTGCTAGTAACGCGCCAATGTGTAGGACGTGTTCGGGGTCGCTATCAACTAGACCAGAAGTAGGTCTTCGGTAGAAGTTCTGCAGCTTGTGGAAGGCTGGTCGGCTGGCGGGGGAATAGGTGTTGGAGTCGCGAGCGGCTGCTTGTCCCTTAGAGAAAGGACATAACACCGTCGAGACTCGCGCTGGCATCTGAACACCTCGCCGACTCCACACGGGGTGGGAAACATCATTTTCTGATGGAGGGACGAAGGCACCGCCTTGATCCACCCGATCAGACCTCTATCAAGGATCGCACTGTAGCCAGGCATGTTCCTGATGACCAAGAAATCCATCACCTTGGTCACACACTTCGGAGCCGTCCCGAGGGTGATCGGGAGGCGAACTCTACCCATAGGCTGAACCGACACCCCCGAGAAGTCGAACAGGGGCAATCCTACAGGGGTGAGCTGGTCGGTTTTTAGGCCCATAAAGAGATAACAATCGTAAGCCAATACGTCGGGGGCACTTCCATTATCTACCAGAATCCTGCGCACATTACAATGATTGATGGTCGCCGAAACGACCAACGCATCAGTGTGCGGGGTGGTAATCCCTACAAGATCTTCGTCTGAGAAGGTTATGGCCCCCTCAAACTGTGCGTGTGCGGGACTAGGGGGATAAGGAGCCGGCCGAGGTATCGACGGTCTGTCAACGACATGCACTCAGCCTTGCGTAATCGCGTCGGTTCTGAGTGCTCTCTCCGCCTGCGCCGAACCCTCCTACGATCACATTGATTTCCTGCCCGTTGGGCTCATTATTGATCGGCTGCTCGGGAGTCCGCTCTCGGCGTCTGGGGCGGTCTTCATTCCGGTGCACGAACTGTCCGAGGTAGCCGCGCTTAATGAGGGATTCGATTTCGTCTTTAAGCTGGCGGCATTCGGAGGTGTCGTGGCCGTGGTCGCGGTGGAATCGACAGTACTTCTCCTGGTAGCGCCGCCGGGGATCGGAGCGCATCCTTGGTGGCCACTGAACATATGGTTCATCCCTGATCTCTGCCAGGATCTGCTCGGGTGCCACCGTCAGCGGTGTGTAGTCGGTGAAGGGGCGTGGTCGGCGCGGTGAGTCGCCGTTGCGCCGCCCTTTCTTCCGATCACAGTCGGAACCGTTGTCGGAAGGCCTCTTCTTGTCCATCGACTCTCCGTGCTCCGCCCGGCCAGCAGCCAGACTTTCTTCACACGCCGCATGGCGTTGTGCAGTGGAGAGGAGCTCAGCAAGAGTGGAAGGCTATTGCACTCCCAGCGTCCTCTGCAGGAAACCGTCGCGAGTGCCCTGAATCAGGGCACTGGTGGCTAACGGGACATCGAGGCGTAGGATGCGGAGCGCCTCAGTCTGGAACCTCTTGACGTAGTCCCAGAGCGCTTCTCCCTTCTTTTGCCGAACACCAAGGAGGGAGGCCACGGTGCGCGGCTGTGATCTTCCGCCCAGGAAGTTGTCCCGAAAGGACTTCTTAAGCTGGTGGAAGGATGAGATGGAACCTGCGGGGAGGGCTTCGAACCAGGCCCGAGCAGTTTCCTTCAAGGTGGCCGGAAAGGCCCGGCATTTGGCCGCATCAGATGCTCCGTAGAACACCATATGCGACTCAAACCCATGGATGTGATCCGCGGGGTCAGAAGTACCGTCGTACGACGCGATGGCTGGTAGAGGGAGTTTGGGAGAGACCCGAGCCTCCAGGATCTCCGCAATGAATGGGGAGCGGAAGTTCAAGTCGTCTTCGGCCGGAGCCTTTCCCTCAGCACGCTGGACCATCGCGTCCACACGACGTTCCAGGTCGACGACACGGCGCAAGCGCCTGGCCAACTCCTGTTCGGAGTGAGCCGAGTTTGCACGGCCAGACTTGTGAGAGTTGGCTCCCACGACCAAGCATGGCAGGCGCGAGACCGCCACAGAGCGACGGGGCGAACGGCCGCGGCGCTCCGGGGCTCGCTCACCAAACGGAGTGCGGCGCGACCTCCGCGGCGAATCAGCGTGCTGCTCCTGAATCGACCCCGCCGGGGCAGGAGGCGCGCGTGATTGTCGATGAGACGATTCTGCCTGGCACTCCTGTAGAAAGGGGGCTGCCGGGGACGGCTACCCGGCAAGTTGGGCCTGAAGGCCCAAGCAGAGGCCCGTCAGCTGCTGCATCTGTCCCCGGAGTTCGGCCATCTCCAAGGCGGTTGCAGGCACGACGGCGGCGGGCGTTGGGACGCCCCCGGCTGCGATAGCAGGGGCTACAGTGCCGTCGACGGGGGGAGCGCGTTGACGGGAGTCCGCCTGCGACTGGCGGGACCTCGTCATACGGCTCCCTATGTTCTGGTACGAGGATTGTCCGCGAGCCATGACTGTTGTTCCTTCCCACAGACGGTGCCAAAAGTGTGGAGGCTTTTTCTTGTTTAGGCCGGAACCCGCTGGGCCTACACTTGAGAGGGAAGAAGACGGTCGCCGGTAGCGGACGAAGATCTGCAAAACCAGAATAAGATCAGGGGGACCCGGTTGAAGAACCAGGGAGAACCCTCCGATGCCAAAGTTAGCAAGGAACGTGAGAGGAAGGGGGTTCTTGTGTGTGAAGCGCAGGGCTTGTGTGAGCAAGGATGCCTTGGATCACGTACCTTGTATGGAGGCTTACTAGTGCCTTTTATAGGCTGGAGTGCTGAGGGAGAGGGACGGAACGTCCTTGATCAACGCCGCAAAGGGCGTGCCTGTTAGCGTCCTCCACGGGGGGTTACGCGTTGAGGCGCCCGTTGAGGAGCTGGGCAGTTAACGCACCACTTGATCGTGGGGCGCGCGTGGCGTAGCCATTGTCACTGCCATCAGGTGATGAAGAGCCGCTTGGATTCGTCCGGGGAGAAGGGTACCGAGTAGGTAGCCTGCTCGGTGAGGCAGACCTGTTGTTCGGTATTTGGTGCCCGGAGGCATGGCTTGCTGCCAGTTGCTTGATGCAAGGAAGTACTGCCCGACCCGAAGGGGTTTTCGGCGCAAGCCGAGCAGACCCTGTTCGGAAGGAGGGGCCTTTGTCCGAACAGGCTGGGAGGCGCCCGGAGGCGGTTTCTGGGTGCCGCTGGTACCCGAATACAGGAACCGGTCACGGATCCTTGAAGCTACTCTTGAAACGTCGTGGCGCCTTGCGATAGGGCCACGTCCGCCTGCCGAACTGGGCCGGGCCATGATGGGCCCAGTGCACGATGGTGGCTAGAAACAGCCACCACAGAATACATATCTCTTTTTCATATTTTACCCTTTGTTAAAGGGGAAGATACTCATAGCATATCCACTGTAATGGAAAGTTTATTCAATCTTTAGTTAATTTCATAGGAAAAAAATGCACAACAAACACATGAATATGCATTATTCATGTTCATGTCTGATGGACACATGATTGTAGGTTTCGGCTGAAACGTTTCGGTTTTGGCCTTGACTGATTCAAAATCGGACTAAAACACTGTTCCGATCCTTTAACTTAAAAATAATAATTTAATGGTTCGGGTGAAACCCAAAATCGTTTTTCCCGGTTTCGGCCCGAAATGGCCAAAACTGACTAATTCCTGATCTGATTCCCTTTTATGTATATAATACCTTATCGAATCCCTTTATATATATAATACCTTATCGAATCCTACTGACAGAGTTAGTCCCTTAGAGAAGTCACATGTACGTTCGACTTATTTCATCGGACTTTGAATTTTTTGAATTCTATGTAGTTTATTTGAATTATGAAATTTTTAGTTAGGTAAAATTACGAGGGATTAGAAAGTCGGCATTTTGATGAAATCACCAAAATCGTGATTTTCTTCTTAGATGGGAGAGTTGACTTTTTATTGGTAAGAGATGTGATTTTTTTTATTTTTTTATTAGATTCAAATGGGGGTACTTCCTTATTTACATGTAATATCTTAAGTAAATGATAAATATTTACTTAAATGATGTTTAGGTAAATAACCATAGCTCGAGATGATGTTCAGGTAAACTGCAATTTCTCATTAATCCAATTTAAAATGCATGTGCACTGATTTTGTTGATGTTTTGGTAATTTCCTTTATAATTTTTCTGATTTCCCCCTGATTTTTCATATTTTTTGTATTTTTTTAATGGGTTTTTGCAGGTTTCGGCCAGTTTCGGCCGAAACCAAAAACAGTTTCGGTCCTGCCGAAACCGACACCAAAACCGAGTTTTCCATCCTTGGATGGACAAAAGTTGGCCAACTAAGCCTGAAGGTAGCATTGAAAACATCAAAAAAATGTTAGTCTTCTTGTTGCGGCAAAAGTGCAAGACTCAATCTGTCAAGAAACAACTGGATGTCTAGCAGGCAATGTTGATCTTTTGATTCTGAGAATTATGCTGTTCTGTACATGCATTTTCTTGTACAGGCAATGTTGGAAGATTTTTTTTTAAGTGTATTGGAAACTGTCACAAATAACTACTACTTCAAAATATCTTAGGTACTGTAGTCAAGTAGTAAATATTGATATGGAAGGCATAAAAAATAGAGATGAAATAAAAACAATAGAAGTAGATTTTGATTTTGTTCATGATTTCTCTTTTTTATACATTGTGATTTGTAAATCATTAGTTTCATCTATCCACCTTGTAGGATTGAAACCTGCGACGAGATATTACTATCGATGTGGAGATCCTTCTAGAGAAGCCTTGAGTGGCATTCATTCCTTTAAGACAATGCCCATCTCAGGCCCTCAGAGCTACCCAAAAAGAATTGCTGTGGCTGGAGATCTGGGTCTTACATACAACAGCACTTCCACTGTTTACCATATGAAAAAGAATCAGCCTGATTTGGTCCTACTACTTGGTGATGTTTCTTATGCAAACCTGTACCTAACAAATGGGACTGGGTCTGACTGCTATTCTTGCTCATTTTCTCGAACTCCTATACATGAGACATATCAGCCTCGTTGGGATTACTGGGGCAGGTAAATTCTTTACTTTTCTCATCTTTTATTTTTCTTACTTTTTTTTTCTTTACCTTGGGGTGATGAGCACATATTTCCCTCTGCATGAATGCGTTCCTCAGAACCCACATACATGAGCATGTATTTGTGCATGAAGGGGTCTTCAGAATATTTTTAAAAAATTATAAGTTTCTGATGAGGATTGTGTATGCACAGTTTACGATGGTACCATGGTTTGTCTGACTCTGGGTCCAATAAATCAGGTATCCCTGTCTTAAAATATCAAAAGCATGTATCCCTTACTGCAGGGTCATTGGAATGATCATTATGATAAAGCTTCAAGGAGCTTTGAAATTCGAAAATAAGAAACACAAATGTTGTGTAGTTATTGACTTATTTCACAAACTAGTTGAAAGTGTTAACTTGTGTTTGAAGTAATGAGTTAACTCTATATTAAGAATGTGATTAAACATTGACCGGGATGAGGTTTTTATTGTCTTACACATGAGTTTCAACCTCATTATTTCCTAAAAAGTTTCTCATTGAAGAAAAAAAAAACCATAACTGTAAGGCATGTTTCTTATGTAACCAATAGCCAAATACATGGATTTGGTTTCCTGAGTCTTGGAAAGATCTTCTACATCAATGGAGATCTAGTATTGCTTGAAGCCTTTCTGCTTAAGCAATTTATGGACATGAACTGCATATGTATGCCATTTATCTGCTGAACCACTTATGAATGTATGAACCATAGGAATAAATGTGTGATTGTTTGCTCTTTCTAATTTTTCCTTCTTTTCAACTCACTAAGATGGTCCAAATATTTTTGGATCACAGTCCTCATTGACTTCATTCGGTGTTAATTACATTGGCTTGTTGACCAAACACCCTTGATTAACTACATAGAAATAATGTTCTAGTCTATGTGTTCCTTGACAGCTTTACCATCTCACTCATTCATTAATGTAATTTAGGTCTAAACGTGTACCTTGGTCAGAGCCCTAGTTAGACTGGAATTCTTGAATCCCAATCCTGTTGTGTTCAGGTACGTGGTTTTTACATTGATTTAGACCTAAAATTAATCTCGAATTCATCATGTGTGAATCTTAGATTAGGATTCTTGTATTAGATTTCTATTTGGGCTAGGAGTTTGAGGTTCGAGCACTTCTGGGACTAGGATACATAATTTGTACCTTGAACGAAGTCCAAGATGAGAGTTCTAGTTTAACTAGGATTTTAGAATTGTAGGGATCAAGATTATTGGACATGGGATTAACATTGCTAAGCCCAAAAGTCAGCTCTACATCTAGTGGTACCGCCGTGTCATTTGGATTGTGGACTGTAGGATGGATTTCTGTCCTATATGGGACTCTTAGGTCAGCGGATGCGCCGATGGGTGGGGTGGGACGCATCTGGGGATCGATCCCCAGACGCATTGGGTTATGTGCCGATCGGGCAGTGGTCTTTGACCACTGTCCCGTGCAACAAAAAAAAAAAGGTCTGAGCATATGGAGACCAGGTTTGTCAATTATTAGTCCTAGTCCAGCTAGGGCTCTAGGATTCAATTCCCATTAGGATGGACTCTCAAGCTTGAGCCTTTTAGGAGTAAGTTTGTAATTATGACCAAACTTTAGCCCAAAACACGTCCTAGAGTTGTCTTTGTTAAGAGTACTAGTTGGATTGGGACTCTTGTGCTTGGTCATAATATCTCAAACCTCAATAGTTGAAAACGTTATGTTTTCTAAGAGATGCATTACATACAGCCCAACAATTTGAGAACACAAGTAACCATACAAGAATTTATCTCATTGATTTGACAATCTGAATGAACTTACAGACGAGTAATTAGACCCACAGCAGTTCACTTTCAGAATGAGTGCATGGCATGTTGATTTGACAATCTGGTGGGGGTGGTCCAAGCTGGACTCTCCACCTGCACCGGGTAGGTTTCCCACTCTCTAATGGACTTAAGAGGTCTAATCATACCAACTCCTTTTCTTTTATGTTATTTGTTTTCTTTTACTATTTAACAGTACCATTTGCTTGTTCCTTCTTTTTGGCTTCTGTTTTGTTTATTGTACGAATGGAAGGACAACCTGTTTTATCCAGACGGAGAGGTCCTTTTACAATAGGTGGAAGCTGTGCCCAATAGGTCCAAGAAGTCATAGAAGCAAGAGTACAAGCATAATTCACTAGACGACATTTGTTAGAATCTTGCTGTTCAACTATGTTTATTATCTTTTATAACAGTCAAATGCCATATAGAAGATCCACATCTGACTACCTCAGTTTTCACTTAAGGCCAAGACAGATTTTAGATTTGTTGTTGCTGGAGGAGTTGCAATTCTGTTCTTGCTATTCCTTGCTGTTGTTGAAAAGAATGCCGATTAATCCTGAAAGAAATGTGAATGAAAGGCTCAAGTGCTTTAAATAACCTACATACCCTAGCCCTGAGTTTATGACAAGAGTCAAACTCATGATCTAGAGAGAAGAACTAAGAACATGGATCAGCTATCCCAAAGTCCACAATTCTTAAGGGAGATTATCATGGAGGAAAACTGTTTGAAAGAATCAAAACTTATGCACTCTTCTGCTCATGGACACACATATCTTTACAATGCAAGGGTGGCAGTGTCAGTTTCGGCTGGGTCCGAAACCGGTTTCGGGTTTACTGGCGGACTTGAACTCCCCTTAAGAGGGGAGTTCATCTGGTTTCGGACCATGGTTTCGGTATCGGCTTGGTCCGAAACCAATACATTTCAGTTGAAACGTATCAGTTTCAGCCGATACTACCAACCATGTTACAGGGTAGGTTGCACAAGACTTGGGAGGTGTAGTTATTGGAGATAGGCCATCTCTGTATTTCTGTTAGAAGCTATCCCTGGAATATCTGCTGTCATACCAGTGCCTCTCGTCAAGTTTTGTTTTCTCAAGGAATCCTCCTTGCAGCTGACTGAATTGAAAGTCTTTTGGGCTAGTACAGAATGGAATCATCTATTTTTAAGTAAATCTTTCTGCAACATATATATTTTATTGTATTCATTTGTTTATTTTCATAAAGATAAGCGAAGAAATCTTGAGAATATTGTCCAGCAGATAATCTTTTTTCTCCTTTCTCAGATACATACTCATGTTTTTTCTGTAGCTTCCCCTTTGGAGTTTTCTTGTTCTTTCAAAATGGCATTCTTTTGTGTTTTTGGTAGGTAAATATTTCAACATTTTCTTCTTTTAGGTTTATGGAACCCTTTATCTCAGAAACTCCATTGATGGTCATAGAAGGCAACCATGAGATAGAACCACAGGCTGGAAACCAGGCATTTATATCGTACAGCTCTAGATTTGCATTCCCATCTAAAGAGAGTGAATCTTCTTCGACACTTTATTATTCCTTTTCTGCTGGAGGAATACATTTCATAATGTTGGGTGCCTATGTTTCCTACAACAGATCAGGTAAACTCACATGGCACTCTCTTTTCCTCTTTCCCAGCAATTTAGAGCGTCCAATGGACAATAATGTTGTTGTCGTGGTGCCAGATTCTTCTTGCTACATGAATAAATAGGCCTTACGAGGTATAGCCAAATTGCTAGACCAAAATTTCATTTCAGACATTCAAAACTTCCATCTTTATGGATATCAACTTCCCCCTTACCTTTTGTTTGCTACTACCCTTCTTTCTCTGTTTGAACAATGAAGAAAAATATACATAGACTATTCATTGACATTGAGATTCATAGAAAAGGCTTAGTTGTCATGAGAAATTTAAATCCATATATGTTATATGCAATTCAGCTTACAAGTTTGATACATCGATGGTTATTTGACTGTGATTAAGTGGAATTCAAAAGTCCAAAATCTAAAGGTATTAATGTTACTCTCAGTGCAGTTTATTGGATCTGGATATTAGGAATCTGGAAGTTGTTGGATGCTGGCTCTTATCCTGCTGTTGGATGATTGAATGGGTGTTGTCTGAGGCTTCAAACTTCCTTACTAAGATGTTCTATATTTAATGGGAAAAATGTTAAAGATGGACACATTTGTTGTCAGACATTGAAGATTAACTTATCTGCACATGGGCCTGAAGTTGTTTGCGGTGGAAGATGCTTTAGATTTAACATAAATAAATTGGTTTTGCTTTTGAACTGCTAAAAGGGTTGGATATGTAACAGAGGATTTGAACCTATTACTGCTCATCCTTGAGTAGGAAGCAATTGTTCCTCATAGATGTTGGTTTCTGATTCTGTTCACATTTATAAACTTCTGTTATTCTCTGTTTTGCTTAGTTTGTTATTCTCTCTATCTTAACATTGGTATCTCCATATTGAATAAAACATAAGCTATTCACCTCTGCCCCTTGGTTGTTACTATTTGTTTTCACCTTGATGAAAAAAATTGAGATTTGATGGCCTTTATAGGGGCACAATACAAATGGCTGGAGATAGATTTGGCTAAAGTAGACAGATCTGTTACTCCTTGGTTGATAGCTACTTGGCATGCTCCTTGGTACAGTACCTATAAAGCGCATTACAGGGAAGCAGAGTGTATGAGGGTGGAAATGGAAGAGCTACTTTATTCTTATGGTGTTGACATCATCTTCAATGGACATGTAAGTTTATGGTATTAATATGGTGCTTCTTTTCCATTAAAAAATGTTACAGAGTATAGCTTCATCCTTAATCACTTTTAGTCTGATATGAGTCTTCCCATGTTAGGTATACAAAGCAAACATATAAAAATATTTAAAGCAATAATCCAATGACTTGTAGCACACATATTGGCAACGTGTATTCAAAATTTCCAAGGCCTAAGCCAAGTTTGCTTCTATCATAAAGAGTGCTGCTTCCATTCCTTAGATTCCTTCTTCCATGTGATAAAGCATCCTATGGTGGTTTTATGAACTGATTTTCAAAGACCAACTTATTTCATGAGTTCTTAATGTGTGATTGAATTCTGTCAGGTTACAAAATTTTTAGTTCTTTGAGATGCTGGAAGTTGTTTATCTTTGTCCTGATAAATGCTATTTTCTTTGCCAACAATGAGATTAGGTTGCCTCCTCTTGTGTTGCTTTTCCCAGCAAATTCCTCTTACACTGTTTCTAACTTTGTTCTCGCAGCAAATTAATGTACCGGAAGTGGTTTATCTTTATGGTTTTCCATGAAGTGCTAGAAATTGTTTATTTTTTGGTTTTGCAAGCTGTTATATACTTTGCCAATGATAAGACTAGGGTATCTTCTCTTGTACTGCTTTTCCTGGCACACTCCCATCACATTACCTCAAATTTTCTTGCCACACATTGATGTCGATCTTTTGCCACTGTTACATTCAATCCTATGAACATTAGAAGAACAGGATGAAGGATGCCCATCTCGCCAAAGCTGTGAACGGAGATGACACTGGATCCTGAGAATTATATTTGGGTGGTTGGGATTTGGATGAGATCATGCTGCAGAAATCAACTAAATCTCCTTGAGATCCATCAGATGATTGCAATCATAGAGCCAGTGGATTGCTGCCATTACTATAGGGAGTATTGGTTCCGATTGATAGCTGCAGCAATAACTGATCCACATCTCAAGAACTATCAGATAGGGAACCCGCAACTTAAAAGAATGATAGATAGGGTTGTCATGGTGATGATTGCAGTGATTAGTTGAACTCATTTTTATCACATACGGCTATGCCTGTAGTTCAAGTGAGTGGAAAAAGGTGAATGATACTTTGTATGTTTGTGAATGTTCGTCATGTACCTCTGATCCATCATCCAATACTGATTTATTTGCTTTTGTCTGTTGATGCATGTGAAGGTTCATGCATATGAAAGGTCAAACCGTGTCTTTAACTATTCATTGGATACCTGTGGTCCGGTGCATATCACCGTGGGTGATGGTGGAAATAGGGAAAAGATGGCAATTACTCATGCTGATGATCCTGGCAACTGCCCAAAACCATTGGATACACCTGATGAGTACATGGGTGGTTTCTGTGCTTTCAACTTCACTACAGGCCCCGCTGCAGGTAAGTTTTGCTGGGACCGGCAACCTGATTACAGTGCCTACAGAGAGAGTAGCTTTGGGCACGGAATTCTAGAGGTAACCTTCTTTCTTGGATTCTTCTTTGGATGGTAGTGCATCAACTCAGGAGATCATGCTAACCGATCATTGTCGACCTGCAGGTGAAGAATGAGACATTTGCTCTGTGGACATGGCACCGCAACCAGGATTTGTATACCAGTGCTGGTGATCAGATTTACATTGTTAGGCAGCCTAACAAGTGCCCTATCAGACCCAGGGCTGGGAATCGTTTGATAGCAGACTTCTAAACGTGCTCTTCAGAAAGTGGAGATTGATACACAATTTTCTCCTGAACCTTTAGCAATGCCCCTACAATTAATACATTTGAGTGTCCCAGGCTGTAACCAGCATCAAGTTTTGTGGGTTGGGGACTAGAGAGTTCAGCTCTTAGTGAAGCATATTGATTTTAGGAGAGAAGAAGCAAACATGCATTTATTGCAGGACGGTCAGGATCACGTTGTGGTGGTGTTGTATCCATGTATAGCACATATGTGCTATCTACGAGCTAGAGATTATCTTTTCTCTTATTTTGACAGCATGGGAGAACGGCAGCTCTAGCCGATTGATGATAGCTGGTGCTTCCTGTCTGCAGATACCCATATGATGTTTGGTGTTTCTACTCTTTGATGCCCCTGATGAGTGGCTGCTGATATCTGACGGCCCATAGAATCTTTCCATCTTGCCCAATAATAACATAGGACATCTCTGTTGACCTGAGGGTCTACTTTATGCTGTACCTTTTGTTAGTTAAGCATATGTACAAGATGGGAGGGTGGTGGTTTAAGTTTTGGTGTTTGTTTCAAAATCATCTCCTGCATACGGAACGCTATCTCTGTGTTAGGTTCATATATATGACTTGTTTCTTCGCATCGAATATAGAGAGTTACTTGGTGGAAATGTCGGCGTCATTCATAGAATTTTGTGTGTAAACAGGTTTAGAGCTTGAGCGATGCATCCTGTAATGTCAGGCTATGTTAAGCATTTAAAATCAAAATTAACTTCCTCATTGCCAGATTCTTTCTGAAAAGAATATGGCAGACGTCTCAATGTCCCAAAGGCCATGATGCTAATTGGGCCCAAGGCTTTTGTCAGTAAATGTCCATTCTTCCTTGGATGTCATGAGGACAATATCGCCATCTTTAAGCACGCTTCATACACCATCATTGAGGAAGCATTCCATCGGGTTCTCCAATAGGGGTACTCATCCCCTTTGGGTTATGATGTTCCATGATATCACTATCTATCTACGAAAATGGTTGCCTCAAATCATTGGACCTACATAAAAGGGAAGGTAGGCTCTAATGCCAGTTCTTGCCCATACTATGGCCTAAATTGAGGGGTGCTATGCCTCAATTCGAATATCATTTTTCCCCCAAAATTGGAAGGTGACACTAGAAACAATAAAAATTAGAGAGAATTATCAATCGGTTCTTGATTTTGTGGGACTTATTTTTAGGTCCCCAAAAATGGAAGGTGACACTAGAAAAAATAAAAATTAACTAAACGTAAGAGAGTATCAATGCCAACAATCATACATACTCCAATCATCAATTTATTCAATAGACAAGTCATTAATCTATTAATACTAGTCCAAGATCTGATCATAATTGTTGCCCAGTTAACTAGCCTAGAGGGGGGGTGAATGTGATATTAAAATTAATGAGTACCTAAAACCTGTTCACAGAATAGTCACAAAAACACACTTCGCAGATTGTTAGTGTTAGTGAGGGAAAAATCAAACACACAAAAGCAATCACACGACACAGAGAATTATCTTGGTTTGGATCTCCTCTCCTTAGGAGTCCTACGTCCAGCCCCTGAGCAATATCTCAGGATTTCACTAACAAGGGTACAGTCCCCCTTAAGGACACTACAGCACCCAGCACCCCAGTTGGTCTTCCTTCACACGAAGGGAACAACACCCTGGAACCCACCAGGTCTTCCTTCTACCCGAAGGGAATAACACCCTGGATACCACCAGGTCTTCCTTCTACCCGAAGGGAATAACACCCTGGAACCCACCAGATCTTCCTTCTACCCGAAGGGAATAACACCCTGGATACCACCAGGTCTTCCTTCACACTGAAGGGAACAACACAAGAAAAGGTTCAGAGATAAAGCCCCTAGACCAAGCTTATAGAACACTGCTTGATCTGAAGCTAAGAACTAAGAAGGAAAAGATCTACAGTAAAGAACTCTTCTCAGAACAAAAGGCTCTCTCACAGATCTACACTTAGCACAAAGAGCAAGAGCTAGAACAGATGGGAATTTTTGCTTGGTTCTAGGAAGGCTTACAGAAGGTTGTAAGCGATGATCACTTCATTCTCTTTGTTACTTTTTTTTTTTTTTCTGTGTACAACTTCAGGAGCTTCATTCTTCTATATATATCACTCTTTTGAATTTTGAACATTGAAGTGTCCGTTGTCTCTAAGTTCTGGTTTACGTTAGACTGCATAGTCCTGTAAAGCTTCCCGTTCAACGGCCTTCATGCACGCACAGAGAGAAGATCTTATGAGGTATCCTTTGGCTTCTATTTTGTCCAACGTTGTATGACGAATGTTGTCAGAGACCTACACACATTAAATACTAAACAATAGACAGCTAGATTGTCTCTTGTTGTCAGTCAACGTTAGATTGATTTTATACAAATGTAGAAGTTTCATTCTGTTCTACTAAAAAGATGTTTACAGAATAAGCATGAGAATAGAAGATATTGTCTGCATGCATGTAGTGATATGTTCAGTCTCCATAAATGCACAGCTGACAGAAAGATATGCGTGAAGACTTTGACTTTTCAACGTTATTAAAAAATTAGCTCGAAAATCAAATCGTTATAATCTATGAAATCGTTATCTTCATGACTTATGAAATCGTTATGCAAATGAGTTGATATTCATGTAAATCGTTGTGTACTCATAAGCAAGCCGATGCACATATAAATCATTATGTATTAATAACCAAATCGTTGTGATTCCATAAGCAAATCGTTATGCACAAGTTGTTATAATCAAATTGTAAAAGACAATGTGAATGAATCGTTATTTGTTGTATCGAATCGTTACAGTGACCAAGTCGTTATGTAACTTGATGAATCGTTACAGTAATAGAGTCGTTATGTAACTTATCGAATCGTTATAAGAGTAAATCGTTATGACGAGATAGGCAAATCGTTGTGAAGCAAATCGTTGTTCTTCACTTAAGAAATCGATGTGCACTACCAGAAAAAAACTGTTTAGCGACGGCCTTAGTCCATCGCTATGCCGTCGCTATTCTGTCGCTAAAATGTCTAGCGACAGAATAGCGACGGGATAGCGACAGACTTAGTCGGCAGCTATATGTTGGACGCTAATTAGGGGCGGATGGGCGGGCGTCCTTACATTGTCGCTAATCGCGACGGATTAGCGACGGCAATGGGCTGTCGCAACGGCTGTCGTTAACGTACGCGGCAGTCAATATCAGCGGCAACCCATATCCCGTCGCTAAAATCCGTCGCTAACTTAGCGACGGCTTAGCAACTACCATGCAAACAAACCTTACCGCTGAAACAACGACGGATGTTGGAGATGGACTCTGATCCGTCGCTATTCCGTCGCTAAATAAATAAAAAAAATAGAATAATATATATATATATTTTTTAAAAAAATATTTATTTTTTTACATCTGTATACAATTCATATAACAATTAACTAAAAAATAAAATATATCACAATCACCATTCACATATAACAAAATCACATAAGTAAAATTCAAACATTTCACACTAACACATTTTTTTACATGTGTATACAATTCATATAACAATTAACTAAAAAATAAAATGTATCACAATCAACATTCACATATAACAAAATCACATAAGTAAAATTCAAACATTTCACACTAACACATATTTTTTTACACCTGTATACAATTCATATAACAATTAACTAAAAAATAAAATATATCACAATCACCATTCACATATAACAAAATCACATAAGTAAAATTCAAACATTTCACACTAACACAAATATCTGTTAAATGTTTGACAACAAATTACAAAAGTGTTTACATAGATAATGAAGAAGATAAAAATAGAAAAGTCAGATGATGAGACTCCTAATCCTCTGCAAAACGAGTCTCGTGGTCATCGCCATCTACATCGCTGCTAGATTGTTCTCCAATAGCCTACAAACACAAAATAATTATTAGACATGTATGTATATGAAGAAGAGATAAGATATCATTTTACAATATAAGTAAAATTTAAACATTTCACACTAATTTAAATATCTGTTAAATATTTGCAACAAGTCACAAAAATATTTACATAGATAATGAAGAAGATAAGAATGGAGAAGCCAAATGACGTACTCTTAATCGTCTGCAAGATGAGTCTCATGGTCGTTGCCATCTGCATCGTTGCTAGCTTGTTCTCCATCAGCCTGCAAGCAAAAAATAATTATTAGACATGTATGAATATGAAGAGGGATAAGAGATCATTTTACATTAACAAACTATAAACCTAAACATAAATGCTCTTGAAAAATTCTAACGTCCGATTTGGATTCTGTCAGTTCCCACATGTCCAGTTTGACTCTCTCCACATGTTCAAATTGTCTACACTATGAACAAACACTTAATTCTATTTTTGGACTGATCTGTAGCTAATGAATGAACACATCCATGTAGCTCTGGCCAATTCACATTGGAAGAATAAGTGCTAGCTTGCAAGATAACCAGAGGATGTAATTGTGTAGCCACTAGCCAGGTAACAAATATAGTTTTTAGGAAGAATCAACTTTTCAGTTTTCTTTCTGCTAACTGGGAAGACACTACCAAAAGTGAATGAAATGAAAAAAAAAATGCAAATTCAGCAACGAAAGAAGAGAAGGCCTTCATAGTTATTTCAAGTACTGGTTGCCAAGATATAGAAAGAAAAAAAATAGCTAGAAGTAAAAAAAGAAAAGTATGTGGGGACAGAATTAACGAAAGGTTGTTATCTTCTAAATTCTTTTTCCCTTCATTGTTGACATATAAAGGAAAGACACAGATCATCCAAGACTGCAGAATCAGAACACAATTTGTGTTTGAGTGCTTCTTTGCATTAGAAGCAATTAGACTGACAGGCATCCAAGACTGTCAAGATATTGGCCAGGATAGCAAGAACTGCATTGTCTAAGATGTTCAAAGAAAAATTAAGAAAATGAACTTTCTGAGAATGGATGCCTCCTCATAGGTAATCATCTTCTTAAAATGAACTTTATCTAAAGCCAACTGAATCATAAACCATATGTTTCTTTTCATGTTATGAAAATTCCAATTTTTCCCTTCAAATTAAGCAGGCTGCACATCGCCCCTGGCAAATATTCCACAAAGCAAGAATATAGTGGCATATAACCCACCACATAAACTGAAGGCAGAATTTATGTTAAGACGAAGAAATCACATTCCAGCACCTAATGGTAATATGATCACTAAGTAATGTTGCTCTGTAAAAGAGGCATTAGCCAACACCATATCTTCTTAGTCATGTCACTAAATATAAATAGGTACTGTCCGCTCAGCCTGTGACAAAATGCTTAGAAAAAACTACCTCCCATCAGCTAAATGTATACAAAATGCTCAGAAAAACTATCACCTAACAGGAAAGCCAAGGCTCCAATTCAGTTCCTCATGCTCCAAAATAAGCCTCTCCATGATCCCCTCAACTACCATAATGCATCATTTTTCAAAATTCTCATGAACAAGGCTACCCCTCACTGCAGAAAAGAATTTTCCCTCTGCTATAAGTGATTTTCTCATTTCTCAATACAAAAAACATAGGCCTAAGAAATTTAACGAAGATAATGCAGATATTTGAAACCTCAATTTTTTTGAAACCTCATGGTATTTCTCAGAAATAAATTTAACGAAGATAATGAGTTTCAAACCTACAGTAGATGGAGGTGGAGGTGGATGTGGAAATGCCACCCCCATTGCATGAAGAGCTGGGGCAACTGTTTGATCAAACCAGTTGTCTAATTGTTTGATAAATGCACTATAGTAGTGGTCAGGGAGCTCAGTAGGCTGCTGCGGTGGTGGTGGCGATTGTGTATAGCTGTAGGATGTCGCGGAGCACCCTGACTCCATAGTAGAGCTGATGACTCCACCAGCATCCATCCCAATACCAAACCCAAACACTCGGCCTTTCTTTGGTTGACCGGTTGCAACCAACCAAGCTGAGGCATCAAATTGTGGATGCTGAGAGGAGTCATCACCATGCCGCTCTATTAATTATTGCTCGTATGACTCTTGAGTAAAAAAACAAAAACAAATCAAATTGTTAGAATGCATTAATTTAAAATGTTATGTTGATAAGTACCATAAGAAGAAGTACATACCACCACTTCTTTCGCCCTCTGTGAGACAAATTCTCCTGATTTCTTACGTTTATGTGTACGACAGAATAGCTCTGTGTAGGCCACAGGGCCGCCTGTCTCCTCCTCCTACAATTGCAAATTATGAAAGAAAATTAGTGTAATATATAAATCTTATAAAATTTAAATTATAAAATTAATGATTACCATTCTCTTCTTGTGGCATCCAAAGGTGATGGAGCCACTGGTATGCAAACTAGCCTCGGGCATTTTAGCCCGATTTTGTGTAGCAATGGCAGACCGTGCTTGGTACTCTTGTGTCGCCCATTGGTCGCACATAGCATCCCAATAGTCTTTCCTTATCGCAGGAGGGCCGTGGCCCTTCCATTGGAGTGGATCAGCCACCCCACCCACTGCCCTCTTTGCCAACTTCTTCTTCTTGGTAAGGTAGTCAGAAAAACGTCTCCCTGCAACCTTTTCCCAGGCTATCCGCGCATCCTCCTCTTGCTTTGTAGTCGCGAAGCGATAAGTGCACTATAGAGATTGATGTTATGTTTAGTAACAAATTACTTTAAATTAAATTAAAATAAAACATACCAAAAATGATTGGAAGAGGCTGTCGAGGACGTCCCTCGGGTAGTCCCTCCACTGTGCCACTGGCCCTGGGAGATGGTGGAGCAAGGATTTTGTGATCCATCGCGTCACTTCTGGTGGCTCAAACGTCATGCTGGATATTATTTATTTAAAGTTAGAAAGAAATATTGTGTTACAAACATAAACGTATAAAATGAATAATTAAATACTTACGGGTAGCTACCAGTGTACAACAATGTGATCAAACATCGTGTGTCGGGCTCTGACGACTGCCCAAAACCAGAATGACCTATTGAGCATGGAGTCTGAGGGGAGGCCATAACAGTCGGTGGAAAAGGGGTCGTAGTAGGAGGAGGGGGAGCTGTAGTAGAAGGCTGAATGGGGGCCGTAGTAGGAGGCAGATTGGGGGCTATAGTAGGATCTGAAACGGGGGTCGTACTAGGAGGCAAACTCGGGGTCATAGTAGGAGGTGGAATGAGGGCTGTATTAGGCGGCAGAGTGGAACCTGTAGTAGGAGGCGGAAGGGGGACTGTAGTAGGGCGATGCACCTGAGTGGAGTGTGAAGCTGTAAAAAAAAAAGAATGATTAGATTACAATAATTATAATAGCCTATGAATATAAAAAATACCTAGTTACACATTGAATGCACATGATTTTTTTCACAACATATCTATACTACACTTACTCGATATATGGTTCAATCTCCACACAATTTAAAAGGATATATATTTGTGCGGCATCTTGCTCTTGATCTTCCAAAATTCACTTTCGGCAACTACCGAATGCACGTCCAGGATATTTAAATATGGATAACTGATCAGGTGCACCAAGTTGTCCCCCATCATCATTGCACAGTGGCCGGGTATACCGTGTTTGGATGTGAGGTTCAAAGTACATTGATGAGAAGTTTGAAATCTCCTCTGAAATATACGCTTCAGAAATAGAACCCTCCACCTTAGCTTTGTTTTGAACCTTCTTCTTGAGATTGAACATGCATATGTGAAAACAACTCAATACTAAACAAGGACACCAAAAAAAAAGTAAAAATATATATGTACCTTTCAAAAGGATACATCCATCGATATTGTACAGGGCCACCAACTTGGACTTCATATGGTAGGTGTATGATTAAGTGTTCCATACAATCGAAGAATGCTGGAGGGAATATTTTCTCCAATTGACATATTGTACTGACTACAGACTGCTCAAGCTTCTGCACCTCATCTACTGCAACTTCTGATGCACATAAGATTCTGAAGAAGCGGCTCAACTCGGTTAAGGCCCCCCAAATAGGTTTATCCAACATATCATGGAATGCTAAGGGAATCAACTGTTGCATGAAGATGTGGCAATCATGGCTCTTCAGTCCATATAATTTTCCTTCATCCATTTTCACAGACCGAGCAATGTTGGACACATATCCGTCTGGAAATCTTAACTGTTGCAACCACTGACATACCTCCTTTACCTGTCTTGGTCCGAGCACATAAGCTGCTTTTGCTTTAAATAGTTTGTTGTTAGCCTCTTGCAACTCTAACTCAGGTCTTCTACATATTTCTTGTAGGTCCATACAAGACTTTACAATATCTTTTGTTTTCCCCTTCACATTCATCACAGTGTTAAATACGTTATCAAACATGTTTTTCTCCACATGCATCACGTCCAAGTTATGTCGTATCAACAGAGTTGACCAATATGGTAGTACCCAGAATATTGATTTTTTTGCCCAATTGTGATCTTTCCCAAATCCAGGGAATGGTTGCTCATCCCTACTGTCTGTCGGTGTATCTGGAAAGTATCTCAAACGTCTCTGTATTTCTCTGCCAGACAGCCGTGTAGATGGTCCTTCTAGTTCAATTGTGCCCTTTTGAAAGGCATTCCTTTGTCGTCGAAATGGATGATCATCTGGTAGAAATCGACGGTGACAGTCAAACCAGCACGGCTTTCGTCCATTAATCAATTTGAATGACTTTGTATCTTCCATACAATATGGACAAGCCAGACGTCCATGTGTGATCCAACTTGACAACATGCCATATGCAGGAAAGTCACTAATTGTCCAGAGTATAGCAGCCCTCATGTTGAAATTTTGCTTCTGGTGGGCATCGTAAGTGACAACACCATCAGTCCATAATGACTTCAGCTCATCAATTAGCGGCCTCAAATATACATCCAAATTTTGACTTGGAGATTTCAGCCCAGGGATGAGTAGCGATAAGAATAGATATGGACGCTTCATACACAAGTTTGGTGGAAGGTTGTATGGGGTAACAAATACTGGCCAACAAGAGTAAGGGGCTGCTGTACTACCAAATGGATTGAATCCATCTGTTCACAATCTGAGCCTCACATTCCTCACCTCCATTGCGAAGGTCGAGTGAGTGCGGTCAAAGTGTATCCAAGCCTCAGCATCAGCAAGGTGTGTCATCTTCTCTTCTCTATGTCGAACTCTATCTGCATGCCATCTCATGTGTCTAGCTGTCTTTGAAGACATATACAATCGTTGTAATCTAAGGGTGAGAGGGAAGTAAGAAGTGACTTGTATGGTACATCTCTCCCCCTCGTGCTGGCATTGCCACCTCTCTTTGGCTTGAACCGGGGATGCCCACAAAGAAAACATGATTGGACATTTTCCTGCCCTTTGTAAAACAACATACAATGGTTCGGACAAGCATCTATTTTCACATATCTCAATCCAAGCTCATTAACCATCCTCTTTGCACGGTAGTAATTTTCTGGCAACTTCTCACTTTTTGGCAACATGCTTTTCACCACTGAACATAAAGAGTCAAAACAAGCCTCGCTCAAAGTGTGCTCTGATTTCAGATTCAACAGCTGAAGGACTGCGGACAAAATGGTGTGACTCTCACAACCATCCCACAATGGCTCATCAGCATCCCTTAGTAATTTATAAAACCGGTTTGCATCATCATTAGGTGCTTCATCGGCAGTATAGTGCAGCTCAGGTCCCGCGGCATCAAACACCAAATTGACATACTGGTTATCCTGAACAACCTCAGTCCTTACTTCTGTATGTCCCCAGAACTCCTCACCATGTGCCGTCCAATTCACATACCCACAGACAAAACCTTTCTTGTAGAGGTGTTGTGCAACATCAAACGATTGAAGGAATCGATTGTTCTTACAGACTGCACATGGACATCTAATACGACCTTCAGGATCCACTGTACTAACATTGCTCACCGCAAAGTCAATGAACCCATCAATACCCTCTAAAAATTCAGATGATAGCTCATTGCCTACAATCCTACGGTACATCCACTCACGGTGTGCAGACATTTTTCCTGTACAAATATTACACATAATAAAAGCTAAACATTACTTTGTAGTTAGCGAACATGTACACTAATATACCCATCCTAAACCAATTACAATTTAGATACTAAGGGTATAAAGGACCTAGCCCATCTACAGATATCCGAACTTAGGAGCATGTACATTTATGTGTGCTGCAATTTGCTCATAATTTTGACAGCCTTCCGGCGCACTTCTCCAATATACCGCCATAAAATACTAAGTCTAAGTAATGCTCCATCTGAACATCACTTAGATAGTATGGTATATTGGAGAAGAGTCTGGAGATGCTACCAAAATTTTGAGAAAATTGCAACACACATAAATGTACATGCTCCTAAGTTCGGATATCTGTAGATAGTCCGACAATGGTCGGACTATTCAAGATTTTAAATGTATATATGCATCCCTTATTGTAGAATAAGCCATGCATATATACTAATTAAAATCTTGAATGGGCATCTAGACACTGGTAAGACATCCCCAATCCCTCTATATATATATATAATGAAATAAAAAATTATAAACAAAGAGTCAAAACATGCAACAAACATTATCAACATTATTAAGAGTATCAAATAAAACAAATGTAAACATGCAGAAAAAATGTTATAGACACTATTAAAACACTAAAGGAGTTCACACATGTGATTATCTAGAATTTTAGAAACATTATTAGTGGCAGAGGGAAAGGGGGGGGGGGGGGGGGGAACTGAGAGTGCCAACATCTTCCATTTCCCTGACCATGATGGTATAAAACAATCACCATCAAAATAATTAGCATTAGCAAGCTTTTCTCCATGTGAGGGCCTTCTCTGGGCATTATCTGAGAAGTTTAGACTCACAATAGGGTGCGGAGGGAGGGGGCGGCCACTGCAAATTTCAAACTCTGAACTTACTTTCTTTTTCAACACTAAAAATTGGCAATTATTGCACAGTTTCTGACAATTCTTGGATATCAAAATTGTGCACACAGTTATATGAATTTGACAGGAGAGAGAGAGAGGGGATTGCAGGGTGCAAAGGGGGGGGGGGGCACAGGCCAGCGGAGGGGAGGAGGGCGACGGGGGGGTGCAGAGGGAGGGGGTGCACAGGCCAGCAAAGGGGAAAAAGGGCGATCTTGTGAGGGGGTGCTGGCGCGCGAGGGAGAGAGGGGGGGGGTTGCAGGTGCAGAGGGAGGGGGGCACAGGCCGGCGGAGGGGAGGACGGCGACGGGGTGAGGGGGTGCTGGCGAGGGAGAGGGAGAGAGAGAGAGAGAGAGAGGGTTGTAGGGTGCAGAGGGAGGGGGTGCACAGGCCGGCGGAGGGGAGGAGGGAGACCATGTGGGGGTTCTGGCACACGAGAGAGAGAGGGGAGGGTTGCAGGGTGCAGAGGGAGGGGGCGCACAGGCCGGCGAAAGGGAGGACGGCGACGGGGTGAGGGGGCATTGGAGAGAGAGAGAGAGACTTACCGGCGATGGCGATGGCAATGGCGACGGGATGCTCGATGGAGGGGTGGTTGCAGGACGCTCGGCGAGAGACGATGGCCGGCGGCGTGTCTCTGGCGACGAGCGAGGGAGCTCCGAGATGGCGGCAGACGGCTTTGACATGAGGGAGGGGAAGAAGAGAAGGGGGGAAATGGGGGAAGACGGGTTTAACAGGAGGGAGGGGAAGAAGAGAAGGGGGAAATGGGGGGTTTTGATGGAAGGGCGGGGGGAAGGGAGAAAGGGTGGGCGGGATTGCAAAAACTTAGCAACGGAATAGCGACAACAAAAATTTCCGTCGCTATTCCGTAGCTAAGTAGTGGCAGATATAGCGACAACCATTTTCTGTCGCTAATCCACTGCGGAAACCTAAGTTAGGGACGGAAACGGAGGGGTCGCTATTCTATTGCTAATTAGCGGAATAGCCGTCGCTAAATGCCATCGCTAAAACATGATTTTCTTGTAGTGGTGATACCAAATCGTTATGATCACTTAAGAAATCGTTCTGATCATTTAAGAGATCGTTACAATCACTAAAGAAATCGTTAGAAGAGCAAATCATTACGATCACTAAGGAATCGTTGCAGAAAGCAAATCATTGTGATTACTTAACGAATCGTTGTGAGGGCAAATCATTGCGATCACTTAATGAATCGTTATGAGAACAAATTGTTATGATCACTTGTAGTACCCCGGAAAATCCATTAATTAAAAATTATAGATAAATCGAAATTTTATCAATTAATAAATTCAACCAGTTAAAAAGGTACGCATTATTATCACATGCGTATAAACCCATATAAAAATTCTGGAAAAATAATAATTATACTTTAAATAATATTCTCTAATGACCCATCATTAAATTTGGGCACAGAAAAATTATTTAGATCAAGTTTAAGAAATTATGCGACTTATTAGCGTAATTAAGGAATAAGTCGAAGAACCCATTATTTTATGAGCCAAAGTGGTTTATAAATAAAAATAAACATGTGGGTAGACTTTAAATAATATGGGTCGATAGCCCGTTATGATATTTTGGACCAATGAACAATCTTGGCCCATGAATAAATTCTTTAATGAAAAAGATAATTAAAAATCTATTAAGTAAAGTAAGAACATGGGTTGTACAACTAGGCTCATTTGAGTTATAGGGCCAAGGGTGAGAGCCCACATGATGAATGTTAGAAATATTGGCATGAATAATATTTAATCAAATTAAAAATATGAAATTACTTGTGTGACGGCCCTCGTTACATCGGTACGGTCATACCGACCCACGTCGGTATAGCGAGTGTGCTGCCACAGTGGGACATTTACCCAAACGATAAAAACAGCTGAGATACACACGAATATACAACAGAGTAGCGGAAGTAAAAGACCAATGTCTTCATTCATTCATCATCCACATTAAACATACATGCAGTTCGCAATTAACATAAAAGAACTAAAAACCCACATGATTTAAGTTGCTGAAATTAAATACAAATGTCCACACTATTACATCATTCTCATGATACTTCTAGTACAATGTTCAAAATTACATACTATGAAATACACAAATCTCAAGAACTCCAAAACTAGCTAGTCTCCACGCTCGGAGTCCGTCTCTGCTGCCTCCTCCAAAGGTACTGTGTCACTAATTATACTTGTACGCCGAAGCAAGGAGTGAGTCCAAGGACTCAGCAAGCAACACTACTCATGATATACACTTATAAGTCCAAATGGTTTCTACATGCACATTACAATTAGCAACACATAGCATGCTAGTCAATTCAAGTTTTCAACCTATCATGAAAGTTCTACAATTTTATACATAACTCATCCTTTTAGATTTTTAAAATAAAATTCACCTATCACATGGTCTCTATTCAATTTACTCATGAACTTTAATCTTTTAAAGAATCAAACATAAGAGCTATCAACATGAACAATTTACATACATGAAAGGTAACACAACTAGCATGAGTTTTACACATTTTTAAACACATACATGAACCTTTTCACATGCTTTAGGTTGCTGATTTCATATAGTTTCATCGCTGAAAACCTATACATGAGAGCTAGAACAACGCATAAAACATATCATGTGAACAAGTAATCATGCTATCTTGTGCCCGTTTTCACCAATCATCCCTAACATGAATTCTAGTCATTTATGCACACATAAACATGATAATGATAACATGAGTTTGCTGATTTCACATGGTTTCACATTTGTCTCACATGGTTTTCAATAACACATTTCCACATCTTTAGTTTCACATTTCCTTTACACAAGTTTCCTCTTTCACATGGTTACACTTTACACATACACATTCACATTGTCACTTACACATTTACACATGGTCACATACACATTACACATTTCACATTACACATTTTAGGTGCCGTGACACATAGTCCAAACCACCAAAGAAGGACATATACACATCACATTACACATAGACGCCATCTAGGCATTCCAATGGCGACTCTTGGACTGCGCAGACTGGGAGAACAAGTCTCCACCCTAAGTTCCTAACCAGTGGTACTTGTCCACCTCTAGGATTTCCCCCTAATGCCCTTAGGGTCACTTAACACAATGAACTTTCTCAGGAGGACTTTTCCCTGATACAGCTCCACTGCCCTCTACGGAAGCAGTGTCACATCGGCACAGTTACACATTTACACATTTACCGTTTTACACTTGGTTTTACACATAACACTTCATTTCATTCACTTTATCACTCACATGAATACCTCTGTTTTTCCTAACATGGTACTACAGAATTTCAAGAGTTCAACACACAGTAAACACACTAATCATGCTGGGTTTAAACAAAATCTAATCACATTACGATCATATGCACGAATTATCACATTTCACATGAAAAACACATAACTTTTTATTTACTGATCCAATTGACCTGAAATTTTAACCACATGCTGTTTTCGGGTTCAAGGTCATACCCTCAAATTGTCAAATTTGTCTGAGCTAATTAGAATTTACAAAAAATAAAACGCCTAATTAGAATGCTATTAACAACTTAAGTTAACATGGGTCTAACACATTTTGCAAATTAGCCACTTGCTGTTTAAACATAAGCTATTAACATATGCATAAATTGAGAATACAAAATTTCCCTAATTCATACATCTATGGATTGAACCCTACAAACCATTCTTGCATGCTTCTGTTTTACCGAACCAAATTTATTTGCAAATTACACAAGCACGAAGAAATTACCAAAATTTGCAAACACATATGCTAACCCACTGATCTTCATGATTAGACTAAAACCATGGCATTCATACTAATTCAAATCATGAACAAGGATTTGCAAGATTATCTACAAGTCATGCTCACAAGTTTAAAAGATACCATTATCCCACATTCACCATCACACCACATCCATCCACACACCACAATGCACAATATACATAGAGTATAAGGTTTACCATATATCCTCATCACGTAAAACATACCGAAATTAATGTATAAGAGGGACAGAACAGCTCACTGTTCTGTCCAGAAGAACTAGGCGGCGGTCTCTGGCCGCTGACTCAGGGTCAGCGGCATGGCCGATGGACGCCAAGCTCATCACAGGCGTCCAGGGACCTTGCTGTCTAACCAGGTATGTGCAGAAACACAGACCCGAGCTCTGAATCTTGGGTGAATAGGAGGGCCTAGGACTCGAGGAAAAATCCATAAAATTCACAAAACCAACCTAGACTCATAAGGGGACATCAAGGATAGGTCACTTGCCTTTAGAAATTTCCTCCAAGGGATTTATGGCTCGGTGAAGACCTCCTTGGGCAGTCCCAAGAAGTTGCAGAACTCCCTCCAAAGATCACTTCCTCCGGGTTCTTGGATGAGCTCCACAGCAAGGGGTCGATGGGGAAGCCTTCTCCTTTGCTCCAGCTTCCTCCTTGTCGTGGAAGATCTTCAGATCAAGCTCCAAGAGGGTCGGATTTGAAGGTGGTAAGATGGGTTTTCTCACAGCTTTTCTCTCTAGGGTTTTCTTCTCTATTTCTCCTCTTGCAAGGTGAAGTGAGAAGTGGGGAGAGGCCAATTCGGGTTCAGACCTAAGGAGAGCCCCTCACCCACTCACCATACTGATTTGACAGCCTTAGAGCCGTTGGGGGACATCCCCCAATGGTGGCCATACCTTGTTTCAGAAGCTTGCAGGTCTGCTGCGCATGCAGGCCAGAGAAGTTGGCGTCCATATCGCTGGACGCCGGGATGAGTGTTGGCGTCCATGTCTGGACGCTGACACCACCTAAACGACCTAGGGTTGACGCCAAGGTGGCCTTCGGCCAGAACTCTAAGTTATGCAGAAAACCATGCATAAATACATGCAATATACCTATGGTATTGTATCCATACTATCATCATGCAATACATACATTATTTATGTTTAATATAAACACATGTACACGTAATTATACTAATTTAATACGTACGTAATTATGTACATACACACACCAGCACAATATGCACACATAAATACAAATAATACGACGGAAATTCGAGGGTCTTACAACTTGAATAAGTGTGTTAAATAGATTTACATAAGGATAAATGGTGAATAATTGGAAACTAAATCAATAACCATTAAGTTAAATTAGTAATGGGTTTGGTTAATGGACCTAACATGAATTGTTAGGCCCAAATGAGAAGAGCCCATCATGAGATGGAAGTAATTAGACTAAATTCGTACCTAAAAATAGTAATAAATAGAAAATAGTTAAGATAATGACTATTTTAACTCTTAGTTATTTTAAAAAGAGTCCTAATCCTATCCTAAATCATTACCCACGAAATTGGACCTCTCCTCTATTCTATTAGGTGGGATAATGCTAGGAAATAAGGAGATATATTAGGAAATGTAGAGTTTGAATGGAGATGTAAGAGTTTTAACTAAGTAGGACTTAAACTAGCTAATACACCCCCAAATTCGTCCCTACCACCGATAGAACGATTTCTGGAGGTTGGAGCATGAGGAAAAGGAGCTATTGGACCTAAGGAGCAAGGAGAAGGAGGCTAGGATCAAGGGAGAGCTCCATCTTCTTCACGTTTTCAAGTCCTAGGATCTTAAAAGCTTCAAAGGTAGGCAATTTCTCAAGAAAAATTAAATTAAACTCGTCTATAGGTAGTTCATGATCCCAGTAACAAAAGTCCCATGTTTTCCCTAATTTATATCATGCATACACGTCGAATTAAAGCCCCAAAGATTCAATTTTTGTGTTTATACGAGTTGCATCTTCTTGATATTATATCTCTTAAACCCCTAATCCAAACTTCATGATACTTTAACCGAAGATTCTTCATCATAGTAGGAACAATTTCTCTCTATTTTACCCAATTGTTATGCATTGATTTGATCGTCTTAAACGTTTTGTAAGCATGTTGCGAATTAGAGTTTTTTGGTCATAAAAATGATATTCACACATCCCTAAGTCAAATTTATTCAAATAAAATATATAAGGACCTTCTACAATTTGTTTGGAACAAGTTTCATGTTAAGAGTTTCTCCAAAATTAGATTAGAAATGTGATTTTCGAAGCTACAAAGAAAATCACGTTTTCCTTCAAATCCTTGCTCTTAGCTGGGCACACTGTGCCCTTGTTGGAAGGGAGATCTATCTGGCTCAACGCGCCAACTTCCTTGTTTCAAAATTACTTTCCCGCCATCAACCTTTCCCTGGGTGCACCTGCCACTCTTGGTTGCTCCCTTTGGGTCGGCGCATTAAGCCGCACTGTCTGCCCTCCCTCTATCTGGCACACTAAACTGGGCTCCCTTTTGAGCTTTGTTTTAGTATTTTTTTATTAGATTTTTGCACAGAAGTCCCTATAAGTCATTTATTTAGTGTAACAGGCTATCCAGAATATTTTAAGTCAGATTAATTCCTATTTAAGTGTGATTAAGTATTGTTTAATTCTGTTTAACCCTGATTAAATCAAAATTAAGCTTGACCAAGTATTGTTTAGGTCTGTTTACCTTTAATTATGTCTGATTTAGCCTTATTAAGCCATATTTAAGCAATGTTTAGGTGTAATGAAGCCTAATTAAGTTCTATTTAAGTATGTTTAACTATGGTTAAGTCATATTAAGCTTGATTAAGTCCTATTTAATCCCTGTTAAGCTTGATTAAATATTTTTTAGTGTGATTAAGCTTGATTAAGCATAAATAAGTTTGATTAAGCTCTAATTAATCATAATTAAATCCTTTTTAAGCCCTAATTAACCTTGATTATGTTCAATTAAGCCTGATTAAGGTTTGATTTAGTTCCATTAAGTTTTATTAAGGATGATTTTCATACTTCCAACAATATAAAATTTGTTTCACGCATTTGTAAAGACGTTAAGAACTTGAATCTTATTCTAATATTCCTAATGACATGATCATCTCTCTTTTACTATACAATTGTTCTCTACCATTATCTTTTGTTCTACCTTGATATAAAAAAAGAAACTTAAACATGCTATAACCCTCTTTTAAAATGGACATGCTCACGACCAATCTCAATCTCTTGATTTTCTACACACACACACAAAAAAATCTCCTATTCTAGACTTGTGTAAATCATTTAAATGTCATATTGTATCTGGTAATTTATTAAACTTTATTCATAATGATGCCTTTTAAATTAAAGGACTTGTTTACATTTTAATCGTTCGTTTTTGACATCGTTATCATGTCCCTCTGCCTTCGAACACTCAAGGCACGACGGACCAGTTTCTACACACTTTCTCTTGACTTGGACCACCTCTCCATCGAGAATACTGTCGACTGGGCCAGGGACTCCTTGTCAAGGCCTCCGTAAGTCTTCTTGGCTTTGGCGCACGACCATTGCCGACGAGCTGGTTGTACCTTTAAACCCATTACACTCTTAGGGATCAGTACGATCCAAACGGCCTTAGTGAGATCTCTCTTATCTTGTGATCACGCCGGACCACCTGGCTCGTGTACACAACACGGCTTGTGGGGCGGATGTGACTTCTACCAGACTGTCGGTACCCGACCTAGTGCTGTGCAACCGTTACTATCGTGGTTTATCGTTATTTTACGATTATACCCCTATCTCATCTACTATCCTTGTACTCTCATCTATTCACGTTCACTCTACTATCTCGTCTATTCATCTAGTACTCTCTTTTGACTCTTGAGCTGTTGCGGCTCCTATTGCTTGTACTATACATGATTGTCTAGTACCATAACATGGGTCCGGTGACCCTACTAACTTGAATGCATATTGTGCAGGGCACGGAGAGTGTCCGAGGGGCTCCAATCTAGTCCTGGGGGCAGAGAGCCACCCGAAAATACTTGCAGGGGCTATTAACGGTGTTCTACATTGCACCGGTTCTGACTATACTATTTTGGCTAGACATCTAACTGTTATAACAGTAGTCTAAGGAGTTCAGACGTACTTTACTATCGTGAAACGACTACTGTCCCAAAGTGACTATTGCCGTACTCGACTAGTGCACCGTGGTGCAACCATACACGTTATCTCATTACATGTTATCTCTTTACACGCTATCTCTTTACATGCAATCTCGTTACACGCTATCTTGATATATAAGCTATCTCGTTACACGCCACCTTGATACAAGCTATCCTATTACATGTCATTTTGATACACGCTATCTTGTTATACACTATCTTGTTACACGCTATCTCGTTATTTTGTCATCCTAATTTTGCAATACTCTTGAGAAATGTATTATCATTCACTTGTTATCTTGTACTATTACTCTCTTGACTATACATGATCGTTCTCTCTAGTTAACCTGTGTTACAAGACATTAATCACTTAAAGCATACTTGTTTACACGAGATATTAAGTCCTACTAAGCGTTATCGCTCACCCTTCGTTATTTGTTATTGTGTTTTCAGGTAAGTCAAGTGATGACCTTACACACATCAACGGGATTGGACTGGAGTAATGAGCATCCTAGAGTCATAGCGATGGATTGTCCCTAGTACCCTAGAGTTAGTTTAGATAGTTGCTTAGTTATCATTTCCAAATGTAATGAAGTCATTGAGCCCTATGTTTTGGCTATGAGTTAGTGGTTGTAATAGTTTAGATGAATTATCAATAAAAATAAATATTTTATTACAATTATTGTTCATTAGATGCTCTGATATATACGAATGTATGCGCAATTTACATTACCATACTCGTTGTTCATGCCTCCCCGATTTATTCCGCTGCTAAATTGGCGGGGCATGACAATTGGTATCAGAGCCTAGGATGTCCTTAATAAGATATTTTAAGTCTAGGATGTTCTAGGTGAACTGTCCTGACACGTGTCTAAGTCGACCACCATACCTATGTGAGGATTGGGTAGAACCATGGTTAAGATCTGAGTACATTATAAATATGCATGCATCAACTTAGTAATACCTTAGTACCCAAAGTCAAAAAGGAAATAAATTAAATGCTATTGCTCGCAGGAGATTAGTGGAGATGATGGAATGAAATATTCCGAGTAAATTGGTAGTCGTATCATATCATATGAATTTGAGGACCAAATTCTATTTAAGTGGGGGAGGATGTAGTACCCCAGAAAATCCATTAATTAAAAATTATGGATAAATCGAAATTTTATCAATTAATAAATTCAACCAGTTAAAAAGATACGCATTATTATCACATGCGTACAAACCCATATCAAAATTCCGAAAAATAATAATTATACTTTAAATAATATTCTCTAATGACCCATCATTAAATTTGGGCACAAAAAAATCATTTAGATCAAGTTTAAGAAATTATGCGACTTATTAGCGTAATTAAGGAATAAGTCGAAGAACCCATTATTTTATGAGCCAAAGTGGTTTATAAATAAAAATAAACATGTGGGTAGACTTTAAATAATATGGGTCAATAGCCCGTTATGATATTTTGGACCAATGAACAATCTTGGCCCATGAATAAATTCTTTAATGAAAAGGATAATTAAAAATCTATTAAGTAAAGTAAGAACATGGGTTGTACAACTAGGCTCATTTGAGTTATAGGGCCAAGGGTGAGAGCCCAAATGATGAAGGTTAGAAATATTGACATGAATAATATTTAATCAAATTAAAAATATGAAATTACTTGAATAAGTGTGATAAATAGATTTACATAAGGATAAATGGTGAATAATTGGAAACTAAATCAATAACCATTAAGTTAAATTAGTAATGGGTTTGGTTAATGGACCTAACATGAATTGTTAGGCCCAAATGAGAAGAGCCCATCATCAGATGGAAGTAATTAGACTAAATTCGTACCTAAAAATAGTAATAAATAGAAAAGGGTTAAGATAATGACTATTTTAACTCTTACTTATCTTAAAAAGAGTCCTAATCCTATCCTAAATCATTACCCACGAAATTGGACCTCTCCCCTATTCTATTAGGTGGGATAATGCTAGGAAATAAGGAGATATATTAGGAAATGTAGAGTTTGAATGGAGATGTAAGAGTTTTAACTAAGTAGGACTTAAACTAGCTAATACACCCCCAAATTCTTCCCTACCACCCATAGAACGATTTCTGGAGGTTGGAGCACGAGGAAAAGGAGCTATTGGACGTAAGGAGCAAGGAGAAGGAGGCTAGGATCAAGGGGGAGCTCCATCTTCTTCACGTTTTCAAGCCCTAGGATCTTAAAAGCTTCAAAGGTAGGCAATCTCTCAAGCAAAATTAAATTAAACTCGTCTATAGGTAGTTCATGATCCCAGTAACAAAAGCCCCATGTTTTCCCTAATTTATATCATGCATACACGTCGAATTAAAGCCCCAAAGATTCAATTTTTGTGTTTATACGAGTTGCATCTTCTTGATATTGTATCTCTTAAACCCCTAATCCAAACTTCATGATACTTTAACTGAAGATTCTTCATCATATTAGGAACAATTTCTCTCTATTTTCCCCAATTTGTATGCATTGATTTGATCGTATTAAGCATTTTGTAAGCATGCTGCGAATTAGAGTTTTTTGGTCATAAAAATGATATTCATGCATCCCTAAGTCAAATTTATTCAAATAAAATATATAAGGACCTTCTACAATTTGTTTGGAACAAGTTTCATGTTAAGAGTTTCTCCAAAATCGGATTAGAAATGTGATTTTTGAAGCTACCAAGAAAATCGCGTTTTCCTTCAAATCCTTGTTCTTAGCTGGGAACACTGTGCCCTTGTTGGAAGGGAGATTTGTCTGGCTCAACGCGCCAACCTCCTTGTTTCAAAATTACTTTCCCGCCATCAACCTTTCCCTGGGTGCACCGCGCCCCTCTTGGTTGCTCCCTTTGGGTCGGCGCATTATGCCGCACTGTCTACCCTCCCTCTATCTGGCAGACTAAACCGGGCTCCCTTTTGAGCTTTGTTTTAGTATTTTTTTTATTAGATTTTTGCACAGAAGTCCCTATAAGTCATTTATTTAGTGTAACAGGCTATCCAGAATATTTTAAGTCAGATTAATTCCTATTTAAGCGTGATTAAGTATTGTTTAATTCTATTTAACCCTGATTAAATCAAAATTAAGCTTGACTAAGTATTGTTTAGGTCTGTTTAACTTTAATTAAGTCTGATTTAGCCTTATTAAGCCATATTTAAGCAATGTTTAGGTGTAATGAAGCCTAATTAAGTTTTATTTAAGTATGTTTAACTATGGTTAAGTCATATTAAGCTTGATTAAGTCCTATTTAATCCATGTTAAGCTTGATTAAATATTTTTTAGTGTGATTAAGCTTGATTAAGTAGAAATAAGTTTGATTAAGCTTGATTAAGTTCTAATTAATCATAATTAGGTCCCTTTTAAGCCCTAATTAACCTTGATTATGTTCAATTAAGCCTGATTAAGCTTTGATTTAGTTCCATTAAGTTTTATTAAGGATGATTTTCATACTTCCAGCAATATAAAATTTGTTTAATGCATTTGTAAAAACGTTAAGAACTTGAATCTTATTCTAATATTCCTAATGACATGATCATCTCTCTTTTACTATATAATTGTTCTCTACCATTCTCTTTTGTTCTAGCTTGATATAAAAAAAGAAACTTAAACATGCTATAACCCTCTTTTAAAATGGACATGCTCACGACCAATCTCAATCTCTTGATTTTCTACACACACACACACAAAAATCTCCTATTCTAGACTTGTGTAAATCATTTAAATGTCATATTGTATCTGGTAATTTATTAAACTTTATTCATAATGATGCCTTTTAAATTAAAGGACTTGTTTACATTTTAATCGTTCGTTTTTGAGATCGTTATTGTGTCCCTCTGCCTTCGAACACTCGAGGCACGACGTACCAGTTTCTACACACTTTCTCTTGACTTGGACCACCTCTCAATCGGGAATACTGTCGACTGGGCCAGGGACTCCTTGTCAAGGCCTCCGTAAGTCTTCTTGGCTTTGGCGCACGACCATTGCCGACGAGCTGGTTGTACCTTTAAACTCGTTACACTCTTAGGGATCAGTACGATCCAAACGGCCTTAGTGAGATCTCTCTTATCTTGTGATCACGCCGGACCACCTGGCTCGTGTACACAGCACGGCTTGTGGGGCGGATGTGACTTCTACCAGACTGCCGGTACCCGACCTGGTGCTGTGCAACCGTTACTATCGTGGTTTATTGTTATTTTACGATTATACCCCTATCTCATCTACTATCCTTGTACTCTCATCTATTCACGTTCACTCTACTATCTCATCTATTCATCTAGTACTCTCTTTTGACTCTTGAGCTGTTGCGGCTCCTATTGCTTGTACTATACATGACTGTCATGTGCCATAATATGGGTCCAGTGACCCTACTGACTTGAATGCATACTGTGTAGGGCACGGAGAGTGTCCGATGGGTTCCAATCTAGTCCTGGGGACAGAGAGCCACCCGAAAATACCTGCAGGGGCTATTGACGGTGTTCTGCATTGCACCAGTTCTGACTATACTATTTTGGCTAGACATCTAACTGTTATAACAGTAGTCTGAGGAGTTCAGACGTACTTTACTATCGTGAAATGGCTACTGTCCCAAAGTGACTATTTCCGTACTCGACTAGTGCACCGTGGTGCAACCATACACATTATCTCATTACAAGTTATCTCTTTACACGCTATCTCTTTACATGCAATCTCGTTACATGCTATCTTGATATACAAGCTATCTCGTTACACGCCACCTTGATACAAGCTATCCTATTACATGTCATTTTGATACACGCTATCTTGTTATACACTATCTTGTTACACGCTATCTCGTTATGTTGTCATCCTAATTTTGCAATACTCTTGAGAAATGTATTATCGTTCACTTGTTATCTTGTACTATTACTCTCTTGACTATACATGATCGTTCTCTCTAGTTAACCTGTGTTACAAGACATTAATCACTTAAAGCATGCTTGTTTACACGAGATATTAAGTCCTACTGAGCGTTATCACTCACCCTTCGTTATTTGTTATTGTGTTTTCAGGTAGGTCAAGTGATGACCTTACACACATCAACGGGATTGGACTGGAGTAATGAGTGTCCTAGAGTCATAGCGATGGATTGTCCCCAGTACCCTAGAGTTAGTTTAGATAGTTGCTTAGTTATCATTTCCAAATGTAATGAAGTCATTGAGCCCTATGTTTTGGCTATGAGTTAGTGGTTGTAATAGTTTAGATGAATTATCAATAAAAATAAATATTTTATTACAATTATTGTTCATTAGATGCTCTGATATATGCGAATGTATGCGCAATTTACATTACCATACTCGTTGTTCATGCCTCCCCGATTTATTCCGGTGCTAAATTGGCGGGGCATGACATCACTTAAGAAATCGTTACGAGAGCAAATCGTTATGATCACTTAAGAAATCATTACGAGAGCAAGTCGTTGTGATCACTTAACAAATTGTTATGATCACTTAAGAAATCGATGTGAGACCAAATCGTTATGATCACTTAACGAATCGTTATGAAAATAAATCGTTATGAATACTTAGCAAATCATTACAATCACTTAACGAATCGTTGTGAGGGCAAATCGTTGCGATCACTTACCGAATCGTTATGGAAGTAAATCGTTATGAATACTTAGCAAATCGTTACGATCACTTAACGAATCGTTGTGAGGGAAAATCATTGCGATCACTTACCGAATCGTTATGGAAGCAAATCGTTATGAATACTTAGCAAATCGTTACAATCACTTAACGAATCATTGTGAGGGCAAATCGTTGCGAACACTTACCGAATCGTTATGGAATCAAATCGTTACAGCTCTACTGAAATCGATGTAGCATAGAGAAAATAGATGTGGACTTAGATAGATTTCATGCTTTGAAACAAAATTGCTACAGTAGGAATAATGCTTACCATTTGGCGTGATTTTCCTTGTTTTATTTCCTGTGCTCAAGACTTGTAGAAAATTCGTTAGATTAAACTTTATATAGTTTTGTTAATCACCAAAATAGATATATAATTAATTTAAATTACATGGGGATAAACTGATCATCAATCTTCCCCTTTTTGGTGATGACAAAACTTAACAATTAGCAAAGATGATCTGAAATAAGTCTAAGTATAATGGCGAAAAGAATATAAGGGATGTATTTCAGAAATGCTATATTTCTCCCCTTTTTTGTCATGTAAGCAAAAAGATCAAACGCTGGAGACAAAGAAGAAGAGAAAAGATAAATGAGAGAGCACAAAACAAAATGATTGTATTACTCTTGAAGGGGTACAGGGAGATAGAAAGTTGGAGAAAGAAGAGAGGCATGCCGAGAAATAAGTTCTCAAGCCTTAATCTTCTGTTCTTCAAACAATTATTGGAAGATGCCAGAATCTATAGAAAATGAAACACCCATCTCAGGACGCATGCGCACAATGTAAAGCTGTCGTTGCTCTTCTAAGAGACGCACATACTGATCCTTATCAAGGGTGAACCTGAAATGGCTGGACTTCCCAAAACTGGCACGCTGAAGGAAGTGAGCAATGGTAATAGGATAGAAGAGCTGATGATCCTTTAGGTCTTTTAGCAAGGAAATAAAAGCGGAGTACCGCGTAAACCATTGCATAAACAGTTCCTGAACTGGATTGATGGAATTCAAGTCCAGGAAAGCTTCAGCAGAGAGAGGTGGCTTGCCTGCTCGGACCAAAGAGCTGTTCAAGGATTCCAACTGGAGAGCAGATTGATTGTAGTGCTTTGTCCAATCTGTGGGAGAGAGCCTTTCACATTCAGATATCAAAGGAGCAAGCACTGCAGAAGAGATGTGGCCCAGATGATATTCACGAAAGATAAACCTCTGAAAGGAGGGAAGGCGACCCTGCTGGGCTGAGATTCTCCCCATGACTCATGCAAATCTTTCAAAGGCATAAGAGCCAACCGAGGAATCTAAGACCAAGGAGTGTAATTTTGGAAGAAATACTACTTCAGGCATCTTTAGAGTGGTGAAGTCCACTGTGAAGGGGCAATTAATGGGACTTTCAGATCGAAAAGTAGCAAGAGCCCCATGGAATTGGCCAAACTGAACTTCGGGTTGCTTGCGTAAATAACAAAAATTGTTGAAAAGCTGGAAGCATCTGATGATTTTGATTTCTTTGAGAATGAAAGGGCCCCAAAGTGCTTGATGATGAAACACAAACCATTCATAAAGGGTGAGAGGATGATCCTGTCGAGAGGTGCTGCCTGATCTGGCAAGAAGATACTTATTGTAGAGAGTTTTATGCCTTTTGGCCCACTGATCTTCAGACTTGCATTCAGCCGATTGGAAGATTTTGAGTTGGTCGACTTTGGAAAAGTGGCAGAAGGGAAGTACAATGTTAAGGTGATCAGTAAGATTGAGAAAAGGAATGCCAAAAAGGTGGGCGAGAATACATTTTTGGAGATATTCGCAGTAAATTGGTCTCCTTCAATTTTCAACTGAGAGGGAGTACCAAAGAGGAGGAAACATGGGTTCAGAGGAAAGAGCAAGAGTTTTTGAAAATTTCCTCTTTTTAGAAACAAGACTAGAAGAATCAGTCCTGTGAACATGTGAAGCAACTGCCAGAATTGAGATGAGTGTGGTGCGTTCCAACTCATCCTCAAATTTATTTTGAAAGACACTGGCATGTTGTGGATTAGTAGGAGTAATTGTAACAGAAGTAGGTGGAGTAGGAGGATGAAGAAATGATCTAGGAGAAAGAATGGTGGTTGCCCCAGTTGATGAGTGACCAGAGGAGGAAGAGGCTCCAGCTGATGAAGAAACTGGAAGATCAATAACAGGAGGAGAGGGAGAAATGGATGTGGAAATGGTAGTAGGCATGATAGGAGACGAATGAGGTTCAGAGGGAAACAGTGCTGGAGATGAGATGGTTCTTGGTACAGGTTGTTTGAAGGTAGGTGGAGCTGGAGGTGCTGTGGAAGAAGATGGTGGTGAAGAAGGGGCGGGTGTTGCAAGGGATGAAGGCTCAGGGGCTTCAGGAGCAACTACTAACTCTTCTACACTTGACTGCACATCCTCGGAGACTACTGACCCTGTTGGTCCTGAAACAACCTTGACTGGCCCTGATGGCCCTACTGGTTCCTTCTGAACTGCCTGAGGCCCGGTTGGCCCTGCTGGTTCTATCACAATTTTCCCTGATGGCCAATCTTCTGCTATACCAGATGGCCCTGATGGCCCGGCCTCTTCGTCTTGTTGCCTGGCCTGAGAAGGCCCTGAACTGTTGACTGGATCAGCGGGAGGAGGAAAAGGAAGGGCAGAGGAGTATTGCTCCCTTGAGGAGATGAGCTTCTTGACACTGTCGAACTCACCTTTCATCCATCGGCATAACTGTTTGAACATTTTAAAATAATCTCTTAAGCTGTGCACTTCAGTGGACAAAGTTCCAATATCATTTGCTGCAGAAGTTTGGCTGATAGAGATGGACTGAATGTCCGATAGCATAGATGTGATGGATTTGCCTTGCTCATTCAACCTTCTGATGACAGGCTTGAAATTGACCTTCAGCTATTTCTTCTTTGACCTTCGATGAGCTGTGTAGACGATCCGTTTCGCCTCCCGGCCGTGTCCCCGTTGTCGACGGTGGATGTCCTCCGGGTGCTCGCGAACGTCACTGGTCTCTCGTTGGCGATGATGGATTGTTGGTTGACTTAGTTGACTCCCCGGTTGACTAGGTTGACTGAGGAGGAAACAAAGAAAACCAGAGATGAAAGGGGAGATTTGGTGATCGCCAGGGCCTTACCTGTGCCCAAGGAGTTGCTATGATCACGTCGGTGCAGTGGCCTCACGCAGCGGGCGGAGATGGGGCTCCAACTTCTCCTTCTTCGACCGGCCAAAGGAGGAGAGCTCCACGGTCACGTTCACAATGTTCCTGCCACAAACAAACCTCTATTAGACTAAATGCAGTGTAGCAAATGTTCAGAAGAAAGAAAGGAAAGCCCAAAAGGCGAGTCCCGTACCGGTTGCGGACTTGAGAAGAGGGGTGGCCAAATGCTATGACCACCCTTCTCCCCTCCGTTTTTGGTTGGGAAACCCCTTTCTAGGTGTGTAGGAAGGTGACCTACGTGCCTAGGATGTGTGGGAAAGTGTGTGGAACATGCAAGTTAGCTATAAAGCAAGTAAGAGAAGAGAGAGGGAAGGAGATGTAGATCCTCGTTGTTGGTGTTGTGGCTCCTTGCAAGGGCTCCTCCAGCTCCAAAGTGAGCCTCCTGAACGTCCCAAGTGAAGAGAGAAAGGAGAGGATGAATGGTAGAAGGTGAGGTGCAAATTTCTCTCTCCTCTCTCAAAGTGGCAGCATAAGGACGTCCCGCCTCTCTCCTCTTGTTCAGAGGGCTCAAGGGGGTGTTAAATAGACAGTGGAGCTCAAGGTTGGAGTGCCTAGGATGCTAAGTGTGAAGAAACACACTTACACACTTGGCAATCCATGGCTAAATGCTCCAACCAATGGGTAGAGGCCATGTAGGATTTTTACTGGGTCAAGGGGGTGCCTAGGTGGCCCATATGCCCGTTGGGAACGGCTACATGCGTTGCATGGCCGAGAGAATGGTGCAAGTGGGCTGGAATCTCGGGTTAGTTGCGCAGACCAGGTAAACCCTATTGATGTCCAGGGATCAGGCTGCCAACCTCATGCAGGCGTCCAGCGAGGTGGACGCCAACATGGGTCAACGTCCAGGTGGATTGCCGCCAACCAGTAGTCGGCGGCCATCGATGCTGCCGTCTACATGGGATCCGAGGCTGGTCAACAAATGGTTAAACGAGGCTTAATGGGCCAAATAACCTTGCGGGAGATGGGCCAAATCTCGCGTCTACAAGCTGCTCATTTCCCCTTTTGGCCTGCCTTTGCAATGGGCTCCACAAAATCAGCAAGCTCTTCATTAACCCTGGGGGCACTTCCAGTGTGCTCCCCTTAAGGAGCTGCCTCCTCATCAATGGATTGCTCCCCCTCAATAGGAGCATCTTCCACTGATATTTTCTCATGAGCAACTGCTTGCTCCCCCTGATTAGGAGCATCTTCCATAACAATCTCATCAATGTGGCCTGATGCCACAGCTTCTGCAATTTGAACTTCACTAACTACTGGATCCCTTAGGGAGCTTTGGATGGATTCCAGTACATCTCTGAGTACTGAGCCTACTTGGGAAGAGGGAAGAGGATCCTCTGAACTACGCCCAACAGGCTTAATGTCCTCTGGAGGGATATCCTCAATCCTGCTGCTAGATTCTGCTGCTGGTGGTGCTACTGCTGACTCTTCTTGAGCTACGACTGTTGCTACTGCTGGTTCTGCTACTGCTGCTGGTTCTGTTGCTGCTACTTCTGCTTCTTGGACCTCTTGGGCTTCGCCAATGATGGCTTCACCCTCAGCCACAGAAGTCTTCGACCAAACCCCATTGACAACTGAAAAACCACTTTTTCTCAAATTTCTGGACCGGATAGCTTGGCCCATCTTCTCAGACACATCTCCCACCACACTGATGCCATAGTGTTGAAATATTTTGGTGAGCAGATGTAAGGCCCTCGAATTTTGTTGCCTTATTGTATTGCATGTAGATAATTCATGTTGTGTATGTACGTATGTATGTATCTACGTATGTATTAATTAGTATACTTATGTGTGTATGTGTACAATTTAGGTATAAATAATGTATGTATTGCTTGATGGTAGTGTGTGCACAATAAACAAATATAGATATTACATGTATATATACATGATGTGCATGGGTTTCTGCATGTTTTAGACCTCTGGCCGAAGGCCAGATTGGCGTCAATATCATGACGTCGATGTGGTGTCGGCGTCAACCCCATGGACGCCAACACTAATTCCAGCGTCTAGCGATGTGGACGCCAACCTCTCTGACCTGCATGCGTTGCAGAGCCCAGAATTTCGGGAGCAAGCTAGCTCACCCATTGGGGAGTTGGCTCCAACGGTCTGATGGCCCTCTTGTCCGACCTGCGTGAGAGGACAGCTCCTCTCCTCTATATACAAACCCCCCCTTTGCAACCAGAAAACCTCTCTTTGGCTCTTTGCAAAGAGAAGAAGAAGAAACCCTAGTTCTATGACAAAGACCTGGTTTTGCAAGCTTAGATCCGGGGATTTGGAGATTCATCCGGCCATCTACAACAACTGGGAGACAACTGGAGCATCAGGGAAGGCTTCCCCGACTTCTCCTTGGTGTCTACATCAGTCAAGAACCCGGAGGAAGGTGTCATTGGAGGCTTCTTGGGACTGCCCAAGGAAAGCTTCACCGCCACCTTTGATCCCTTTGGAGTATTTTTCAGAGGCAAGTACCCTACCCATAACGTCCATGTATGTGTCTAGGTTGGTTTTATGAATTTTATGTATTTTCCTCGTGTCCTGGATCCCCCCCTTTCACCCTTTCATTTGAGTTCGGTCTGTGTTTCTGCACAGACAGGAACTTGGCATCAATGCCTTGACGCCAAGATCCAGGTGTGCGTCTAGCGATATTGCCGTCCACTCCTGGAACGGCCAGAGACCGCCGCCAAGTTCATCTGAGCAGAACAACAAGCTGTTCTGCCCTTCTATACGACTAATTTCGATATGTTTCACGATGAGGATATAATGTAATCTCTTATGTACTATGTATACTAGTGACTGTGGTGTGTGGATGGATTTTGTGCAAGGTGGTAAATGATAGAGTTATTTATTTTATGGAAATTCATGTATGATGAGTTATCAACCTTGTCAATCCTTTGGTTGTATGATTTAGGACGAGTCTGAATGTACTACATTTTATGGGTCATGCATGTAGTAGTCAGTCTCTGTTCTGAAATTCTGAGATTTTTTTTTCCATGCTTGTGTGAATTAGTGAAAATGTTGTTTGGGAAATAGAAATCATGCATAGGTCACGATAAATCTTCCGTAAATTGTGTGTTGCCCAATAAATTCTGAAATAAATCATGTGTCTCTCTGCCTGTTAGGGTTCAGACCGTGAGTGGTTAAAACTGTGCTTGTGTTTAACTCCATGTTAAATCGAATTGCGGATAGCATGTGAAATTAATGTTTGATTTTCTGTAATTTCGTTTTAGCTTAGAAAAATCTGAAATTTTGCATGTGGGATCCTAAACCCGAAATTAGCCTGTGGTTAAAATTTCAGGTCATTTGGACCAGCATATGATGCAATATAAATTTTTCATGTGAAATTGTGAAACTAATGCATGCCGTTGTAAAAGTGATTTGATTTTGTATATAGCAACCTGATTAGTGAAATCTCCTGAGCACTAAATTTCTGTAATTGTAGTGACATGTCAGGAAAATAGAGCACCATGTGTGTAAATGAGTGAATGAGTAAAATGTGAGTGTCATGTGCTAAACTAAGTGCTTAAATCGGAAAACGTGTAATGTGTAAATTGTGCCAAGTGTGACATTGCTTCCACAGAGGGCAGTGGAACCGTATCAGGGAAAAGTCCCCCTGAGAAGGTTCAATGTGTTGTGACCCTAAGGGCATTAGGGGGAAATCCTGGAGGTGGACAAGTACCACTGGTTAGGGTGGAGACTTGTTCTCCCAGTCTGCGCAGTCCAAGAGTCGCCATTGTGTTGCCTAGATGACGTCTATGTGATGTGATGTGTTGTGTCCTTCTTTGGTGGTTTGGACTATGTGTCACGGAACTAAATGTGAATGTGTAAATGTGAATGTGTAAATGTGTATGTGTTCATGTGAAAAATGTGAATGTGAACAATGTGTAAAAGTGCATGTGTAAAGATGTGAAACCAAAATGTGAGGATGTGAGTTTGTAATCCATGTTATGACAATCTGAAATCTTGCTTAAACAATAGCTTTACTTTGTTATGATCATGTTTATGTATGTAAAATACCTAAAATCCATGCTAGGGATAATTGTTAAGCATATATAAACAATTCTCCATACTTGGTTGTTCACATGTTGTGATTTAATTGTTGTTGTAGCTCTCATGTGTTAGATTATGATTGCTAAAGTATGTAAAACCAGCAAGCTTAAAGCATGTAAAATGGTTACGCATATGCGTAGAAAAGTGTAGATTCCATGTTAGGTATGTTTCCTTTCATGCATGCTCGGGAATTTATGTTAATGGCTTCCATGTCTTAGCTGGTTGAAGGTAGATTTTTATGTGAGGAATGAATAGAAAGCATGTGATAGATGATTTTGATTTAGAAAATATGAAAGCATAATCCATGTGTTTAAATTGTAGATTCACCATGATAGGTTGCAAAATTTAATGTCAAGCATGCTACATGTTGTGTCTCGTGAATGTGTATGTAGAACCTCCTATGATATGTGCATGTATGGTATGTGTAGAAGTACTTGCGGAGTCTTTTAGACTCACTACTTGCTTCGGCGTACAGGTGTAGTTGGTGACGAGACACTTGTGGAGGAGACGTTGGAGACCGACTCCGAGCGTGGAGATTAGAGTGTTGGAGTACTTGTGACATTTTGAGATTTTCATAGTATGTAATTGTATTATTGTATTAGAATTACTATGGAAAGGGAATGTATAAGTGTGGACATTTATGAATTAAATTTTCAGCAATTTAATTATGTGGACTTTTAGTTCTTTAATGTTATCGATTTATGTATGTTGAATGTGGATGATGAATGAAATGAAGACAGTGGTTCTTTTACTTCCGCTACTCTGTTCTTATATTCACGTGTATCTCAGCTGAATGTTATTGTTGGGTAAATGTCCCACTGTGATGACGCTCGCTATATCGACGTGGGTTGGTATAACCGTACCGGTATAATGAGGGTCGTCATAGAGATTGGTATCAGAGTGACCGGTTGAGATTGCACATGAATATACATAAGTCATCATCTTCATTGCATGCTAAGTATGTCCACATGTGTAGAATTGATTAAATATGAATGGTATGTGTAAAAGTACTTGCGGAGTCTTTTAGACTCACTACTTGCTTCGGCGACGAGACACTTGTGGAGGAGACGTTGGAGACCGACTTCGAGCGTGGAGATTAGAGTGTTGGAGTACTTGTGACATTTTGAGATTTTCATAGTATGTAATTGCAACATTGTATTAGAATTACTATGGAAAGGGAATGTATAAGTGTGGACATTTATGAATTAAATTTTCAGCAATTTAATTATGTGGACTTTTAGTTGTTTAATGTTATCGATTTATGTATGTTGAATGTGGATGATGAATGAAATGAAGACAGTGGTTCTTTTACTTCCGCTACTCTGTTCTTATATTCATGTGTATCTCAGCTAAATGTTATTGTTGGGTAAATGTCCCACTGTGATGACGCTCGCTATATCAACGTGGGTTGGTATAACCGTACCGGTATAATGAGGGTCGTCACAGAGATTGGTATCAGAGCGACCGGTTGAGATTGCACATGAATATACATAAGTCATCATCTTCATTGCATGCTAAGTATGTCCACATGTGTAGAATTGATTAAATATGAATGAAAAATAGATAAGGAGATGGTTAGAAAACTTAATAACCTAGCTAATGGTGGCTGAAATTTATTACAGCCATGGCTTCGAGAGGTAGGCGTGGCGGAGCGTCAGCCCGTGAGGACGAGCCGAGACGTGACGAGCTGGCGGAGCAGCACGCCCCAGCACCGCAAGGTTCTGTACTTCCCCCACCGCCGCCTGTGGATTATGGAGTATTCATGCAAGGTCTGGTGCAAGCCATGCAGACGCAGGCTCATACCCAGGCAGCACTCCAGGCGCAGTTGGAGGCTCAGGTTAGACAAATAAAATGACTAATAGTCTGTTTAATTGCTTATGTGATATTATGTTGATTGTATATTGCTTGATGTGCACTGTAGCAGGCTCAAGTACCAGCTCAGGACCATGGTGGACCTTCTACCATGGAGAGATTCAAGAGGATGCTGCCACCCTCTTTTAAGGGGGAGAGCGATCCGTTGTTGGCTAAAAGCTGGATGAGGGAGATAGAAAAGATCTTCCGAGCCATCAGGTGTGCCGATGAGGATAAGGTTACATTGGCCACCTACATGCTACAGGTATGTTTTGGTTTATATGCTTGTATGTTTTGTTAAGCTAGATTTGTTTAGATGGTGCTTATGAACGGTGTACTGCAGGAAAGAGCTGATGTTTGGTGGGCTTCATTGCTGCATACCCGGTTTGAGGAAGGAGCTATCGATGTTGCTTGGGACGAGTTCGTGAGGCTCTTTCAGGCCAAGTTCGTCCCGAAGCATGTGCAAGATCGGATGGAGCAAGAATTTCTATCTTTCGCTCAAGGCTCCATGACCGTGCTGGAATATGAGGCAAGATTTTCTGAACTCTCTAAATATGCACCTTATATCATGGCAGACGAGCGTAGAAAGACAAAGAAGTTCGTGATGGGACTCAAGCCATCACTGCGGACGAGACTCGTGGCGTTTGACCACCGCACGTTGGACGAGGCTCTCAGTGCTGCTTGTAGGTAGGAGGGAGAGATGGAGCAATACCTGGAAGAAAGGAAAGCTTTGCAGAAGAGACCTACAGCAACATTCCAGCGGCAGGACAAGAAGAAAGTGGTGTACCCGACACAATAGCGACCAGTAGCAGTCGGCAGTTCTCAGGTACCTTCTGTACGTTCCCTTGGTGTGAAGAAGGAGTGTCCCCACTGTGGGAAGACACATGGTGGTACCGAATGTTGGATGATTGCGGGCAAGTGCTTGAAGTGTTGAAGCAGCGACCACAAGATCAGAGATTGCCCAAGACTTCAGTAGGGAGCTCAGCGTGGAGCGCCAGCCCCAGCAGTAGCGGCAGCCGCGCCAGCTACAGGAAGACCAGGAAGGCCTCGAGCCCCAGCTCGAGTGTTTGCTTTAGCTCGTGAGGACGCCGAGCAGGCGGAGCATGTCACCGAAGGTACGGTTTTGCTTTTAGGTGTGCATGCTCGGGTTTTGTTTGATACGGGTGCTACTCACTCGTTCATTTCTGAGTGGTTCGCTAGGCAGTTAGCCTTAGAGTCAGGCATAGAGTCTGAGGATTTAGAGGTCCCTTTGTCTGTACACACCCCTGTGGGTACGGTATCGACTAGGAAGTGCATTCCGTCGTTACCTGTGTGCATTGAGGATAGAATCCTAGATGGGTGTTTCTTCTTGCTAAAGATGAAGGACTATGATGCTATTCTTGGTCTGGATTGGCTAGAGGAGCACTATGCATTAGTGGATTGTCGTCGGAAGAAGATTGTTTTTCGCATTCCTGGTGAGGATGAGTTCTCTCACCCCTTGCCAAGGAATTTGGCGGGAAAGATGGTCATCTCTGCCATGAAGGCGATGCACATGGTGAATAAGGGTTGTGACGCTTTTCTTGCCAGCGTGGTGTTAGTACCAGAGGCTGATGAGTCACCTACTCTTGCGGAGATTGAGGTAGTGCAGGATTTTCCAGATGTCTTTCCTGATGACTTGTCTGGATTGCCACCGGATAGAGAGATAGAGTTTACCATAGAGTTGCTTCCGGGCACCTCTCCTATCTCGAAGGCTCCATATCGGATGGCACCCACGGAGTTATCCGAGTTGAGGAGGCAATTGCAAGAGTTGCTTGATAAGGGATTTATTCGCCCTAGTGTTTCCCCTTAGGGCGCACCTGTATTATTCGTCAAGAAGAAAGACGGGTCACTTAGGTTATGCATTGACTATAGGAAGCTGAACCAAGTGACTGTGAAGAACAGGTATCCCTTACCTCGTATTGATGATTTGTTTGACCAGTTGCGAGAGGCATCAGTCTTTTCTAAGATTGATTTGCGATCTGGTTATCATCAGTTGAGGATTCGGAGTGAGGATGTGTCTAAGATGGCGTTTAGAACCCGTTATGGACATTATGAGTTTTTGGTCCTTCCTTTCGGATTGACCAATGCCCCTGCAGCGTTCATGGATCTCATGAACAGGGTGTTTAGGCCTTATCTAGATAGCTTTGTCATAGTGTTTATTGATGATGTGTTGGTCTACTCTCCGGATGAGGTCACGCACCGTCAGCATTTGAGGGTAGTGTTAGAGGTTCTTCGTGAGCACAAGCTGTATGCTAAGTTCAGCAAGTGCGATTTTTGGTTGCGCGAGGTTCATTTCCTCGGGCATGTTATCTCCGGTGCTGGTGTTGCAGTGGATCCAACAAAGGTCTAGGCAGTTATGGATTGGGAGATTCCCAAGACCCCTTCGGAGATTCGTAGTTTTATTGGTTTAGCTGGTTATTATCGGCGATTTATTGAGGGATTTTCATCCATTGCCGCCCCTTTGACTCAGCTTACCAGAAAGGGAGTGAAGTTTGTTTGGTCTAAGAAGTGTGAGAGTAGTTTTCAATTATTGAAGACTAAACTCACGACAGCCCCGGTGTTAGTCTTACCGAGCGGTGTAGAGGGTTTTGCTATCTACACGGATGCATCTCAGATTGGTTTAGGTTGTGTGCTCATGCAGCAAGAAAGGGTAGTGGCTCATGCTTCTCGTCAGTTGAAGGAGCATGAGAAGAACTATCTGACTCATGACTTGGAGCTCGCAGCAGTGGTTCATGCACTAATGATCTGGAGGCACTATCTTTATGGTGTCAGATTTGAGGTGTTTACCGACCACAAGAGCTTGAAGTATCTTTTCTCCCAAAAGGAACTAAACCTGAGGCAGAGGAGATGGATCAAGTTCTTGAAGGATTATGACTTCGACCTTCAGTACCATCCTGGAAAGGCGAACGTCGTAGCAGATGCTCTTAGTAGAAAGAGGCCATCCCTCCAGCAGGATTGGAAGATGTTGGAAGATGCGGCTTGCGCGTTGACTGAGTTAGAGCCATCGCTATGTCAGGCTTTTATAGCTCAGTTAGCTCTTAGGTCCTCGGTTTTGGATGAGGTGATCGAGCAACAGGGAGCCGACCCTAGACTCTTAGAGTTAGTGGGCAAGGCAGGCATTGCTCGTGATGAGGACGGTGTGATTAGATTTCAGCACCGTGTTTGTGTCCCTGATTTGGTAGATGTCCGTGAGCATGTGTTAGCGGAGGCTCATAGATCGCGATTCTCTATTCATCCGGGTAACACTAAGATGTACCAAGATCTGAAGAGATCATTTTGGTGGTCCGACATGAAGAAGGATGTTGCGGATTATGTGTCTAGATGTCTAGTGTGTCAGCAAGTGAAAGCTGAGCGACAGCGACCATCTGGCCTTATGCAGGGGATGGATGTCCCAGTATGGAAGTGGGAGGCTGTCACTATGGATTTCGTTTCGGGTTTGCCTCGATCTAGAAGGGGCAATGATTCGATTTGGGTAGTTGTAGATAGATTCTCGAAGACTGCTCATTTCTTGCCTATGAAGAAGAAGCAGTCAGTAGAGAGTTTAGCTAGATTGTATGTTAGTGGTATCATTAGATTGCATGGTGTGCCGAAGTCGATCATTTCGGATCGAGATCCGAGATTTACTTCAAGGTTGTGGAAGGGTCTTCAGGATGCTTTAGGTTCGGAGCTGAAGCTCAATTCGGCGTTTCATCCCCAGACCGATGGACAGTCCGAGAGGACTATCCAGACCCTCGAGGATATGTTGAGGGCGTGTGTTCTGGATTGGAAGAATGATTGGGAGCGTCATTTACCTCTTGTGGAGTTCGCATACAACAACAGCTTTCATGCTAGTATTAGTATGGCTCCATTCGAGGCGTTGTATGGTAGGCCCTGCAGATCTCCATTATGTTGGGAGGAGACTGGTGATAGGCAGCTGATCGGTCCGGAGTTAGTTTAGGAAACTTCAGATAAGGTCCAGCTTATTAGGAAGAGGCTTGTTGCGGCACAGGATAGGCAGAAGAGTTATGCCGACAACAGAAGGAAAGATTTGGAGTTCGAAGTTGGCGATCATGTCTTCTTGAAGATATCGCCTACTCGAGGTGTTGTCATATTTGGCCGGCCTAGTAAGTTGAGCCCTAGGTTCATTGGCCCATATGAGATTCTCAGACGTTTGGGCAGCGTGGCATATGAGCTAGCATTACCCCCAGCTTTGGCTAGTGTTCATCCTATGTTCCACGTATCTATGCTCAGGAAGTATGTCCGAGATCCGTCTCATGTGATTAGTCATGAGCCAGTGGAGATCCAGCCAGATCTATCGTATGTCGAGCAACCAGTAGCTATTCTTGACCGGAAGGTTTAGCACCTCCGGAACAAGAGTATTGCGTCGGTGAAAGTTCTATGGCGGAACTTCTCACGAGAGGAGGCTACTTGGGAGCTTGAGGATGCGATGAAGAAGAAGTATCCCCTTTTGTTTGAGTAGTGTCGTTCTAATTTCGAGGACGAAGTTTCTTTTAAGGGGGAGAGGGTGTAAGGCCCTCGAATTTTGTTGCCTTATTGTATTGCATGTAGATAATTCATGTTGTGTATGTACGTATGTATGTATCTACGTATGTATTAATTAGTATACTTATGTGTGTATGTGTACAATTTAGGTATAAATAATGTATGTATTACTTGATGGTAGTGTGTGCACAATACCATATAGATATTACATGTATATATACATGATGTGCATGGGTTTCTGCATGTTTTAGACCTCTGGCCGAAGGCCAGATTGGCGTCAATATCATGACGTCGAAGTGGTGTCGGCGTCAACCCCATGGACGCCAACACTAATTCCAGCGTCCAACGATGTGGACGCCAACCTCTCTGACCTGCATGCGTTGCAGAGCCCAGAATTCCGGGAGCAAGCTCGCTCACCCATTGGGGAGCTGTCTCCAATGGTCTGATGGCCCTCTTGTCCGACCTGCGTGAGAGGACAGCTCCTCTCCTCTATATACAAACCCCCCCTTTGCAACCAGAAAACCTCTCTTAGGCTCTTTGCAAAGAGAAGAAGAAGAAACCCTAGTTCTATGACAAAGACCTGGTTTTGCAAGCTTAGATCCGGGGATTTGGAGCTTCATCCGGCCATCTACAACGACTGGGAGACAGCTGGAGCATCAAGGAAGGCTTCCCCGACTTCTCCTTGGTGTCTACATCAGTCAAGAACCCGGAGGAAGGTGTCATTGGAGGCTTCTTGGGACTGCCCAAGGAGAGCTTCACCGCCACCTTTGATCCCTTTGGAGTATTTTTCAGAGGCAAGTACCCTACCCATAACGTCCATGTATGTGTCTAGGTTGGTTTTATGAATTTTATGTATTTTCCTCGTGTCCTGAATCCCCCCCTTTCACCCTTTCATTTGAGTTCGGTCTGTGTTTCTGCACAGACAGGAACTTGGCGTCAATGCCTTGACGCCAAGATCCAGGTGTGTGTCCAGCGATATTGCCGTCCACTCCTGGAACGGCCAGAGACCGCCGCCAAGTTCATCTGAGCAGAACAGCAAGCTGTTCTGCCCTTCTATACGACTAATTTCGATATGTTTCACGATGAGGATATAATGTAATCTCTTATGTACTATGTATACTAGTGAATGTGGTGTGTGGATGGATTTTGTGCAAGGTGGTAAATGATAGAGTTATTTATTTTATGGAAATACATGTATGATGAGTTATCAACCTTGTCAATCCTTTGGTTGTATGATTTAGGACGAGTCTGAATGTACTACATTTTATGGGTCATGCATGTACTAGTCAGTCTATGTTCTGAAATTCTGAGATTTTTTTTTCCATGCTTGTGTGAATTAGTGAAAATGTTGTTTGGGAAATAGAAATCATGCATAGGTCACGATAAATCTTCCGTAAATTGTGTGTTGCCCAATAAATTCTAAAATAAATCATGTGGCTCTCTGCCTGTTAGGGTTCAGATTGTGAGTGGTTAAAACTGTGCTTGTGTTTAACTCCATGTTAAATCGAATTGCGGATAGCATGTGAAATTAATGTTTGATTTTAAGTAATTTCGTTTTAGCTTAGAAAAATCTGAAATTTTGCATGTGGGATCCTAAACCCGAAATTAGCTTGTGGTTAAAATTTCAGGTCATTTGGACTAGTATATGATGCAATATGAATTTTCCATGTGAAATTGTGAAACTAATGCATGCCGTTGTAAAAGTGATTTGATTTTGTATATAGCAACCTGATTAGTGAAATCTCCTGAGCACTAAATTTCTGTAATTGTAGTGACATGTCAGGAAAACAGAGCACCATGTGTGTAAATGAGTGAATGAGTAAAATGTGAGTGTCATGTGCTAAACTAAGTGCTTAAATCGGAAAACGTGTAATGTGTAAATTGTGCCAAGTGTGACATTGCTTCCACAGAGGGCAGTGGAACCGTATCAGAGAAAAGTCCCCCTGAGAAGGTTCAATGTGTTGTGACCCTAAGGGCATTAGGGGGAAATCCTGGAGGTGGACAAGTACCACTGGTTAGGGTGGAGACTTGTTCTCCCGGTCTGCGCAGTCCAAGAGTCGCCATTGTGTTGCCTAGATGACGTCTATGTGATGTGATGTGTTGTGTCCTTCTTTGGTGGTTTGGACTATGTGTCACGGCACTAAATGTGAATGTGTAAATGTGTATGTGTTCATGTGAAAAATGTGAATGTGAACAATGTGTAAAAGTGCATGTGTAGAGATGTGAAACCAAAATGTGAGGATGTGAGTTTGTAATCCATGTTATGACAATCTGAAATCTTGCTTAAACAGTAGCTTTACTTTGTTATGATCATGTTTATGTATGCAAAATGCCTAAAATCCATGCTAGGGATAATTGTTAAGCATATATAAACAATTCTCCATACTTGGTTGTTCACATGTTGTGATTTAATCGTTGTTGTAGCTCTCATGTGTTAGATTATGATTGCTAAAGTATGTAAAACCAGCAAGCTTAAAGCATGTAAAATGGTTACGCATATGCGTAGAAATGTGTAGATTCCATGTTAGGTATGTTTCCTTTCATGCATGCTCGGGAATTTATGTTAATGGCTTCCATGTCTTAGCTGGTTGAAGGTAGATTTTTATGTGAGGAATGAATAGAAAGCATGTGATAGATGATTTTGATTAAGAAAATCTGAAAGCATAGTCCATGTGTTTAAATTATAGATTCACCATGATAGGTTGCAAAATTTAATGTCAAGCATGCTACATGTTGTGTCTCGTGAATGTGTATGTAGAACCTCCTATGATATGTGCATGTATGGTATGTGTAGAAGTACTTGCGGAGTCTTTTAGACTCACTACTTGCTTCGGCGTACAGGTGTAGTTGGTGACGAGACACTTGTGGAGGAGACGTTGGAGACCGACTCCGAGCGTGGAGATTAGAGTGTTGGAGTACTTGTGACATTTTGAGATTTTCATAGTATGTAATTGCAACATTGTATTAGAATTACTATGGAAAGAGAATGTATAAGTGTAGACATTTATGAATTAAATTTTCAGCAATTTAATTATGTGGACTTTTAGTTCTTTAATGTTATCGATTTATGTATGTTGAATGTGGATGTTGAATGAAATGAAGACAGTGGTTCTTTTACTTCCGCTACTATGTTCTTATATTCACGTGTATCTCAGCTGAATGTTATTGTTGGGTAAATGCCCCACTGTGATGACGATCGCTATATCGACGTGGGTTGGTATAACCGTACCGGTATAATGAGGGTCGTCACAGCAGATGAGCATAAGGTAGAGAAACGTTCAGCTTGCTCTTTGTGTCCCATACTTGTGCGCTTGCAAACTTCATCCTTTCAATCATGATCTCTGCAGTGTTGATTTCTTGGGTCTGGATGGCCCAGAACATCAGGTCGGAGTCTACCTTGGTGCAAGTGGAGAAGGTGGCACTACTTGGGACTACTATTTGACACACAATGAAATGCAATAAGCGATTAAAAGCATTCAACTGGTTGATATCTAGTTTTCCATCCTTCAATCTGTATTCGGGACCAACAATCCCTAAACCTTTAGCCTGAATATCCACAGTGTGAACTCCGCTGTGTCCGGAGGTAGTCACACCGAAGAGAGATGCCAATAGATCTCGTGTGACCCTAATCTGAGTTCCCTTGACCATGGAAGTCAAGGTCCCATCTTCCTCTGTCTTCAGACATACAAAGAAAGCTTTTACAAGGTCCAGATAACTTACTTCTGAAAGGGTGGCAATCTTTCTCCACTTGAATCTGTCCATAGCTGCGACTATACTGCCCATTCCGTTCTTCTGCAAGTCAGCCACATCCACTGCTTTGTGTCCGCAAAGCTTGGTCTTTACTGAAGCATATCTTTCCTACTGCTCGGCGATAAGAAATGCAGCTCCGTAGCCCCCGACGCTGCCGAAAACACCAGAAGAGGCCATGGTTTTGGATGGGAAGAGTTTCTGGATGATTGAAATGGAGAAAGGAGTAGAACCCCTCAAGAAATTTCTCACAGGAAAGAGGTGGAAGCTTGAAATCTTAGGGAGTCGATGCCAGAGTCGATAGGGTATCGCCTCAGGTAGAAGGAAGAAGATGATGAAGGGATGTGAATCGTTGCCGCACAGATTTCGGGATAAAAAAGATTAAAAGGAATGACCTTTGGAATTTGGAGGCGCCATGATGGCAGAAAATGACAAACTGACTAGTTCAATAGGAATAAACTATTATAAAATAACGAACCATCATGACAAACTTAAAAAGGATAGGCAATAATTGGAATTTTGCTCAATTTTTGGGAGGAAAAAATAATTTTAAATTCTAAAAATTAATATTTCAGTTTTAAACAGATGATTCTTTCACAATTTACACATGCCTAATTCCCTTCGAAGAGAAGTAAATCTCTCTTTGGGTAAGGCCTTTGTGAAGATATTTGCTAACTGATTATTTGTATCAATAAATGAAATATCAATGTTGCCATTTGCTACATGATCACGAATGAAATGATATCTAACCTCAATTTGTTTAGTCCTTGAGTGTTGTACTGGATTCTTGGTTAGATTTATAGCACTGGTGTTGTCGCATAACAGTGGAATTGTCTTGATATGTAACCCATAATCCTCAAGTTGTTGCTTGATCCATAGGAGTTGTGTGCAGCAACTTCCAGTAGCTACATACTCAGCTTCAACTGTTGACAGAGCTACTGAATTTTGTTTCTTTGAGGACCATGATATCAAACAACCTGCAAGGAATTGACAACAGCCACTGGTGCTTTTTCTGTCTTTTTTGCATCCAGCGTAATCAGCATCAGAGTATCCTAGCAAATTAATTTGACATGATTTTGGATACCATATACCTAAGTCATAGGTTCTAACTAAGTATCTAAATATTCTTTTGACATTAATTAAATGGGACTCTTTAGGATCTGCCTGATACATAGCACACATACATACACTAAACAATATATCAGGTCTACTAGCAGTTAAGTACAGTAAATATCCTATCATACTTCTGTAGATTTTTTGATCTACATTCTTACCATCTTTGTCACTATCCATTCTTGTTGATGTGCTCATGGGTGTTGATAACGGCTTGGCATTTTCGAATCCAAACTTCTTTAAGAGTTCCTTGGTATATTTGGCTTGACATATGTGGGTGCTTTCTTTTCCTTGCTTAATTTGCAATCCAAGGAAGTAGTTAAGCTCCCCCATCATGCTCATCTTGAATTCTCCCTGCATAAGCTTCTCAAAGTACTTGCAAAGAGATTCGTCAGTAGAACCAAATATTATATCATCAACATATATTTAAACAAGCAGAATATGTTTGACCTTAGATTTGACAAATAGTGTACTATCTACTTGGCCTCTAGTAAAACCATGATCTAGTAGAAATGAGCTAAGTCTTTCATACCAGGCCCTAGGTGCTTGTTTTAAACCATATAAAGTTTTGTGCAACTTAAAAACATGGTTGGAAAAATCAATGTCATCAAAACCTTGAGGTTGTTCTACATAAACTTCCTCCTTAATAAAACCGTTTTGAAAAGCAGATTTCACATCCATTTGAAATAATTTTAAATCTAATGCAGATGCATATGCAAGTAGAATCCTAATAGCCTCAAGTCTAGCTACAGGTGCATAGGTTTCATCGAAATCTATGTCTTCCTCTTGGGAATAGCCTGAGCTACCAATCTGGCCTTATTTCTTAAGATCACACCAGCTTCATCCAATTTATTTCTGAACACCCATTTGGTGCCAATTACTGGATGATCTAATGGTCTAGGAACAAGTGACCATACTTGGTTTCTCTTGAACTGATTCAGTTCATCTTGCATGGCTAAAATCCAAGATTCATCAGTAAGAGCTTCATTGACTGTCCTAGGCTCTATTTGAGAGACAAAGGCTAGATAATCACATGGAATTATATTACCTCTCGTTCTTATCCCTACAGATGGATCACCAATAATGTTTTCAGGTGGGTGATCTTTCTTGTATCTCCACTCTTTTAGAAGATTTTGATGAGAGATATCCCTTTGTTGCAAGTCATCCAGAGGTGGATCTTCCTTGTCCTCAATTGAAGTATTCTTTAGTTTCTTGGACAATTCATCTGCATCATCATTGTCACTATCTTCTTCCTTTCTCAAGGAAGGGTTAGTTTCATCAAAAATAATGTGTACTGACTGCTCAATTAATAAAGTGCGCTTATTAAACACTTTATATCCTTTAGGTTTAGAAACATACCCCATGAAGATGCCTTCATCTGATTTGACATCTAACTTATCAATGTCTCTTTTGGCGTTGTTGTGGATGAAGCATGGACATCTGAATGTCCTAAAGTGACTGACCTTCAACTTCTTTCCCTTGTACAATTCATAGGCTGTCTTCTTTAGAATGGGCCTGATCATTACTCTGTTAATAATGTAACTTGCTGTGTTAACTGCTTCAGCCTAAAAATATCTTGGCAGATCATATTCTGACAGCATTGTTCTTGCCATGTCCAACATGATGATCAGTCTATCCCCATGTAATTTTAATTACCTATTTATTATTATTATTATTTTTTGGAGATTAACAAAATTCCTTCAATGATTTCTAACATATATTTCATAAGTCTTAAGTACATGAAATATACCAAGGTCACATAAACCAATGTTGGTATGTATTACCTCTCTGAAGCTTTTATCTTGACAAGATCATATTTCTCTAAGTCCACATCGACTTCTGTTGAAAGTCATAACGATTTCAATAGAGCTATAACGATTTCTTTATAAAACTAAATGGTGTTTCAATCAAGTCGTTCCTGTAATGATTCCTTAAGTTATCGCATCGATTTCTTTAGAACTCGCAACGACTTGCCCGTCGTAACGATTCCTTAAGTTATCGCATCAATTTCTTTAGAACTCGTAACGACTTGCCCGTCGTAACGATTCCTTAAGTTATCGCATCGATTTCTTTAGAACTCGCAACGACTTGCCCGTCGTAACGATTCCTTAAGTTATCGCATCGATTTCTTTAGAACTCGTAACGACTTGCCGGTCGTAACGATTCCTTAAGCTATCGCATCGATTTCTTTAGAACTCGCAACGACTTCCTTTAGTGCTATAACGATTTGAATTCATAACGATTTCTTAAGTGTCTGAACGACTTCTTTACTGTGACATCGTTTGATTTCAAACAAATCGTTCTCACAACGATTCTATAAGTCATCACAACGATTTCTTCAGAACTCGTAACAACTTGCCCGTCGTAACGACTTCGTAAGTTATCATAACGATTTTTTTAGAATTCGCAACGATTTGCTCGCCATAATGATTTCTTAAGTTATCATAACGATTTCTTTAGAATTCGCAACGACTTGCTCACCGTAACGATTTCTTAAGTTATCATAACGATTTCTTTAGAATTCGCAACGACTTGCTTGCCGTAATGATTTCGTAAGTTATCATAACGATTTCTTTGGTACTCGCAACGATTTGCTTCTTGCAAAGATTTCTTTAAAGCTCATAACGACTTTATAAGTATTCATAACGATTTCCTTGTTGATCACATAAACTTGCTTTCTATAATGATTTGCTCTCTATAATGACTTGTTAGTATTCATAACCATTTCATAAGTTATATAGACAACGACTTTATGGTTTATATCAACTTGACATTTACCTTATCTCTTAAAGCATTGAATAGTCAAAGTCTTCTCTTATCTATCTGACTGCTGTGCATTTAATAAAGGCAGAACGTATCTCTGCATGCATGCAGATGATATCCTTTTCTTTTTATGCATATTCTGTCAACATCTTTTAGAACAAGCTACTTGGATTTGCTATTTTGGTGAATACTCACGTCAACGTTTACTGACACCAAGAGACAGCCTAGCTGTCTACTGTTCTAGCATTTATTATGTGTAGGGTCCTGAAGACATTCTGTCATACAACGTTGGACCTTATAGACACCAGAAGACCCTATCTCTTTGCGTGCTCAAATGGATAACAGATTGTTGAAGCTTCCAATTGTCAAGCAGTCTAACGTCTATCAACTTAAGAGACAACGGTTACTTCAACGGACGTATTTCAAAAGAAGATTTAAATACAAGACAGAAGAGAAGAATAAGCAAGTAACTGAGTGGAGATCAAGTATCTTGTATTCAAACATTCAAATTCTTCTGCAAGAAGTCTAGAGCCAAGAATCTCATTCCTCATCATCCTTAGCTCTTCGCTCTCTGTGCTGTAATAGAATTTCTAAGAGAGCCCGTGTAGTTATGAGAGTGTGCCTTGTTTAGATCTTTTTGCTCTCAGTACTTGTTGCTTCAGATCTTGGCTTGAAAAAGCTTGATCTAGGGGCTTGAATTCATTCTATTCTCTTTGTGGTGTTTCCCTTCGTGTGTGAAGGAAGACCTGGTGGGATCCAGGGTGTTGTTTCCCTTCGGTTGTGAAGGAAGACCTGGTGGGATCCAGGGTGCTGTTTCCCTTCTGTTGTGAAGGAAGACCTGGTGGGATCTAGGGTGCTGTTTCCTTTCGGTTGTGAAGGAAGACCTGGTGAGGTATCCAGGGTGTGGTTTTTCCCTTCTGGTGTGAAGGAAGACCAGTTGTGCTGGGTGTTGTTGTGTCCATAGGGGGACTGTACCCGAGTTAGTGAAAACCTGAGTTGTTGCTCAGGGACTGGATGTATGACTCCTAAGGAAAGGAGGTCCGAACTAGGATAATTCTTTACGTTGTGTGATTGATTCTTTGTGAGTTTGTTGTTCATACTAACCGTTACTAACCAACTCCGAAGATTGTTTTTGTGTATACTTTTACGTACAGGTGTCACCTAGATATATTTTTTAAAGACCCATTCACCCCCCCTCTGGGCTAGTCAACCGGGCAACAAGTGGTATCAGAGCGAGTCTCTTCGACAAAGAAAAGATCCAACGATCTGAAGAGTAAAGATCCATAGCAGCCCAAGGTCACAACGAAGGTCAGTCTGTCAACCGACCACCATTGTTCGATGGAGAGGATTACACATACTGGAAAACAAGAATGGAGTACTTTCTGCAAGGCCACGATTATCAGATATTGTCCATAGTAGAAGAAGTCGATCTTCTGGTCACAAATGAGAAAGCTCAGTAGACAGACGATGATAGGAAGAAGATCTCGCAGAATTGTAAAGCAAAGAGTATTCTGTGCTGTGCCCTTAGTAAAAAGGAGTTCAACAGAGTCTCAGCCTGCAAATCCGCAATGGAAATGTGGGAAAAGCTCAGAATCACCTATGAAGGCACATACAAGGTGAAGGAAACAAGAATAGACATTCTTGTAGCACAGTACGAGAGATTTCAAATGCAATCAGGTGAGTCCATTACCCAAATGTTCAGTAGATTTACAGATATTACAAATGGGTTAGCTGGACTAGGAAAGACCTATGAAATGGGAGATATGGTCAGAAAGATTCTTAGATCCTTACCATCCTCATGGACCCCAAAGGTCATAGCTATTGAAGAGGCTAATGATCTGAAAAGGATGTCTTTGGAAAAACTCATTGGGTCCCTTATGGCCCATGAGATCAATATGGAATGGCTAGGAGAGTCCTCTAGCAGAAAGAAACATTCAAATGCTCTTAAAGCAGAAGAAGACAAGTCAGATGAGTCATCAGCTGAAGATGAGAACTCAAGTGGCTGTGAAGATGAAGAAGCCATGCTATCAAAAAGGTTGCAACGCATTCTAGCAAAGAAGAAGAAGTTCCAATCTGGTAGAAGACACTTCAAGAGAAATAAAGACTTCAAGAAACCAGATGGAAAGGATCAAAAGAAGAGTGAGCCCATATGCTACGAGTGCAAAAGCCAGGACATATTAAAGCTGAATGTCCAAAGCTCAAGAAGCCTGAATTCAGGAAGAGAGAGAGCTCCAAGAAGTTCAGGAAATATAAGAAGAAAGCTATGGCAGCTGTATGGAGCAACATCAGCGACTCAGACAGTGAGTCAAGCTCAACCAGTGATGAGGAAGAAGCCAACCTGGCTTTTATGGCAAATACCGAAGAAAAGGGTAACACTCGAGCATCCAAATGGTATTTGGACAGTGGGTGCTCAAGGAACATGTTAGGAAATCAGAAGCTATTCATCAATCTCCAAGCTAAACAAGGAACAGTTACCTATGGAGACAATGGGAAAGGCACAGTAATTGGAAGTGGTTCTGTGAGCAACAAAGGAAAGATAGTCATTGAAGATGTATTGCTTGTCAAAGGGTTGAAGCACAACCTCATCAGCATCAGCCAGCTTTATGACTGAGGTCATCAGATTCAGTTTCAAGAGTCAAAGTGCAGCATACTAAAGGATGGAGCTGTAATCTTCGAAGCCAATAGGGAGAAGAACCTGTATGCGCTTCATCTGGAAGAACTCAAGGATCAGGATGTTTGCCTGGCAGCAAATAAAAGCCAGTCAACTGAACTGTGGCATAGAAGACTTGGTCATTGCAGCATAGATGGCATGAGAAAATTGCTAAAGAAAAATCTTGTGGAAGGTCTGCCAAAAGTCAGTGCAAAAATGGAAGGCGTTTGTAGATCCTGTGCTAAGGGAAAGCACACCAAAAGCTCCTTCAAGTCGAAAACGGTGGTAACCACCTCAAAACCCTTAGAGCTCCTTCATATGGATCTATTTGGGCCAATGAGAACTACCAGTCTTGGAGGAAAGAACTTTGGATTTGTCATAGTCGATGATTACTCAAGATTCACATGGGTATCATTCATAGAGCATAAAGATGACACATTTGAAAAATTTGTTAGTTTCAGTAAGAAAGTCCAGAAGGATCAGAAGTTCAGCATTATTTCTATCCGATCAGATCATGGTGGTGAATTTCAGAATGAAAAATTTGCTAAATTCTGTGATGATCAGGGGATTGAGCATAATTTCTCAGCGCCAAGGACACCACAGCAAAATGGAATTTCTGAGAGAAAGAATAGAACTCTATTGGATATGGCAAGAACCATGCTATCAGAATATGATCTGCCAAGGTATTTTTGGGCCGAAGTAGTCAACACAACAAGCTACATCATCAACAGAGTAATGATCAGGCCAATCCTAAAGAAGACTGCATATGAACTGTTCAAAGGAAAGAAACCAAAGATCAGTCACTTCAGGACATTTGGATGCCCTTGCTTCATCCACAACAATGGAAAAAGGGACATTGTTAAGTTGGATGCCAAATCAGATGAAGGCATCTTTATGGGGTACACCTCTAAACCCAAAGGCTATAGAGTATTTAATAAACGCACTTTATTAATTGAACAGTCTGTACATATTATTTTTGATGAAACTAACCCTTCCTTGAGAAAAGAAGAAGATAGTGACAATGATGATACAGATGAACTGTCCAAGAAACTAAAGAATACATCAATTGAGAATAAGGATGATCCACGAAGACATGCAACAAAAGGAAATTACACATGAAAATCTTCCAAATGAGTGGAGATATAAGAAAGATCATCCACCTGAGAATATCATTGGTGATCCGTCTGTTGGGGTAAGAACAAGAGGTAACATGATACCATGTGATTATTTAGCATTTGTTTCTCAAATAGAGCCAAGGACAGTCAATGAAGCTCTTGGTGATGAATCTTGGATCTTGGCCATGCAAGATGAACTAAATCAGTTCAAGAGAAACCAAGTATGGTCACTTGTTCCTAGACCATCAGACCATCCAGTTATTGGCACTCAGAAACAAATTGGATGAGACTGGTGTAATCTTGAGAAACAAGGCCAGATTGGTGGCTCAAGACTATTCCCAAGAAGAAGGCATAGATTTCGATGAAACCTATGCACCTGTAGCTAGACTTGAGGCTATTAGAATATTACTTGCATATGCATCAGCATTAGACTTAAAACTATTTCAAATGGATGTCAAATCTGCATTCTTAAATGGTTTTATAAAAGAGGAAGTTTATGTGGAACAACCCCCGGGTTTTGATGACACAGAATTTCCTAATCATGTTTTCAAACTTCATAAAGTTTTATATAGATTAAAGCAAGCACCTAGAGCCTGGTATGAAAGGCTTAGTTCTTTTCTTCTAAACCATGGTTTCAGTAGAGGTCAAGTAGATAGCACTCTTTTTGTAAAGTCAAAAGTTAAAAGCATACTACTTGTACAGATTTATGTAGAGATGATATTATCTTTAGATCTACTGATGAATCCCTTTGCAAGTATTTTGAAAAGTTGATGCAGGGAGAATTTGAGATGAGCATGATGGGAGAGCTCAATTATTTCCTTGGACTACAAATCAAGCAAGGAAAAGAAGGAACTCACATCTGCCAAGCAAAGTACACAAAAGAACTCTTGAAGAAATTTGGATTCGATAATGCCAAGCCACTGTCAACACCAATGAGTACATCAACAAGGATGGACAGTGACAAAGATGGTAAGAAAGTAGATCAAAAGGTCTATAGAGGTATGATAGGTTCACTACTTTATTTAACAGCTAGTAGACTCGATATTCTATTTAGTGTATGCATGTGTGCTAGGTATCAAGCAGATCCTAGAGAATCACATTTAATCTCTGTAAAAAGAATATTTAGATATTTAGCTAGAACTCATGATTTAGGTCTGCGGTATCCAAAATCTTGTGAAATCAATTTAGTAGGATACTCTGATGCTGACTATGCTGGATGCAAAGTAGATAGAAAAAGCACCAGTGGTTGTTGTCAATTTCTTGCAGGGTGTTTGATATCATGGTCTTCAAAGAAACAAAATTCAGTGGCACTATCTACAGCTGAAGCTGAGTACGTGGCTGCTGGAAGTTGCTGTACACAACTCCTATGGATAAAGTAACAACTTGAAGATTTTGGATTAAATATCAAATCGATTCCACTATTGTGTGACAACACCAGTGCTATCAATCTCACCAAAAATCCAGTCCAACATTCAAGGACCAAGCATATTGAGGTTAGATATCATTTCATTCGTGATCATGTTGCAAATGGTAATATTGAAATATCCTTTATTGATACAAATAGTCAGTTAGCAGATATTTTCACAAAAGCCTTACCCGAAGAGAGATTCACATCTCTTAGAAGGGAATTGGGCATGTGTAATTTGTGAAAATATTTCCGCTTGAAACTGGTACAAAAATTTTCAGATTTAAGTAAAATTTCCCTCCATAAATTTAAGCAAAAGAAATTCACATTATCCTTCCTGGCCGCTCTTTTATTAAAGTCTGTTTGAATAGTCAAACTCTTTTGTCGCTTTCTACCGCTTTTTGGCGCCTCACTTTCCACAGCATTTATTTAATTACAAAAATCTATGTGGGAACGTTTCATCTCCCATCTTCTTCTTTTTTTTCCTCTTTCGTCTGGTTGCCTAAGCCGATGCCCTAACGACTCGGACATCGACTCTCTGCAAGTTTGAAGCTCTTCTCTCCTTCCCGCGACAAATTTCTTGAGGGCTTTCACTCCTTCTTCCACCTCAATCCTCCAGAAAACCTTCTCACTTGAATCCATGGCCGCATCCGTCATTTCCGGCAATCTGGGTGGTTACAGCGCCGAGTTCCTCTCTCCTGAGCAGCAGGAAAGGTTCACGTTCGTGAAGACCAAGCTGTGTGGAAATAAAGCAGTAGATGTTGGTGATCTTGAGAAGAATGGGATGCACAGTGTTGTATCAGCCATAAACAGGATGAAGTGGTCAGTTATTTCAACCTTCTCTGAGGTAAGCTATCCAGACCTCGTGAAGGCATTCTATGTTTGCTTGAAATCAAAGACAGATGGATCTGTGACGTCTTCAGTCAAAGGAATCCCCATAAAGATTGATCATGATCTTCTGAAGATGTTGTTTGATGTGAGCACAACCGGTCACAGCGGAGTCCACTCTGTGGATACAAAGGTAAAGGGTCTCGGAATTATTGGACATGAGTATCATCTGAGAGATGGAAAAATAGATATCAATCAAATGAATGCTTTCAACCGTCTCCTTCACTTTATAGTCTGTCAGATAATCGCTCCCAGAAGTGCAACATTTTCAACCTATACAAAGGCAGATTCTGATATGATGTTCTGGGTCATACAGAACAAGGAGATAAACATGGCCGCTATAATGTTAGAAAGGATGAAATTTGCTAGTGATCAGATTTGGGATACCAAAAGCAAGCTCAATATTTCTCTGCCCTATGCTCACCTGCTTACCAAGATTTTCAAGTTTTTTGGTATTGATTTGTCAGGAGCAGTCGTTGAAAAGATGGGCCAAGCTATTAGATCCAGAAATCTAAGGAAAAATGGTTTCTCAGTTGTAAATGGCGTTTGGTCTAAGACCTCCATGGCTGAGGGAGAGGCCATTATGGAAGAAGTTCAGGAAGTTCAGGAAGAAGTGCAAGCAGCAATCGCAGAACCAGTAGCTGTAGCCCTAGCTTTGCCAGAGCAAGAAGAATTAGCATCTGCAGCAACCCCTGTCTTGAAATCAGCAGCAGAAGAGTCAGCAGCAGCTGTAGACTCTCAATTTGTAGAAGAATTTCCAGAAGAATCAGCAAGAATAGCTGTGGAGAGTTCTAATGAAAGAATTGAGGACATCTCTCCTGAGGAAATTATCCCCTTTGTGTCTACAACAACAGACCATCTACCCACCTCTATTGTAGCCTCTATACTTAGAGGGGTAGTGGACTCTATTCTTTCCACCCCAGTCATTTCAGAGACTGGTGGTTGTTCCGTAGAGGAAGTTGTGGCATCTGGCTACATTGCAGAATCTGTAGCAACTGCACCAGTTCAGGAGGAGCAATCAGGTGCTCCAAAAGATGTCTTGATGGAGGAAGCTCCTATTCAGGGGGAGCAGCCTTGTGAAAGACAAGAGGTCACAGAAGAAGCAGCACACACTGATATGCCTATGGGCAGTGTGCCTGCTGAAGGAATCTTTGCTAGTTCACAGGGTGATGGCACTCAGGGGGAGGAACATGTCAATCCCCCAGGTAATGATGCTAGAGATGGGGAGACAGCCAGCTCCTCAGAATCAGATGATGATCAGCAGCCTCCAGCTTCAGAGGCAAGGAAGAAAGGAAAAGAAGTGGTTTCCGATGTTCCACTCTTAGCAGATACTCCTTTTGAGAGGTAGGTGAAACAGAAAATAGTCATAAATTTGAAGCCTGTTATTGAGAGATTGGATGTTCAAGGTACAATCTTATGCTCTCTCCAATCAGATGTAAATTCCATTTTCATGAGCCAAGCTTCATCTTCCAAGGAGATTTCAAGTATCAGAAATGCCATGAAATGGTTCAACAACGAGATGGGCAGCATGAAGACAATGCTCTCTGAGATTCTGAAGGTGGTTGGAGCTCAAGTTACTCCTCCTCATCCACCTCCTGCAACTCAAGTTCCAGAATCAGGGCCATCAGGGTCATCTGTTCCAGTGTTCGGACCATCAGCAGCAGCAGCAGCAGAGGCAGAGGTCAATGAGCAAGGGTCTTCTGGGCCAACTGAGCAGGATAAAGGGCCTCCAAGGCCTGCTGAGAAGATGTCAGGGCCATCAGGGCCATTGGAGTTTGAACCTGTGCAGAATTTGGCTGAAGAAGCAGTTTTGGTTCCCGAGCCTCCAGCTCCCACTTCTTCCCAAACACCAGTTCCTCAATCTCCACCTTCATCCTCCACTGCACCTCCTGCCCCACAGACTTTCAACAAACCTCAACCTAGACCCATCTCCTCACCAACACCCTTTCCCTCTCCATCCACCTCCTCTTTTGTTTCTTCTACCATTGTTTCACCTTTACCATCCTCTCCACCTGAGCTTCCACCAACATCCTCTTCTGCAGGGCCCTCTTCTTCTGGCCCTTCTACATCATACACTTTCACTCTTCCTACTGTAACTCTTGACTCTATTTTCAATCCACCTACACCTCCCTCCTTCATTACCATTATTCCTGAGGGTGCCCAACTCGCACATGTGCAAATCCAGGATATCAAGGATGAATTTGAAGTAGCAATACTTCGTTCAGTCCTGGCTGTTGGAACCCACACTCATAGGATAGGCTCTTCTAGTCCTATCTCTAAAAAGAGGAGACTCACCTCCACTCATCCTGTCTCTTCTGAAACTTGCTATCCTCCCCTGTGGTTTTCCCTCTCTATCTCCAACAAGCAGAAACCTATCTATGAAGAATATCTTCAAAATGTAGTTTTTGCCCACATTTTTGGCCTTCCTTTCCAAAATCCTTCTGAACATCTCACCACTATCTTTCCTTATACCCATCTCTCTAAGGCTCATCAGTCCAAAGTCTTCTCCATGACTGAAGCCAAAACTGAAGAGTAGTGGGCTCAGAGCCATAAAGATCTGTACAGTCAATTCCGTCGAGCTCAAGCTGCCAGATTTCCCCTAGGGAAGCTCCTCTTCCCCTTTCTGAATGGTTCCAGATCCACCATAAAATCTGTTTGGCCCCTTCATTCAGAAAGAAATCAAATTTATCAGGCAGTATCAGATGTATAGTAACTACTGCTATGTACATCGCCTCCCAGAATCTCAGTTAGGTCAATTTCGTGCAGCCATCAGGGCCCTCAGTTCAAGCGCAGCTCATACTGAGTCCCTTAAGGTTGATTTTGCCACCTTGGTTATTCCTAATATAGTGTTCCTTCCCCCTCTCCATGCCTTGATTATGGAATCTTCTGTGGGAACACTTATCTTTGAGCGAGCTGCAAGGGTAATGGCCAGATTATTTGTGCAAGATGGTCGTGACTTATCCTTCCCCAGATTCGTCTTTCGGCAGTATCTTCAGGGGCATATCAAGGCAGATGTTCTGGCCCCTATTCTCTCTGAATGCGAGCGATTATCTCCTGAAGAGTGGCAGAAGCTTTATCCGTTGTCTGCTCAGCAGCTCAGTGATCTAAATGCCTCTCAGGCCAGTTCAAATCAACCTCTCTTGTCTCCTGGTGAATTTTTGGATGCCAACTCCCTTCACCTCATCAGGGACTCCTATCTGACCTAGGTCGAAAGATACAAGGTTTTCTTTGCTTTAAAGCAAGAACTTAGGTCGCTTAAGATTGACTATCCCCTCAAGGTTGAAGCTTTCCTTCGGTTTGCCAGCTTTGGGTCCTTCTTAACTTATAAGTTAGCCCTTGGCCGTGTTAAGTATGGGGACTTCATTTCAGATCAAAGACAGCTTCATATCAAAAGGATGGCTCCCACTATGGGACCCTCCTATCAAATTGACTTTGGGGCCTTTCAAGCCTTCTTTGAAGAGCAGGAACGCCAGGCAATCCCTGTACTCAAGCGTTTTGGCTCCTTGTTATCCCCTGCTTATTACTTATCTGTAAATCATCAAAACTAATAAATATGTGTTGGTTGTCTACCGTTCCATCTTTTCTCTTCATTCTTTGTCTCAAAGTATCTTTTTGTTTAATGACAAAAAGGGGGAGAAAATTAGCATGTCTGAAATACATTTCGGAAATATACATGCTTATTGTTAAAATTTTGTCATCACCAAAAAGGGGGAGATTGATGATCAGTCTGTCCCCATGTAATTTTAATTACCTATTTATTTTTATTATTATTTTTTGGAGATTAACAAAATTCCTTCAATGATTTCTAACATATATTTCCTAAGTCTTAAGTACAGAAAATATATCAAGGTCACACAAACCAATGTTGGTAAGTATTACCTCTCTGAAGCTTTTATCTTGACAAGATCATATTTCTCTAAGTCCACATCGACTTCTGTTGAAAGTCATAACGATTTCAATAAAGCTATAACGATTTCTTTATAAGACTAAATGGTGTTTCAATCAAGTCGTTCCCGTAACGATTCCTTATGTTATCACATCGATTTCTTTAGAACTCGCAACGACTTGCCCGTCGTAACGATTCCTTAAGTTATCGCATCGATTTCTTTAGAACTCGTAACGACTTGCCCGTCGTAACGATTCCTTAAGTTATCGCATCGATTTCTTTAGAACTCGCAACGACTTGCCCGTCGTAACGATTCCTTAAGTTATCGCATCGATTTCTTTAGAACTCGTAACGACTTGCCCGTCGTAACGATTCCTTAAGCTATCACATCGATTTCTTTAGAACTCGCAACGACTTCCTTTAGTGCTATAACGATTTGAATTCATAACGATTTCTTAAGTGTCTGAACGACTTCTTTACTGTGACATCGTTTGATTTCAAACAAATCATTCTCACAACGATTCTATAAGTCATCGCAACGATTTCTTCAGAACTCGTAACAACTTGCCCGTCGTAACGACTTCGTAAGTTATCATAACGATTTTTTTAGAATTCGTAACGACTTGCTCGCCATAACGATTTCTTAAGTTATCATAACGATTTCTTTAGAATTCGCAATGACTTGCTCGCCGTAACGATTTCTTAAGTTATCATAACGATTTCTTTAGAATTCGCAACGACTTGCTTGTCGTAACGATTTCGTAAGTTATCATAACGATTTCTTTGGTACTCGCAATGATTTGCTTCTTGCAAAGATTTCTTTAAAGCTCATAACGACTTTATAAGTATTCATAACGATTTCCTTGTTGATCACATAAACTTGCTTTCTATAACGATTTGCTCTCTATAATGACTTGTTGGTATTCATAACGATTTCATAAGTCATATAGACAACGACTTTATGGTTTATATCAACTTGACATTTACCTTATCTCTTAAAGCGTTGAATAGTCAAAGTCTTCTCTTGTCTATCTGACTGCTGTGCATTTAATAAAGGCAGAACGTATCTCTGCATGCATGCAGATGATATCCTTTTCTTTTTATGCATATTCTGTCAACATCTTTTAGAACAAGCTACTTGGATTTGCTATTTTGGTGAATACTCACGTCAACGTTTACTGACACCAAGAGACAGCCTAGTTGTCTACTGTTCTAGCATTTATTATGTGCAGGGTTCTGAAGACATTCTGTTATACAACATTGGACCTTATAGACACCAGAAGACCCTATCTCTTTGCGTGCTCAAATGGATAAAAGATTGTTGAAGCTTCCAATTGTCAAGCAGTGTAACGTCTATCAACTTAAGAGACAACGGTTACTTCAACGGACGTATTTCAAAAGAAGATTTAAATACAAGACAGAAGAGAAGAATAAGCAAGTAACCGAGTGGAGATCAAGTATCTTGCATTCAAACATTCAAATTCTTATGCAAGAAGTCTAGAGCCAAGAATCTCATTCCTCATCATCCTTAGCTCTTCGCTCTCTGTGCTGTAATAGAATTTCTAAGAGAGCCCGTGTAGTTCTGAGAGTGTGCCTTGTTTAGATCTTTTTGCTCTCAGTACTTGTTGCTTCAGATCTTGGCTTGAAAAGCTTGATCTAGGGGCTTGAATTCATTCTATTCTCTTTGTGGTGTTTTCCTTCGTGTGTGAAGGAAGACCTGGTGGGATCCAGGGTGCTGTTTCCCTTCGGTTGTGAAGGAAGACCTGGTGGGATCCAAGGTGCTGTTTCCCTTTTGTTGTGAAGGAAGACCTGGTGGGATCTAGGGTGTTGTTTCCCTTCGGTTGTGAAGGAAGACCTGGTGAGGTATCCAGGGTGTGGTTTTTCCCTTCTGGTGTGAAGGAAGACCAGCTGTGCTGGGTGTTGTTGTGTCCATAGGGGGACTGTACCCGAGTTAGTGAAAACCTGAGTTGTTGCTCAGGGACTGGACGTAGGACTCCTAAGGAAAGGAGGTCCGAACTAGGATAATTCTTTGCATTGTGTGATTGATTCTTTGTGAGTTTGTTGTTCATACTAACCGTTACTAACCAACTCCGAAGATTGTTTTTGTGTATACTTTTACGTACAGGTGTCACCTAGATAGATTTTTTAAAGATCCATTCACCCCCCCTCTGGGCTAGTCAACCGGACAACACAACAGGATTCTGTTCTTCCTCTCAGCAACTCCATTTTGCTGTGGTGTCCTTGGTGCTGAGAAATTTTGCTCTATGCCTTGATCATCACAGAAATTTGCAAATCTTTCATTTTGAAACTCTCTTCCATGGTCTGATCAGATTCCAACATTGCTAAACTTCTTGTCTTTCTGTATCTTTTTACTGAAGCTTACAAAGTTCTCAAAAGTGTCATCTTTATGATCCAAGAATGATACCCATGTGAATCTAGAGTAATCATCTACTATAACAAATCCATATTGCTTTCCTCCTAGATTGGTGGTCCTCATTGGCCCAAATAAGTCCATGTGAAGGAGTTTTAAAGGTTTAGAGGTGGTTACCACAGTCTTCGACTTAAATGAACTCTTGGTATGCTTTCCTTTCACACATGATCTGCAGACACCATTTATTTTTGTGCTTACTTTTGGTAGACCTTCCACCAAGCTTCTCTTGATCAGCTTTCTCATGCCATCCAAACTGCAGTGTCCCAATCTTCTGTGCCACAGCTCGGTTGACTGTTCTTTGCTTGCTGCTAAGCAGATATCTTGATCTTTCAGTTCTTCAAGGTAAATCACATATAGGTTCTTTTCTCTGTTGGCTTCAAAGATGACTGCTCCATCCTTCATGATACTACACTTGGATTCTTGAAATCTGATCTGATGTCCCTTGTCGCATAGCTGGCTGATGCTGATGAGGTTGTGCTTCAGTCCTCTAACACATAAGACATCTTCAATAACTGATTTGCCTTTGCTGCTCACTGATCCGCTGCCTATCACAGTCCCTTTTCCATTATCTCCATAGGTGACTGTGCCTTCTTCAGCTTCTAAATGGGTAAACAGCCTTCTGTTTCCTGACATATGCCTTGAGCATCCGCTATCCAAGTACCACTTGGATGCCCGAGGGTTTTCCTGAAATGAAAACATCAAGCTTTAGGTACCCAAGTTCTTTTGGGTCCTGGTTGGTTAGTGTCATCAATTTTCCTTTTTATTATCCATTTTTTGTGTTTGGTTGGACAAGTTATTTTACTGTGACCTAGTCTGTTGCAATGACTACAACATGTTGTTTTAGTTGCCCTTTCATACAGAACATACTTAAAGTTTGATTTATATGAAGTATCTTGTTCAGCTACAAATTTTGGAGTAGGATACGTTTTAGGGTATATTATTGTGTCTTCATTATCTGGGGGTGTATAGCCTAATCCTTGTTTTCTTTTTCCTGACCGTCTAACACCTTTTAGTATTAAGGAATTTTTCCCATTGGTGAATTTTTCTAATGTGTTCATCTGAACTTTCTTATTTTTCTAATTATGTTATCTGTTTGTTTTTATCTTTTAGATTTTCGCATAGTAACTCATTTCTCCTCTTAAGTTCATTAACCTGTTTCTCTAGTTGTTCATTTTCTGATTTTAAATCTGAATTAGTATTCTCTAGACATTCAATATTTTTCTTACTAGCTTTTAGTAATTTAGATACTTCTCTATATTTACTATAAAGCTCATTGAAAGCTTCTTCTAAATCATCCGAATCAGAATCATTACAGGAATCAAAAGATGAGTCAGAAGTTACATTTTCTTCTGTGTTGGCCATGAAAGCCAAGTTAGCTTCTTCTTCTTCCTCGCTACTCGAGCTTGACTCGCTGTTCGAGTCGCTACTGTTATCCCAAGCCGCTGCCATAGCTTTCTTCTTGAATCTTCTTGGTTTTCTTGAACTTTCCTTCTTTCTGTATTCTGATTTCTTGAGCTTCGGACACTCTGTCTTGATGTGTCCGGGCTTCTTACACTCGTAGCAGATGGGCTCACCTTTCTTTGAGTCCTTTACCTCTAGCTTCTTAAAGTCCTTATTTTTCTTGAAATATCTTCTACCAGACTGAAACTTCTTCTTTTTGGCTAAGATTCGTTGTAGCCTCCTAGACAGCATTGCTTCTTCATCTTCGCTGTCTTCATTGCTTTCATTGTTATCTGAAAATTCTTCTGACGTGTTTTCTTCAGCTTTGAGAGCATTTGAGTGTTTCTTCTTGCTCGAAGACTCTCCCAGTCTCTCCATGTTGATTTCATGGGCCATAAGGGACCCAATGAGTTTCTCTAATGACATTCTCTTTAAGTCATTAGCTTCTTCTATCACTGTTACTTTGGGAGTCCAAGATGATGGTAGAGATCTTAGAATGTTTCTTACCATATATCCCATTTCATAGTTTTTGCCAAGACCTGCCAGACCATTTGTAATGTCGGTGAATCTACTGAACATTTGTGTAATCGTTTCCCTTGACTGCATCTGGAACCTCTCGTACTGAGTCACCAAGATATCTATTCTGGTTTCTTTTACTTTGTCTGTGCCTTCATATGTGATCCTTAACTTCTCCCACATTTCCATCGCAGATTTGCAGGCTGAAACTCTATTGAACTCCTTCTTACCGAGGGCACAACATAGTATGCTTTTGGCTTTGTAGTTTAGAGAAATCTTCTTTCTATCATCGTCAGTCCATTTGTCTTTTTCGTTGGCGACTAGAAGGTCTCCTTCTTCTACAATTGACCCGATTTGAAAGTCGAAGCCTTGTAGGAAGTATTCCATTCTTGTTTTCCAGTAGGTGTAATCTTCTCCATCGAATAGAGGTGGCCTGTTGACCGACTGGCCTTCAGAGTGACCTTGGGCTACCATTTAATCTTTTCTCTTCAGATCGTTGGTTCTTCTTCTTTGTCGAAGAGACTAGCTCTGATACCACCTGTTGCCCAGCTAACTAGCCTAGAGGGGGGGGGGTGAATGGGATATTAAAATTAATGAGTACCTAAAACCTGTTCACAGAATAGTCACAAAAACACACTTCACAGATTGTTAGTGTTAGTGAGGGAAAAATAAAACACACAAAAGCAATCACACAACACAGAGAATTATCCTGGTTCGGATCTCCTCTCCTTAGGAGTCCTACATCCAGCCCCTAAGCAATATCTCAAGATTTTATTAACAAGGGTATAGTCCCCCTTAAGGACACTACAACACCCAGCACCCCAGCTGGTCTTCCTTCACACGAAGGGAACAACACCTTGGAACCCACCAGGTCTTCCTTCTATCCGAAGGGAATAACACCCTGGATACCACCAGGTCTTCCTTCTACCCGAAGGGAATAACACCTTGGAACCCACCAGGTCTTCCTTCTATCCGAAGGGAATAACACCCTGGATACCACCAGGTCTTCCTTCACACTGAAGGGAACAACACAAGAAAAGGTTCAGAGATGAAGCCCCTAGATCAAGCTTATAGAACACTACTTGATCTGAAGCTAAGAACTGAGAAGGAAAATATCTACAGCAAAGAACTCTTCTCAGAACAAAAGGCTCTCTCACAGATCTACACTTAGCACATAGAGCAAGAGCTAGAACATATGGGAATTTTTGCTTAGTTCTAGGAAGGCTTGCAGAAGGTTATAAGCGATGATCACTTCATTCTCTTTGTTACTTTTTTTTTCTGTGTACAACTTCAGGAGCTTCATTCTTCTATATATATCACTCTTTTGAAATTTGAACGTTGAAGTGTCCGTTGTCTCTAAGTTCTAGTTTACGTTAGACTGCATGGTCATGTAGAGCTTCCCGTTCAACGGTCTTCATGCACGCACAAAGAGAAGATCTTCTAAGGTATCCTTTGGCTTCTAATTTGTCCAACATTGTATGACGAATGTTGTCAGAAACCCGCACATATTAAATGCTAAACAACAGACAACTAGACTGTCTCTTATTGTCAGTCAACGTTAGATTGATTTTATACAAATGTAGAAGTTCCATTCTGTTCTACTAAAAAGATGTTTACAGAATAAGCATGAGAATAGAAGATATTGTCTGCATGCATGCAGTGATACGTTCAGTCTCCATAAATGTACAGCTGACAGAAAGATATGCGTGAAGACTTTGACTTTTCAATGTTATTAAAAAATTAGCTCGAAAATCAAATCGTTATAATCCATGAAATCGTTATATGCATGACTTATGAAATCATTATGCAAATGAGTTGATATTCATGTAAATCGTTGTGTACTCATAAGCAAACCGATGCACATATAAATCGTTATGCATTAATAACCAAATCGTTGTAGAGACAAATCGTTGTGATTCCATAAGCAAATCGTTATGCACAAGTTGTTATAATCAAATTGTAAAAGACAATGTGAATGAATCGTTATTTTCTGTATCGAATCGTTACAGCGACCAAGTCGTTATGTAACTTGATGAATCGTTACAGTAATAGAGTCGTTATGTAACTTATCGAATCGTTATAAGAGTAAATCGTTATGACGATATAGGCAAATCGTTGTGAAGCAAATCGTTGTTCTTCACTTAAGAAATCGATGTGATACCAAATCATTATGATCACTTAAGAAATCGTTCTGATCATTTAAGAAATCATTACAATCACTAAATAAATCGTTACGAGAGCAAATCGTTACGATTATTAAGGAATCATTGCAGAAAGCAAATCATTGTGATTACTTAACGAATCGTTGTGAGGGCAAATCATTGCGATCACTTAACGAATCGTTGCGAGAGAAAATCGTTATGATCACTTAAGAAATCGTTACGAGAGCAAATCGTTATGATCACTTAAGAAATTGTTACGAGAGCAAGTAGTTGTGATCACTTAACAAATCGTTATGATCACTTAAGAAATCGATGTGAGACCGAATCATTATGATCACTTAACGAATCGTTATGAAAGTAAATCGTTATGAATACTTAGCAAACCGTTACAATCACTTAACGAATCGTTGTGAGGGCAAATCATTGCGATCACTTACCGAATCGTTATGGAAGCAAATCGTTATGAATACTTAGCAAATTGTTACGATCACTTAACGAATCGTTGTGAGGGCAAATCATTGTGATCACTTACCGAATCGTTATGGAAGCAAATCGTTATGAATACTTAGCAAATCGTTACAATGACTTAACGAATCGTTGTGAGGGCAAATCATTACGATCACTTACCGAATCGTTATGGAAGCAAATCATTACAGCTCTACTGAAATCGATGTAGCATAGAGAAAATCGATGTGGACTTAGATAGATTTCATGCTTTGAAACAAAATTGCTACAGTAGGAATAATGCTTACCATTTGGCGTGATTTTCCTTGTTTTATTTCCTGTGCTCAAGACTTGTAGAAAATTCATTAGATTAAACTTTATATAGTTTTGTTAATAATCAAAATAGATATGTAATTAATTTAAATTACATGGGGATAAACTGATCATCAATAATTATATTACATGACTCAATTAAAATTAAAATGAATATGAAATCTCTAAACTACCTAGAGCCCTTATATCTAAGATATCCCTCAAAGTAAAGCTCTTCAAATTTCAACAAGGCTCATTGGATCTTGAACTGAATCTTTTAAATCTTCACTTAGATTTTCCAAAAAATATGGGTAGATTTTAATAAGTTCATAACTCAATAGAATAATTTGTGGTTCCCTTAAGCATGTTAGCTATATACTGATCTTTCAATCATTGTGCTAACACATAATTAAATTAGAATGAAACATAACATAATGAAAAACATGACTGCATACTCTTGAAAATGATTGCATATTTTAAAAAGAGGTCAAATATTTTACAAATGCTCGCATATAGAAAATAATGGTCAAATAGTGCGAACATACTCAAATACAAAGAAAATTGATTGAAAATAATATACAAGTAATTGAAAACATTTTTGAATATCTAAAAACATTATTTGAGTAACTGAAATATTATTTGAGTAATTGAAAATATTATTTGAATAACTAGATATTTGAAGGCATTATTAGTACTTTAGTATAGTGACCAAAAACTTTGGCACAATGATCAAATCTTCAGTCAAGTGATTAAAGTAATTTGGTCAAGTGATCCTATACTTTGGTAAAATAATTGAATATATAAAATAGTGATAGAATACTTTAATAAAATATTTAAATACATACAACAATGACTATATAAAACAATGATAGGATATTTTAGTGGATTAATGGACTTCTTTATTGGATAAATTGATGATTTGAGTATATATGATTGTTGATGTCGATACTCTTTTATATTTTGTTAAGTTAGGAAGTTCCCACCATCATGTTCTATTTTGGAAAAAAGAATAGATTGGGATGTGACAACGATTGGTATTAGAGAATAGGATGACTAATAGGCTTTTAAGGACTATTTGGATTGAGATTTATGTTGTAATGTTATATATTTAAGTTGGTACTAAGATAAGTATCAAGATGGTTACCTTAGGCTATGTTTAGAAACTAATTAGGCTTTTGGTTGAATGTATAGTTTATGGCCAGATATAGGAGCCAAGAGAATGAGAATCCAATAGTTGATCTCGTGGGAACGAAGATATTCACTTCATAGAGACTTAGACAAATTAATTAGGAGTTTCTAACTATAACATAGAGGTCCTTATTGTAACATGACTCAATGTATACTGTAACAGAGGATAACATTTATTTTAATGAGTTACGGCTCTGTCAGAGACTAGAAAATAAGTTAAACATCTGATAGGGACTCCTAATTAATTTACCCTAGAGAATTTGGTACATTTATGAGAACTTTTCGTAATATAGTGCATGCTATGTAGCCTAAACTGCATTGTAAGTACATGAGCACATAACAAAAACATATTTACTGGAGAAGTTTAAGAAGATGGATCACTCATCTTTGGGGAGAGAGTAAAGATCTATTGAGTGTCTTAAGAAGAATAAAATAAATATAACAACCTTCATGTTAGAGGAAAAGATGATATCCGGTGGAATTTAGTATTCAAGACCCAATTTGCTAGATTTAGAAGGGCCTATATCTTGGGTTGACTTGATGTTGAACAGAAGTATTCTCCAACTCATGTGTATGATGCTAAGAATCTAGAATTTATAAATAGATCTTTATCTAAACTAACATATATTGAAAATTAATTTATAGAACTAGCAGACAAAAAATTTAATTATAAAAGTTGCAAAGATTTGACTTTTGAAGTCCACATGGCAACAATTTGCCACGGAAGCACCATGTTGGCACACAACCATGCATCTCTTTCCCCTTTATCTCTCTATCTCTATTGGAAACCCACCCCCAGTGCTAGACGCCTAAAGATTACAACCAGAGAGAGAGAGAGAGGTAGGTGTCAACACTGGTATTCACACATACCCAAGAAGGCATTCGTACTGACAGTCGACAAGGGGTCTCATAGTGGAGGACATTGCAATGTCGGAATTAGGAAGTTGCTTCTGCGTGGACAGTGACATCGATCGACTACATTGCAGAAGAAGAAGGCAAAAGCTAAGGGAAGGGCATAAGTAAGGCAGAGAGGCATGGATTGGGGGGGTAGGAGGCTCGGGGGATTAGAGAGTGGGCTAGGGAGTTGTTGGAGGGAAATGCATCTAGGATTTATGGGTTGGGGGCCCTAAGATATGAGAGAGAGAGAGAGAGAGAGAGAGAGAGAGAGAGAGAGAGAGAGAGAGAGAGAGAGAGATATCTATGATCCCTCTCCTTGTCCTCTCTAAGATAAAATTAACTAATTTTTATTGACGATCAGGCAATATGTTTAAAGAGTCAATGAAATTTTTGGTCAGTACAATCTCTCTATCAGAAATAGAGGCATCGAAAATCTTGTAAGACCTCTGTAATCACCAATTCTAAGATTATAAGAAAATCTTGTGGTACTAGCTATTAGAGTGAGAGTACTCACATGCCATTAACTTCTTCCTTTCGACCTCGGCATTTGAGTCCCCAAGGGTTGAGGACAAATCACAATGCTGACTTGATCATAAGGTTTCACAAACTGCTATTTATGTTTTCCAATGCTCATCAAATATGTTCCTCTCCACTAATCACAATAAGAGGAAGTCTTGGTGCACACCCCATGAGGGGTGTACGCGCACACCAGGGTGTCATTGGGTGCCCATCACCTTGATGTGATGGGACACCCAATCATTCATGGGTGTGTGCGCACACCCGTGAGCTCTTGAAGTGCACCAAGACTTCCTCTCACAATAAAGATAGAGTGGGAGTGACACTAAGGGAACCCCCTTTAGCATTGGGAGGGAGAGAGAGAGAGAGAGAGAAGGGGGGGGGGAGGGTGAGGGTGTAGTAAATAGATTATTAAGAAAAATAAAATAAAATATATAATTTATTTTTTAAAAGAATAAATAAAATCTAATAAGTAAAATATGATAATGAGTTTAAATAATGGTCCATTAAAAAATTAATAGGCCAAAGAGAACATAAAATAATAATAAAATAAAAAATCTTATTAAATTTGTAATATCCAATATATGTTAAATAAATTGAGCTAAATTAACTTAAATACATTAGATAACTATAAAAATTCATGTCCAATCGCTACCCTAACTTGGGGAGCACGTCTCCCATGTGAATTCAACTCTAATTGGAGTTGAAAAGCTTAAAAGGTAGAGATAAACCCTGAAAAATCAAAATTAAAGAAGTTAGAATAGTGTCACGTCCTAGTAAAATTCCATTTACCGAATATGACAGATATTAAACACGACAAGTAACATAAGGTTTGCTCATAAACAACTAGATTTGCGGAAATTATTACATAATACTCATCATTATAGTCTAAATGAGGAGCAAGCAAAAGTAGACTGTAACTTTATTACATTCCCACTTATCTACAAGAAAACAAGAGATGACAGCACTTCTTTGCATAGGGTGGTCCACTCGGCACACAAGACCCCTTAAGCTTCCTCTTCATTTGGTTCACCTGAAAATGGTAAATTGAATGAGCTAACTAGCCTAGTAGAATTCAACTTCTTTAATTCAAAAGGATTCAGATGTATATATTCAAGGTAAGAACAATAATAGATTGCTAGCACTGAGTGTTTCAAGTTAATAAACAAGCGAGACAATTCGATAACGCGTAATGAACAAGAACAGTTGAGAAGCAAGATCAATAACTTAGGTTGATTCTTGAATTCAGAATCAAACACATTTTCACACACACAAGCATGAAGTGATGACTAATCATACACGAATTGATGTATGCCAACATCCACGATGTCCTTATCACCCCGCGCGGCCACTGATGAATTCGGGCGCTCCCCCCAGGACTGAACCAACCCTTATTTGCCAGGCATAATTCTTAAATGAGTCCAAGACTCACAAATTGTCATCATCACACACTCATCACTGTAATGAGTCAAGGATAGACAAGGGTTCATTCAAAGTTTACACACAAGAGTGAAGGAACTCTGTTTCCTTATTGATTTCAGAAATTGATAATCTTTCAAGGTGAATTTTGTTCGGAACTTTTGGAGAAATGATTCATGGTACAAAGAAGGGTAACATGACTAGTTTTAGTAGGTGTTTAGGGGGTAAAAGCCACAAGACTTAGGTGGACTATTAGTGGAACAATTGGGTAAGATTTGCAGCAAGGAATGGAGCAAAACAGGTGATGGAAACATGACCCTGCCAGTACCTGTCGACAGGCAGAAGCTTGCTGTCGACAGGGGCTGGTTTCCAGAGACAGAACTTCAGTTCTGTATGCATCTGTCGACAGCCAGTAATGGGGCTGTCGACAGCCACACACAGGTGGTGATTTCTGGGTTCTGGAATGAGGATCCTGTCGACAAGCAGAAGGTTGTATGTCGACAGATTCAGTGTAAACTTTCAAAAATCGATTCAAATCGACTAGAAATTGTACTAACAAGCTCTTCTATCATTCCTAACATGATTAGGACTTTGAACAGGTATGATTTCAGTTTTATAACTCAATGTGACATGACAAGAAGATGGAAGAAAGATCATGGAATATAAATCACATGGATGATTAGCAAGAAATTAAGCTCAAGGGAAATTGAATGGGAAAGCACTTCTCTTAGAACTCTCTTCTCTTTTTCCATTAATCACTTATCAAGTACACTCACTTGAGACCTCCATGGCCTCTCAATGAATCAATCTCACAAAGGAGAAAGAACCGTTATGGTTCCGTCTATACTACACAGGAAAATTGATATGATTTCAGATTTGAGACATGTTGGGAATGAAAAAGAAATGATGGGTGATCTCCTATAATCAAACACAAATTTAGTCATGATGATGGTTCAATTCTTGGCAGGGAACCACTTTCCAAATCTGGAAAATAGCACACACGTGGTAAGGGATCACTTTACATTACCTAAACTATGTTGAAATGTAAGATGAATAGGTGAAGAGTAGGAAGAGAATCCTACCTCTATGACTAGCACAACCTTCTCCTGACGTTAAATTTCCCAAGAGCCCAACGTAAAGCAGCTGAGGAAGTAGCCAACAGTAAGGAGAGAGTAGTTGAATCCTCCCAGGTCTGCTTCGCCAGCTTCACAACATCCCCTGTAGCAGCTCCAGCGCCAGCTCGAGCAAGGATAAGGGTTGCAAACACAAGGACACTAGTTCCAGCTACGTATCTAACTCAAGAATTGTGCAAACACAGCAGCAGCATAACAGTGGAAAGGTTCAGAAAGATAGGTACGAAGGATATTGGGGTGTATTTATAACCCCAAAGGTCTCCATGCATCGCAACACGTCGATGGTTAATGTGTCATGGTAAAAACCATGGGCTTTTACCATGTGACACGGGTTACATGCATAACCCACAAGTTACAGCTGAGGGGTTAACGTGGTAAGCTCCTACCAAGGTGTTTTGGCGTTCTCAACACCCAACACGTAAGCATCACAAAAATTCCAAGAAAATCCAACTGTAATTGGCTCAAAATTCAACTGGTCCAATTGTCCACATTGTTATATATGTAAACGATGTCCGTTTGCATTAAGATTTTAACCATAGGCTAATATGATGGTTTTTCTAATTATGGTCATTTTTATTTAATTTTTAGATTTTTTATTTTACACTAGATGAAAAATCACTTGAAAAATGATCGCGTCGACTTATCCTCGAAACCCGCATGCCGAAAAATTTGAATATTTATATTTCTGAGATCTCCACATTTTTCTGAAAATTATAGTGTTCTCAGATTTTTATTTCATTGTCGTTTTCCAGTGTCGTCCTGTGGAAGCGCACACCTCTGTGTACGACACTGGGGTAACATACGTTACTACTAATTAATCCCAAAATCTAATTATCTCAATTTAATAACAATCCTAATATATAATAACCACATTATTCATATTTTCTTAACACTTTAAATTTTTGAGGCGTTACAGGTAGGACTCCTAAAGCCCTATCTCTACAAATAAACCCTCAAATCTCTCTTTGGCTGACCTAGAAACATTGCTGTGGAGATTTTAGACGAGGAGGGAGGCTGCTGGAGGGAGAAATCAAGGAAGAAATTCTAGTTCTTCATGTTCTTCCCATTTCCAAGCCCTAGATTTTAATTACATCCAAAGATAGATGTTCTATAGGGTCAACCTCTAATTGAACATGTCAATCATTAGTTCTCCATGTATAGATTAAGAATATATTTTTTCCAATTTTTCTTGCACAATTTACATGTATTAAGCATTTTGACATGGGCTATATAGTCTTAAAGTTTGATCTTAAAAAGTTTTAAAGATGGGTAAGTATCAAGATGTTTTTAGGTGCGTACACATGTTTAGAAGAGTTTCTACATGTTTTTGCTCTTTAATATGCCTTGTATATTAGATTTGATCGCCGACGTTTGAAAGCTGTTGGAGTTTGGCATCTTTGTCTAAACATGGTGGAGAGTTGTCGACCGCCTCTTGATTGCGATCGTACTATACGATGCGTTCAGAAGGTGCTCTCCCTGACCCGCGTTCAGATGAAACCCATCCATATGACCGCGATCACACTATTTTTACAGAAAACTGTCTTTTTTGAAATCAACACTCTGCATTATTAAGATATGTTAACAAATAATTGTTTTTGTCTTGAATATGCTCAAAAGTGATTAATTATAAATTAAGATGATTAATCTCATAAGTTATGCATGTATGATTTACTCTCTTAATTCTCTCTCATGTATATGTCCTTTCTATCTCTTGATTGTTACCACTTGTCTCTTAACTTATATAACTTTGTTCCTTATCTAATTCTTTGTGATAATCCATTGATTGATGACTTTTCCCTATTTACATGCCACCTTTACTTTATTTATTAAGGAGAATTACCGATCAATTCCTACTTTTGAGGGACTTATTTTTAGGTCCTTTATTTACATACTTTTTTTTTTTTAAGCCAGAGAAGGCTAACTTTTATTGATATAAAGAGAGATTATATAAAACCAGACAGAAGACTTATTTTTAGGTCCTTTACTTACATACTTTTTTAAAAGAGATAATTAAGTATGTAACTACATAATTTTCTAAAGGAGTCAGAGACCTAAAAATAAATTTCTCAAAAGTAAGAACTGATTGTTAATTCTCCCTATTTATTATTGCCCAATGATATATGATGATATAGATTTATCGTTACCTTTTTACCACTCCCTTGGTCATGGATTCCATTACAGTCATCGAGCAATGTTTATGTTACACCCCTTGGTGAACGTTAAAACCCTCCATCAGATACTTCTTCTTTCGGATTAGAACTACTTTAGTGAGACTTCTAAAAGTCTTTGTGAGCCTCAGATGTCCTTTAGGATGTCTAGCTGGTTAAGCCAAAAGCCTGTAGCTTATTGGATTTGTGCCCAACCGTTAAAGGCTTGTTTTTACTAGAATTTTTTAAGTTTTTGTGACTGTGGAAAAATGCACCTTGGGTCATGGCTATGTTTATAACGTGCCCTATATCCCCACCCGACTTTCTCTAAGTGAATGTGCTTTGCACCCTAACTGCCTTCATATATTGATCATTGTCATGCCCACATTCTCACCGGTACTGCCAATGACCTATGTACGCTATGCAGACTCTTTCCTATACATGCATGGAGTTAAGACCTAATTGTTGTGTGTCTGTTCTACTGAACCCCCTTCTCTTTGGCTATCGATCTCATTCCCTATTTCATATATGTCGTGCTTACTTGACTTGAAACTCTCGGCCATAAGTATGAAAATATTTTCAAAGAAAAAATGATTATTCTATAAGGGACTTTGGTCCATCTTTTTAAAAAAGTATGGAAATCTATTATGTAAGAATGTTTGTGCACATGAGAACCCCGTCTGGTCCTAGGAGGAGCACTCAAAATACTCATAACCGCAAAAGTAATTGACTTGAGGTATCTAGCATTACACCGATAAGCTAGTGTGATAAGTTATGATATGATATGATATGTTATGTTATATGGGCACTCTGTATGATCATTTGATATTTCTTGTCGCTATACTCGTTGTGATATTATGAACATTTAAATCCCATTATTTTTACTTTATTCTCGACTCTTACTAAGTTATATGCCTGTTGATTCTTCAGCTTGCTACATGTTCATTGCATATTCATTTTGCATGTTAAAATGTTAAGTACGTAAAGCGTTTCCTAGCTATAAGATATAAATCCTAATTAGCAATTTCTTCAGTCAATTTTGTCTATATTTTTCAAGTAATTTAGACGACAATATACACAACAATGGGGATGGCCAAAAGTGAAGAGTGACCTGGCGTCAACTTAGTGGAGTTACCGTAGAGTTTCTAGTATAGTTAGATTGACTTTAATTTCCTTCCACTGTAAAGTATCATATTGGGCCCTAATTGTTGGCTATGCTGTTATGATTAGTAGTTGTAATAAAACTTAGAGATTTTATCAATAAAATTAAGAGTTTAGTACTATTTCATTGTTATCCTTTGTATTTAATTTGTTCTGAATGTCACGATTAATTGAAATACATGTATCTACTTGTGTTCTGATATTTCTAATTCGGAGTGTGATAGGGGGTGTGGCAGGAGGGCAATCATGGGGGCTCACAATGGGCATCGAAGAGGAGAAGTCACTGGTCATCAAATTGCCTTGGTAGCCTGTGTGGCAAGCTACTGCCAATGCAGCCATTGACTAGTCAAAAGAGTCATACTTCAAAAATAAAATCTTAAGAGTGTTACTTTAATAATTTAATATTTAAAGTATGTTAGTTTAGGGGAAAAAACCTTTTATAAAACTAGTTCAAGAAAATATGTCTGTGATTGAATATGAAATTGAGTTTGTAGAGTTTGAGAGATATGACCCTCAATTCTTTAGCGTTGAAGAGAAGCAAACTAATAAGTTTGTGAATAAACTAAATATGACAATCAAGGGGTGGGTGGGACCATTTAGGCACACTACCATGGTTGAAGGATTGGAGACTACTCAAGACTCTCTCAATTTTTGGAGGAATATGAGAAGATGGAGAAAAAAAAATACATGTTTATGACAAGAGGAAAGATTTTAGCAGAAGAAAGATAGGACTGAAATCTGAAAAGCAATTTCAATTTTTGGAGTATCCAGTTAACCCTCATTGTAAGAAGAAACATGGAGAAATAGACTGTTGAAAGAAGACAGGAAATCATTTTAGCTATGGAAGAGTTAGTCACATGATCTGAGAATGTCCCAAGTAAGGTGACATACCTGACACAAGAAAAGGTACCAAGCTATAAAAGTGAAAAGGTTGGATTTTCCTACCTAGATTTATTTAAACCCATGATCTTATTCGGTTATCGTAGTTATCCTTGCAGTAAAATTTTCGATGTCATTTTTCTAGAAACAAAATACTTTAGGAATTGTATTCAGAATGACTTCAATATTTACATTTACTGCAATATTTTTAGAAAACCCATAAAGTTGAATTTGCATAACGTTTATGTTTGCATTTAATACTGGAAACCTGAAAATAAATTTGAGACTAGACAAATTTTGTCAATGTAGATTAGGGTTAAACATGATTTGGTCTAGTTCCATGTAGATCAGTGTCAACCCAAAATCGATTCAGCTTTGGAACCAAATCTAAGTCCATGTTAACTGAACCAATTCTGTTTGATTCAATTTGGTCCATAGTTTGCGCCTTTTGGACTTTGAGATGTTAGTTTTTGTTAATTTTAGAGCTATTGGGTGGACGTAAGTTTTTAGACTTATCTTATTATTTTGGCTATAGAATTTTTAATCTTCGACAAGTTGATATTTATGAATTAATCTCATGAATTTAGAGGGCTAAAATTTCAAATAAAAAATAAAAAATAAAAGAAATAAAGATTTAGCACAACTAATTGATAATTAATTAAATATATGTCAGTGGACAAGAGAATAACACACTTATAAACCAGAGCAAGTTCACGTCATACAACTTTGTTCAACTAGAGAGCTAGAAAGTGGAAATCTCACATTCAAAAAAGAAAAACAGAAAATAGAGAGCTAGAAACCACGTAAGACATCATCTAATAGCACAATATTTATCTTTTTTTTTTCCTAAAAAGTTGTCCTCCGAATAGAATCTATTTTTAAAATTTATCCACCTACCTATGTACATGAAGCCAAATTGACATATTTCACAATCAAATTAATTTCCGACAACATTATTTCTTTGTGCCCAAAACCTATAGAAGGAAAGCAAAATCATATCGACGATTAGAGAGTAGTGAGGAAAACTGTGAGAAGAAGACCAGGGCAAAATATCAGGGAGGAAAAGAAAAATAGTGAAAGAAGAAACCAATGAAGAAAACAAGGATAATAAAACTTTTGTGATTGAAAGTTTAGAATCAAGAAGCTGATAAATAGATGACTAATAGAGATGATCCATTATGATATCCTAAATTTTAAGAAAGAAATATTTGCAATTCAATAGGATAGCCCAAAAATATATATCACATTCATAATACGCAATTCTGTTCGTTTTAAATGTAAGAAGAAGGAATGAATGGGCAGCTTTTTGTTGGAGATCGGATCGACAGCCCTCTCGCACATGACTCACACGTAGAGATCAGATGAGAGATTAAAGAAGAGAGAAGAAGAACACAAGAACACCAAATTTTACGTGGTTCGGAGGCAACGCCTTCCTACGTCCACGACCACAGCAGCGATTCCATACTATATGTCAGGAACATCACAGTATAAGGAGAATCCGCCCCACTTTATATACTGGGAGGTTAGGGTGCCATAATCGAGAATTACAAGGACAATAATGCCCTTAACTCAGAAACGCAGAGTCGTCTGTCCTGGGGTGCATCGACCTTACTCATGGGTGTGTCGACCTTATATTTATGGGTGTGTCGACACACCTCAAGCTGTGTCGACTTGATGTCGACAGTGTGTCGACAAACTCACAACTTGTAAATCAAATTTAGCTTCCGGGGGTGCTGCCTCCGGAGACCCCCGCAGGAGGCGCTACCCCCCTTGACCCCCCCTATTCGCGACTCCGAACCAGTCCACTTTGAGAGTTCAGGCTCCACACTCTAATACTTTCTTAGCATGAGATATCCTTGCTGGCCATTCATCTTTTCTTCTGGTTACATTTATAGAAATAGTGAAAATTAAAAACAGTGCAAAACCCTAGTGAAAAATTATTGAGAAAAATAGTTAAAATTAAAACAATATGAAAAACAATGCAAAAGACCACTGAAAAAACAGTGGAAAAAACAACGGGAAAACAGATGGTAATAAAAATTAGTGCAAAAATCTAGTGAAGGAATTATTAAAAAAAGAGCCGTGATTGCTGTCCGTCTGCGCGCCGAAGCCAGTGTGGACGGGTGGGTCGTCTTTACACAGAGACCCGCAACTCTCGAGGGTGCGGAGCCCTCCTATCTTCTGTATACGGATGGCTTACCCATCCTCGTTGGCTTCGCCGTGCGAACGAGCGAGATTCATTTCCCTTAAAAAATAGAGAAGATAAAAATCAGTGTAAAAATTTAGTAAACAATCACTGAATAAAACAAAATCACCGTCACCAAAACCCAACTCTTGTTGGTGTTGGCTGCATAAATATCGTCCAAATTATTTTACTTCAAATGGTTAAGTTTGAATTTTGTTGGTCAAACATTGAACCAATCCATTTAAGAATCATGCGATTCGGTTCAATTCATTGACACAAATTATTAATCTTTAAACTAAATTAAACTGAAAATTTTTAATTTAGTTCGATTCAGTTGCTCAAATTAAACCAAGAAATAAACGGTACTCCTCACGTAGACAAGAAAATGAGTAAGATAAGAAATGGTTATTGTAAGACAGCTCTTGCAATAAAGCTGAGTAGGATTCTCGGTTGAGAGAGAGAGAGAGAGAAAAAAAGGTATTTGTCAGACTCTCTTAATCAATAAAATTATTTTAAAATAATTTATATCAATTTTAGAATAAAACTTTTTATAAAAATTATGCTTCTGAAATAAACATATAATGTCAAAGCTGTGATGGGGAGCATGCCAAAATTAATAAATGGTCGCAGATGACTAGACTAGATGACCTCATTTGATTTCCCTTTTTAGTTTAAGGAAACAAAAATGGGAGTGTTGGGTTGGGAGCATTGGCAGATAGATGGGAGTAGGAAATTAGGTCCGGCTGTCCACGAACCCTAATTTGTCTCCCATGTACGTGTATTTTGAGTTAGGCCGCCAACATACATGTAATTAAAAGTCCCATGTACTCGTCGACAAAGATGGCAGTCGTCTTTTCTTTTGTCTTGAGATTAGTGTCCCAACACAAGAGTGAAGATGGCGGGGGCAAGAATGATAAGTCAAAGATCGGGAACGGAATTCTAAGAATGGAGATTAAAAAAAAAACATTATTACGTACGGCATCCGTTCGGGTCGCGTTGTAGCGAGCTACTAATTACCGCAGGCTCTACGGTATTATACTGTCTTCGAGAATATTCGTACACTTATACAGAGGTCAGAAAATATCATCTGATCTACGTAATTTTGAAATTTATTGGAGATATGACGAAGCAGAAGACTTACAAGCTGAGAAGGCACAAAAGCGATTAAGAGGCCAGGGATTAAGGTGTTTGGAAAAAAATCTCGTCAAAGAGAGTGGAAACGAAAGAGAGCGGGCAGGCTTTTGGTCATTCGCGCGAGTGTGCATACCTCGTTCGTTAGGTTTGTTTATGGGGATCAGTGAGGATCTCTGCTTATCTCTATGAACCTCTCCGGTACTCTTTGGATATATAATGAGGCTCTTGGACTAGAGATATCAACGGGTCGGATACAGTGCGGATAATAAATTATTTGTTTCTTTATCCGTTAAGGAAGTACTGTATTTATTTAATATTCGTTAAGAATTCGAATAATGATATATCTGCACCCCGTTTTAACACCACAAGAAAAAGCGCCGTTATCGACAGAATTTTCTGACGGACATACATCCGTCGGAAAAGCTGTCTTTAATATCAGTCGGGTATTCCGACAGACTATATTCTGTCGGAAAATCCGTCGATATTTCCGACGGAATATTTTCGTCGGACAATTCCGTCGGTAGGATTGACGGATTTGTCGACGGAAATATGTTCCGTCGGAAAAGCCAAAATTTCACCCCCCCACCTAGCCTTTCGCACCCCCCGTGCTCTCCGTGCTCTCTCTCTCTCTCTCTCTCTCTCTCTCTCTCTCTCTCTCTCTCTCTCTCTCTCTCTCTCTCTCTTCGGTTCTCTCTCTCTCGCTCGTCTCCAGCGCTCTCTCTCTCTCTCATCTCCGACGTACGTGTGCCGCCGCGCTGCCGCTGCCTTCGCGACCCTGCACCGCCACCACTACCCGCGACCCCAGCCCGCGCCGCCGCCGCTACCGACCACCCGCTCGCGTCGCCGCCGCTACCCGGCCCGGTCCCGTCACCCTGCCGCCGTCTCCACCTCGCTCTGCCGCCGGAGGTATGCCACCTCTCCCCCCTCTTGCCACCCCCCTCCCCTCCGGGCCAGCGATCCCCCCCCCTGCTGCCCCTCTCTCCCGGCCCCTCCCATCCGGGCCGGCGACCGCCCCGACACCCACTTGTTGCCCCTCTCTCCCCTCCCATCCGGGCCGGCATCCGCCCCCCCTCCTGCTGCCCCTCTCTCCCCCTCCCCTCCAGGCTACCACCCCCCCCCCCCCCCCGGTTCTTCCCACACTCCCCCCTCCCCCTCCTGCTGCCCCACTGTCCCCCTCCCCTCCGGGCGACCCCCCCAACCCCCCACAGTCCCCCCTCCCCCTGCTGCCCCCCTCCCCTCCGGGCGACCCCCCCCCCTTTTCCCCCCACAGCCCCCCCTCCCCCTCCTGCTGCCCCCTCCCCTTCGGGCGACCCCCCCTCTTTTCCCCCACAACCCCCCTCCCCCTCCTGTTGCCCCCCTCTCCCCCTCCCCTCCGGGCGACCCCCCCTCCCCCTCCTGCTGCCCCTCTCTCCCTCACCCCTCCAGGTGAACCCCCCCCCCCCCCCCCCCAGGCCAAAACTTCAATTAAACTTGTTCATATGTCCATATCCATGTCTCAAATATGATTGACATATTTTCCCAAACTTATATCATGCATAGAACACGAATTTAAGTATCAATATATCTAATTTCATGTTCTTGCAAGTCACATGTTCTAGCATTCGCGCCTTTTGATTCACCCAACCATATGTCAATTGGCTTCTGCTATAATGTCACCAACATGTCTACATTATTTTCAAATAATTTCTCCAAATTTTATGTCTTAGTTTGCATGTATTAAGCATTTATGTTCATGCTATGATTTAGGATTTTCTATTCATGAAATAACGATTTCTGAGTGCATAGACCAAATTGATCCCAATAAAATATGTAAAAATATTTATATCTTGTTTACAATAAATTTCATGTTGGGAGTTTTGGCCAAAACCAATTAGAACGCATGATTATAGGGCTTTGCACAATCGTATGGATAGTTATGAGAGTTTTTATTACGGCTTTGTCGGCTAAAAGGGCGCAGCTCTTTCTTTTCTGTTAGCAAAAATCTTGTGAACGAATCTGCTTCTTCAGGTACACTTACACGCTTGCACAATTATGCAACCCTTCTTGATGATTTAAAACCTCTCTGATTGGATATTCCTTTTAGTGGACTAGGGACATTTTCGTTAAGACCTCCATAAATCTCCGTACTCCGTGGATTCTCTCACGGTGATTGAGTGGGTTATACTATGAAGTACCCTGGAGATAATGAACACTCTCGTTCTGATATACGTTCTAACATATGTCATAAATCTTGTCAAAACACTAAATGGTTATGAAACTAAAATTCAACTATAATGTTATACTGCCCGATCAAACACCTTGTTATCGAACTGTGATGATGTCGAATATGAAGCTTCATGTAATCCATTTAAGGGTGAGACATTCTCACCTAAGGGAGTTCATAGAACCCCTAACATGCATAACCTGGCCCGTTGGAAGGAAGAAGCTCTCGCGAACTCCTCTCTAGCGGTATCTACTAGTTATGAGTTCCCTACAAGCCAATTCATATTAGTGATGGCACTTGTAATCTTATACCAATCTCTTTTGGTAATTAAATGAGGTGTTGCATTGCTCGTTGTTTATTTATAGTCATTTGATTGATTCTTTCATATTTACCATATTATGATTTAATTTTAAATTTTAAATTACTCATGAATAAATTGTTATAATTTTTTTTCTAATTAGTGATGAGAGTTCGAGAATGGAAATTAGACTCAAAGAAGAACAAATGTCCAACGTATCAAAGTACGTGTTTGTTTGAACGAAAGATATTACCGATGGATATTCGAAGATTGCATGATGGTTTACTTTTGGTGAAAGAGAAGATAAAGAAAATCATAAAGATTATTCGGAAAGAAGAAAGACAAAGTTTAGAAAATAAAAGTGGATTATCTGTTATTGTTCAAGATGAAAAAGGACTGCGATATTCTGTAATCTTACGACGTAGTTGGTGTGGTATTATGTACATGTTTAGTGGAAAAGACTGGTCAAAATTTGTGGAAAATAATTGTGTCAAAGAGCTTGACATTATGAAAGTTATGTCTTCCCATTATGTACGAAGAGATGTATTTAGTAAACTATATTTAGGGATATCAGTGGTTAGTTCAAAACCTAGGAAATCTAATAAGAAGCTGGTGAATAAAGAGCCGATCAAGTGGTGATGGCCTAATATGAAGACATCACGGTTGTATGAACAAATAGTCTTTGTGTTCTTTTTAATGTTCAATACCATTAAGTATTTATATAGTGCTCAAATTTATTTGATATTCATGTATGCTTACTCTTCATTTATCTTTACGTCAACGCTTTGTTTCACCCATTAGCTCTGGGACTCTCCATATAACGTATGTATCATATGTATGGTACTTGAACGATGTGAGGGTGTGTTGGATTTTAACTCGTGACATGACATTTAATCTGTGTAGGAAAATGTCTTATGAGAATCGGTCATGGATGTACCGTGGAATAGTGAATGGAGTTGTGACCGAGGAGTTTAAAGACGGAGTTGACAGTTTTATTGAGTTTGCATTGAGTAATTCATCAGTAGCAGTTGATCCGATGGGTAACATCTGATGTCCGTGTTTGGCTTGTAAGAACAGAAAGTGGATATCGACATGGGATGTGCAGCATCATTTGTATACGAGAGGATTTGTTGCCCATTATGAGTTATGGTCGTCTCATGGTGAGTTGAATATTCAGTCGTCTACACCAGCTAATTACTTTGCCTCCACAAGTACGTACGTAGACATGGTTGTCGATGCTGCTGGTCCGGAGTTCAATATTCATGAAGATCAAACAAATGAAGAAGTCCCGAATGATACAGCTCAGAGATTTTATCAGTTACTTCGAGATGCTGATGAGCCATTGTGGGATGGTTGTGAGAAGCATACACGGTTGTCTGCAGTGTCGCAGCTACTGAATTTGAAATTTGAATTTCATATGAGCGATAGTTGTTTTGATTGGCTTCTCTTACTCGTCAAGAGCATGCTTCCTCAATCAGAGAGGTTACCTGCTGACTTTTACTGTGCGAAGAAGATGGTGAATGATCTGGGACTTGGTTTTATGAAAATTAATTCATGTCCGAATCACTGTATGTTGTACTACAAAGATGATGCAGATAAGACATCATGCTGTATTTGTAAGCATGATAGATTCAAGCCCAAGAGAGGGGACAAGTCAAAGCAGAAGGATGTTCCGTATAAGTCATTGCGGTACTTTCCGATCACACCCAGATTGCAGCGGTTGTTCATGTCCTCGAAGATAGCTGGACATATGACTTGGCATGCGGAAAGAGTCCGTCGTGACAAAGGTGAAATGAGTCATCCTACCGATGGTGAAGCTTGGGCTCATTTTAGCCGTAGTCATCCTTACTTCTCAAGGGATCCACGCAACGTGCGGCTGGGTTTATGCACAGACGGTTTCAATCCATTCGGAGGCTCGGTGGCATCTTACTCATGTTGGCTAGTATTCCTAACACCGTATAACCTTCCGCCAGGATGTGCATGAAGCGTGAGAATATGTTCCTTTCATTGCTGATTCCGGGTCCAAAAAGTCTAGGAAAAAATATAGACATATATCTTAGACCGTTGATTGATGAGCTGAAATTGTTATGGTCAGATGGGGTTCTCTCTTATGATGCATCCAGAAAATAGAATTTCAATTTGAAGGCTGCATTAATGTGGACAATAAGTGACTTTCCAGCGTACGGCATGTTATCTGGCTGGAGCACACATGGGAGGTTGGCATGTCTTTATTGCATGGAGGATTCTAAATCATTTGTGTTGAAATCTGGGGGAAAATCATGTTGGTTCGATTGTCATCGTCGATTTCTACCGAGTGACCATCCTTTCCGAAAGCAAAAAGATTCTTTTATGAAAAATACAATTGTGATGGAGGAGGTAGATATGGAACGGGTGTTTGGTGGAAACATGGCGAGGCGGGTCCAAAACTTACCGACTGTAACACAACTAGCTGGTAGTACCCGACAAATCCCTGGCTTTGGGAAGGATCACAATTGGGTGAAGCAAAGTGTAACATCTTGGGTCTTCTCAAATCCTTAGTGGGTCTAGTTGAGGTTCGGGTCTGGTTGACGGCATAGGTGTGGTCGTCGATCAGTGGTTGGCGTCCAGGGGTAGGTCGTTGGTCTGGGGGTTGGCGTCCAGCGTTGTGAACGTTTGTTGTCGGTTCAGGATTTTTCCTGCGATGAACTTGACGGCAAACGGCCTTGACGTCGACTCTTTGGCGGTTCGAGTAGACGTCTTGGGATGTTGACGTCTACCTGTCGCGCCTGTTGAAATAGAGCAGACCCGTGAGCAGCCATTTCCTCTCCTTTTCCTTCTCTTTTTCTCCTTTTCGATCTTTGTCCGTTTTCACTCGTTCAGATGGTTGACGGGAGCTTGTGGAAAGACCTTGGTGCGCGAGGCAGAGTTAGATCGGGTGGAAAACAGCGGATCGAGTGGCGATTTTCGCGAGGAAGCTTCTAAGGGTTCAGCGCGAATTGAGGTTTGGCAAGACTTCTTTCACGCTTCAGAGGTAGGGACTCGACCCCTTAGTGTTCTTGTAGTGTTAATTTCATGCTGTTGCGTGTGATTTGCGTGGAATCGTGCTTTGAGGAGGTTTTCCTTTTTGCCGGGATTTTGAGTGGTTTGGCCGATCCGTGCGATGGATCGTAGTTTCCGGTGTTGCTGTAGTGTAGTGTGATGTGGGGGAGAGTTTCTCCTTCATCATTTTCGCTGGTCTGAGGGCTGAATTGCTCTCTTTGGGATCGGCATGTGGCTGTATCAGCTGCTGGAAGCTGGAGAAGTCAACGTCAAGAGATGTTGACGTTGATCTCTTCAGGCGTGAGGTTGACGGTGTGATCCGTTGCCGTCAATCTCTTGGGGAGGATCTTGACGGCGTGGTTGTTGCCGTTAGGTTCTTCATGGTAGGAGATAAAAGACAAGATCGTTTGTCGTCAAGTTTGGGTTAACGGCTAGAGTGTGACCGTCTATTCTTTTTAGACGTCCGTTGGGTTGCCGTTTACCTCTTGTTAGCGACAGTCGATGCTGTCGTCTACTATATCCTTGACGTCAAGCTATGTTGCCGTTTGCTTCCTGGTTAGCGACAGTCGATGCTGCCGTCTACCTGCCGGTGAGTTCCCAGCAAGCTGTGCTTTCCCTTCTTCCATGGTTTAAGGTGTTAACATGCGGTGTCCGCTTGTTAGCACAGTCCGCCAGGTGTAGAGAGTGTCTCTACCTGTGCTCGTATTGTGTTTGACTGTGTCGAGACGTGACATAGGGTTGTCCGTCGGTTGTACGGAGTTTCAGGTGTTGAGTGTGTTCCGTCTGTTGTACGTGCGTTGCGTTACCGCGTGCCCGTTTCTGTTGTGTTTCCTAGGCGTGGGTGCGACTCCGTCTAGATGACTAGCGTGTGGTTGTCCTCCGCTAGTGGGCCAGGACTCCGAGTGCGACTCTGTCCTGTGTGTACTCCTTGTGGTGGTTTTGAGCCGGTCTCCGTGGAGCCCCTTCTCTACCGCTAGGTCGGGCGTAGGGGGAAAAATCGGTCGTGGGCCAGACGTGAGAGAGAGCGTCTGTAGTGTGCACACGTGGCTAGGGTTGCGAGACTCTGTGGTTTCAGGACGCTGAATAGCAGACCCTGGTTAAGTCCTACTTTGTGAGTGCTGTATGAGCTCTTGCGTGTGAGCTTGTGTGTGTGTTGTGCTTGTAATGTTGTCGAGCCGGCGAGGTTCCTGTTTCTCTCAGTGTGCTCCTGAGGGAGTTGCGCACTACGTTACCGGTTCCTGAGTGTGTGTTGACAGAATGTGCGCGTTTACTTACAGTTGCTTTCTGTTTAGCACTGTTTAGTAGCTCTGTTACCGGTAGGGGTTAGTTGCCCTACTGGGTCTCTTTTTGTGAGACTCACTCCCTTCCCCTCAGGTGGTTCGTGGTCTGCTTTCGAGGTTCGAGGAGCTGTGTCTCTCCGTGGTTGGTCTCGTCTTGCTATTGTGAGTAGTACTTTACTCCTGTTCTACTGTACTCTTACTTTAATGTTGTCTCTGAGTTATGCCAGTTTGAGATGTTTTAAATTGTGATGTGTACATTTGTTTATATGTTCTCCTCAGACACTTCTTTTCTTACCCTTTCGAGTTTCGGCTCGTGGGTTAGCGGGTCAGGATTCGGTTTACTAGTTGGTTACTGGTAATACGGATCTTGGGTCGTTACAGTTTGGTATCAAAGCCTGGTCTGTCGAGACATATAAAGAAATGTTCTGTATAACTCAGAGTTGGTAGAGTACAGTAGCAGCAAGTGGTCTGGAGTTGTTTTGCATTTTGATTTTTGTGCATGTCCTGTGTAGATTTATTATGGCTCCAAGGCGGCGTTGTGAGCGGAGGGTGGTTGTGCAGACATCACAGCAGGAGGCTGGAGATGCCCCACCACCACCATTGGCTAAGCCTAGACCTCAGGACACGCACGGTGGTGTAGTGCCACCGCTTCCCCCTCAGGCTACTCAGGGTTTTGATTGGACCCCGCAGTTGGTTGGAGGGTCGAGGCCGGAGCACTGGCAGGTGTTGCTATTGGCTCGTGTTCCCGACGCTGTTGCGGCATATTTGTATGCTGCAGCGGCGGAAGCTAACATTTTGCAGACCCAGGTGCAGGTTGGAGCAGCGCAGGCTCAGCCAGGTCCGTCTCAACAAGTACAGCAGCAGACTGGTTCGCAGCCAAATTCGAGGGTTCGGAGGAGGTTTCGTCGTTCCAGGAGGTTGACTGAGCAGAGGCAGCTGCCATTTGAGAGCGTTCAGCAGCCTGGTGTGCAGCCCCAGCAGCAGAGTCAGCGCCCTTTTAGTGGCCGGTGTTACCGGTGTGACCAGTTAGGCCACATGGCTCGGGACTGTCCCCAGTTGCGGCATGACCAGCAGTATTGAAGTCAGTTTTAACTTGAATATAGTGGTATTGGTAGTTAGTGGGTTCAGGCAGGTCGTTTTGCAGTGTTTGTGTTATGTACCTGGCCTGATTAGTGTCAGAGGTGGTTTGTTTTGTGGAAGGTACCGTGGTTGTCCTTGGTTGGTAGCCATAATTTTGTTGGGTCCCGGTACTTCCTGCTCTTTTGTTTTTGGTGGAGGTATTAGTTTTGTGTCGGGTTGGTGGTTACCAAACCCGGTTGCCTGAAATATATCTCTGAGTTTTTAGCGTGAAAATGGATATATTTTGGTTTGTATTGTCGTTTCCGGTGCCACCTGTTGTAGGCAGACCTGTTCGTACTATTTGTTGTTGTGAGGGATTTTTAGGCTGCGAGCAGTGGCGGCTTAACGGTTGTTATTGTGACGACGCCTCCTCACGACATTTCTAAGTGTTGTTCGTTGCCCGAGCTTTCACGGCGGTTGTGTCCTGGCTGTGCTTAGTCTCTGTAGGCATTGTTGGTCTGGCCTTGTGTGGACCCGTGTTTTGGTAATTTTTCGGTTGGCGTTCTTTCGGAGTCCTTTCGATTCCGTAGTGTAACAACCCGAGAACCCGACCCTCGGCCCATGCCGAGGACCCGATTTTCGCGATCGCCGCCCACGGATCCGGGGGATCCGGAAGGGCTATAACACGCGTCTGACAGGATATGTAACGGAAGTAAACGTCAACTGCTGAGCTAGAAGCGTACAAGCGGAAACAGGAAAGTAGAGCGAGACCGCTGCGTACCGCTCTAAGTACAGTCCCAACGCACGCACACTAGTACAAGTAAGGAAAGGGGAGAGACAAGTCCCTTAGGGGCATACCCAGAGGGTGACGTACACTGAGAGGGGGAACCACTGCTAGCTACGGGGACCTCGACTACCGCCCCGTCTCCTCCGCCCGACGCGCGCCCTGCCGCTGCTGAGACGGTCAGGGCGTCCACCGACGTCTTATCCTCGACCTAGGTCCTGGCCCTCGCGTCTCGTCAGAGCGAGGTAGGACACAAGCACAACAACAGTAACCGCCGTAGTCTGGCCGGACTACGGTCCCACGCCTGACCTCTCCAAACGGTTCCGGGGCCGTGAGGAGCGAGGCAGTGAGAAGAAGGACTGGCTGGCCTGCGCCGGGTAGAACTCCAAACTGTCTCGGCGTCCCAGACCAACCACGAGAGCTCTGCAAGCGACTCACACGCCACTGTCCTAACCACCGTTTTCCCCTCAGCTCCAGAGTCCGCCCAGGTGGCTGCCAACTCGAGCACACTCGTAGCCCGGAGTACTCCCTCACAGGCTCCCGAGGACGGGGGTCCCAGGTAACGGTAACAACCTCTCGCACGGGACAAGCCCTCAAGTGCCGCGCACCGGGCGAACGACTAGTGTGAGACCGTACTAGGGAACTAGCACAGGTGCCACGGGTACAGTAAAGCGAAAACGGAAGCGGCGGAAGCACAACCTGCCTCTGGACTGAGAAGGCGACATAGGCCCTGTCGCCTTCAAGAAGGCGACATATGCCCTGTCGCTTTACCAGTCAGAAGGCGACACAGGGTGCGTCGCCTTACCAGACAGGTGGCGACACAGGGTGTGTCGCCTTCAAGCCAGTCGGGGGTTCCGGGGCATTCTTCTTCCGGGAACCTCCCCGAAACGGGGGAAAACACTACACACGGGGGGGGGAGCATGCTTATCATGCTAGAAAGCCATTAAACATACAAACACCCTCGAATACCCAAGAACATGGATTCTACGCTCGGAGGAAACCTCACTCACACGAGCATGGAGTTCTCACACTCCCAACCCAAACCACAAGAAAACTACGTCACGAAGGGGAAGGGGAGCATGCTTAGGGCGAGAAGATCGGGCGTCCCTACCTCCACGCGAAGAACGCACCCGTTGGGGCCTTCTCGTAGGTGAAACGTCTCCTCCTCGCACCGCACGGCACGAACGCGACCCCTGCACGAACGGAGCGAACCTCCTCAGCACGGCCGCCTCAACGCGGGGAGGCACCCCAAAACGCGGAAGCTCCGAGAGGGCGAGAGAAGAGAGGGGGAAAGGAGAGGCGCGAGAGAGGGGGAAGGGCTCGGGCGCCCGGGCTTTAAGCCGGATCCTGTGAAGGCGACATACCACCCTGTCGCCACAGGAACGAGAAGGCGACAGTGGGTGTGTCGCCTTCAAGAAGGCGACATACCCCCTGTCGCAATTCCATGACAACGGTCAAATCTCGGAATTCGAAAAAGTGAAGGCGACAGCCATCTTGTCGCGTTCACCCGACACCGCCAGAGCCGTACTGACACAAAGGACGCCTGTCACGTCTGTCAGACTGCGTCTGGGGCGACGCGATGGGAAGGCGACATAGGCCATGTCGCCTTCAAGAAGGCGACATACCCCATGTCGCAATCCCAAACAGAACCAGACAACGACGCGGTCGGAACCACGTCGCGACAGTCGCCCTGCCGCGACCCAGAGGACGGGGCCAAGGGCCAAGGGGGCCGGGTGTTACAACCCTCCCTCCTTAAGACATTTCGTCCTCGAAATGAAAACAACTCGGTCTCAACCGGAAGACGACAAAAAGGGGAGATCACCACATACCGATCAATCAAACAATAAGGAAACTGCTCCAGCATCTCATCCTCGCGCTCCCAGGTGGCCTCGCCACCGACGCGGTTCTGCCAAACGACCTTAACCAGCGGAATCTGCTTCCTGCGCAACTGCTGAACTCTGCGGTCGATCACTCTAACTGGGTACTCTGGCACTGACAAATCTGGCGCTACCTCTAGCTGCGAGTAGTCCAACACGTGCGAAGGATCTGCGACGTACCTCCTGAGCTGCGAAACGTGGAAAACGCTGTGCACACCTGCTAGCTCTGCCGGAAGACTCAGCCTGTAAGCTACCTCGCCGACCCTCTCAGAAATGGGGAATGGCCCAAATATCTGGGACTGAGCTTTCCCTTCTGCCAAACCTCATGACGCCCTTGGTCGGCGAGACCCGCAAGAAACCAGGTCACCAACGCTGAACTCAACGGTCTCCTGCGGACATCTGCATAACTCTTCTGCCGCTCTGCTGCCCGAAGCCTCTGCCTGACCAAACTGACTGTCTCTGCACACTGCTGCACTAACTCTGGCCCCAAAAGCTGCCTCTCACCAACCTCGAACCAGTGAAGCGGAGTCCTGCACGGGCGACCATACAAAGCCTCGTATGGCGCCATTCCGATGCTCGAGTGATAACTGTTGTTATATGCGAACTCTACCATCGGAAGGTGAGACTCCCAAGTGCCGCTCCAATCTAAACAGCACGCTCTCAGCATGTCCTCCAGTGTCCGAATGGTCCGCTCTGACTGACCGTCTGTCTGAGGGTGGTACGCTGTGCTGAACCTCAACTCTGTACCCAGTGCTCTCTGAAGACTGCGCCAAAACCCTGACGTGAACCTCGGATCTCTGTCTGAAACGACTGAAACTGGGATCCCGTGCAACGAAACAACTCTGTCCACGTACAGCCTGGCTAACCTGTCCACTGACCACGACATCCTGATCGGAAGGAAATGCGCTGCCTTGGTCAAACGATCCACAATCACCCAAATACCATCATGCCTCTGCGGGGTACGGGGCAAACCAACCACAAAGTCCATGGTGATGTCGTCCCACTTCCACACAGGAATGGGCAACGGCTGCAACTCACCACCAGGACGCTGGTGCTCAGCCTTCACCTGTTGACAGGTAAGGCACCGAGCAACAAACTCTGCCACGCCCCTCTTCATCCCTGGCCACCAGAATGACCTCCTCAAACAATGGTACATCTTGGTGGAGCCGGGATGAACGACATACCTCGACCTGTGAGCCTCTGACAACACTGCCTCACGAACCTCCTCTGGAACGTACAAGCGGCCTCTGAATCTGACCTCGCTGTCTTCGCTGAGCTCAACGTCCGGCATCCGCAAAATGTCTGCTAACTCTGCATCTGCTCGCTGCGCCTGCAACACCTGCCTGAACAGTGATGGCCGAACTGACAAACTGGAAGCCACTGCACGGTCTCTGGTCCTCGACGGAACAAACACTCCCTGGGACAGCTCCTCGAACAACCTCCACTCTCTGACCATCAGCGAACTCAAGCGCACGCGCCTACTCAAGCATCGGCTACAACGTTAGCCTTTCCTGGATGATAGGAAAGGGTTAGGTCATAGTCCTTCAAATACTCCATCCACGGCGCTGCCTCAAGTTCAAATCCCTCTGGGTGAAGATGTACTGCAAACTCTGGTGATCGGTGAAGATCTGAAAAGCCTCGCCATACAGGTAGTGCCTCCACAACTTGAGAGCGTGCACCACTGCTGCCAGCTCCAAGTCGTGGGTGGGATAGTTCTCCTCATGCTTCTTGAGCTGCCGAGAAGCATAGGCAACGACCCCACCATGCTGCATCAGCACGGCACCCAAACCTGTCCTCGACGCATCGGTGTAAACCACGAACCCACCGGTGCCCGACGGCAAGACCAACACTGGCGCCGAAGTCAACCTCGTCTTCAGCTCCAGGAAACTCTGCTCACAGTCCTCTGACCAAACAAACCTGGTGTCCTGCCTCGTCAACCGAGTCAACGGTGCTGCAATCTTGGCGAAATCCTGAATGAACCTCCGGTAGTAACCTGCCAGACCCAGAAAACTGCGGACCTCTGCAACTGATGTGGGCTGCTCCCACGACAACACTGCCTCAACCTTGGCCGGATCCACTGCCACACCAGAACCCGAGATCACGTGCCCGAGGAAGTGCACCTCGCTCAGCCAAAATTCGCACTTGTCGAACTTGGCGTAAAGACGGTGACTCCGCAGGGTCTCTAGCACGATCCTCAGGTGCTCCTCGTGCTCCTCTTCAGAAGACGAGTAGACCAGAATATCATCAACAAAAACAACAACAAAGCGGTCTAGGTACTCACTGAACACCCTATGCATCAGATCCATGAATGCTGCAGGTGCGTTCGTCAGCCCAAACGGCATCACGACGAACTCAAAGTGACCGTACCTGGAACGGAAAGCCGTCAAACCAACATCTGACTCTCTGATCCGCAGCTGGTAGTAGCCGGATCTCAAGTCGATCTTCGAGAAAACTCGGGCCGATTGCAACTGATCAAACAAATCATCAATTCTCGGCAACGGGTACCTGTTCTTCACAGTGACCTGGTTCAACTGCCGATAATCGATACACAAACGAAGACTACCATCCTTCTTCCTCACGAACAAAACAGGCGCACCCCACGGCGAACGGCTCGGACGAATGAAGCCCAACTCAAGCAACTCTTGCAGCTGGCGCTTCAACTCACGCAGCTCCGCCGGGGCCATCCGGTAAGGTGCCTTAGACAAGGGCATCGTACCAGGCAAAAGCTCGATGGAGAACTCTACCTCTCGCTCAGGCGGCAACCCAGGTAGATCCTCCGGAAACACATCAGAAAACTCAGAAACAACTGGCACATCAAAAACTGAAGGCCCGCTAGGCTCCAAGGAACAAACCGAAGCAAGGTAAGCAACGCAGCCATCACGGATCAAACGACGAGCCTTACAGAAAGAAATGAACGGCCGACGGGTAGACCGGATACCTCGAAAGCAGAGAACAGGTGCTCCAGGTATCTCGAACCGAACGGTCTTCCTCTGACAATCAACCACGGCTGAGTGAGCCTCCAACCAGTCCATGCCCAGGATGACGTCGAAGTCGCAAAGCTGCAACGCGTACAACCTGGCCGGCAACTGGTGACCCTCAACCTCGACTGTCACACCCTCCAGGTAACCAAAGGAACCATGTAGTCACCGGACGGGAGATCGACCAATACGTCACACTGCCTCTCGGGTGTGACAAGCAAGGACTCGTAAAACTCCTCGGAAGCAAAACACAAGGAAGCACCGGGATCAACCAAAACACGAGCAGCTCTGCCAAGGATAGGTAGAGTACCTATCACCAGGTTCGATGCCTCTGCCTGCTCCCGGGTGAGCGCCATCACGCGACCACGACCACGTCCACGCTGCGGCGCCTGCTGGGGCTGCTGCTGCGGCGACTGCTGCTGAGGAAACTGCTGCTGTGCTGGTACGGCTGGTACTGCTGCGGCTGCGGGAACTGCTGGACCTGCTGCTGGTACTGCCCTCTCTGCTGCTGACGCGGTGCCTGCTGCTGGGGAGGGTACTGGTACTGAGGTGGCTGCTGCGCGTACTGTACTGGCTGCTGCTGCTGCGGAGCTTGCCCCCTAGGGCAATCCCTCCTAAAGTGGCCTGGCAAGCCACAAGTGTAGCACACTGGCTCCTGACTGCCCTGCTCAGCACCCTGCTGTACTGACTGCTCTGCAAACCTGGACTGACGCCTCTGCTGACGGCTCCGTCCACCCCGCGAGTAGACAACTTCCTGAACTGCGAGCGAATTCCAGAGCTACCAGAACTGCCCGAGCCTGAGGAAGAGGAAGTCGCACTACCGCGGCTGCCTGCTGGACGCTGGTACGGCGAGGACCTGGAAGAGGCTCCCTCCCTGCTGCTGCTGAGGCTGCCAAGCCTCCCTATCCAAGGCGGTGGCCTTCGCCACGGCCTCTCCCAAGGTGGTACACATGTGTGCCGTCACACCCCACCTCAGGTCTGGTCTCAGCCCTGCTATAAACCTCTCTGCACAAGCCTGGTCACTGCCTGCTACATGAGGCACATGCCTCAACAACCGGACAAACCTGGTGGTACTGAGAAACTGTGAGGTCGCCCTGCACCAACTCGTGGAACTGGTCCCGCCTCTCACGTCGAGCGTAGTCGGGGAAGTACTCGCCGTGGAAGACCTCCAAAAACCGCTGCCAAGAGATCTGGTCCAACCGCTGCCCTGGAAGTGAGTCTGCCTCTGAACTCTCCACCACTCAGGGCTGCTCCCTTGAGCTGGTATACTGCCAAACGAACCTGATCCTCCTCAGCGCAATCCATAGTCTCGAAGATGCGCTCCAACTCATGGGTCCAGCTCTCTGCCTTATCTGGATCATACTCACCGTGGAACATCGGTGGGCGAAGACGCAGGAACCTCTCAAGGAGAGCGGTCCTCGCCTCCGACACGCTGCCCTCCGCTGACCGGACCGGGTACTCCCAGTACTGACCGCTGCTGGCGGACTGGGCTTCCACCTCTGGCTCCACCTCCTGCTGCTCTGGTACGGCCGGGGGAGGTACTGGAAACTGACCACCTGCTGCTGCCTGCCCGGGCTGCCACGCTCCCTGGTACATAGCTCTGAAGAACTGCTCGGCCATGGGAAACCAGTCTGCATACTGCTGAGGCTGAGGGTGGTACTCCTGCTGCTGCTGCCCACCTGCTGCCGCTGCCTCTGCTGCTGCTGCCTGTGCCCTGAGGCTGTGCCACTGACTCCTCCACGGACACCTCCTCCTGAACCTGCCCCTGAGCGGGCATGTCGGACTCATCCTGCTGCTCAACCAGCTGCCTAGCCTGACTGCGCCTACGCGGAGCCATACCTACACGGCAACACAACTGACAAAGGTTACAAATACCTCTCGGGCGGCTAGCAGTGTACTTGTACTATTGTTGGGACTTACTGTTGCAGTTTAGATCCACTACAAGTCCTGTCAGACCAAGCTCTGATACCAACTGTAACGACCCGAGAACCCGACCCTCGGCCCACGCCGAGGACCCGATTTTCGCGATCGCCGCCCACGGATCCGGGGGACCCGGAAGGGCTATAACACGCGTCTGACAGGATATGTAACGGAAGTAAACGTCAACTGCTGAGCTAGAAGCGTACAAGCGGAAACAGGAAAGTAGAGCGAGACCGCTGCGTACCGCTCTAAGTACAGTCCCAACGCACACACACTAGTACAAGTAAGGAAAGGGGAGAGACAAGTCCCTTAGGGGCATACCCCGAGGGTGACGTACACTGAGAGGGGGAACCACTGCTAGCTACGGGGACCTAGACTACCACCCCGTCTCCTCCGCCCGACGCGCGCCCTGCCGCTGCTGAGAAGACTCACCTGGAAAACAGAAGGATGAGCTTCACAACAGAAGCTCAGTAGGGACTACCAATCACCTACTGGCTCTAAACAGGCAGAGGAACATATACAATTATTAATAAAGGAAAGACGGCAGTTTATATATTTCTACCTACAAAAAGGAAGTGCGGAAGCGAAGCTAAAGCTAACTCGGTACGGAAAGTACTCTCGGTCGGAAACTCCGTACGACTGCTCGTCGTGACCACCACACGGCTAGTAAACACAGACGGAGGGGACTCCGCCTGGACAGAGAACACTAGCTACGGAAAGCACCACCACTAGTCAAACGGTCAGGCGCGTCCACCGACGTCTTATCCTCGACCTAGGTCCTGGCCCTCGCATCTCGTCAGAGCGAGGTAGGACACAAGCAACACAACAGTAACCGCCGTAGTCTGGCCGGACTACGGTCCCACGCCTGACCTCTCCAAACGGTTCCGGGGCCGTGAGGAGCGAGGCAGTGAGAAGAAGGACTGGCTGGCCTGCGCCGGGTAGAACTCCAAACTGTCCTCGGCGTCCCAGACCAACCACGAGAGCTCTGCAAGCGACTCACACGCCACTGTCCTAACCACCGTTTTCCCCTCAGCTCCAGAGTCCGCCCAGGTGGCTGCCAACTCGAGCACACTCGTAGCCCGGAGTACTCCCTCAACAGGCTCCCGAGGACGGGGGTCCCAGGTAACGGTAACAACCTCTCGCACGGGACAAGCCCTCAAGTGCCGCGCACCGGCGAACGACTAGTGTGAGACCGTACTAGGGAACTAGCACAGGTGCCACGGGTACAGTAAAGCGAAAACGGAAGCGGCGGAAGCACAACCTGCCTCTGGACTGAGAAGGCGACATAGGCCCTGTCGCCTTCAAGAAGGCGACATATGCCCTGTCGCTTTACCAGTCAGAAGGCGACACAGGGTGCGTCGCCTTACCAGACAGGTGGCGACACAGGGTGTGTCGCCTTCAAGCCAGTCGGGGGTTCCGGGCATTCTTCTTCCGGGAACCTCCCCGAAACGGGGAAAACACTACACACGGGGGAGGGGAGCATGCTTATCATGCTAGAAAGCCATTAAACATACAAACCACCCTCGAATACCCCAAGAACATGGATTCTACGCTCGGAGGAAACCTTACTCACACGAGCATGGAGTTCTCACACTCCCAACCCCAAACCACAAGAAAACTACGTCACGAAGGGGAAGGGGAGCATGCTTAGGGCGAGAAGATCGGGCGTCCCTACCTCTACGTGAAGAACGCACCCGTTGGGGCCTTCTCGTAGGTTGAAACGTCTCCTCCTCGCACCACACGGCACGAACGCGACCCCTGCATGGACGGAGCGACACCCTCCTCAGCACGGCCGCCTCAACGCGGGGGAGGCACCCCAAAACCGCCGGAAGCTCCGAGAGGGCGAGAGAAAGAGAGGGGGAAAGGAGAGGCGCGAGAGAGGGGGAAGGGCTCGGGCGCCCGGGCTTTAAGCCCGGATCCTGAGAAGGCGACATACCACCCTGTCACCACAGGAACGAGAAGGCGACAGTGGGTGTGTCGCCTTCACAGAAAGGCGACATACCCCCTGTTGCAATTCCACTGACAACGGTCAAATCTCGGAATTCGAAAAAGTGAAGGCGACAGCCATCTTGTCGCGTTCACCCGACACCGCCAGAGCCGTACTGACACAAAGGACGCCTGTCACGTCTGTCAGACTACGTCTGGGGCGACGCGATGGGAAGGCGACATAGGCCATGTCGCCTTCAAGAAGGCGACATACCCCATGTCGCAATCCCAAACAGAACCAGACATCGACGCGGTCGGAACCACGTCGCGACAGTCGCCCTGCCGCGACCCAGAGGACGGGGCCAAGGGCCCAAGGGGGCCGGGGTGTTACACGTAGTCCCCTCTAGGATGCCAATCTGTGGTGGCACTAGCGTGTGTAAGTTTTCCGACCTCGTGGTGTGTGTCCAGAGCTCGGAGTGGTTTTGGTCGTTGGCTCTCGACCTTGTGGAGGTCTGAGGTGGCCATGTTTATGGTGAAACGTGGTACTCGCCTTGTTGCTGCGTGGCCTTGGCAAGTGTGCCAAGGGTGTTTCCCGCTTTGTCTCTTAAAGGTTGGGGCCGGTGTGGCCTGTAGTGCCCTTTTGACCTGTAGTTTTTGCGTGTGTGGCTTTTGGCAGATCTCTTGTGGAGAGTCTTCCTATTAGCCTGTGGTGTTGAGTTCTTCGCCTCTGGGACACGTGTGCTAGCCTATGTTGTGTGGTCGTACCGTTGCCGTTGTGGAGTAGCTGCTTTGCCTTGTCTAGGTAGCCCTGTCGGTGGTACGCCAGGCTAAGGTTGTGGCATGTGTCTAAGTTTTCCTTTCTCTTCGGAGCGAGTGTAATCGGGGCTGATACCCTGCGTCGGTATAGGTGCCTCTGAGGTCGATGTGTTGTTCTCGATCTCCGTGGTTGTTTCGGTCCCCGTGTGGTTGTGTCTTTTCTAGGGGTTAGCACATTAGTACCCGCACTAAGTTTCGTGTGCGCGTGTGGTTAATGTGTTACTAACTCCATGTCGGTTTCCATTTATGTGTGCCGTGGATGAGTCTAGAAGCTGCTGGCGGAGTCTCTTGTCGGTTCGTGTGGTGACAATGAGGCCTTGGGCTTGCTAGTGCTCGACCACATGTTTTGTTCATTGTGAGGTGAGAAGTGTTGGTCATCCTTTTCTTGATCTCCGCGGTTCTTCACGTAAGTGCCGTGTGGTGCTGTGGAGCGAGTGGTTTTAAGGTTTTGTGGCTCCACGTGCCTAAGTAGCCCTGTCAGACCACGATGACGGTCTGGGTGAGACCTAGTGGTGACAGTGCATACTGTTTAGTGTGTTGAGATTTTTCTGCGTGTGTTGCTGTCCGTGTCGGACCGCGAGGAAGGTCTCGGTGAGACACTAGTGGCGACAATGGACGTTGTTCCGTGTGTTGCGGACTGTTAGCGAGTGCGATGTTGCGTTGGTTTCGTCGCCCGCGTGACTTTTTGGTTCAACTGATGATCGGTGCTAGCTGTGGCCAGTAGCGTGAGGCTGCATCCCTGAGCGTTGCGTTTTACTCTCAAGTGGATGATTTCTGTGTTCTTATCGACGACTGTGCCCTCTGTCGGGTTCTGTTGACGACAGTGTGGATTGCCGATTTGTGTATCCGACAGCGAGGTTTGTTGATGATTGCGGTTATGTTTTTCACTGCTAGCGTGTTTTTGCCCTCGGTTGGCCAGTGCAGCGTGAGCAGAACTTCAGAGAGTTGAGGTGACTGTTTACCTGATGCCAGTCCATGTATTGCGAGTAATTCGAAAAGTTTCGAGTTTTGTGCAGATTCTTCCGGTGTTGGCTTGGGAGCTGTGCTAATGCGGTATGTCAGGTTGGTGTCTCGCGTGTCGCGTTAGTCAAGCCCCACAGGGAGAGTTACCCGACCGACCGCTTGAGTGTGTAGCTGCGTGTGTTGGCAGCTAGTGTGTGTCCGGTAACGAGGATCTGTGTGGACGACCGTGTAGTTCTCCTCTGGCATGTGTGGAGGTGAACAAATGTGTTGTTGCTGGACTATAGTTTTAGTCCAGTGGGCTGTGGAAATGGTTTGGCTCCTTAGTCGGAGGTTTTGTTCCCTAGTGTTGGTTTTAGCCATGGTGCGTTCCATATGTCTTTGTCATTGAGGTACTCTTCTTGCGGCGTTAAGTATTTTCCCTTGCTTCTGTGTGTTAATGATGACACTGGTTGGCAGTACCAGAGTGTTGCTGTTCTTTGTGGGTTGCTGAGTTCTGAAGTTGAAGAACAAGGTGATCTCACTGTTTTGTGTTGTTGGCAGCGATGCTCAGGTGGGTGTGTTGACCGGTGAGTGGGATGCGCGTGTAGTTTTGTACCTCTGTGTTGCTGTCTCTTCCTCTTGTGTGGCTTGAGTTTCGGGGGCGAAATTCTTTTAAGGGGGGAGGGCTGTAACATCTTGGGTCTTCTCGAATCCTTAGTGGGTCTAGTTGAGGTTCGGGTCTGGTTGACGGCATAGGTGTGGTCGTCGATCAGTGGTTGGCATCCAGGGGTAGGTCGTTGGTTTGGGGGTTGGCGTCCAGCGTTGTGGACGTTTGTTGTCGGTTCAGGATTTTTCCTGCGATGAACTTGACGGCAAACGGCCTTGACGTCGACTCTTTGGCGGTTCGAGTAGACGGCTTGGGATGTTGACGTCTACCTGTCGTGCCTGTTGAAATAGAGCAGACCCGTGAGCAGCCATTTCCTCTCCTTTTCCTTCTCTTTTTCTCCTTTTCGATCTTTGTCCGTTTTCACTCGTTCAGGTGGTTGACGAGAGCTTGTGGAAAGACCTTGGTGCGCGAGGCAGAGTTAGATCGGGCGGAAAACAACGGATCGAGTGGCGATTTTCGCGAGGAAGCTTCTAAGGGTTCGACGCGAATTGAGGTTTGGCAGGACTTCTTTCACGCTTCAGAGGTAGGGACTCGACCCCTTAGTGTTCTTGTAGTGTTAATTTCATACTGTTGCGTGTGATTTGCGTGGAATCGTGCTTTGAGGAGGTTTTCCTTTTTGCCGGGATTTTGAGTGGTTTGGCCGATCCGTGCGATGGATCGTAGTTTTCGGTGTTGCTGTAGTGTAGTGTGATGTGGGGGAGAGTTTCTCCTTCATCATTTCGCTGGTCTGAGGGCTGGATTGCTCTCTTTGGGATCGGCATGTGGCTGTATCAGCTGCTGGAAGCTGGAGAAGTCAACGTCAAGAGATGTTGACGTTGATCTCTTCAGGCATGAGGTTGACGGTGTGATCCGTTGCCGTCAATCTCTTGGGGAGGATCTTGACGGCGTGGTTGTTGCCGTTAGGTTCTTCATGGTAGGAGATAAACGACAAGATCGTTTGTCGTCAAGTTTGGGTTAACGGCTAGAGTGTGACCGTCTATTCTTTTTAGACGTCCGTTGGGTTGCCGTTTACCTCTTGTTAGCGACAGTCGATGCTGTCGTCTACTATACCCTTGACGTCAAGCTATGTTGCCGTTTACTTCCTGGTTAGAGACAGTCGATGCTGCCGTCTACCTGCAGGTGAGTTCCCAGCAAGTTGTGCTTTCCCTTCTTCCGTGGTTTGAGGTGTTAACATGCGGTGTCCGCTTGTTAGCACAGTCCGCCAGGTGTAGAGAGTGTCTCTACCTGTGCTCGTATTGTGTTTGACTGTGTCGAGACGTGACATAGGGTTGTCCATCGGTTGTACGAAGTTTCAGGCGTTGAGTGTGTTTCGTCTGTTGTACGCGCGTTGCGTTACCGCGTGCCCGTTTCTGTTGTGTTTCCTAGGCGTGGGTGCGACTCCGTCTAGATGACTAGCGTGTGGTTGTCCTCCGCTAGTGGGCCAGGACGCCGAGTGCGACTCTGTCCTGTGCGTACTCCTTGTGGTGGTTTTGAGCCGATCTCCGTGGAGCCCCTTCTCTACCGCTAGGTCGGGCGTAGGGGGAAAAACTGGTCGTGGGCCAGACGTGAGAGAGAGCGTCTGTAGTGTGCACAAGCGGCTAGGGTTGCGAGACTCTGTGGTTTCAGGACGCTGAACAGCAGACCCTGGTTAAGTCCTACTTTGTGAGTGCTGTGTGAGATCTTGCGTGTGAGCTTGTGTGTGTGCTGTGCTTGTAATGTTGTCGAGCCGGCGAGGTTCCTGTTTCTCTCAGTGTGCTCCTGAGGGAGTTGCGCACTACGTTACCGGTTCCTGAGTGTGTGTTGACAGAATGTGCACGTTTACTTACAGTTGCTTTCTGTTTAGCACTGTTTAGTAGCTCTGTTACCGGTAGGGGTTAGTTGCCCTACTGGGTCTCTTTTTGTGAGACTCACTCCCTTCCCCTCAGGTGGTTCGTGGTCTGCTTTCGAGGTTCGAGGAGCTGTGTCTCTCCATGGTTGGTCTCGTCTTGCTGTTGTGAGTAGTACTTTACTCATGTTCTTACTGTACTCTTACTTTAATGTTGTCTCTGAGTTATGCCAGTTTGAGATGTTTTAAATTGTGATGTGTACATTTATTTATATGTTCTCCTCAGACACTTTTTTTCTTACCCTTTCGAGTTTCGGCTCGTGGGTTAGCGGATCAGGATTCAGGTTACTAGTTGGTTACTGGTAATGCGGATCTTGGGTCGTTACACAAAGCATCTTTTGGGAATTGCCTTATTGGTCAACACTTTTGATACGACATAACCTAGACGTCATGCATATAGAGAAAAATGCTTTTGATAATGTGTTCAACACAGTTATGGATGTCAAAGGCAAAACGAAGGATAACGTCAAGGCACGTTTGGATTTGAAAGTACTTTGCAGACGTCCAGAACTAGAGCTGCAGCATGTTAGTGGAAAAGTGGTGCAACCTAAAGCTGCATATGTGCTTGGGGCCAGACAGATTAAGGAAGTGAAATCAAGGCTATTCACTGAGTATGAGCTTCTCCCGGCTGATGATGAGCTCGAAGGTGTTAATGACAATTTTTTCCAATCAGATCGGAGTGACACACGAGAGTTGGCAGCTTCTACGTAGTTCAGTGTTCATGATATAAATGAAACAATTTGCTTACATAAGGGTAACGAACATGAAGAATTTGACCCACGAGACCTTGAGCGGAGGGTGGAGTCTGATGTGGAGGAAGACTCCCGGGATGATGAGGATGAATTCGAGGATGATGACGAAGATGATGCTGAATTAAACATGTCTTCAACATTTGATGATGAATATAGATAATATACCCTATATTTTGTAAGAACTTCCTATTGTTGCTAATTATATGTTCATATTAAATTGCTACTTCAAATTTGAGTGTTGATGACATGTTATATCTTTATTTATCTCAATAGAGATATGGTACGTGAAGGACGGAGTCGGACGGTTTCCACGTCCGTTGGCCGAGGGTCCGCGACCCCGTCCACGACAGGTATATGTATATGTAAACACAAAACTCTATATATTATTGTTTATATTAAATTCACGAGATCTAACGTACATATAATTTCTCAGGGTCTGCCTCCCCGTCGATGTCTGCCTCCCCGTCCGCGCCGGTCGTCCCAGCGACAGGTATATACATATGTACACAAAGAACCAGATGGATATCATTGTTCATATTAAATTCACGAGATCTAACGTACATACAATTTTGCAGGGACTGCCTCCCCGTCCACGCCGGTCGTCCATGCGACAGGTATACGTATATATTGTTGTTCAATTTAAATTCATATTTTCTAATGTGTATATAATTTTGCAGGGACCGCCTCCCTGCCGAGCACGCGAGCAGTGCCACCTTTCCCTTCTTCCTCACCACCAGGTACATGTATGTTTCCATAGATTAGTATGTTTGTTTTCTTGTAATTTATACAATAATAGTGTACTAAATTGTTTTCAATAGAGGTGGAGAACCAGCATCCAGTAGCTGAGGAGGGGCCTCAGCTACCGGGACGGCAGCCATGTTGGATCTCAGGGTAAAGTTGATCACTTCAAAGTTACTGTATTTGTTATTTATGTTATATATTTCATGTACACAATTAATGTGCAATTGCAGGGGGAAGATAGATCTCGGTTCTGCTTCTCATTATATTACGACGCTGGTCCACGCACATATTCCAAGACCAATGGATGCATGGAGAGAGTTCCCGGTACCCGTCTGGGATTTGTTATTTGACATGTTCACGGTATTTTTAATGTTTACATGAGTTGAAATCATTTATTTAATTACTCTCTGTTAGTGCAGAAAGTTGAGTAATTTATTTCTTTACAGCGGAGGTTCGCGTTCACGAGACCCGAGGATCTCCCTCGAGCTCGCGCCGTCTGGGAGTCTACTGCCCAGACTAATTTAAGAAAGTCGATGTGGGAGGCCCGGGACAAGGCAATGAAGACCACAGGCAACCGGGATCCTATGGCTTGGCGAGATTACGACCCTGTTTGGCTGAGGAGGGACTATTGGGAGTCCCTTTGTGAGCGTTGGGCTGCTGGACCATGGCAGCAGCGGTCACAGGTGGCAATACGCAACAGATCAACTCATCCGGAGAAGAATGTGCATACTAGTGGGTCCGTATCTTATGCGACCCATAGTCAAAAATTGGTAAGCATATTATTGTTCAATTGCTTAATACATTGATTATTATTGTGAAACTAACTATTTTTTTTGAATTGCAAGCATCACGAGTTCGAGCGTGCCCCTACATTTCGCGAGTTAGTTGATCGGACTCATAAGCGGAAGGGGACGGATGACTATGTTAGCGAGAGTGCCCGTACGATCGCTGTAAGTCAAGCTATAAATTATGAATTCAATTAAGATATTCAAATAATTTATGGACAATAATTTAATTTTAATTTGTTCTGCAGGAGACCTATGACAGGACGATGGCGGAGCGCTATGCAGAGGGCACTCCCCATCCAGACTTGGATCCGAAGGCTTGGGTCGACGCAGCGGGAGGGCCGAGGAAGGGTCAGGTGTACGACTTTGGGGATAGCCTGGATACTCATCCAGTGTTGTCCTCATATGCGAGTTCGATCGCTTCTCCGGCATACACGAGTTCATCTACTGCGCCCCCCGTCAGTGGTGTAGAGGAGATTAGAGACCTCATTCGGGAAGAGCTACAGGCACATCTACAGACACAGCAGGCAGAGCTACAGACGCAGTTCGGCGATATGGTTCAGCAGTTGATCTCAACCATACAGGGAGTACGCCCCACACAGCCAGCACCTCAGGTCAGTATTAGTATTAATTTCATATACTTTGGATGAGATGAAACCACTAAAGAATGTCAACAGGGAAAAAAAGAAATCTAAATTAATTAACCTAACATAAGTGTAAAGGGCGTTCAATTGACGGATCTTAAAAAAACTTAAGTCTAAAGGGTCAAAACACACAACCCGGGGGTCCAAAATCCCAAATAGAGATCGGATCGGCGTGTCGTTTTCTCCGACACGACGGGCGGGCTAAAGTGACGTGTGGGAACTGACGGAATCCAATTTGGATCTCCGGATTGGGTTGGGCATTGAAATGACGGATCTAAAAAATAGCCAAGTATATATAAAGGGTCAAAACACACAACCCGGGGGTCCAAAATCCCAAATAGGGATCGGATCGGCGTGCCGTTTTCTCCGACACGACCGGGTGGGTTAAAGTGACGTGTGGGAACTGACGGAATCCAATTTGGATCTACGGATTGGGTTGGGCATTGAAATGACGGATCTAAAAAACAGTCAAGTATATATAAAGGGCTAAAACCTACAACCCGGGGGTCCAAAATCCCAAATAGGGATCGGATCGGCGTGCCGTTTTCTCCGACACGACTGGGTGGGTTAAAGTGACGTGTGGGAACTGACGGAATCCAATTTGGATCTCCGGATTGGGTTGGGCATTGAAATGACGGATCTAAAAAATAGTCAAGTATATATAAAGGGCTAAAACCTACAACCCGGGGGTTCAAAATCCCAAATAGGGATCGGATCAGCGTGCCATTTTCTCCGACACGACCGGGTGGGTTAAAGTGACGTGTGGGAACTGACGGAATCCAATTTGGATCTCCGGATTGGGTTGGGCATTGAAATGACGGATCTAAAAAACAGCCAAGTATATATAAAGGGTCAAAACACACAACCCGGGGGTCCAAAATCCCAAATAGGGATCGGATCGGCGTGCCGTTTTCTCCGACACGACCGGGTGGGTTAAAGTGACGTGTGGGAACAGACGTAATCCAATTTGGATCTCTAGATTGGGTTAGGCATTGAAATGACGAATCTAAAAAACAGCCAAGTATATATAAAGGGTCAAAACACACAACCCGGGGGTCCAAAATCCCAAATAGGGATTGGATCGACGTGCCGTTTTCTCCGACACGACTTTGTGGGTTAAAGTGACGTGTGAGAACTGACGGAATCCAATTTGGATCTCCGGATTGGGTTGGGCATTGAAATGACAGATCTAAAAAATAGCCAAGTATATATAAAGGGTCAAAACACACAGCCCGGGGGTCCAAAATCCCATATAGGGATCGGATCGGCGTGCCGTTTTCTCCGACACGACCGGGTGGGTTAAAGTGACGTGTGAGAACTGATGGAATCCAATTTGGATCTCCGGATTGGGTTGGGCATTGAAATGACGGATCTTAAAAACAATCAAGTATATATAAAGGGCTAAAACTTACAACCCAGGGGTCCAAAATCCCAAATAGGGATCGGATCGGCATGCCGTTTTCTCCGACACGATCGGGTGGGTTAAAGTGACGTGTGGGAACTAACGGAATCCAATTTGGATCTCCGGATTGGGTTGGGCATTGAAATGACGGATCTAAAAAATAGCCAAGTATATATAAAGGGTCAAAACACACAACCCGGGTGTCCAAAATCCCAAATAGGGATCGGATCGGTGTGCCGTTTTCTCCGACATGACTGGGTGGGTTAAAGTGACGTGTGGAAACTGACGGAATGTAATTTGGATCTCCGGATTGGGTTGGGCATTGAAATGACGAATCTAAAAAATAGTCAAGTATATATAAAGGGTCAAAACACACAACCCGGGGGTCCAAAATCCCAAACAGGGATCGGATCGGCGTGCCGTTTTCTCCGACACGACCGGGTGGGTTAATGTGACGTGTGAGAACTGACGGAATCCAATTTGGATCTCCAGATTTGGTTGGACATTGAAATGACGGATCTAAAAAACAGTCAAGTATATATAAAGGGCTAAAACCTACAACCCGGGGGTCCAAAATCCTAAATAGGGATCGGATCGGCGTGCCGTTTTCTCCAACACGACCGGGTGGGTTAAAGTGACGTGTGGGAACTGACGGAATCCAATTTGGATTTTCGGATTGGGTTGGGCATTGAAATGACGGATCTAAAAAACACCCAAGAAACGATGGATCTAAAAATAGTATCTAATTAAACTTGAGAAATAATCACATATTTTAAATTTAATTTTTGAAAATAATATATGTCTTTTAATTATTATTAATGTTTCTCATATTAATTTTTTTTAATATAGGATCTACCTCCGACACTTGACGATGACGAGGCAGGAACAGCAAACGATCCAGCAGATCTGTCTTGATTTTTTATATTTATTATTTTGTATGGTTTTATATTTATTATATTTTATGATTTTATGTTGATCGTGAGTATTTGTGAAATTTATGAATATTGTAGCAGGTTTGAAAAATCTTTTTTATTTGTCAATTTTTCTTAAAAAATATACTACACATTCCGACGGATTTTCCGATGGATAAATGTCCGTCGGAAATTCTAAATTACCGACAGAAAACATCGGTCGGTAATTCCGTCTATAGTTCTGACGACCTTTTCCGACGGGTTTACTGATTTACCGACGGACTGTCTGTCGGTAAATACTGACTGTATTTCCGACGGATTTGTCCGTCGGAGTTTTCCGACCGATTTTCGACGGAATTCTCTTCCGTCGGTAATTTCTGACCAACAATTTCCGACGGACCATTTCCGACGAGCTTCGGACGGAAATCTGTCGGAAGGATCATGTTCTGACGGATTTCCGACGGATTCTTTCCGTCGGAAAATCCGCATTTTCTTGTAGTGTAAGTATCCAAAAAAATACGGTTAACGAACGGTTAGCGGATAGTTACTGGTCATAAGAGTATATATAAAATTGAAATTTATGGTACATAAATTAACATAATTAGAATACAATTTATATTGAAACAAAAGATTCATATAATAAACAAACATATTTCAACATAGTTTCTTATCATCATAGAACAAAATTAAAAGTGCAAATATATAAAATACTACAATATCCTCGAAGACAAGATAAAACATATAAAATGAAAATAAGAAGATAAACTAGTTCTCTTGGACTTTAATATACAACATCATCTCATTCTTTGCATATCTTACATGAAAATAAAGAATATGTTAGGCCAAGAATTAAAAATATATAAAAAATCTTATAATGTAGAAATATTTTACCATGATAAAAGTATAAATAACTCGATAAAATATAAATACACAATTACATCTAAATCTACCATTAGATTTAAATTTAAGAGATCATATTAAATATATTATATTATATTATATTACTTGACGGTAACAGACGGATACGAATTCAGAATGGGGTGTATCCGTTTCCGTATTCGTTAAGGTACCGGATATATCTGTATCCGTATCCAATAATTCACCGGTGAAAAAATAATATCCGTTTGATGTTCGTTAAGTTAACGAAACATACGGTTATTGGATTATTGGTTACAATTGACATCCCTATCTTAGATATTTAGAGGTCTCCACTCCATATTAGTAGACCAATTATAGTCATGGGGCCTTCACTCCCTCTGATCAAGTTAGATAGACATTTAGAGGACCTTGACATGGGCCGTGTCTTACTAATGTCATTGTAATTGGAGAATTTTGAGGACTTGATGAGTCTAGTTAAGTATCGACTCAAATGTTTTTTAGACTAGTCTATCAAAGACCTTAATGGGTCTAACAAGAGGTGTAAGACTCTAGTGAGTCATGACCTTATCCTTCCTCCTCAACTCGTATGTGCATAATTGTGTTTTGATAGCACACCAAGTTAGGGGTCATATAATTTGGATTATCAATTGGATGATATACAAAATAAAAAATATATAAACAAGTTCATGATATTATTATGAAATTATTAAGAACCCCATATCCTATCCCTTTTAATTTTATTTTTAAAGAAAATTTGATCAACAATGATCAAACATTTCAACATGTGGGAAAATAAAAAAAAATGACTTTTTATATATTGGTCCCTAAAATTTTAACTAATTTCTTAGCATCTTAATAATTCCCAATAACCCCCTCAAATCTTCCCATTATTATTAAAAAACTTATTCCGTTGAAAAAAGTATAACTTAACTATAGTTAAATTGAACTCTACTTTGGAAATGATGACGCCCCATCCCGCCGTCCCCCCACCGGTCCCTGGTACCGTCACCACTGCATCTGCATGGAAGACCGGTTCCCACACCTCACCAATCTCAGACTCCGTCCTCAGCCGTAGGTAGTACGGATGGAGTGAGTTAGCCGCCCCGCCCCGGAAACAAACGGAAGGTCGAGCGCCCACCATCCCAACTTGAATAAAAAAACAAAACAGGGAGCCCCAGTCCGCGTCCTATCGACCGAACCTGCCAATATTTTATAAATAAAATTTGCAAAACTCAATTCACTTGCAACCCCCGTGACGTTAAACATATGAATTTTCACCCTTGTTCTCCGTTTTATTGTTTCTGTCTAATATCGTACAATTATTACATCTGAAAAGAAGAAGCCAAGAGAGAAGCACCTGCCAGTCTTTTAAATTAGGCTCATCCTTCTTTGCTTAAGGAATACATATTGCAAGATCAGTCTTGCAATTAGAATAAAGTAGATTGTAAAACAGTAATCTTATTAGTTAAACTGTTAGAGAGAGAGAGAGAGAGAGAGAGAGAGAGAGAGAGAGAGAGAGACATCCACTTTTGACTAATAAAATTATTTTTTTAGTCATCAAGATTACAAAATTAAGTATTTGGTCATCTAATATCCAAGTAGCTAGGTGAGGCTCGCGTTGGGTGGCCGTTAACAATGCCTGTCTACCCCACCACACTTATTACTACCTACCGGTGACCCCGATTTGCTTATGACATCCCTCCTCTTTCCCTCCCCGTCCAATCATCTGTTACCTGAGATTGGCGTCTATCATCTGTTGTCTGTATGTATGACTTTTGATCCTCCCAAGTAAAACAGGAAGGCGGACATAACCATGGTTGACCAAATTCCAAATAGATACCCTATCATTACATCATGGGATCTACTCTTTTTTTTTATTTCTTGATTTTTTTTTTTTTTACATGTCAATCTCTCAAACTTTATAAAATTTCAAACAACTTCCTAAACTTATTCAACGTTCCAAAATAAGTCTCGGCCATCAGTTTCCGTTGAAAAGGTGAATCTTAACTCTAGTTAATATTAACTCATGTATGTAAAATGACTAATGTACCCTCACCAACTGCACGCTTCCCATGCAAACTCTCTGTGGCCAGACCCCCCGCCCCACTCGTCCCCCTCTTCTGTACGAGCGCTGGAGCAGGCAGCCCATCTGGCCATCTCTCTCTCTCTCTCACTCTCTCCACTTGCATTTTTGACATGTCTGACCGCCACACCCATGGCGAAGCAATATTGTGTAGCCACCGCCTCCCTGAAGAGCTCTGCGTCTGCTCCCACTACTTCGTGAAGCACCGCATCTGCTCCCTAATTAGGGTTATAAACGGATCTGGATAATATCCAGATCCGATTCGAATTCGTATTTGGTTAAGCAGATATTATCCGTTTAACACATATCCGACGGATCAGATTTCGGATACGGATAATATCCGGATAATAAACGGAGCGGATATGGAAATAGGTGATCCGCTCCGAAACCGAATGAATGATGACCGATAGATCTTAGATCTAATGGTTCATATATAATATATAAATATATAAAAAAATCCTACCTTCGCTACCCACTCACTACTCAGTCTCCCACTTCTATAGGCGAGACCCCCATCGCCGTCGCGGCATCATCACCCTCATCGGCATCGCCAGCGCGGTTTGCACAGATGGACGCGGTGGCGGCGTCGCGACCAGCAAGCCCTCCTTCGACTGCAAGCACCGCCGGCCGGCCGGCCAGCGAGCGGCGCTACCCCGCTCGTGAAGATCCATCCCCCCTCAGGTATCCCTCCTCTCTAGATCTCTCTCTGTCTCCCCACCGGTATCCCCCTCTCCCTCCCCAGTTCCAGCCTGTGTCGTCGAAGGTCTGACCCCCCCTCCCCCCTCCGGTATCCCCTCCCCCCCTCCGACAACACCCCTCCCTTGGCCTTCCCCCTCTCTCTGTTTGTCTGTCTCTCTCTTTCTCTCTCTAGATCTCTCTCTCCGACACTGCGGCACCCCTCCCCCTCTGTCCCTCCCTCCCTCCCTCTGTCTCTCCTTGGATCTCTCTCTCCCCATTGGTGTTGGAGGAGGCTCCGACAGCCCTCCCCCTACTGAGCATTCCTCCTCAGTTCCCCCCCCCTCCCTCGCTCCAGCACGGCAGCACCCCTCCCCCCCTGCATGGTCTCTCTCTCTCTCTAATGTTGAGCCTATATTATAAATAGAGGCATGTTTCGTCCATTACAAGTAGAAAAAGGAAGAGGACAAGGAGACTCTTCTGCAACGCCGAGAGAAGACAGAAAGGGACGAAGAAAGGGAGGGAAAAGTCCTATTGCTGCTGCCTTGTGCTGCTGCGATCTGCTCCCCTTGCTCCTATCACTTCTGTTGTGGCAGCACCCTGTGGCTGGTGCGTTGCCCGGCTACTGCTCATCGTGAGGGGGAAGGTGAGGACCAGAGCTCCTCACCGCTGCAGCACTGCTCTTCCATTTGTCTTCTCAAAAGTGAGAGAGTGCTTGATCCGAAAGAAAAAAATACAGAGTAGTGGTGTTCTATTGACACTTCCTTCTCTTTTTATTTCATATGTCTTGCTGTACTTGTTCTTTAATTTTTTAGTGAAAGAATTCCATCCAAGTTATATGCTTACACAATTTCTTTTATGTTCACCCCTCTGCTCACATGTACCGATCCTTATTCTATTATTTTTCTTTCATTTAACTTTTGGCAAACCGTTCAAGTTTATCTAGACAGGGGCACTTGTCTTTGCCCAATAAATGGGACATGTAATTTGAATGTGGGACATATAATTTATAAATATTTATATATTATGTTGAAATTTTTTATGCTTTCTTAATTGTAATCAAGTAGTAATTCATTTTTCATTCTATATTATTTGTATGAATGTTTAAAGATTGTTTGTGATATACATATATATATATATTTTATAATTTTATAGATTTTTTCCTATTTTTTGATCACTTAATATTTGTTATCTGGTCTCATATTTTCGAAGCGGATAATATCCGTATCTGCTCCGTATCTGAATTTTGTTCGGAGCATATACGAATTATCCGATTAGATATTTGGAGCTGATACGGAAAACTCATATCCGCTCCGTTTATAGCCCTATCCCTAACTATGGGCTGTGGTGCATCCCCCCCCCACCCCAACCCCTGGTCGCAATGAAGCCCCTCCCCCACCCGCTAGACTCCCCCTCCACCTGACCCTAGCCGTAGTGAGATCCCCTCCATCACCCGCTGGACTCCAACACCCCCCCTCCTCTCTCCAAATTTTTTTTTTTTGGATGTCAATTAATTTCAACGACTGCCCTTGTCAACTCAAAGAGATTTCAAAGGTTTCTAAAAAAAATAAAGATTACAAAGAATTATTGGAATTTGTTGAAACTTTATAGATTGATATGTAACAAATTCTTTTTTCTTTCTAAGGTTGAGAAATCCATCTTAGATTGGTAAAAAAACTACTCATGCGCACAAATCCTGTCATCTTTTCCCCACACTTTTCTCTCTATATATTTATTTTCTTTATAAATCTTAGTTATTATTATTGTAAGGCCATGGGCCTTATAACGGGCCCCTTTCTGGAACAGTTCCAGTTGACGTCAAGAGTGTTGACATTAACTGATGGGTAGGCGGCAAGGGTGCTGCCGTCTACTGGGTCTTGGCGTCAATCGATGTTGATGTTAAGCGAAGATTCCAGAGTCTTCCCATACATGAACTTGATGGCAATCAATGTTGACGTCAATTTCATGTCGGTGCAGGTTGATGACAAACATGTTGACGTCAACCTGTCGGACCTGTGTTTTTAGAGGCGACCTGAGGCCCCTTCTTCCTCACTTCTCTCCCTCTCCTTCCCACCACCTTCACCCCTCTTCTTCTCCATTTCTTTCGGCGGCCGATGGGAGTTCGTCGGGAGGCCGTGGTGCTCGTGGCGGCGATGGATCAAGTGGGAAACTGAGGTGTGAAGGATCGTCCTTGCGGGAGAGCTCTGGGGGAAAACAACGGGATTCAAGGTTCTTTTGGGGTTTTTCTAGCGTCCAGAGGTAGGGACTCGACCCCTTGACTCCCCATTGTTGCAATGCCATGTTTGTGTGTGTGTGATTTGCATGAAAACTGCAGTTTTGGGGAGGGTTTCTCCATGCCAGGTTTTGGGGTAGATCCTCTGATCCAAGCGTTGGATCGTTGTTGTCCAGCCTTATACTAGTGTTTTGTGATGAGGGAAAGTGTTTCCCATCATCAAACCACAAGTTTTTGGGCTGGATCGCCCGTGGGAATGGCCTGGGGTCATTTCAGCTGCTGGAAGTCGAAGAACTTAACGTCAACATCGGTTGACGTCAAGTTCTTCAGTCGGGAACTTGGCGGAAAGATCCCTTGCCGTCAAGATAAGGTAAACGGCAAACCTGTTGCCGTCTACTTTCTGTAGACGGAAAGGGTGTTTCCGTCTACCCTACGGTTGGCAGCAATCGATGTTGCCGTCAACCCCACAGGCAGGTCCCAGTAGGCTGACCCCCTTTGTTGTTGTGCGAGGTGTTGACACGCGGTGTCTAACTCTTGGCATGGTGTGCCGGACATTGAGAGCGTTCCGTCTGTGCTTGTACCGAGTTTTTGCCATGCTTGTGTTGTGTTTCCCAGACGTCGAAAAAGGCTCCATCTTGATGACTGACATTGAGCTATTCCGCCGGTGAGTCTGGACGTCGAGTGCGACTCCGTCCTGTGCGTGCCCCTTGTGGTGGTTACAAGCCAGTTTTCGTGGGGCCCCTTCTCCACCGTTCAAGTCCGGCGTAGGGGAAAATTGGTCGTGGATCAGACGTGAGGGAGAGCATCTAAATGTGCACAGGTGGCTAGGGTTGGAGGACTCTATGGTGTCGAGGCGTCAAGCCATAGGCCCTAGCTGGTCCTACCTTGTGTGTGTGAGTGTGTGTGCTTGTCTGTGTGTGTTTGTTGTACTGTTGAGCCTGCGAGGTTCTAGTTTCTTGGCTCACTCCTGCGAGGAGTTGGGCGTCACGCCACCGGTTTCATGTGTGTGTTGTGCATTGTTTATTTACTATAGCTTTACTTTCCGCACTGCTTTTTAGTACTATTACCAGTGGGGGTTAGTGTTCCTACTGGGTCTCTTCTTGAGACTCACTCCCTTCCTTTTCAGGTGGATCGTCGTCGGCTCCAAGTGCTGAGGAGCCTGGTCACTTCGGGGCTGGTCCTGCTTAGCCGCTATGAGTAGTACTTAGTTTATGTACTTGCTATACTCTTTAATTTTATTGGATCAGCTCTGAGTTGTACTATTTTGATATATTTATATAGTGGAATGTTCATAAAAATTTGTGGTGTGTACATTTTCTTATATGTTCTTCTTAGACGTTCTCTTTTTACCCTTTCGAGCTTCGGCTCGTGGGTGGCGGGTTAGAATTCGGGTTACTGGTTGGTAATCGGTAATTCAGATCATGGGTCATTACAGTTGGTATCAGAACCTGATTTGTCGAGACATATAAGGAAATGTTCATCAAGGTAACTCAGAGCATGAAGAGTACAGTAGTAGCAAGCAAAACTGGAGTTATTTTGTGTATTAATTTGTGTGCATGTCCTGTGTAGATCCATTATGGCACCTAGGCGACGTCGTGTTGAGGAGGTGGCAGAGCAGGCACCTCAGCAGAAGGCTCGAGATGCCCCGCCACCATAGGAGACTCAGCCTGGACTGCAGGACGCACACAGTGGTGTTATACCACCGCTACCACCCCCTCCTCAGGCAGCTCAAGGGTTTGACTGGACCTGTTTTCTTGAGGGGATGGCACAGATTGTTGCTCAGCACCATGACGTTCCAGGACCTCAGGGAGGTTCCGAGAGGGTGTTGAAAGAGTTCTTACAGTTTCAGCCTCCCCAGTTTCTGGGACAACCAGATCCAGATGCAGCCTGGCCGTTGTTGGATGCGATGGAGCGGACTTTCCATTCCATGGAGTGCGCAACGGAGGAGAGGGTACTGTTGGCGAGCTATCAGTTGCAGGGTCAGGCACTGGCCTGGTGGACATCAGAGTGGGAGATCACTTTTTAGTCTCGCCCGCTCAGGCAGATTACTTGGCAAGAGTTTGTGGCGGCCTTTGAGAGAGCTTTCTACCCCACATATGTCAGGAATGAGAGGCTATATTAGTTCCTGGATTTGACTCAGGGCGAGATGACAGTGGTCCTGTATAGAGCCAGATTTGTAGAGTTGGGGCGTTATGCGCCACAGATTATGGCAGATGAGAGCCTGAGGACCTAGCAGTTTGTGAGAGGACTGAGGCTGGAGCTGAGGCAGGCACTGATAGTTGCTCGCGTCACCGACCTTGACGTAGCCTATCAGACTGCAGCAGCACTTGAGGCTGACACCTTACGGACCTGTGGGCAGATTAGAGCAATTCAGGCACAAGTGGGTCCATCCCAGCTGAGACAGTAGCAGAGTAGTTCCCAGCAGACTTCGAGGACCACGACCTCCTAAATGTCCTCTTCTGCAGGGACGCCGTCGAGGTCAGGGTCTTGGAGGAGGTTCCAACGTGACAAGAGGTAGGCAGAGCAGAGGCAGCCTTCAGTTGAGGGTGTTCAGTAGCCTTTGGGGCAGCCTCAGCAGCAGAGCCAACATTCTTTCGCTGGTAGGTGTTACCGGTGTGACCAGTTGGGTCACATGGTGTGGGACTGCCCCCTGTTACCTCGAGACCCACAGCAGTAGAGTGAGCCTCAGTCTCGTACGTAGCAACAACAACAGGTTCCTGTGCAGCAGCATCAACAGACCATGAGTTCAGGCAGGTCGAAGACCAGGGCTCATGTCATGCACATGACCTGAGTAGAGGCAGAGGCAGCTCATCCCGTGGAAGGTACTGTGACTATCTTTGGTTCTGCAGCTAAAGTCTTGTTTGATTCCGGTGCCTCTCACTCTTTTGTTTCTGAGGAATTTTTAGACTCTCTTGAGAAGCTGGACATGGGAGTGTCCAGCGAGCTTGTTGTGGAGCTGCCGACAGGAGACTTTGCTCTAATCTCTTACTGTGTTGAGGAGGTACCAGTGCAGATGCAGGGTCAGTGTTTTCCAGCCCAGTTGTTTGCTATGCAGTTGTAGGACTTCGATGCGATTTTGGGTATGGACTGGCTCGAGTAGTACGGTGCTATGGTTGACTGCAGGAAGAAGAGGGTGTACCTTCAGATACCCAGAGGGGCTGCCTTCTACTTCCAGAGTATCGTACCTCTTACTTCCCACTTCTTGATTTCTGCTTTGAGAGTAGAGAGGTTGTTGGCTTCGGGGTGTTAGGGTTTTCTTGCTACTGCCGTGCTTGTTGACCAAGTTTCTTGGGGAGTGGAGGACATTCCTGTGGTTTGTGAGTTTCCGGATGTCTTTCCGGATGAGTTACCTAGTCTACCACCAGATAGAGAGATTGAGTTTACCATTGAGCTTGTTCCTGGCACCGCACCCTTTACGCAAGCACCGTACCGCATGGCACCAGTAGAGTTGCGGGAGTTGTAGAGGTAGTTAGAGGAGCTGTTGGAGAAAGGCTATATCCGCCCTAGCTTTTCTCTTTGGGGGTCTCCAGTGTTGTTTGTGAGAAAGAAGGATGGTAGCTTGCGGTTGTGTATTGACTATAGGTAGCTGAATCAGGTGACCATCAAGAATAGGTATCCTCTACCTAGGATTGATGATCTCTTTGATCAGCTTCAGTCAGCTCAAGTTTTCTCCAGGATTGACCTGAGGTCAGGCTACTATTAGTTGTGGATCAGAGATTCTGATGTGGAGAAGACTGCTTTCAGGACCAGATATGGGCACTTTGAGTTCTTGGTGATGCCATTTGGGCTCACCAATGTGCCAGCGGCCTTCATGGATCTAATGCATAGGGTGTTTCACCAGTACTTGGACCAGTTTGTCGTGGTGTTTGTTGACAACATTCTGGTGTACTCTGCTTCAGAGAAGGAGCATGCCCAACACTTGAGGATCATGTTGCTGACTCTGCGAGAGCACCAACTATATGCTAAGCTCAGCAAGTGCGAGTTTTGGATGCAACAGGTTCACGTTTTGGGGCACGTGATCTCAGGTGATGGAGTTTTAGTGGATCTAGTGAAGGTCGAGGCAGTTTTACAGTGGGAGAGACCCCGTATAGTGACCGAGATCCATAACTTTCTGGGTTTGGCTGGTTACTACCGCAGATTTATTAGAGACTTTTCACAGATTGCTGCACCCCCTGACTCGTTTGACGGGAAGGGAGTACCGTTCGAGTGGTCGAAGCAGTGTGAGCAGAGCTTCATGGAGTTGAAACGACTGCTTATGTCGGTGCCAGTCCTGGTGTTGCCTTCAAGTACGGAGGGTTTTGAGGTATGCACAGATGCTTCTGGTGTTGGCCTAGGAGCAGTTCTGATGCAGCATGGCAGAGTGGTGGCTTATGCGTTGCGTTAGCTAAAGCCCCACAAGGAGAGTTACCCGACCCACGACGTGGAGCTTGCAGCTGTAGTTTTTGCACTGAGGATTTGGCGTCACTACTTGTAGGAGTGAGGTTTGTGGTTCGCACCAACCACCAGAGTGTGCGGTATGTCTTTTCTCAAAGGGATCTGAACATGAGGCAGCGTCATTGGAATACCTGAAGGACTATGATTTTAGCATTGATTATCAGCCTGGGAAGGCGAATGGTTGCAGATGCCTTGAGCAGGAAGGCACAAGTGAGTTACCTTATGCTGAGAGAGTGGCAGTTGTGGCAGTCTGCAGTAGAGGGATCCTTCAGAGTTTCCACCAGACGACAACAGTGTATGCTAGGCAGTTTGCTAGCTGCTCCAGCTATAGTGAAGCAGTTATTGAGGCCCAGTAGACAGATCCCGAGTTGCACAGAGTGTTGCTTCTTCTAGAGGTGGATCTGCATGATGACGGGACTGTTAGGTTCCAGGACAGACTCTATGTACCTGATGAGGAGTCTGTCAGGAAAGCAGTTACGCAGGAGGCACATGGGTCCCGATACTCAATTCATCCAGGGTCAACCAAGATGTACCGCAGGTTGAGACGACAGTTTTGGTGGCCAGGGATGAAGAGAGACATAGCGGCTTTTGTTTCCAAGTTCTTGCTGGAGGATATGACAGTATATGGGTGCTTATGGACAGATTGACGAAGTCTGCCAAGTTCTTGCCCATCAGAGTTGGCTGGGGTGTGAGCAGATTGGCCAGATTGTACATGGAGTGAATTGTTCCTTTGCACGGGGTGCCGATCTCTATTGTGTTAGATAGAGATCCTCGCTTCACTTTTGGGTTCTGGCGTAGCTTCTAGAGAGCTTTGGGGACAAAGTTAACATTTAGCTCTGCCTATCACCCACAGTCAGACGGACAGTCAGAGCGGACTATCCAGACTTTGGAGGACATGCTACGAGCTTGTTGTCTGGAGCAGCAGGGGTCTTAGGCAGTTCACTTACCGTTGGTTGAGTTTACATATAATAACAGTTATCATTCTAGTATTGGCATGGCACCCTATGAGGCCCTGTACGAACGACTTTGTCGTACTCCTCTTGACTAGTTTGAGGTGGGCGAGCGAGTCGTTACTGGACCAAAGTTAGTCCACCAGTCAGTGGAGGTCGTTCATTTTTTCAGACAGAGGCTTTAGACAATGCAGAGTCGATAGAAGAGTTATGCTGATCAGTGCAGGTGACCGCTCGAGTTTTAGGTTGCAAACCAGGTATTTGTTAGAGTGTCTCCTTTGAAGGGGGTGATGAGGTTTGGTAGACGTGGGAAGTTGAGTCCTCGTTATATCAGACTCTTCACCATAACTGAGCGTGTCGAAGGTTTGGCATATTGGCTTCAGCTTCTGCCAGAGTTGACAGTAGTCCACGATGTGTTCCATGTGTCGATGTTGCGGAGGTATCTTCCAGATGAGTCTCACGTTCTCCCGAGTCCATAATGGACTGAGGTGACACCAGAGTTGACAGTACCAGAGTATCCGCTGTATATCGAGGATTGCCGAGTTCAGAGGTTGAGGAACAAGGCGATTCCTCTGGTTCGTGTTGCTTGGCAGCGACACTCAGTAGGTGAGTCGACCTGGGAGCGGGAGGACGAGATGCGCAAGCAGTTTCCATACCTCTTTAGTGAGTTCTCTTCCCCTTTGCTATTGTATGAATTTCGGGGGCGAAATGCTTTTAAGGGGGGGGGAGGCTGTAAGGCCATGGGCCTTATTCGACCCTTAACGGTCCCCTTTCTAGAACAGTTCCGGTTGACGTCAAGAGGTTTGACATCAACAGTAGGTTGATGTCAAGGGTGTTGACGTCAACTAAGGGGTAGGTGGCAAGGGTGCTGTCGTCTACTAGGTCTTGGCATCAATCGATGTTGACGTTAAGTGAAGATTCCAGAGTCTTCCTGTACATGAACTTGACGACAATCGATGTTGATGTCAATTTCATGTTGGTGCAGGTTGACGGCAAACATGTTGACGTCAACCTGCTGAACCTGTGTCTTTAGGGGTGACCCGAGGCCCCTTCTTCCTTACTTCTCTCCCTCTCCTTCCCACCACCTTCACCCAACTTCTTCTCCACTTCTTCCGGTGGCCGACGAGAGTTTGTGGGGAGGCCGTGGTGCTCGTGGTGGCGGCGGATCGGGCGGGAAACTGAGGTGTGAAGGATCGTCCTCGTGGGAGAGCTCCGGGGGAAAACAGTGGGATTCGAGGTTCTTTTGGGGTTTTTCTAGCGTCCAGAGGTAGGGACTCGACTCCTTGACTCCCATTGTTACAATGCCATGTTTGTGTGTGTGTGATTTCCATGAAAATCGTAGTTTGGGGAGGGTTTCTCCATGCCGGGTTTTGGGGTAGATCGGCTGATCCAAGCGTTGGATCACTGTTTTCCAGCCTTATACTAGTGTTTTGTGATGAGGGAAAGTTTTTCCCATCATCAAACCGCAGGTTTTTGGGCTGGATCGCTAGTGGGAACGGCCTAGGGCCGTTTCAGTTGCTGGAAGCCAAAGAACTTGACGTCAACATCGGTTGACGTCAAGTTCTTCAGGCAGGAACTTGGCGGCAAGATCCCTTGCCGTCAAGATGAGGTAAACGACAAACTTGTTTCCGTCTACTTTCTATAGACGGCAAGAGTGTTGCTGTCTACCCTACGGTTGGCGGCAATCGATGTTGCCATCTACCCCACAGGTAGGTCCAAGCAGGCTATCTTCCTTTGCCATTGTGCAAGGTGTTGACACGCGGTGTCTGCCTCTTGGCATGGTGTGCCGGACGTTGAGAGCGTCTCTGTCTGTGCTTGCACCGAGTTTTTTCCGTGCTTGTGTTGTGTTTCCCAGACGTCGAGGAAGGCTCCATCTGGATGACTGACGTTGAGCTATTCTGTCGGTGAGTCTGGACGTCGAGTGCGACTCCGTCCTGTGCGTGCCCCTTGTGGTAATTATGAGACGATTTTCATGGGGCCCCTTCTCCACCGTTCGAGTCCGGTGTAGGGGAAAATCAGTCGAGGACCAGACGCGAGGGAGAGCGTTTGAGTGTGCACACGTGGCTAGGGTTGGAGGACTCTATGGTGTCGAGGTGCCAAGCCATAGGCCCTAGCTGGTCCTACCTTGTGTGTGTGAGTGTGTGTGCTTGTCTGTGTGTGTTTGTTGTACTGTTGAGCCTGCGAGGTTCCAGTTTCTTAGCGCACTCCTACGAGGAGTTGGGAGTCACGCCACCAGTTTCTTGTGTGTGTTGTGCAGTGTTTATTTACTGTAGCTTTTCTTTCAGCACTATTTTTTAGTATTGTTACCGGTGGGGGTTAGTGTCCCTACTGGGTCTCTTCTTGAGACTCACTCCCTTCCTTTTCAAGTGGATCGTCGTCGGCTCTAGGTGCTGAAGAGCCTGGTCACTCCGGGGCTGGTCCTGCTTAGCTGCTGTGAGTAGTACTTAGTTTATGTACTCGCCGTTGTAATGGCCCATTTCCGCCCGGTACGGTTATACCAACCCACGTCGGACGAGAGCAAGTCGCTACATGGGAGAAAACACCAACGATAGTCACATGGGCTGAGATATACACAAATAGAAAGGAATATTGTAGCAGAAAATGAACAACTCTTATTCCATCAACATTATAATCCACATACCACTGTCTATATAGTCCAAGCAAAAGAAATAGCATAATATAACATCCACTAAATATAGCCAGTTTCCAAATACAATAAACCAAAGTCTATATTATAATTGCATCACATACTAAGAAATAAACTAAAAATCTTCAATCTACTCTTCACGCTCCACCTCGGATCTCGCTAACTCCTCGGCTTCTAAATCTCCGACTCTTCCTGAAATGTTAGCATGGTGAGTCTACGCAATGGACTCAGCAAGCAACTTAGAGTTTCAAACCACGCACTTACCACACATGCTTCTAATAGTTTAACATTTTACTAACTATCACATTATCATTAACTTGCTAGTAATTAACAATTAAACTAACACATGCTCATGCTATAACATAGATGATTAAACATGGAATCTATTAAATAAAGCTATACTAACTCATGTATAACAAGAATACTAAACATGGTCACTTATAACATGGTGTCACTAACATGAGAGTATTCATATAATCACATGCTTGTAATTCTTACTTTCACATAACACTAATACATGGCTTATATAAAAACATATAACATGATACTACTAACATGCTCATCAAGTAATTACTAACTCATGGACATAATTAACATAATTCTACCCATGGTACTAAACATGATATCACAATTATCATTTAACATAAATCACATTAACACATGCATTATTTTATCATGGCATATTCTCATACCCTTTTACCTTTTCTTTCACATGCACTTATTCTCACATTTATCATATTCACATTCACTTACACTTGGTTCAACATAGCTTTCACATAGTTTTTACTTTTCACTTTTCACGATCACATGTCACATCACTTGCACATATCTCGTGCCACATTCACATATCATTTTACACATTATTCACATATTCACTTTTACACAAGCCGAGACACAGCCCAAACCACCACTAGAAAGATCATACAATCACATACACATACTTAATCGCCAGGCAAAACGATCAAGTCTTGGTTACTGCGCAGAACCGGGGAAGCCCTCCCGACCATTACCAGTGGAACTTGTCCACCTCCAAGATTTCACACGACCCGTTGCCCTAGGTATCACATAACATAATTGAGCCTTTCTGTAGGGGCACTGCTATAGTACGGCTCCACGCAATCTATGATGTCAGTGTCTCATTGGCACAACTTTTATCTTTTCACATTAACATAGATTTCACACACATATGTCACATATTCTCTCTCTTTCTATGCACATGCACACATATAACATGAAACGTATATTAATCACTTCCAGATACTCAGATTAATCATGAACAGTAAATAACAGAACCTAATCATGATGCTAATCACATTTTAAAATATATTTGGGACTTACTATTAAAACATGGTACTGACAGCTTTAGAAATTAATAACTAATTGTGTAGTAATCATATTAAGATCAAATTTTAACCATAGAGTGAATATAGCACATGGAACATATCTGTAATTTTTCAGAATTTTCTGAACTGTAAAACTATTTTTCATAATTAAAGATAAAATCAGGTTAATATGCACAAAAACACTAATTATTCATGAACAGAAATAAAATGAGGTTAACAAGCCCTAAATCATGCTTATAGTATTCTAACAAACTAAAATGTAGAGTTTAACAATTTTTATAACATGCATACAACAAGAAAATGAAATTTATAAAGTGTTTACATGCTTTTTCCGATAAATAGAAATACAAATAATTACCATAATTAACAAAAATTACTCCAAGGTTACCCAAACTCATCATGATGATTAACAGGTAAAAACCAGAACGAAAAGAACTAAAAAACCATCACAGAATCTCGCAAAACTGTAAATTTTTGGACAAGATGAACTGGACTGCCAACTTGTTGTAGTCAAGTTCAGGTTAACGGCCAACTTATTGCCGTCAACATCCCAGACTGCAGAAAGTGCAGGCCGAGGGCAAGAAAACGTGGCAAACGACATCGAAACAATTTTCTAAAAATCAAGAAAAATAGGAAAATCTTATGGGACAAGTCCACGGAGAGAAACCCTGTGAGGCCCCCGAATTTTGTGCATTTAATATTGTTATTTTATGCATGCAATATATTTAACTTTGTGCATATTATGAGTATTTACTTATGTGCATATAGTATTTAGTTACTGTTGTACATATTGTATGTATTTATGCTATGTATTTATGTTGTTCATGCAAGTCATTTGGATAATTTAATTTTCTGGCCGAAATTCTTCTTAACGTCCACATCCATTGACGTTAAGGGTGAGTCAACGACAAGCTTTGTGCCGTTTACTGTCTGACTGGAAAATCCTGATGTAAGACCCTCGAATTTCCGTCGCATTATTTGTATTTATGTGTATATATTTGTGCTTGTGTAAGTATGTACGTATTTACGTGCGTATTAATTAGTATAATTACGTGTGCATATGTTTATATTAAACATAAATAATGTATGTATTGCATGGTGATAGTATGGATATAATATCGTATACATATTGCATGTATATATGCATGGTATACAAGGTTTTCTGCATAACTTAGGGTTCTGGCCGAAGGCCCCTTGGCGTCAACCCCTGGCCGCTGAGGTGGTGTCAGCGTCTAGACCTGGACGCCGATACTAATCCGGGCGTCCAGCGATATGGACGCCAATGTCTCTGACCTGCATGCGCAGCAGAGCTGCAAGCTTCTGAAACAAGGTATGGCCACCCATTGGGGGATGTCCCCCAACGGCTCTGAGGGTGTCTTATCACCCTAGTGAGTGGGAGAGAGACTCCCTTAAGTCTGAACCCGAAATGGCCTCTCCCCCACTCTTCCCTTCACCCTTGCAAGAGGAGAAAAAGAGAAGAAAAACCCTAGGAGAAAGCTGTGAGAAAAACCCCTCTTAGCACCCTCAAATCTGACCCCCTGGAGCTTGATCCGGAGATCTACTGCTTCAAGAGGGAAGCTGGAGCAAAGGAGAAGGCTTCCCCATCGTCCCCTTGCTGTGGAGCTCGTCCAAGAACCCGGAGGAAGGTGATCTTGGAGGGAGTTCTGCATCTTTCTTGGGACTGCCCAAGGAGGTCTTCACCAAGCCCTAGATCCCTTGGAGGAATTTTTAGAAGGCAAGTAACCTATCTATGATGTCCCCGTATGAGTCTAGGTTGTTTCTATGATTTTTATGGAATTTTCCTCGAGTCCTAGACCCTCCAATTCACCCAAGTTTGAGAGGTCGGGTCTGTGTTTCTGCACAGACCTGCATAGACGGAAAGGTCCCTGGACGCCTGTGATGAGCTTGGCGTCCATCGGCCATGCCGCTGACCCTGAGTCAGCGGCCAGAGACCGCCGCCAAGTTCTTCTGGACAGAACAGTGAGCTGTTCTGTCCCTCTTATACATTAACTTTGGTATGTTTTACGTGATGAGGATATATGGTAAACCTTATACTCTATGTATATTGTCCATTGTGGTGTGTGGATGAATGTGGTGTGATGGTGAATGTGGGAAATATTGTACCCCATGAATGGTGAGCATAACTTGTTGAAAATTTTGCAAATCCATGTTCCATGATTAGGATTAGTTGAATGTCTTGGTTGTAGTCTACTCATGAAGATTAGTGGGGCATGCATATGTGTTGCAATTTTGGTAATTCATCCATGCTTGCGAAATTTGCTAATAAAATCCGGTTCGATAAAATAGAAGCATGCAAGAATGGTTTGTAGTGACCAATCCATAGATGTATGAATTAGGGTAATTTTGTATTCTAAATTCATGCATATGTTATTAACTTATGTTTAAAACAGTAAGTGGCAAATTGCAAGATGTGTTAAATTCCATGTTAACTTAAGTTGTGAATAATATGCAAAATTAGGTGTTTGATTTTCTGTAAACCCTATTTAGCTCAAAAAAATCTGAAAACTTTAGGGTATGACCTTGAACCCGAAAAAAGCATGTGGTTAAAATTTCAGGTCGTTTGGATCAGTAAATAAAAAGTTATGTATTTTCATGTGAAACGTGATAATTTACGTGTATTATCGTAATGTGATTAGTTATCGTTTAAAACCAACTTGATTGGTGAAATTACTGTGTGTTAATCTCCTGAAATTATGTAGTGCCATGTTAGGAAAAACAAAAATGTTCATGTGAGTGAGAAAGTGAATGAAATGAGAAGAGTTATGTGTAAAACCATGTGTAAAACGGTAAATGTGTAAAAGTGTAACTGTGCCAATGTGATACTGCTTTCGAGAAGGCAGTGGAGCTGTATCAGGGAAAAGTCCCCCTGAGAAAGTTCAGTGTGTTAAGTGACCCTAAGGGCATTAGGGGGAAATCCTGGAGGTGGACAAGTACCACTGGTTAGGGTGGAGACTTGTTCTCCCGGTCTGCGCAGTCCAAGAGTCGCCATTGGAATGCCTAGATGGCATCTATGTGTAATGTGATGTGTATATGTCATTCTTTGGTGGTTTGGACTATGTGTCACGGCACCTAAATATGTGTAAAGTGTAATGTGAAATGTGTGTGTGACCATGTGTAAATGTGTAAGTGACAATGTGAATGTGTATGTGTAAAGTGAACCATGTGAAAGAGGAACTTGTGTAAAGAAAATGTGAAACTAAAGATGTGGGAGTATGTTATTGAAAACCATGTGAGACAAATCTGAAACCATGTGAAATCAGTAAACTCATGTTATCATTATCATGTTTATGTGTGCATAAATGTCTAGAATCCATGTTAGGGATGATTGGTGAAAACGGGCACAAGATAGCATGATTACTTGTTCACATGATATGTTTTATGCGTTATTGTAGCTCTCATGTATAGGTTTTCAGCCATGAAACCATATGAAATCAGCAACCTAAAGCATGTGAAAAGGTTTATGTAAGTGTTTAAAAACATGTAAAATCCATGCTAGTTGTGTTTCCCTTTCATATATGCATAATGTTCATGTTGGTAGCTCTCATGTTTTGATTCTTGAAAGATTAAAGTTTTATGAGAAAAATTAAATAGAGAGCATGTGATAGGTGAATTTTGTTCTTAGAAATCTGAAAGCATGATCCATGTATAAAATTGTAAACTTTCATGATAGGTTGAATCTTTAAATTGACTAGCATACTATGTGTTGCGAATTGTAAATGTGCATGTAGAAACTACTAGGACTTGTACGTGAATGTTATGGGTAGTGTTTCTTGCTGAGTCCTTGGACTCACTCCTTGCTTCGGCGTACAGGTATAGTTGGTGACACGACACTGCTTGAGGAGACGGTGGAGACGGACTCCGAGCGCGGAGACTAGCTAGTTGGAGTTTCTTTGAGATTGTGTATTTCATAAGTATGAAATTTTGAACATTGTATTAGAATATTATGAAAAGGATGTATAAGTGTGGGCACTTTGTATTTTATTTCAGCAATTTAAATTATGTGGACCTTTAGTTCTTTAATGTTAATTGCGAATTGCATGTATGTTTAATGTGGATGATGAATGAATGAAGACAGTGGTCTTTTACTTCTACTACTCTGTTGTATATTCGCGTGTATCTCAGCTGTATGTATCGTTTGGGTAAATGTCCCACTGTGAGGACTCTTGCTATACTGACGTGGGTTGGTATAACCGTACCGGTATAATGAGGGCCGTCACACCTGACGTCAACATCGATTGACGTTTAAGTTTGGTCAACGGCAGTAAACTGGACGTTTACTTCTCTGGATGCGTTTTGGATTTTAGATCTGAAACAGAAGCATTTCTTCTGGGTTCTTGATTAGGAAACCTATCTAACGGTGGGATGACCTAACCCTAGTCGTACCCCGACCCATTAGCTTATAAAACCTACTGTTCTCAGCGAGATTAGGTCTTTTGGTTGAGAAGAAACCCTACGGCTCGTTTGTGAGAAAACCTAATCTTTGGAGAGCTTGATCTGGCATTTGGGAGATCTGTCTGGAAATTTTCTTTGACTGGGAGCTACTCCAACTGTTGCACAATCTTCCCCGACTCCAAGAGACCCATCTGCACAAGCTAGAAGACCGGATCTCGGAGGAGAACATTACCTTCTTGGCTTGGCCGAGGAGGGATTCTTCGACCAAATCATCCCTCTATCGATTTGTTTCTAGGCAAGTGACTTATTGGTTCACTCCATAGACTTGTCCTTTAGGGTTTTCACATTTTTACGGATTTTTCATTTCATGCCTGGACCACCAAGATTTTGTGTTTTCTGTGTTTCGGTCTGCACTGTGTGTAGATAGGAGGTAGACGACCACTTTGTTGCTGTCGAGTTCTTGTGTTGACGGCGGACGATCCTGCCGTTAACTCATTCTAACGGCAAGAACCTTGCCGTCAAGTTCAACTATTTTCTGCAGAAATGCATGTTAATCCTTGTACTGTGATTTTCGCTTGTTTGGAGGTCTGTGCATGTCGTGAAAATCATGGTTTGTCATGTACGGTATGTAGGTCATATCATGAGGATCTGCCAAATTCTTGAGCATGATATTAATTAGAATACTTTCTATTGTTAGAGAATAAGTATATTTTGATTGTGTTTAATTTTGATTAAATAGTTTTGTTGCATGTTATGGATTAAGAAAATTATCGTGATCTTAGGATGACTGTTCTCATGTTTTGGACTTGTTAGGACCGACTGCTTACTGTCTACCATGCTTAAATGAATAATCTTGTTAAATTACATGTAATATGTGTTAATTATTAAAAATAGTTTGACTGCTCCAAAAATTGTGAAAAAGTATAGATATGTTTCCTCTACTATATTTAATTCGTGGTTAAAATTTGATATCATTCTGAATACTGTGCAAATGGCTATTAATTTTTGAAGTTTTCTGTACCATGTTTTAAGAATAGATTTCATTTATATGTGAAAATGTGATTAGCATCATGATTAGGTTCTGTCAATTTCTATTTATGATTGATCAGAGAATTTGAATGTGATAAGTTTATGTTCCATGATATATGTGTGTGCATGTGCATGGGAAGTGAGAGAACAAGTGGCATGTGTGTGTGTAATGTATTAATGTGACAAGATAAATAAATGTGTGCTAATAAGATACTGCCACCCTAGATTGCTTGGAGCTGTACTGTAGTAGTGCCCCTACGGGAAAGCTCAATCGTGTTATGTGATACCCAAGGCAAAGGGTCTTGTGAAATCCTGGAGGTGGAAAAGTTCCACTAGTAATGGTGGGGAGGGCTTCCCCTGGTTTTGCAGTCACCTAGACTTGATTACTTTGCCTTGTGATTAAGTACGTGTATGTGATAAGTGATCTCTCTAGTGGTAGTTTGGGCTGTGTCTTGGCAACGTATAAAATGAGCATGTGTATAACGTGTAAAGTGACATGTGGACGTGGCACGTGGTATGTGCAAGTGAAGTAATAAGTGATACGTGAATGTGTAAAGTGAAAACCATGTGAAATCGTATGTAAGTGAAAGTGTGATAATGTGAAAGTTAGTGCATGTGAAAGCCAAGGTAAAAGTGCATGTGTGCATGTCATGAGAAATTAATGCATGTGTTAATATGAATGTTGAATGTGATATCATGTTTAGTACCATGTGTAGTGTATGTTATTATGTCCATGATGTGGAAATTGCTTGATGAATATGTGTTTAGTATCATGTTATAAATTGAATATAAGTCATATAGTAGTGTTATATGAAAATAAGAAATGAAAGCATGAAGTATATGAATGTTTCCATGTTAGTGATTCCATGTTATAAGTATCCATGTTGGAATTATTGTTTTACATGTGTTAGTATAGTTTGTTTAGTATGATTCCATGTTTAATCATTTATGTTATAGCATGAGCATGTATGAATTTAACTGTTGAATTCTAGTAAGTTTAATAGTGTTAAATTGTTAGAAAGCATGTATGATAAGTGTATGGTTTGATGTTTTAAGTTACTTGTTGAGTCTATTGTGTAGACTCACCCTTGCTAAACATTTTAGGAGATTTAGAAGTCGAGGAGTTAGTAAGATCCGACGCGGAGTTTGAGGAGTAGATTGAAGACTTGTGATTTATTTCCTAGTATGTAATGCATTTGTAATTTGAACTTGGGTATTATTGTACTTGGAAACTGGCTAAGTGGATGTTGTATTATGTCATTTCTTTCATGGACTATATAGACTGTGGTATGTGGAATAAAATGTTGATGGAATAAGAGTTGTTTAATTTCTGCTGCATTATTTCTTTCTATTTGTGTATATCTCAGCCCATTTATCTATCGTTGGGGTTTTCTCCCCTGTAGCGACTTGCTCTCATCCAATGTGGGTTGATATAACCGTACCGGGTGGAAGTGGGTCGTTACAGAGATGGTATCAGAGCCCAGGGTTGAGATTATACATGAATAGCCATCAACTAATTCATAGCTCTAAGTCATTGTAGTAAATAGCCAGATACATCGAATGATTAAAATAGGACTAGAAAAATGATAAGATGTGACGACCCTCATTATACCAGTACGGTTATACCAACCCACGTCAGTATAGTGAACGTAATCACAGTGGGACATTTACCCAATCGCTATCACATGATTGAGATACACACAAATATAAATACAGAGTAGCGGAAGTAAAAGAACAATGTCTTTCATTTTATTTCATCATCCACATTCAACATACATGGTTCAAGTAACAATTTTTAAAGATCTAAAGTCCACATAAAGAAGTGCCAAAATTTAAGTACATAGTTTGTCCATAATTACATAAGAGTTCATTACAATGCCTCAAATACATACGATGAAAGTCAAAATGTCACAACTACAACTCCGCCAAGCTACTCCCCGCGCTCGGAGTCGCTCTCTACGGTCTCCTCCAGAGGTGTATCACCTACTAAACCTGTACGCCGAAGCAAGGAATGAGTCTAAAAGACTCAGCAAATAACACCACACACCCCATACATGCATATATCACAGTAGGTTTTTCATTCCAATTTACAAAGCAAAACATATAGCATGCTTGGACATTGATAAAAGACAACCTATCATGATAATTCTACAAAATTTAAAACACATGGTACATGAATTAAGCCATCCCAAAATAGATATCCTATCACATGCTTTCTACTCCTGTAATCACATGAAAGCTACATTTCAAATGAGGCTATAACATGGAAGCAACCAAACATAGGATTCTAGCATGCATAAAAAGAAACATTTTTATCATGGTTTCTACACATTCTTACACATGCACATTATCATTTTATACACTTTAAGGTTGCTGTTTTGACATGGATTTAGCAATTCGCATTCTATCACATGAGAGCTACATTCTCGATTTAACTACAACGTGATAGCACTTAAATATGGAAACGTTTACACATAAGCAAGAATTGTTCCTAATATGGATTCTACGCATTTTTACACATATAAAACATTCTTATAAACACAACTAGGTTGCTGTTGTAACATAATTTCACATTAATGTATCATGGATCACAATTTCACAATCTAACTTATTGGTTTCACATGTTTGCACAATCACTCATTCACATAGTTCTCTTTTTTTATTTTTTTACACATTGCACATTTACACATATTCACACTACACAATTGACACATAGTCACATTCACATCTCACAATTTAGTGCCGTGACACATAGTCCAAACCACCATTAGAAGGACACATCACATAACACATACACATAGATGCCACCTAGGCAATACAGTGACGACTCTTGGACTGCGCAGACCGGGAGAACAAGTCTCCACCCTAACCAGTGGTACTTGTCCACCTCCAGGATTTCATCCTAATGCCCTTAGGATTTAACACATTGAACCTTCCCATGGGGACTTTTCCATGGTACGGTTCCATGGCCCTCTATGGAAGCATTGTCACACATGGCACACACATTTACACATTACACATTCTGATTTTTAACACACATGTTACACATGAATTACACATGGTTTACATTCCCTCATTTATACACATGACTCTGTTCTTTCTAACATGATACTACTGATGACAGAATCAGACATCCAATAGTTTACATTAATCAGGTTGAGAGATACATATCAAACCATTTCATAATAGCATGCGTAAATTACTTGTTTTCACGTGGAAAATTCATAATACACTCTACAGTCATCCAAATAATATGAGAATTTAACCACACACTGTTTGCAGGTTTAGTACCATGCATACAAATTTCCTTATTTTTCTGAGTTATCATGCATTTAAAGAAAATAAAACGTTCAATCTCATGCTATTCATAATTCAATTCAACATGGAACATAACATGAATATCAGATTTGACTATTCACAGCCCTGAACCCAACTTACACATTATCACAGAAATTTTTCCCGGATTTATGGCACATTACATGATTTACTGTGAATTTTACAAAACCTACGCATGTTTTCTAATTTCAAAATAGAAGTTGCAGTAAATCACATGCTCTTAGAAAAATTCCGAAATTTGCAGGGCATAGACTGACACATACATACATGGTTTATAAAAATTAGGGCACTCGAATTCTTCACGGATCATGTGAATAGTAGATAGATATGTACAACCATTTCTTCCAACATGCATTTTAATAAACCTAATAACTCCTACCATCCACAAATGCACAAGAAATTTCCCACACATCACTGTATCTATTTTACATAACATACAACAATTACTTTATATCCTCATGCGAAAACACTTCGGAAAATTAATCATATACAAGGGAGAACAACTCACTGTTCTGCCCTGAAGAACTTAACGGCACAGTCTGGTCATTAATGGAGCTTAACGACAACATCGTTGGCCGTTAATTGAAGATCTTAACGGCAAGGGATTGTGCTGTCAAGTTTAGGTCTGTGCAAAACATAGACCCAAGCTCCAAAAGAAGGAGAATTGTGAGGATCCAGGACACGAGGAAAATCTGTAAAAATGGTAAAACCCTACTAGACACCTACATGGACGAAGTGAATGGGTTACTTGCCTCTCAACAAATCTCCAAAGGGATCAAAGTTGTTGTTGAAGCTCTCCTTGGGCAGTCCCAAGAAGCCTCCAAACTCTTCTTGCTCCGGGTTCTTGGTCGATGTAGTTGCCAAACCAACGTCGGTGAAGCCTTCCCCTATGTCCCAGCTATCCTCTAGTCGGTGTAGATCGCCGGGAGAAGCCTTCAGTCGCCGGATCAAAGCCTCCAAAGTTCAGGTTTCCTTCAGTCCAGAGCTAGGGTTTCTCTCCTCTTTTCAAAGAGTCAAGAGAGCTCTTCTGGTGCAGAAGGGGTTTGGTTTATAGGAGAATGGGTTGGGATATCACATAGGGGTGATGTGAAGGCCTGATAGCCGTTAGGGACATATCCCCAATGGCTGGGCTTGCTTGCCTCCGAAATTCTGGGGTCTGCAGCGCATGCATGTTAGTGATATTAACGTCCACATCCATGGCCGTTTATTTAAGTATTAGCGTCAAACGATGTTGACGTTGACTATCATAGACGTCCACCATGTTGACGCCAATTGGCCCTTCGGCCAGAACTTAAAACATGCAGAAAATCCATGCATATTCTATATACTTACATGCAATATGTATACTATCATGTACACACTACCACCATGCAATTCAAGCAATATTTATAATCTAATTATACACATGCACACATAAGTATAACTAGTTAATACGTACGTAGATATGTACATCTATGCATACACAAGCATGAATTATTTACACGTAATAAAGTAATACAACAAAATTCGAGGGCCTTACACCCTCTCCCCCTTAAAGAAACTTCGTCCTCGAAGTTGAACGACACTACTCAAACAAAAGGGGATACTTCTTCTTCATCGCATCCTCAAGCTCCCAAGTAGCCTCCTCTCGCGAGAAGTTCCGCCATAGAACTTTCACTGACGTAATACTCTTGTTCCGGAGATGCTGAACCTTCTGGTCAAGAATAGCTAATGGTTGCTCCACATACGACAGATCTGGCTGAATCTCCACTGGCTCATGACTAATCACATGAGATGGATCTCAGACATACTTCCTGAGCATAGAAATGTGGAAAACAGGATGAACACTAGCCAAAGCTGGGGGTAAAGCTAGCTCATATGCCACACTGCCCAATCGTCTGAGAATCTCACACGTGCCAATGAATCTAGGGCTTAGCTTACTATGCCTGCCAAATCTGACGACACCACGAGCAGGTGATATCTTTAAGAAGACATGATCATCCACCTCAAACTCCAAATCCTTCCTCCTGTTGTCGGCATAACTCTTCTGCCTATCCTGAGCCGCAACAAGCCTCTTCCTGATAAGCTGGATCTTATCCGAAGTCTCCTGAACTAACTCCAGACCGATCAACTGCCTATCGCCTGCCTCCTCCCAACATAAAGGAGATCTACATGGCCTACCATACAACGCCTCGAATGGAGCCATTCCGATACTCGCATGAAAGCTGTTGTTATATGCGAACTCCACAAGAGGTAGATGACGCTCCCAATCATCCTTCCAATCCAGCACACACGCTCTCAACATGTCCTCGAGCGTCTGGATAGTCCTCTCAGACTGTCCATCTGTCTGGGGATGAAACGCCGTACTGAGCTTCAGCTCCGAACCTAAAGCATCCTGAAGACCCTTCCATAATCTCGAAGTAAATCTCGGATCTCGATCCGAAATGATCGACTTTGGCACACCATGCAATCTAACCACACTACTAACATACAATCTAGCTAAACTCTCAACCGACTGCTTCTTCCTCATAGGTAAGAAATGCGCAGTCTTCGAGAATCTATCTACGACTACCCAAATCGAGTCATTACCTCGTCTAGAACGAGGCAAACCCGAAACAAAATCCATAGTGACAACTTTCCACTTCCACACTGGGATCTCCATCCTTTGCATAAGGCCGGATGGTCGCTGTCGCTCGGCCTTCACTTGCTGGCATACTAAACACCGGGATACATAACCCGCTACATCCCTCTTCATGCCAGACCATCAAAAGGACCTCTTCAAATCCTGGTACATCTTAGTGTTACCCGGATGAATAGAGAATCACGATCTATGAGCTTCTTCTAAAACATGCTCACGGACATCTACCAAGTCCGGAACACACACCCGGTGATGGAATCTAATCACGCCGTCCTCATCACGAGCAATGCCCGCCTTGCCCACTAGCTCTAAGAGTCTAGGGTCGGCCTTCTGTTGCTCGATCACCTCATCCAAAACTGAGGATCTAAGGGACAACTGAGCTACAAAAGCCTGACATAAGGGCTCTAACTCGGTCATCGCGCACGCCGCATCCTCCAACATCTTCCAATCCTGCTGGAGAGAAGACCTCTTCCTACTAAGAGCATCTGCTACGACGTTCGCCTTCCCGGGGTGATACTGAAGATCGAAGTCGTAGTCCTTGAGGAACTCAATCCATCTTCTCTGCCTCAGGTTTAATTCCTTATGGGAGAAGAGATACTTCAAGCTCTTATGGTCCGTAAACACCTCGAATCTGACACCATACAGATAGTGCCTCCAGATCTTTAGTGCATGAACCACAGCCGCAAGTTCCAGATCATGAGTCGGATAGTTCCTCTCATGCTCCTTCAACTGACGAGAAGCATATGCCACTACCCTCCCTTGCTGCATTAGCACACAGCCTAAGCCAATCCGAGATGCATCCGTATAAATGGCAAAACCTTCTGGACCACTAGGTAATACCAATACCGGAGCGGAGGTAAGCTTAGCCTTCAATAATTGGAAGCTACGCTCACATGCCTCGGACCAAATAAACTTCTCACCCTTCCTGGTCAGCTTAGTCAATGGGGCGGCGATGGATGAAAATCCCTCGATAAATCGCCGATAGTAACCAGCCAAGCCAAGGAAACTACGAATCTCCGAAGGGGTCTGGGGAACCTCCCAATCCATAATTGCCTGGACCTTCGCTGGATCGACTGCTACACCAGCACCGGAGATAACATGCCCAAGGAAATGAACCTCGCGCAACTAGAAATCGCACTTGCTGAAATTTGCATACAGCTTGTGCTCACGAAGAACCTCTAACACTACCCTTAAATGCTGACGGTGTGTGGCCTCATCCAGAGAGTAGACCAACACGTCATCTATGAAGACCACTACAAAGCTATCTAGGTAAGGTCTAAACACCCTGTTCATGAGATCCATGAACGCTGCAGGGGCATTGGTCAATCCGAAAGGAAGGACCAAAAACTCATAATGTCCATAACGGGATCTGAATGCCGTCTTGGACACATCCTCACTCCGAATCCTCAACTGATGATAACCAGACCGTAAATCGATCTTAGAAAAGACTGATGCATCTTGCAACTGGTCAAACAAATCATCAATACGAGGTAAGGGATACCTGTTCTTCACTGTCACTTGGTTTAGCTTCCTGTAATCGATGCATAACCTAAGTGATCCATCCTTCTTCTTTACAAATAAGACAGGTGCGCCCCAAGGGGAAACACTAGGGCGAATAAATCCCTTATCTAGCAACTCTTGCAACTGCCTCCTTAACTCCGCTAACTCCGCAGGTGCCATCCGATATGGAGCCTTCGAGATAGGAGAGGTGCCCGGAAGCAACTCTATGGTAAACTCTATCTCTCTATCCGGTGGCAATCCAGACAAGTCATCAGGAAAGACATCTGGAAAGTCTTGCACCACATCAATCTCTGCAAGAGTAGGTGACTCACCAGCCTCAGGTACTAACACCACGCTGGCAAGAAAGGCGTCACAACCCTTGTTCACTATGCGCATCGCCTTTATGGCAGAGATGACTAACTTTCCCGCTATGTTCTTTGGCAAGGGATGAGAGAACTCGTCCTCACCAGGAACGTGGAAAACAATCTTCTTCCCACGACAATCTACTAACGCATAGTGCTCCTCTAGCCAATCCAGACCAAGAATAGCATCATAGTCCTTCATCTTTAGCAAGAAGAAACACCCATCTAAAACCCTATCCTCAATGCACACAGGCAACGACGGAATGCACTTCCTAGTCGATACCGTACCCGCAGGGGTGTGCACAGACAAAGGGACCTCTAACTCCTCGGACTCTACACTCGACTCTAGAGCTAACTGCCTAGCAAACCGCTCGGAAATGAATGAGTGAGTGGCACCCGTGTCAAACAAAACCCGAGCGTACACACCTAGAATCGAAAGCGTACCTTCGGTGACATGCTCTGCCTGCTCGGCATCATCTCGTGATAGAGCAAACACTCGAGCTGGGGCTCGAGGCCTTCCTGGTCTTCCTGTCGCTGGCACTGCTGCTGCTACTGCTGGGGCTGGCGCTCCGCGCTGAACTCCCTGCTGAAGTCTCGGACAGTCTTTGATCTTGTGGTCGCTACTTCCACACTTCAAGCACTTTCCTGCAATCATCCAACACTCCGTACCTCTGTGTGTCTTCCTGCAATGTGGACACTCTTTCTTCACACCAGGGGAATGTACAGAAGGTACCTAAGAACTGCCGGCTGCCACTGGTCGCTGCTGTGACTGGTATGTTGCTTTCTTCTTGTCTTGCCGTTGGAAAGTAGTTGCAGGCCTCTTCTGCGAAGCCTTCTTCTCTTCAAGGTATTGCTCTATCTCTCCCTCCTGTCTACAGGCAGCGCTAAGGGCCTCGTCCAATGTGCGATGGTCAAATGCTACGAGCCTCGTCCGCAGTGATGGCTTCAAGCCCATCACAAACTTCTTCGCCTTCCTGCGCTCATCTGCCACAATATGAGGTGCATACTTAGATAGTTCTGCAAACCTGGCCTCATACTCGAGCATGGTCATGGAGCCCTGGGTCAGTGAAAGGAACTCCTGCTCCATCCTGTCCTGGATGTGCTCGGGGACGAACTTGGCCCGAAAGAGCCTCACGAACTCGTCCCAAGCAACCTCAATAGCATCGTCCTTGAATCGGGTGCGCAGTAATGAAGCCCACCACACATCAGCTCTCTCCTGAAACATGACCTTCATAAGCACCAACTAAACAACTTCAACTTAACAAGGGATATAAACAAATAAAACTAGCACATACCTGTAGCATATAGGTGGCTAAAGTAACCTTATCATCGTCCGCACACCTAATAGCCCAGAAGATCTTCTCGATCTCCCTCATCCAACTCTCGGCTAGCAATGGATCGCTCTCCCCTTTAAAAGAGGGTGGCAGCATCCTCTTGAATCTTTCCATGATGGAGGGTCCACCATGGTCCTGAGCTAGAACTTGAGCCTGCTACAGTAAACAACAAGCAATACACAATCAACATAACATCATATAATTAAAATAAAACAGACTACTAATTATTTCGTCATTCTAACCTGAGCCTCCAACTGGGCTTGGAGTGCAGCCTGAGTGTGGGCCTGCGTCTGCATGGCCTGCACAAGACCTTGCATGAACACTCCATAGTCCACAGGCGGCGGTGGGGGAAGTACAGGACCCTGCGGTGCCGGGGCCTGCTGCTCTGCCCGCTCCTCACGTCTCGGCTCGTCCTCACGGGCCGGCGCTCCGCCACGCCTACCTCTTGAAGCTATGGCTGCAATAAAATTCAGCCACCATTAGAGCTACGTTAATTTATTTCCTAACCATTTTCTTATCTATTTTTCATTCATTATTAATCAATTCTACACATGTGGACAATCTATGAAGATTTTGCATGTAATGATGATGATGATTCATGTATATTTATGTATAATCTCAATCGGTCGCTCTGATACCAAATCTTTGTGACGACCCTCATTATACCGGTACGGTTATACCAACCCATGTCGGTATAGTGAACGTAATCACAGCGGGACATTTACCCAATCGCTATCACATGATTGAGATACACACAAATATAAATACAGAGTAGCAGAAGTAAAAGAACAATGTCTTTCATTTCATTTCATTTCATCATCCACATTCAACATACATGGTTCAAATAACAATTTTTAAAGATCTAAAGTCCACATAAAGAAGTGCCAAAATTTAAGTACATAGTTTGTCCATAATTACATAAGAGTTCATTACAATGCCTCAAATACATACGATGAAAGTCAAAATGTCACAACTACAACTCCGCCAAGCTACTCCCCGCGCTCGGAGTCGCTCTCTACGGTCTCCTCCAGAGGTGTATCACCTACTAAACCTGTACGCCGAAGCAAGGAATGAGTCTAAAAGACTCAGCAAATAACACCACACACCCCATACATGAATATATCACAGTAGGTTTTTCATTCTAATTTACAAAGCAAAACATATAGCATGCTTGGACATTGATAAAAGACAACCTATCATGATAATTCTACAAAATTTAAAACACATGGTACATGAATTAAGCCATCCCAAAATAGATATCCTATCACATGCTTTCTACTCCTGTAATCACATGAAAGCTACATTTCAAATGAGGCTATAACATGGAAGCAACCAAACATGGGATTCTTGCATGCATAAAAAGAAACATTTCTATCATGGTTTCTACACATTCTTACACATGCACATTATCATTTTATACACTTTAAGGTTGCTGTTTTGACATGGATTTAGCAATTCGCATTCTATCACATGAGAGCTACATTCTCGATTTAACTACAACGTGATAGCACTTAAATATGGAAACGTTTACACATAAGCAAGAATTGTTCCTAATATGGATTCTACGCATTTTTACATATATAAAACATTCTTATAAACACAACTAGGTTGCTGTTGTAACATAATTTCACATTAATGTATCATGGATCACAATTTCACAATCTAACTTATTGGTTTCACATGTTTGCACAATCACTCATTCACATAGTTCTCTTTTTTTATTTTTTTACACATTGCACATTTACACATATTCACACTACACAATTGACACATAGTCACATTCACATCTCACAATTTAGTGCCGTGACACATAGTCCAAACCACCATTAGAAGGACACATCACATAACACATACACATAGATGCCACCTAGGCAATACAGTGACGACTCTTGGACTGCGCAGACCGGGAGAACAAGTCTCCACCCTAACCAGTGGTACTTGTCCACCTCCAGGATTTCATCCTAATGCCCTTAGGATTTAACACATTGAACCTTCCCATGGGGACTTTTCCATGGTACGATTCCACGGCCCTCTATGTAAGCAGTGTCACACATGGCACACACTTTTACACATTACACATTCCGATTTTTAACACACATGTTGCACATGGTTTACATTCCCTCATTTATACACATGGCTCTGTTCTTTCTAACATGATACTACTGATGACAGAATCAGACATCCAATAGTTTACATTAATTAGGTTGAGAGATACATATCAAACCATTTCATAATAGCATGCGTAAATTACTTGTTATCACATGGAAAATTCATAATACACTCTATATTCATCCAAATAACATGAGAATTTAACCACACACTGTTTGCAGGTTTAGTACCACACATACAAATTTCCTTATTTTTCTGAGTTATCATGCATTTACAGAAAATAAAACGTTCAATCTCATGCTATTCATTATTCAATTCAACATGGAACATAACATGAATATCAGATTTGACTATTCACAGCCCTGAACCTAACTTACACATTATCACAAAAAGTTTTCCCAGATTTATGGCACATCACATGATTTACTGTGAATTTTACAAAACTGACGTATGTTTTCTAATTTCAAAATAGAAGTTGCAGTAATTCACATGCTCTTAGAAAAATTCCGAAATTTGCAGGGCATAGACTGACACATACATACATGGTTTATAAAAATTAGGGCACTCGAATTCTTCACGGATCATGTGAACAGTAGATAGATATGTACAACCATTTCTTCCAACATGCATTTTAATAAACCTATTAACTCCTACCATCCACAAATGCACAAGAAATTTCCCACACATCACTGTATCTAATTTACATAACATACAACAATTACTTTATATCCTCATGCGAAAACACTTTGGAAAATTAATCATATACAAGGGAGAACAGCTCACTGTTCTGCCCTGAAGAACTTAACAGCACAGTCTGGCCGTTAATGGAGCTTAATGGCAACATTGTTGGCCGTTAATTGAAGATCGTAACGGCAAGGGATCGTGCCGTCAAATTCAAGTCTGTGCAAAACACAGTCTCGAGCTCCAAAAGAAGGAGAATTGTGAGGATCCAGGACACGAGAAAAATCTGTATAAATGGTAAAACCCTACTAGACACCTACATGGACGAAGTGAATGGGTTACTTGCCTCTCAATAAATCTCCAAAGGGATCAAAGTTGTTGTTGAAGCTCTCCTTGGGCAGTCCCAAGAAGCCTCCAAACTCTTCTTGCTCCGGGTTTTTGGTCGATGTAGACGCCAAACCAACGTCGGGGAAGCCTTCCCCTATGTCCCAGCTATCCTCCAGTCGGTGTAGATCGCCGGGAGAAGCCTTCAGTTGCCGGATCAAAGCCTCCAAAGTTCAGGTTTCCTTCAGTCCAGAGCTAGGGTTTCTCTCCTCTTTTCAAAGAGTCAAGAGAGCTCTTCTGGTGCAGAAGGGGTTTGGTTTATAGGAGAATGGGTTGGGATATCACGCAGGGGTGATGTGAAGGCCTGATAGTCGTTAGGGACATCTCCCCAATGGCTGGGCTTGCTTGCCCCCGGAATTCCGGGGTCTGCAGCGCATGCATGTCAGTGATATTAACGTCCACATCCATGGCCGTTTATTTAAGTATTAGCATCAAACGATGTTGACGTTGACTATCATGGATGTCCACCATGTTGACGCCAATTGGCCCTTCGGCCAGAACTTAAAACATGCAGAAAATCCATGCATATTCTATATACTTACATGTAATATGTATACTATCATGTACACACTACCACCATGCAATTCAAGCAATATTTATAATCTAATTATACACATGCACACATAAGTATAACTAGTTAATACGTACGTAGATATGTACATCTATGCATACACAAGCATGAATTATTTACACGTAATAAAGTAATACAACAAAATTCGAGGGCCTTACATAAGATGAATGCATGATAATATGCTGTGTAGTAATAAAAGGAGCTTGACTTGATGTTTATTTTGCAGGCTATGGCTGGAAGAGCCCGATGTTCAAGTGTGCCTATTCAAGATGAGGAGCCAAGGAGGACTGCATGCGAGCAGCCGAGAGTGCCAGCACCTCAGGGACCACCCCCGCCACCGTGGTTGACTACGGCACATTCAAGCAAGGGCTTGTACAAGTGATGCAAACTCAGGCGCAGACGCAGGCAGCTCTTTAGACGCAACTTCAGGCTCAGGTTCTGGCACCAGCTTAGCAGGCCGTGGTGTAGGAGGTGTATCGGTCATGGAGAGGTTCAAGTGAATGGCTCTGCCTCCTTTTTGGGGGGAGAGACAGCCTATGGTTGCAGAGAGTTTCTTAGAGAGATCGAGAAGACATTTAAAGCTATCAGGTGCGCAGAAGATGACAAGGTCAGCCTGGCGACATACATGCTTCAGGAGCGAGCGGATGTGTGGTGGTCTTCTGTTCTTCGTACGTAGTTCAAGGGAGTGGAGTTAGAGGTGACTTGGGGAGAGTTCATGAGGTTGTTTGAGGCCAAGTATGTTCCCGAGCATATCCAGGACAAGATGGAGCATGAATTCTTGGCATTGACTCAAGGTTCCATGTCAGTTTTGGAGTATGAGGCTAGATTCGTGGAGTTGTCGAGGTTCGCACTGCACATAGTTGTTGATGAGAGGCGCAAGGTAAAGAAGTTTGTGATGGGGCTTAGACCATCATTAAGAGCCAGACTTATAGTGTTTGACCATAGGACTATGGATATGGCTCTTAGTGCGGCATGCTGGCAGGAGAGTGAGATGGAGTTGTACCAAGAAGAAAAGAAGGCTAGGTTGAAGAGGTTGCCAGAACCGTTCCAGCGGAAGAATAGGAAGATGAAGAAGCTCATGGAAGGTCAACAATCGGCTATAGTACTAGCAGAATCAGCACCACAGTCAGTAGCTACTACAGGCAGCAAGAAGCCCGAGTGTGTACATTGCGGCAAGCGTCATGGCGGAGACTTGTGTTGGACAAAGTTAGGAAGATGTCTCAAGCGTGGCAGCAAAGATCATCGGATTAGAGAGTGTCCGAACCTGAAGAAGTTCGTTCCACAAGATGTTCCAACAACAACAACAAAGAAGCCAGCAGCAAGATAAGAAGCACCTGTCAGAGTGTAAGCGTTGACTGGAGATGACGTTGACGATGTCACCACAGGTACTTGATCCAATCTTCGAGGACGAAGATCATTTTAAGGGGGAGAGGGTGTGAGGCCCCCGAATTTTGTGCATTTAATATTGTTATTTTGTGCATGTAATATATTTAACTTTGTGTATATTATGAGTATTTACTTATGTGCATATAGTATTTAGTTACTGTTGTACATATTGTATGTATTTATGCTGTGTATTTATGTTGTGCAAGCAAGTCATTTGGATAATTTAATTTTCTGGCCGAAATTCTTCGTAACGTCCACATCCATTGACGTTAAGGGTGAGTCAACGACAAGCTTTGTGCCATTTACTGTCTGACTGGAAAATCCTGACGTCAACATCGATTGACATTTACGTTTGGTCAACGGTAGTAAACTGGACGTTTACTTCTCTGGATGCATTTTGGATTTCAGATCTGAAATAGAAGCGTTTCTTCTGGGTTCTTGATTAGGAAACCTATCTAACGGTGGGATGACCTAACCCTAAGCGTACCCCGACCCATTAGCCTATAAAACCTAGTGTTCTCAGCGAGATTAGGTCTTTTGGTTGAGAAGAAACCCTAGGGCTCGTTTGTGAGAAAACCTGATCTTTGGAGAGCTTGATTTGGCATTTGGGAGATCTTTTCGGCGATCTTCTTCGAATGGGAGCTACTCCAAGTGTTGCACAATCTTCCCCGACTCCAAGAGACCCATATGCACAAGCTAGAAGATCGGATATGGGAGGAGAAACTTACCTTCTTGGCTTGGCAGAGGATGGCTTCTTCGACCAAATCATCCCTCTATCGATTTATTTCTAGGCAGGTGACTTATTGGTTCACTCCATAGACTTGTCCTTTAAGGTTTTCACATTTTTACAGATTTTCATTTCATGCCTGGACCCCCAAGATTCTGTGTTTTCTGTGTTTTGGTCTGCACTATATGCAGACACGAGGTAGATGGCCACTTTGTTGCCGCCGAGTTCTTGTGTTGACGGTGGACGATCCCGCCGTTAACTCATTCTGACCGCAAGAACCTTGCTGTCAAGTTCAACTATTTTATGTAGAAATGCATGTTAATCCTTGTACTATGATTTTCGCTTGTTCGAAGGTCTGTGCATGTCGTGAAAATCAGGGTTTGTCAGGTATGGTATGTAGGTCATATCATGAGGATCTGCCAAATTTCTGAGCATGATATTAATTAGAATAATTTCTTTTGTTAGAGAATAAGTATATTTTGATTGTGTTTAATTCTGATTAAATAGTTTTGTTCCATGTTATAGATTAATAAAATTATCGTAATCTTAGGATGATTGTTCTCATGTTTTGGACCTGTTAGGACTGATTGATTACTGTCTACCATGTTTAAATGAATACTCTTGTTAAATTAAATGTAATCTGTGTTAATTATTAAAAATAGTTTGACTACTCCAAAAATTGTGAAAAATTATAGATATGTTTCCTCTACTATATTTAACCCGTGGTTAAAATTTGATATGATTCTGAGTACTGTGCAAATGCTATTAATTTCTGAAGTTTTATGTACCACGTTTTAAGAATAGATTTCATTTATCTGTGAAAATGTGATTAGCATCATGATTAGGTTTTGTCAATTTTTGTTTATGATTGATCTGAGAATCTAAATGTGATATGTTTATATTACATGATATATGTGTGTGCATGTGCATGGGAAGTGAGAGAACAAGTGGCATGTGTGTGTGTGTAATGTATTATTTGCCTGGTGATTAAGTACGTGTTAATGATCAATCCATCCCCATATAATTTTATTTAATTATATACAATTTTGCTGATTAACAAAACCCTAACAAATATTTTCTAACAATCCTTTGTGAAGTTCAGCCATAAGAAATAATCCAAGCAAAATCTGTAAGTTATTCTCACACACTGTTATTTAAAGTTCAGAGCATGTATTTCTTCTAAGTACACATCGATTTCCTTATAGCATAATGATTTCATAATAGAAACAACAATTTCGTCTCACATTGATTTCATAACAAAAACAACGATTTCGGTCTCACATCGATTTCATAAGTGAAACAACGATTTCGGTCTCACATCGATTTCATATGAGAAACAACGATTTCAATCTCACATCAATTTCATAAGAGAAACAATGATTTCGGTCTCACATCAATTTCATAAGTGAAACAACGATTTCGTTCTCACAATGATTTCATAAGAGAAACAACGATTTCGGTCTCACATCGATTTCACAAGTAAAACAACGATTTCGATCTCATATCGATTTCATAAGTGAAACAACGATTTGGTCGCTGTAACGATTTGTTAAGTGAAATAACGATTTGATCGCTATAACAATTTGCTTTCACTTATACAACGATTTGTCTGTACAATGATTTACTTTCACTTATACAACGATTTGTTTGTACAATGATTTATTTTCACTTATACAACGATTTGCTTGAACAATGATTTTCTTCTACTTGAAGAATGATTTGCTCACACAATGATTTCACAAGTAGAACAACAATTTCGTCAACACAACGATTTCATTATCATTAACAACGATTTCACCTTATATTCATGAATCACATCGATTTCATTTTACCATGAATTTCATTTTTGCATATATCATCGATTTCATGATAACATCAATTCCCTTCACAATGATTATGTTTTGAATGAATTATCATACATTTTCATTGTTACCATCTTTTAGATAAATTTGAAAATATCCATTCTATTCAAATATATTTTCAAAACTCTGTGGAGTTCAAGTCTTCCCGCGCATACTACGATTTTGATTATTTCACACAAAATCTTCTTGCTTATTTGATATATCACATAAAGTCTTGATTTGCGTGATTACAGGATATCCTTTCCAGTTTAAGCATATCATTACTGCACGACTACCAGGGTTGACTGACAACATAGATAAAAAGTTTGTCGAGGTATTTGTGTTTAATGCATGCATGCCTTTTGTAGTAAAGCACGTAATGTATGAATCTGTCAACCTGTCGGAAAGGATAAAAGATTCAGAAGATCATTTCTGAGGATGCAAAGACCAATCCAAGCGTTTGTAGCTGCAAGCTCACCTCTGCATGCCCACGACCAGTCTCTCTAACGAACATAAAGCTGTGAGATAACAGGCATCTGAACGGCTACTTCAACGGTCAGAATATGTTGCAGAAGATATATAGAAGACTGACGACTCCATGAAGATCACTGAAGTTTTTCAGAAAGAGATAGTGCTTTACATTCAACTGAAAAAAGATCTTGCAAGCTTCAGAAAGAAGAGCTAATTTGGTTCAATCCACGATTCTCAAGCTCTTAGCTCTCAGTCTTTCTTGCTTAGCCTGTGGAGAGCTTTTTGTAGTTCTGAGAGATTTTATTGTTGAAAATCTTTGTCTCTCAGATATTGCCTCAGATCAAGCAATCTGTTGTAAGCTTGGTCTAGGGGCCTTTCATCTTTACTCACATCCTTTGTGTGTATTCCTCTTCGTGGGTGAAGAGAAGACCTGTTGGAAACAGGTGGTTGTTATTCCCTATAGTGAGGAAAGAAGACCTGTGTATCAGGTGGTAGTTTGTACCTCTTTGGGTTTTGAAGAGAATGCCAGTTGCGGCTGGATGTGTAAGGGTCCTTAAGGGGGACAGTACCCTTGGTTAGTGAAATCCCAAGTTGTTGCTTGGAGACTGGACGTAGGACTCCTTGGGATAGGAGGTCCGAACCAGGATAAAATCCTCCTGTGTTTGTGTGCTTGATTGTTTGTCTTCATTATCACTAACACTAACTATTGATCGTAGTGTTTTTGTGTTTAGCATTTTTATTGACAGGTTTCAATCTAAAAGAATTTTTAGAATCCCATTCACCCCCCTCTGGGCTTGCTAGCTGGGCAACAAGTGGTATCAGAACTAAGTCTCTTCAAGAAAGAAGATTTCACGATTTGAGGAGCAAAGATAAATGGCAGCTCAAGGATATGCTGAGGGTTAGTCCGTCAACAGACCTCCTCTATTCGATGGTGAAGACTACAACTATTGGAAGACCAGAATGAAGTTCTTCCTTCAAGGTCTCGATTTTCAACTTTGGTCCATCATAGAAGAAGGAGATCTAGTAGTTCTCAACAATAGAGAAAAGTGGACAGATGAAGACAAAAAGAAGATATCTCTAAACGAAAAAGCAAAGAGTATACTATGCTGCACACTGAGCAAGAAAGAATTCAATAGGATCTTAGCGTGCAAATCAGCAATGGAAATGTGGGAGAAACTCAGAATCACATATGATGGAACATACAAAGTCAGAGAAATAAGAATATATATCTTCGTAGCTCAGTATGAGAGATTTCAAATACAACCAGGAGAATCAATCACACAAATGTATAGCAGATTCACAGATATTACAAATGGGTTGGCTAGGCTTGGAAAGAGCTATGACATGGGAGATATGGTAAGAAAAATATTGAGATCCCTACCAGCCTCGTGGACTCCTAAAGTAATAGCCATAGAAGAAACCAACGACCTAAGAAGGATGTCACTTGAAAAGCTTGTTGGGTCACTAATGGCCCACGAAATAAACATGGAAAGGCTTGGAGAATCCTCCAGTAGGAAGAAGCACAACAACGCTCTCAAGGCCGCAGAAGATACATCTGGTGATGAATCAGATGATGATAACAGCAATGGGAGTAGTGAAGATGAGGAAGCATTTCTCTCCAGAAGATTGCAGAGAATACTTGCAAAGAAAAAGTATCAGTCAGGGAGAAGATATTTCAAGAAAGGAAAGGACTTTAAGAAATCCAAAGTCAAGGACACAAAGAAATCTGAACCTGTATGTTATGAATGCAAGAAGCCTGAACACATTAAGGTTGAATGTCCAAAGCTGAAAAAGACAGAGTTCAAGAAGAAGGACCACTCAAAGAAATTCAGGAAATATAAGAAGAAAGCCATGGCAGCTGCATGGAGCAGCGACAGCGACTCAGACAGCGAGTCAAGCTCCAGTGAAGAAGAAGAAGAAAAGGCTAACCTGGCCTTCATGGCAAACATAGATGAAAAGGTAACTTCTGACTCTTCTTTTAATTCATGCAATGATTTGGATTCAGATATTCTAGAAGATGCATTCAACGAACTATACAGTAAGTATAAAGATGTTTGTAAAATATTAAAAACCACTAAGAAAAGTCTTGCATGCTTAGAAATTACTAACTCAAATTTAAAATCTAAAACTGAGCAACTAGAAAAACAAATTTCTGAATTAAAAAGAAGAAATGAGTTGTTATGTGAAGATTTAAAAATTGAAAATGAATAGATAACAAACTTGGAAAACCAGGAAACCTTAAGCAAACTTAAATAGGAAGTTGACACACTAACAAAAGATAATGAATATTTAACTAATACAATTGAAAAATTCACAAACGGTAAATCATCTCTAATACTAAAAGGAGCTAGAAGATCAGGCAGAAAAAAGTATGGTTTAGGATATACTCCACCAGATAATGAAAAAATAATAATACATCCTAAAATCTATCCAACACCAAAATTTGTAGAAGAACAAAATACTGAATATAAATCTAACTTTAAGTGCATCTCAACTGAAAAAGTAAGTAAAATATCTTGCTGTAGTCATTGTAATAAATTAGAACATACTAAAATAACTTATACAACTAAACACTTAAAATGGATACCTAAAAGGAAAAATGAGGAAACTAACCAACAAGGACCCAAAAGAACTTGGGTACCTAAATCCTAGTGTTTTAATTGCAGGGAAGCCTTAGAGCATCGAAGTGGTACCTGGATAGCGGGTGCTCAAGGCACATGACACGCAACAGAAGATTGTTCTCTTACATTAAAAATGAAGAAGGTACAATGACTTATGGTGATAATGGAAAAGGAACAGTGATCGGTTGTGGACCAGTTGGTAGTCATGGTAGAACCCTCATTGAAGATGTGCTATGTGTTCAAGGACTCAAACACAACCTGATAAGTATAAGCCAGCTGTGTGACAAAAGTCACCAAATTAGATTTCAAGAATCAAAGTGCCTCATTATGAAAAATGGTGTAACAGTGTTCGAAGCCTGCAGGGAAAAGAATCTATATGTGCTTCATCTAGAAGAGTTGAAGGATCAAGATGTATGTCTAATAGCAAACAAAGATCAGAATGCTGAGCTATGGCACAAAATATTGGGTCACTGTAGCCTAGATGGAATAAGAAAGTTGATCAAACATGATTTAGTGGAAGGTCTGCCCAAGATTAGCTCAAGAACTGAAGGCGTCTGTAAACCCTGTGCAAAAGGAAAGCACACAAAGTCATCTTTCAAGTCAAAAATAGTTGTAACCACCTCCAAACCTTTAGAACTTTTGCATATGGATTTATTTGGGCCAATGAGAACCACCAGCCTAAGAGGAAAGAATTTTAGATTCGTTATAGTTGATGATTATTCAAGATACACATGGGTATCATTTTTGGAGCATAAAGATGGCACATTTGACAGTTTCGCTAAGTTTAGTAAGTTAGTTCAGAAGGACAAGAAGTTCAGTATAATAAGCATTCGTTCAGATCATGGAGGAGAATTCTAAAATGAAACTTTTACAGAATTTTGTGATGATCAAGGAATTGAGCACAATTTCTCAGCACCAAGGACACACAGCAAAATGGAGTAGCTGAGAGGAAGAATAGAACATTACTTGATATGGCCAGAACTATGTTATATGAATATAATCTTCTAAGATATTTCTGGGCTGAAGCGATCGACACAACATGCTACATTTTAAATAGGGTGATGATCAGGCCAATTCTGAAAAAGACAGCGTATGAACTTTACAAGCAGAAGAAGCCCAAGATCAGTCATTTCAGAACATTCGGTTGTCCATACTTCATCCACAATAATGGTAAAAGAGACATAGGTAAGTTAGATTCTAAATCTGATGAAGGAATCTTTATGGGGTATACTTCTAAACCCCAAGGCTATAGAGTTTTTAATGAACATACTTTATTAATTGAACAAACAATTCATGTTATTTTTGATGAGTCTAACCCTTCCTTGAGAAAGGAAGTAGATAGTGATGATGAGAATGTAGAAAGTTTATCTAAGAAGCTGAAAGATACATCAATCAAGGATAAGGAAGATCCACTCTTGGAAGAACTACAACAAAAGGAAATTACACATGATGAACTTCTAAAGGAGTGGAGATACACAAAGGATCACCCAAAGGACAACATCATTGGAGATCCATCGGTTGGGGTAAGAACTAGAGATAATGTGATTCCTTGCGATTACTTAGCATTTGTTTCTCAAATTGAGCAAAGATAGTCAATGAAGCACTGTCTGATGAATCTTGGATTATAGCCATACAAGATGAACTAAATCAGTTCAAGAGAAACCAAGTTTGGTCCCTTGTTCCGAGACCATCAGATCATCCTGTGATTGGCACCAAATGGGTGTTCAGGAACAAATTGGATGAAGCTGGTGTTATCACTAGAAACAAGGCTAGACTGGTTGCTCAAGGCTATTCCCAGGATGAAGGCATATATTTCGATGAAACCTATGCACCAGTGGCCAGACTAGAGACAATTCGGATTTTACTTGCTTATGCATCGGCATTAGATTTAAAACTTTTTCAAATGGATGTAAAATCTGTATTTTTAAATGGATATATAAAAGAGGAAGTCTATGTAGAACAACCTCTTGGCTTTGATGATGAAGATTTTCCAAATTATGTTTTTAAACTGCATAAAGCACTATATGGTTTAAAGCAAGCATCTAGAGCATGGTATGAAAGGCTTAGTGCATTTTTATTAAATCACGGTTTCATCAGAGGATAGGTAGATATTACATTATTTATTAAGTCCAAAGTCAAAAATATATTACTTGTGCAAATTTATGTAGATGACATAATATTCGGATCTACTGATGAATCCTTGTGCAAATACTTTGAAAAGCTTATGCAGGGAGAATTCAAAATGAGCATGATAGGGGAGCTCAACTATTTCCTTGGATTACAAATCAAGCAAGGCAAGGAAGGAACACATATCTATCAAGCAAAGTATACTAAGGAATTATTGAAGAAGTTCAGGTTTGATAATGCAAAACTACTATCAACACCAATGAGCACATCTACAAGGTTAGACAGTGATAAAGATGGTAAGAAAGTAGATCAAAAACTTTATAGAGGTATGATAGGATCATTGCTTTATTTAACTGCTAGTCGACTTGATATTCTATTTAGTGTATGCATGTGTGCAAGGTATCAGGCTGATCCTAAGGAACCTCATTTAATATCTGTTAAAAGAATCTTTAGATATCTAGCTAAAACTCATGATCTAGGTCTGTGGTATCCAAAATCAAGCGAAGTTAGTTTAGTAGGATATTCTGATCCTGACTATGCTGGATGCAAAGTTTAGTAGGATATTCTGATGCTGACTATGCTGGATGCAAGGTAGATAGAAAAAGTACCAGTGGTAGTTGTCAATTTCTTGCAGGATGCTTGATTTCATGGTCCTCAAAGAAGCAAAATTCAGTAGCACTGTCAACAGCTGAAGCTGAGTACGTAGCTACTGGAAGCTGTTGCACTCAACTACTATGGATAAAACAACAACTTGAGGATTATGGATTGCACATCAAGACTATCCCATTACCGTGTGACAACACCAGTGCAATAAATCTCACCAAAATCCAGTCCAGCACTCCAGGACGAACCATGGTTTTGCACGGCGGAGCGAATCGGCTCGATTCGCCCGCATCGGAGCGAATCGACGCCGGCCCGTAAGCGTGATCCGCCTGGATCCGCCGTCCGCCAGGGAATCGACCGGATCCGCCTCGATCCGGCCCGATTCGCCCGGCCCGACCCGCTCCGCTTCGCCCCGCCCCGTAAGAAACCCCCGATGCCCTGCGAATCGAGACTGTGCAGTCCCGATTCGCAGGAGCCACGCCGCAAGAGCCCTTTTCCCCCCTTTTTCCCCCTTCTCTCTCAAGGAAACGCCAGATCCACACTCTAGGAGACCCAAGGAGGCTTCCTAGGTGGATTGGAAGGTGCTTGGAGGTGTTCTTGGGCTTCTCTCATCCCTCTCTTCATCTTTTTCACTGTTTTGAAGGTAAGTCTCATTCTATCTTCCATTTTTTCTGTTTTTGTTGATGGATGGGATTCATGGGAGGTATATTCATGGGAGATGATGTTGCAAGTGATTAGTGTTCACTTGCAACCATTTCTCCCTTGAATCTTCCATTTTTTAACATAGATTTACCCATTTTCTCCTATTTTCGAATTTCTGAAAATATTTTTTAAAAAATCAAAATAATTGAAACATGATATAGCAAGTGTTTAATGTTTAGTTTCCACCATTTCTCCTTTGAATCTACATTTCTTCCACAATTTGGCCATGTTCTTCGATTTTTATTTTCTGAAATTATTTAAATAAACAGAAATTGCAACGAAATTATATTTTTAAAAAATCAAAATTTAGAACCATGATGTTGCAAGTGTTTAATGTTCACTTGCAACATTTCTCTCTTCAATCTTGAATTTTTCCACATACATTTGCCCATTTTCTTGTAATTTTGAATTTCTGAAAATATTTGTTTAAAAAATCATAATAATTCAAACATGAGGGTGTAAGTGTTTAATGTTCACTTTCCACCATTTCTCTCTTCAATCTTAAAATTTTCCACATAGATTTGCCCTTTTTCTTTTAATTTTGAATTTCTGAAAATATTTGTTTAAAAATTCAAAATAATTCAAACATGATGGTGTAAGTGTTTAATGTTCACTTTCCACCATTTCTCCTTTGAATCTATCTTTCTTACACATACTTTTGGCCATGTTCATCTAATTTTTTATTTCTGAATTTATTTATAAAAAAATCAGAATATATTTTTTAGATGAAATTTAATGAATAACTATTTTATGTAGATGGTACCGAAGAAAGCTGCTAGTGAGGACATTGGGTGGCAGCACGGGACTGCAATTGGCAGTAGGCACAATTACAAGTGCAACTACTGCGGCCATACGGGCCAAGGAGGGGGCGTCTCCCGCCTCAAGAAGCACCTTGCAGGTGGGCGGCTTGCAGGGTACCAAGATGTCCAAGGTTGTAAATCCGTGCCTGCTGAAGTGAAGCGGCTCATGATTGAACACTTGAAGGGTGTTCGTGCTGAGTCGCAAAGAAAGAAGGCGGACAAGGGCATGCAGGAGAGGATCATCTCGGGAAGGCAACGAGATGAAGATGACGATGACGAACCTGATGTGCCCCTTATCCCTGAGCAGATAGGGAGCTTTGAGGTTGGGAGTGGTAGTGGTGGCAGTGGTAGTAGAGTTGGGGGTGAGACGCAGTCCCGTCGGTACTCCAATGTGGGTGATTACTTCACTCATATTCCATCCTCAACCAACGTACCAAACCCAGACAGAGAGCAAGGGCAAAGGAAGAGATCCACGGGTGTAACCTTAGAAGAGGTGGATCCGCATTTATATTCTCGGGAGCATGGAAAACAAACCAGAATTGATGATGCATACAACAAGCAAGGGCCTAGATATAAAGTGGGCCGTGCAGTGGCAAAATGGTGGCATCATTCGGGCATTTCATTCAATGCAGCTAATAGCCCGTATTACAAAAGTATGATCCAAGAGGTACAACAACAAGGGCTTCATGTGCAACCACCCTCATCAAGAGACTTGGCAGGGAGATATCTAGATGAAGAAGTGCAGGAGATCAAGTCATATATCCAAGGCTTCAAAAAAAAGTGGGAAAAATATGGTTGCACACTCATGTGTGATGGTTGGTCAGGTACGACCAAGAGTAGTCTTATCAACTTCCTTGTGTATTGTGATAGACAGGTGTTCTACCACAAATCTGTTGATGCATCCGATAGAGTGCACAATTCTGAATATATTCTAAGTTTGATGCGGGAGGTTGTGGATGAGATAGGAGAGCAATATATTGTGCAAGTGGTGACCGATAATGGCTCTGCATACAAGAAGGCAGGTGAGGAGTTGATGCTTCTTTATCCTCATCTTTACTGGACTCCTTGTGCAGCACACTGTGTAGATTTGATGTTGAAAGAGATTGGCACATTGCGACCTGTCAGGACAGTGGTGGAGGCTGGGCAGAAAATCACAAGGTACATTTATAATCATCATGTTGTGTTGGCGTGGATGAGAGAGTCCACAGGTGGAGAGTTGTTGCGGCCGGCTATCACCCGCTTTGCAACTAATTTCATTGCTTTACAAAGTCTCCTAAAGCATAAAGATGGTCTAAAACGCATGTTTAGGACAGACAGATGGATGCACAGCACTTTTGCAGAGACTTCTGATGGTAAAGAGGTAGAAGGGATCATCTGCAGCGCTAATTTCTGGGACCGAGTCTTCAAGCTGGTGCAAATCATTGAACCTCTTTATGAGGTTTTGAGGGTGGTTGATGGGGATAGGAGACCAAGCATAGGTTTGGTTTATGCAAAAATTGAAGCTGCAAAGAAAAAGATCCACGATGTGTCCCCTCGTTATGCACACTTGGTCTTAGACGTTGTTGAGGATCGGTGGGACCGACAAATGAGTCGGGATCTACATATGGCGGGTGAGAAAATTTTAGTTCAACTTGGTACTATATATTTTTTTAGTACAATCACACTAATTGATTTTATACCATAATTACAGCTTACTATCTCCATCCTGCTTACCATTATGCGTTCGAGCTATCGTACGAGGATCACTTGATTGCCGCCTTTACACGGGTTGTTGAAAGACTGTCAAGGAGTCCATTGGATGCAGCAGATGCTATTGATCAGGCGAGCATTAATACAAGTACATCATGTTTATGTCAATTAATCAATTGCAGCTTTTTCTAATGGACTTCATTGCGGCAGATGAAGAGCTTTAGAGAAGGGGTGGGGAGTTTTGCAGAGCCATCCGCTATTGCTGGTCGGGACCGCATTGATGGCGGTAATGTGCTTTCCCTTTTATAATTACATATTAGTAAACTCAACGATTGACTAATGAGTGCAACAATATTTTTTTACAGCTGATTGGTGGTTCAACTTTGGGCATTCGACACCCATATTGAGGAAAATTGCAGTAAAGATCTTGTCCCAGACCTCCTCCTCAAGTGGGTGTGAGAGAAACTGGAGCACCTTCGCATTGATACACACCAAAGTCCGGAACAGGTTGTCACATAGGCGGTTGGACAATTTGGTGTATGTGCATTATAACATGAGGTTGAGGGTGAAGCATTTAACAGAGGATCCAAAGAGGGGGGAGGTGGAGGATGATCCGGTTGACATTGGGTTTCTACGAGATGATGAAGACCCAATGGTTGCATGGGTTGCACGAGCGACCACAGAGCGGGGAGAGTTCGAGTTAGATGAGGAGGCAGATGATCCGGAAGATCCACCACGGCCAAACACATTTTTAGCTAAGGCTATCGAAGCTGCAGAAGCGGAGGAGGGGGGTGATGGAGATGTGGGAGGGGGCGGCCAACCACATTCTAGTCAATTTCGGGCCGAAGAAGAAGATGAGGTAGATCTTCTTGGCGAATTATCAATTGGGGCAAGAGGTGAGACAGTAGTTCTAATTTGTTAAACATGTTCATTCTTTGTTTTGTCATTGTCTGTTGTATAATTTGTGATGTTGGGGACTATTGCAGGTGGTGCAATTGTTGATGATGATGCAGAGTTTGAAAGATTGATGAATTTAGGCCCGTCAGCCCACTCAGAGTTTATGAGAGAAGCACAAGCAATTGTTTCCGCAGAACCAAGAAGGAAGGGATCACATAAGGAACCTGCTGCTCTCTCCCAAGCTGCAAAAGGAAAGGCGGTGGCGACATCCCAACCAAAGAAAGGAAAGGGGAAGGACATAGGTCCAGCAGGTGGCCCAGCCAAAGGCATTGTCATTACAGAGCCAACCGCCCCAGCACAAAAGAAAAAGAGTTGGTTACCCTGGGGATCCAAGAAAGGGAAAAAATTGGCTGCCCCTTCTGTAGATCCACTTGACATTGCAGATTTAGAAACATTGGATCCAAATGCAGAAGAAACACCTCCAGAGGATTCGCCACGATTACCCAGCAGCCGCTCCCATGACTCCATGACAACTGGTTCACCGGGTGGGTCTGTAGGGGGAGGTGATGGAGATGGGGGAGGGGGCGATGGTAATGTTGGAGAAGGGGGCGGGGGCGGGGGTAATGATGGAGATGGGGGAGCATTCACAGCGGAGGAGCATCATGGCGGCCCAGTGAAGTACAATAGAAGGCGAAGGGTTAGGGGAGGTGGTCGTGCAGAAGTGCAGCAGTGGATAGTGATAGCTATAACACTATGATGTCTGATTTTGAAAGAATGAGTACAAATGAGTCTGTGGGATCCTATGGATATGGGGGACATAGTTATCAGCCAGAGTCCGACACAGGCTACTCTAGTGGCTATAGTGGCTATAGTGGGTACGCCACCACAGGCTACCCAGCACCATATTTTCATCCTCCTCCGTTTGTTCATGTTCATGTTCCTATTCCTGTTCCTATTCAGCAGATTGATGCTTCTGCAGAGGATGTGCAAATGGCGAGTTTGAGGATAGTCCGTCCTGGATGCGAGGTGTGGGACCACTTTGTGAGGGAGTTTCGGAGCAGATACAACACCATGATGACTTGGGATGAGTTCCGTTCATTTGTGTCTCGAACCAAAAGTTATCATCTTATTGGGGAGCTGCCCTCAGAGTCGGATGAGTCTGTCCAACCCCAGTGGGGTACATATGATCCATATCAGCAGGGATTTGGGGATACTAGACTCATTGTACTTTGTATTTGGATTTGAATTTCAGGTTTGTACTTTTTAGTTGATATGAGTCTCATTGTATTTTTCAATTGGAATTGAGTTTCATGTTTCACATTTCATGTTTATACTTTGAAGTTTGTTCTCAATTTCCAATACAATTGAATGAAAATGGATGTTTGTGTAGTATTACATGCTATAAATATCATCAGTTATACATGATGTTCTTCACAAGAGGTTGTAAACATAGAAACAACCAAAAAATATCAAAACCATGCGAATCTGGCCAAACTGGGGCTTCAACCATGACTGCCCAACAGTTTCCAGGCGAATCGGATCGATTCGCCCCGATTCGGGCCGAATCGGAGCGCATCAGGGCGAGCCCGATTCGCCCCGAATCGGCGCACCAGCAAACCATGGGACGAACCACATAGAGGTTAGATATCATTTCATTAGAGATCATGTAGCTAATGGCAATATAAATGTTTCATTTATAGATACATTAAATCAATTGGCAGATATCTTTACAAAGGCCTTACCCGAAGAGAGATTTACGTCTCTTAGAAGGGAACTAGGCATATGCAATTTGTAACAGATTTATCTGCATATAACTAAAATAATAAAATTTCATAATAAGGCTTTCTCTCTCCTAAAATCGAGAAAATTCTCTATCCCTTGCATGATAAAATGCTATGACTTTTCAAGATGAATTCTTTATTGTTTCCATTATGTTTGCCTCTTTTGTCTTTATCCGCATTTAATTCTCTGACATTTCAAAAAGCACCTTTATGTCTTGCCAAAGCACGAAATCCATGTCATATCGATTTCATCTTTCTCTCTCCTCTCTTTCGACTTGTCTGGAGCGATAAACCCTATCGATTCCAGACCTCTCTCTCTCTGTAATTTCATAGAATCCCTCTGTTCCTGCCAAGATTTCTTGGGGGCTTCTGTTCCATTCCTTCCCACGATCCTCCAGAAACTTTCCTTGTTCATTTCCATGGCAGCCCTCTGGGGTTTCCGGCACTCTTGGTGGCTATAGCGTCGCTTTCCTCACAGTAGAGCAACAGGAAAGGTTTGTAGCCGTGAAGACAAAGCTGTGCGGCAACAAGGCCATGGATGTTGCAGATTTAGAGAAAAATGGAATGCACAGTGTGGTAGCATAGATGCAGAGAATGAAATGGACAAGGATGGTGACTATTTCAGAGGAAAGCTAACCAGACCTGGTAAAGGCTTTCTATACCTACTTGAAATCTGAAGAGGACGGGTCCCTTACCTCCACAGTGAAAGGTACCCCCATCCATATAACATATGATCTTTTGGAAAGTTTGTTTGGAGTGTCTACCGTTGGTCGCAGTGGGGTAGATAGCATCGACATCCATGTCAAGGGTTTGGGGATAATTGGAACTGAGTACAAGTTGAAGGATGACAAGATTGACATCAACCAGTTAAATGCTTTCAACCGGATTTTTCATTTCATAGTTTGCCAGATCCTAGTACCAAGAAGTGTAACTTTCTCCACTTGCCCTAAGGCAGATTCAGATATGATGTTTTGGCCTATTCAGAATCAGGATATTAATATGGCAGAAGTGATTATTGAGAGGATGAAGTTTGCAACTACAATGCTTTGGGACAAGAAGAACAAACTGAATGTTTCTCTACCATATGCTCACCTGCTGACAAGGATTTTCCAGCATTATAGCATAAATTTGAATGGTGAAGTGTCAGAGAAGATGGGCCAAGCTATCAGGTTCAGAAACTTGAAGAAGAGCGGCTTTTCTCTAGTAGCCGGTGTTTGGAAAAAAACTTCAGTTGCAGAAGGAGAGGCCATTATCGGGGAAGCTCAAGAAATTCCTCCAATTCCAAAGGCAGAGGGAGAAGCAGAAGTGAGGGTTGAAGACCCTGTCGTAGAGGTCCTAGCTGTCCCCGTAGTCCAAGAAGAGGCAGCAGAGATCAGAACAGAAGAACCAGTGGCAAGTGCTAGTAGAATTGAAGAAATTCCTCCCGAGCACATTGAGCCAGTAGGGCAGCTATCAGAGGTTGAGTCCCCCTCGACAGTTGTTGCATCAATAATTCAAGAAGTGTTGGAAACTATCACCAGTATTCAGGGGGAGCAAGAAGTAATTGTTCCAGAAGTTGTGGCACCAGGCCACAGTGAAGTTCAGATGGAAGATGCTCCTGCTCATAGGGAGCCTGAAATTGACAAGGAAGCTGAAATTCAGGAGGAGCCCACAGCTAATGCCCTTGCTGATCAGTTCCAGGAAAGTGTTGTGGAGAGCACCTCAGATGATGATGACAATGTGGAGCCAGTTGCTGACACAGGTGATAAGGGCAAAGGTGTGGCCACTGAAATTCCATTACTTACACGAAAGGCACACCAGAGGTCGAAGAAGAAGAAGATTCATGTGCACTTGAAACCAGTAATTGAGAGATTAAATGCACAAGGACAGATTCTGTGCTTTGTTCAATCTGATCTTTCCTCAATTTTCATATGTTAGAGCACTGGAGTGAAGGAAATGGCTATGGTAAAGGTAGTACTGCGGAGAATGAGACATGAGCTGGGAAGCATGAAGGAATTAGTGTCAAATCTTTCAGATTTGGTGAGGGCGCAATTGTCTACTCCTGCCCCTCCTGCTCCCACTCCTATAGCTCTAGAGGTTCCAGGGCCATCATGGGCAAGTAATGAAGAAGCAGTCCGGCCACCAGGGCCTTCTGAAGAAGTTGCCAGGCCATCAGGGCCATCTGATGTTGAGGAGTCAGAGCCAGCAGGGCCAGTTGTGAAAGAATCAGGGCCACCAGGGCCATTAGTTGAGGAGTTAGGGCCTCCAGAACCAGTTATGGAAGAGTCTGGGCCAGCAGGGCCAGTGGAACTTGAAGCAGAGCAAGTAAGAGTTGAAAACCCAGTAGACGCTACTGTTGTGCCCCGAGAGCCTCCTGTTCCTTCACTTCTTCAGACTCCAGCTCCTCCTTCTCCACCTTCTTCATCCACTGCACCTCCAGCCCCTGCCACCTTTAAACAACCCCTTCCAAAACATATTTCCTCACCTACACCATTTCCTACTACCTCCTCCTCTTCTCCTACTTCCTCTACTCTTATTCCTCCTCCTCCTATTTTTGAGAATCCTCCAGCCTCCTCTTCAGCTGGATCCTCATCTTCCGGTCCATCCTCAGCTGGATCATCTATCCCACCTCCTTCTACTTCTTATTCTACTCTTCATCCACCCACTCTACCCTCATTCATAACTCTCATTCTGGGGGGTGTTCGAATTCCAGGTGTGGTCATTGAGGACATCAAAGATGAGTTTAAAGAAGCTATTCTTAACTTAGTCCTCTCCCTTTCCTCTCATGTTCACAGGACAAGCCCTTCTAGTCCTGCTCCTAAAAAGAGGAAAGTCTCAAAAGACCTTGCCCTCTCTTTTGAACCTCGTTTTCCACCCCTTTGGTTCTCTCTTTCTGTTGAAAATAGAAGGAGATCCATTTATTCTGAATTCCTGCAGAAATGCATTTTTGCCATAGTTTGTGGCCTCCCTCATATCAACCTCACAGACCACCTCAACATTGTTCTCCCTCTTTCTCCTCTATCTAAAGTTGATCAGTCCAAAAAATTTTCCATGGCTGAATCTAAGAATGAAGATCAGTGGGCTCGGGGCCATTAGTCCCTGTACAAGAAATTCATACTTGTTAAATTTGACAGATTCCCTCCCAGAGACCACCCTCTCACATTGAGTGAGTGGTTTGTCATTTATCATAAGAATTCCTGGGGTCCTTTCATCCAGAAAGAGATCAACTGGTCAGATACTTTCAAATGTTTAATGATTATCGATATCTCAATAATCTGCTAGAGATTTAGCTTGGGCAATTCAGAGGAGCCATAGCCCCATTCAGATCAGAAAATCCAGTCAACACCTCCATCCAAGTGGATAGTGCTACTCTGCAGCTACCAGATGTGGTGTTCCTACCTAAACTTCATTCTTTGATCATGGATTTTGAAGTAGGTCCCATCATTTTTGAAAGATTTGCTAGAGTGATGGGCAGAATCTTAGTTCAAAAGGGCCATCCTCTTGCTTTCCACAGATTCCTGTTCAGAGAATACCATAGGGGTAATATCAAATCTGATGTGCTTGCTCCCCTCTTGTCTGAGTGTGAGAGGCTCTCTCCATCTGATTAGGAGAAGCACTACAACCAATCTGCTCAGTAGCTAGCAAATCTGAACAGTTCATTATTTAACTCTGGGAAGCCAACTCTTTCAGTTGAAGAATTCTTAGACCTCAACTCCATCCATCTTGTTCAGGATCCTTTCGCCATTTGGGTTGAAAGGTATAAAGTTTTTGTTGGTCTGAAAAAGGAACTGAAGGAGCTTCAGATCTTATATCCAATTTCTATCGACCAGTTCTTACAGCATGCAAGTTTTGGGACTTCCAGTTCTTACAAGATGTCTCTTGGCAAGGATGAATATTCCAATTTCTTAGAAGCTCAAAGGCAACTTCATATCCAGCGAATGGTTCTTGTTAAGGGGCCTTCCTACACTATTGCCTGGGGTGTTTTTCAAATTCATTTTGAAGAGGAGGAACTCAAGGCTTGGCCCATCATTACTCGCCATGCCTCACTCTTGTCACCTGCCTTCTACATTTCTGTACCCCCTTAGTGATCAATATCAAAATTGATTAACTCCATTTATCTTTCTTCTCTTCTTTCTTTATCTCTTTATATATTTCCTTGTGTCTCTTTTTGCTTAATGACAAAAAGGGGGAGAAAATAACTATTCTAAAAACATTCCTTAAATTTAGACAGCAGATTTATTTAAGTACTTTATAGTTTATATGTTATGTTTTGTCATCACCAAAAAAGGGGAGATTGATGATCAGTCCATCCCCATATGATTTTATTTAATTATATACAATTTTGGTGATTAACAAAACCCTAACAAATATTTTCTAACAATCCTTTGTGAAGTTCAGTCACATGAAATAATCCAAGCAATATCTGTAAGTTATTCTCACACACTGTTATTTAAAGTTCATAGCATGTATTTCTTCTAAGTACACACCGATTTCCTTATAGCGTAATGATTTCATAAGAGAAAGAACAATTTCGTCTCACATCGATTTCATAAGAGAAACAACGATTTTGGAGTCACATCGATTTCATAAGTGAAACAACGATTTCGGTCTCACATCGATTTCATAAGTGAAACAACGATTTCGGTCTCACATCGATTTCATAGGAGAAACAATGATTTCGGTCTCACATCGATTTCATAAGAGAAACAACGATTTCGGTCTCACATCGATTTCATAAGTGAAACAACGATTTCGATCTCACATCGATTTCATAAGTGAAACAACGATTTGGTTGTTGTAACGATTTGTTGAGTGAAATAACGATTTGATCACTATAACGATTTGCTTTCACTTGTACAACGATTTGTTTGTACAACGACTTGCTTTCACTTATACAACGATTTGTTTGTACAAAGATTTGCTTTCACTTATATAATGATTTGCTTGTACAACGATTTGCTTGAACAACGATTTGCTTATACTTGAAGAACGATTTACTCACACAACGATTTCACAAGTAGAACAACAATTTCATCAACACAATGATTTCATTATCATTAACAACGATTTCACCTTATATTCATGAATCACATCGATTTCATTTTACCATGAATTTTATTTATGCATATATCATCAGTTTCATGATAACATCAACTCTCTTCACAACGATTATGTTTTGAATGAATTATCATACATTTTCATTATTACTATCTTTCAGATAAATTTGAAAATATCCATCTATTCAAATATATTTTCAAAACTCTGTAGAGTTCAAGTCTTCCCGCGCATACTAAGATTTTGATTATTTCACACGAAATCTTCTTGCTTATTTGATATATCACATAAAGTCTTGATTTGCGTGGTGATAGGATATCCTTTCCAGTTTAAGCATATCATTACTACATGACTACCAGGGTTGACTGACAACATAGACAAAATGTTTGTCTAGGTATCTGTGTTTAATGCATGCAGGCCTTTTGTAGTAAAGCACGTAATGTATGGATCTATCAGCCTGTCGAAAAGGATAAAAGATTCAAAAGATCTTTCCCGAGGATGCAAAGACCAATCCAAGCATTTGTAGCTGCAAGCTCACCTCTGCATGCCTACGACCAGTCTCTCTAACGGACATAAAGCTGTGAGACAACGGGCATCTGAACGGCTACTTCAATGGTCAGAATATGTTGCAGAAGATATATAGAAGATTGATGACTCCATGAAGATCACTGAAGTTTTTCAGAAAGAGATAGTGCTTTACATTCAACTGAAAAAAGATCTTGCAAGCTTCAGAAAGAAGAGCTAATTTGGTTCAATCCACGATTCTCAAGCTCTTAGCTCTCAGTCTTTCTTGCTTAGCCTGTGTAGAGCTTTTTGTAGTTCTGAGAGATTTGATTGTTGAAAATCTTTGTCTCTTAGACATTACCTCAGATCAAGCAATATGTTGTAAGCTTGGTCTAGGGGCCTTTCGCCTTTACTCACATCCCTTGTGTGTATTCCTCTTCGTGGGTGAAGAGAAGACCTGTTGGAAACATGTGGTTGTTATTCCCTTCAGTGAGGAAGGAAGACCTATGTATCAGGTGGTAGTTTGTACCTCTTCGAGTTTTGAAGAGAAGGCCAGCTGCGGTTGGATGTGTAAGGGTCCTTAAGGGGGACAGTACCCTTGGTTAGTGAAATCCCAAGTTGTTGCTTGGGGACTGGACGTAGGACTCCTTGGGATAGGAGGTCCGAACCAGGATAAAATCCTCCTGTGTTTGTGTGCTTGATTGTTTGTCTTCATTATCACTAACACTAACTATTGATCGTAGTGTTTTTGTGTTTAGCGTTTTTATTGACAGGTTTCAATCTAAAAGAATTTTTAGAATCCCATTCACCCCCCTCTGGGCTTGCTAGCTGGGCAACACATGTATGTGTCCGTGTATGTGTATGTGATAAGTGATCTCTCTAGTGGTGGTTTGGGCTGTGTCTTGGCAACGTGTAAAATGAGCATGTGTATAACGTGTAAAGTGACATGTGGATGTGGCACGTGGTATGTGCAAGTGAAGTGATAAGTGATACGTAAATGTGTAAAGTGAAAACCATGTGAAATCGTGTGTAAGTGAAAGTGTGATAATGTGAAAGTAAGTGCATGTGAAAGCCAAGGTAAAAGTGCATGTGTGCATGTCATGAGAAATTAATGCATGTGTTAATATGAATGTTGAATGTGATATCATGTTTAGTACCATGTGTAGTGTATGCTATTATGTCCATGAGATAGAAATTGCTTGATGATTATGTGTTTAGTATCATGTTATAAATTGAATATAAGTCTTGTAGTAGTGTTATATGAAATTAAGAAATGAAAGCATGAAGTATATGAAGGTTTCCATGTTGTAAGTATCCATGTTAGAATTATTGTTTTACATGTGTTAGTATAATTTGTTTAGTATGATTCCATGTTTAATCATTTATGTTATAGCATGAGCATGTATGAATTTAACTGTTGAATTCTAGTAAGTTTAATAGTGTTAAATTGTTAGAAAGCATGTATGATAAGTGTATGGTTTGAAGTTTTAAGTTACTTGCTGAGTCTATTGTGTAGACTCACCCTTGCTAAACATTTTAGGAGATTTAGAAGCCGAGGAGCTAGCAAGATCCGACGCGGAGTTTGAGGAGTAGATTGAAGACTTGTGATTTATTTCCTAGTATGCAATGCATTTGTAATTTGAACTTGGGTATTATTGTACTTGGAAACTGGCTAAGTGGATGTTGTATTATGTCATTTCTTTCATGGACTATATAGACCGTGGTATGTGGAATAAAATGTTGATGGAATAAGAGTTGTTTAATTTCCGCTGAATTATTTCTGTCTATTTGAGTATATCTCAGCCCATTTGTCTATCGTTGGGGTTTTCTCTCCTGTAGAGACTTGCTCTCATCCGATGTGGGTTAGTATAACCATACCGGGTGGAAGTTGGTCATTACAAATCCTACGTTACTTGCCTCAAGAAAATTCTACAACAAGAGAATTTAGCTGATGAAGCCCTCTTTCGCACCCAAAAGAGGTATCCTCCAAGCACGAGCAAATCCTTCGTCTTGAGTACGATCCGGCCATGATCTCCATGTCCAAAGCCTTCCTCTCAGGTCGTGGAAGCTTTCTCTTCACATCAGCAACCTCGAACAAGCAGCAACATGGCCGATCTACTCTCGAGATTGCCCTCTCTCTCTCCTCTCTCACAACCCCAAACCCAAGCAAGAGAGTAAAAGTTCTCTCCCCAAAACGAACCCTCTCTACATATAGAGAGTCAACGTCATGATTGGGGTAAGATCCTTGCCCTAACATGACTCTACCTCTTCAAACCTATCAAAAAAAAACCACAAGTTTTAGAGGAAAACTCAGACTGGAACACGTAGAAGTTGACGTCAACAAATGTTGCCGTCAAAAGAAATATTGACGTCAATCGTTGTTGGCATCAAGATTCCCAGGAAACTTGACGTTAAAACATATTGACGTCAACACAAAAATAGACGGCAATCGAAATTTTCGTCAGTTCAAGTAGCAGGTTGATGTCAAGGACGTTGACGTCGACCACATCTTGACGTCACAATACTTGACGTCAAGACCCCCCTCACAGCAGACCCTTGATTCGGCTGAAACACATCGTCCGGGGTCCCGAACTCCGACCAAACGAATTTCTAAAAGCGTAAACCTGTAGAAAACTTGCTGGGCCTTATAGCTGTACTCTTTACTTTTGTTGGATCAGCTTTGAGTTGTACTATTTTGATATATTTATATAGTGGAATGTTCATAAAAATTTATGGTGTGTACATTTGTCATGCCCTGACATTTAGCAGTGGAAATAAATATTGGGATGCATGAACGATACGAATATAAGTATCACAGTCGAGTAACTCAGAGTAACAACTAAATATAACAACATACTTGAGGCAATAATATTGCTAGTTAAAATACTCTTTATTTCATTTCCATTCAACTAATTAAAAACCTTACATCATATGAGCCAACCAATAGGGCCCATTATTCAAATTTCATAATAACCTTCATTAAAATGTATCATCATTACATATACAACATCTATTCCTAGTCCTTCATCTCCATAAGTGACGGGTGCTCTTCACTCAAGCCCTGCCCCATCAGTGTCCACGAATTCTTCATCACTACCTGAAATGTTTAGGATGATAGGGTGAGCAAACTACTCCAGTAGGATTTACATCTCAATATGCGGGCACTAATATACATGATTAACATTTTAAATAAGCAGGATCTTAACAGGAACATGATGACTATACATGCATTTCTAACAAATCAAATGACTGAATAGAATGAATATCATAATGAAACAAATACTGACTCTCATATGTATTGGACAGGAAATTCAAGAATAGAATCATATCACAAGGATTGGCCATATTCACACAGATATCACATATTCACATGATCAAATGTATCATATCAAACTTATCATATCAAACGAAGGCACATTCACACAAATCTTGCACACATACCAGTGCCATGCCAAGCACCACAAGTCCATACTCCCGTGGTTAATAAGTACGATGGGGTGCTCCTCCCCAGGACCAGACAGGGCCCTTATTGCACAGGCATTAGTCAAATGAACCGAAGTCCCACGTTGTGCCGATCAAACATATACATATTATGGCAACAGATTTTCAATAACAAGCTCATAATAATAAGGACATGATCATTCATAGAGTTCAAAGTATGACAAAAGCTCGAGAGATCATTTGGATGGCATAACGACGTATCTTATGTTTCATAAATCTTTAGTGTCTTGACAAGAGGATGACTAATGACATATCGTACACGGTACAAGTGTTCTCTATCTCCAGGGTACTTCATGGTACAACCAGCTCGGTCTCTATGAGGAAATCCACAGAGTACGGAGACTTACAGAGGTCTTAGGGAAAAGGTCGCCAGTCTGCTAATACAAAATGACTGGCATAGAGCTTCCAATTCCCCAAGAGGTGCGCCTAATCATGCAAACGTGTAGGTGTCGTGACACAGAGCTTTCCTATTTATGCGTGCAATTTATGAACAGAATATGAAAACCTCAGAAAGCACGTAATAAGAAAAATCCACATGCAACAAGTAACATGATAGAAAAAGCTCTAAACCAAGCAAACTCATTCTAACATGTATCCTCCACAGATTCATATCACAACTTATCATGACAGATTTTATATCAAGCTAGATCACAAGATGATAATCAAATGAATATAAGATCATTCACTTCACATTATACATTAGAATCGTATTCATGTCTTTATAGTTTTCAAATGGGTTGATCACTTTTAGGTCAATGCACACTAAGTAACATGATTATAGACTAAGCTAATACACATGTTGACAGACCAACCGAAAGGAACAGTCTCGGGTTGGTCTTTGAATTGCGACGGGTTCAGACGTCGCTTTTCAAAGAACCGTGCATAGTTAAACTGTGACGGCCCTCATTATACCGGTACGGTTATACCAACCCACGTCGGTATAGCGAGCGCTGCCACAGTGGGACATTTACCCAAACGATACATACAACTGAGATACACGCGAATATACAACAGGGTAGCGGAAGTAAAAGACCATAGTCTTCATTTATTCATCATCCACATTAAACATACATGCAGTTTGCAATTAACAAAAAGGAACTAAGAGTTCACATAATTTAAATTGCTGAAATTAAATACAAATGTCCACACTTATACACCCTTTTCATGATACTTCTAGTACAATGTTCAAATTACATACTTATGAAATATACAAATCTCAAGAAACTCCAAAGCTAGCTAATCTCCACGCTCGGAGTCCGTCTCTGCTACCTCCTCCAAAGGTGCCACGTCACCAACTACACCTGTACGCCGAAGCAAGGAGTGAGTCCAAGGACTCAGCAAGCAATACCACTCATGATATACACGTACAAGTCCTAGTGGTTTCTACATGCACATTTACAATTTACAACACCTAGCATGCTAGTCAATTCAAGTCTCAACCTATCATGGAAGTTTTACAATTTTATGCATGAGTCATGCTTTCAGATTTCTAAAAATAAAATTCACCTATCACATGTTCTCTACTCAATTTACTCATGAAACTTTAATCTTTAAAGAGCTAAAACATGAGAGCTACCAACATGAACATTTTACATACATGAAAGGGGAACACAACTAGCATGGATTTCACATGTCCTTAAGTGCATACATAACCTTTTCACATGCTTTAGGTTGCTGATTTCACATGGTTTAACGGCTGTAAACCTATGCATGAAAGCTACAATATTGCATAAAACATATCATGTGATCAAACAAACATGCTATCTTATACCCGTTTTCACCAATTATCCCTAACATGGATTCTAGACATCTTTGCACATAATAACATGATGATAATAACATAAATTCACTGATTTCACCTGATTTCAGATTTGTCTCACATGGTTTTCAATAACATATTTTCACATCTTTAGTTTCACATTCTCTTTACACAAGTTTCCTCTTTCTCATGGTTCACTTTACACATACACATTCCCATTTGTCACTTACACATTTACACATGGACACATACACATTACACATTTCACATTACACATTTTAGATGCCGTGACACATAGTCCAAACCACCAAAGAAGGACATATACACATCACATTACACATAGACGCCATCTAGGCATTCCAATGGCGACTCTTGGACTGCGCAGACCGGGAGAACAAGTCTCCACCCTAACCAGTGGTACTTGTCCACCTCCAGGATTTCCCCCTAATGCCCTTAGGGTCACTTTACACACTATACTTTCTCAGGGGGACTTTTCCCTGATACAGCTCCACTGCCCTCTACGGAAGCAGTGTCACATTGGCACAGTTACACATTTACACATTTACCGTTTTACACATGGTTTTACACTTCACACTTTTCATCTCATTCACTTTCTCACTCACATTAATATCTCTGTTTTTCCTAACATGGTACTACAGAATTTCAAGAGCTTAGCACACAGTGATTTCACCAATCAAGTTGGTTTTAGACAATAACTAATCACATTACGATAATATACGTAGATTATCACATTTCACATGAAAATACATAACTTCTTATTTACTGGTCCAAATGACCTAAAATTTTAACCACATGCTTTTTTCGGGTTCAAGATCATACACTCAAATTTTCAGATTTTTCTGAGCTAAATAGAATTTACAGAAAATAAAACCCCTATTTAGCATACTATTCACAACTTAAGTTAACATTGGGTTTAACATATCCTGCAAATTGCCACTTACTGTTTTAAACAGAGGCTACTAATATATGCATGATTTGAGAATACAAAATTACCCTAAATCATACATCTATGGATTTCCCCACAACCATTCTTGCATGCTTTTATTTTACCGAACCGGATTTATTAGCAATTTACACAAGCATGGATAATTTACCAAAATTTCAAACACATATACTAACCCACTAATCGTCATGATCAGACCAAAACCAAGACATTCATACTAATCCTAATCATGAACAAGGATTTGCAAGATTATCTATAAGTCGTACTCACAAGTTTAAAGGGGTACAATTATCCTACATTTACCATCACGAATCACACTCATTCACACACCACAATTGATAATATACATAGAGTATAGGATTACCATATATCCTCATCACGGAAAACATACCGAAATTAATGTATAAGAAGGGCAGAACAGCTCACTGTTCTGTCTAGAAGAACTTGGCGGCGGTCTCTGGCCGCTGACTCAGGGTCAGCGATAGGGCCGATGGACGCCAAGCATGATCTGGGCGTCCAGGGACCTTGCCGTCAAGCCAGGTCTGTGCAGAAACACAGACCCGAGCTCTCAAACTTGGGTGAATGGGAGGGTCTAGGACTCGAGGAAAAATCCACAAAAATAGCAAAACCGACCTAGACTCATACGGGGACACCATGGATAGGTCACTTGCCTTTTAAAAATTCTTCCAAAGGATCTAGGGCTCGGTGAATACCTCCTTGGGTAGTCCCAAGAAAGTGCAGAAATCCCTCCAAAGATCTCTTCCTCCGGGCTCCTGGATGATCTCCACGCCAAGGGGATGTCGGGGAAGCCTCCTCCTTTGATCCAACTACCTTCTTGAAGCAGTGGAACGCCGGATCAAGCTCCAGGGGGGTCGGATTTGTGGGTGCTAAGAGGGGTTTTTCTCACAGACTTTCTCTAGGGTTTTCTTTCTCACTTTTTCTCCTCTTGCAAGGTGAAGGGAGGAGTGGGGAGAGCCATTTCAGGTTCAGACCTAAAGAGAGTCTCTCTCCCACTCACCAGGCCAATTTGACAGCCTTCAGAGCCGTTGGGGACAACCCCCAATGGTTGGCTTGCCTTGTTTCAGAAGCTTGCAGCTCTGCTGCGCATGCAGGCCAGAGAGATTGGCGTCCATATCACTGGACGCCCGGATTAGTATCGATGTCCAGGTCTGGACGCTGACACCACCTCAGCGGCCAGGGGTTGACGCCAAGGGGCCTTCGGCCAGAACCCTAAGTTATGCAGAAAACCATGCATACCATGCATATATACATGCAATATATATACGATATTACATCCATACTATCACCATTCAATACATGCATTATTTACATCTAATATAAACACATGCACACGTAATTATACTAATTAATGCGTACGTAAATATGTACATACATACACAAGCACAAATATACACACATATATACAAATAATGCGACAGAAAATTCGAGGGTCTTACATAAACAACACTCGGTGTGAAGGCAAACAAATCGCGACGGACCCTCCTGTCGCATTTAAATCGTGATAGGATGGATGGTCATCTTTCAGACCTGAATCGATTACCCGATCGATTGCTTGACTGGAATCGCGATAGCCTTGTCTGTCACGTTCACAATGCGACATAATGATATGTCACGACGAGTCCTGAATCGTGACTCTTCACAACGTCGCGTTCATGCATGGATTTCAAACTCCGAATATAAAACCTGTACGGAATCAGATAGGCAGGAAACTTACAAATCGTGACGGCACATGCCGTCGCGTTCATGACGGGTCTAGAAACCCACGCGACACACAGTTTGAGGTGCCAGGGTTGATCGGTCAAAACATAAATCGTGACAAAAGACTCGGTCACCTTTTCCTGAATCACAACATACCAGTACGTCACGTTCATGCATGCAGAATCGCGACGTCTGGATACGTCGCGTTCTTGGATCTTACCTGAAAACGTAGAAAAACGATACACCATTCATGATAGACTTATAACTTGAAATCTAATGACATCTAGACAAAACTCTCAACATGAAAAGCGTTCAGGACATCCAAGAAAAACGAACCATGGTTTTGGTTTGACCCAAAACGACCTCGATTTGCGTAAAACACAGTATAACTAGGAAAAGCCCTAAACTTGCGCAACTTATGGAAAACGCTTAATACGACGAACATGCTTGATGGAAATTGGGCAAAATAGATGCAAAATAAACTAGACATGATGCTCTTTCAAATGATATAGCCCTAGTTTAGTTTTGGCCCGAGATCACCTACCTTTTAGTGGATCTAAGAAGGTCTTCTTCATAGGTCGGAGAAGATGGTGTCCTCCTGGCCGATCTCCTCCCCTCCCAGAGCTCTAGTTCACCTCCTCACGTCCCCAACACAATGCTAAACTTCCCCCAAAAGTCTTGTGACGATCTCTTATAGGTTTAGGGTTTATTTCATGTCCTAATGAGCATAGGAAAGGTGAGTTGCAATTTCTGCATGGCACCTTCCATATATTGGGATTTCTCCTCCCAATTGGAGTAGCAATGGTATTAGGAAACACCCTCCCATGGTTGGGTCCGACTTTAGTTGCTATGAATGGCTAATTACCATTGTTTTAGCCCTAAATTACCCTTTCTTATTTTCTGCATAATTATGGGTACGAATTTTGGTGTTTATTGCTATTGGGTTTTGATCTTTGGCCCATTTAGAGTTGTATTGGCCCAATATATTTAAATAGCTGATTTCACACTTTAGGAGTTTAATCATGTCATTTATTTTATTTCGATTCACCACTTTTATTTATTTGCTATTTTCCTATATTTTAAATCATTAAATTTTCCAGGGCGTTACAACATTTTCTTATATGTTCTCCTCAGACGTTCTCTTTTTACCCTTCCGAGCTTCGGCTCGTGGGTGGCGGGTCAGGATTCGAGTTACTGGTTGGTAACCGGTAATTCGGATCCTGAGTCGTTACAATTATTGTCAGTTTTAAAATTATTTATCAAAAAATTTCTCTCTCTCTCTCTCTATGAATTAGTGGATTTTTGGTCGTTCATCATCCGAATCAATGTACACACAAAATGTCCCGACTCACGCACAATATTTGTCCATTGTGGAGTGTGGGGTTGACTCATCCCTTGTCCAGTTTAGTATTCGAGGTCAGTTTAATCCTTCCCCAATCCTCTCTCTTCCATTTGCCTACCCATCCAATAGGACTGTCAATAGATATCTACTTTCTGACCTATTTTTGATCTTTCCGTATCCATTTTTTCATTTTTATTTTCAAAAATATATAAATTTTATTTTATTTACAATATATATATTTTTAAAATCTTATTTCTTAATATTAAAAATTTTTAGACAATTTTTAGCTTCTCCTTAATTTGTAAATAGAATCTAATTAACTTATCTCTCTCATAACATTTATTATGACTATTATTATCAAAGACATTTCTTTTACCACTATTCCTAATGCTACATATATCTACCATTTGATCGTACTAAATATTTTCGATTACTTTCCGTTTCCGACCCGTTTTTAATTTTCTTATAGGAAATAGATGTGGAAAGTACCATTTTCGATTCCTACTCCGACCGTTGTCAGGCCTACCACTCAAAGACTTTAATACATATATATATATATATATATATATATATATATATATATATATATATATATATATATATATGTGAGAGGCAGTCCCTAAATGGAATTGCTTAATTGATGCACTTATGAGATTTGTTGAAAGTTGGAATTAATGAAGAAAAATGAAACCTTGCAAAAAGGAGCATATGAATGATCAAGGGTTACAGACTAATCTCTGAGAAAAATCCTCTGATATGAAAGTCAAAATATAGTTGGAGAGTAGGAACAGAAAAGAAGTGAATGGGACTTCTGGGCTTACTGGTATGCGTGCCTAGCTTCCACTCAATAAGTTCACTTACAGGTATTATTATGAGTTTCTATTTATCTCCACGATCGTCCCCACTCCCTGGGCAATGAGGCTTCATGCGTAGCTTGAGGTCTTCGTATTAGTAAGCTAGTCGTAGTAATGCCTGTAAGTAGGCTCCGTGCATATCTTGGGGCCACAGCTCCTGTCACGCCCATGCAAGGAAAATTGGAGTGCGACAGGGGAGAATACTCTACACTCAAGTAAAGACTGGAATATAAGACAACAATTAGATATTAAAGAAACATATCTTTCATACTATATATAAATATTAATTTACAAAATTTCAAAATTAACAATACACTCTAGATATATAATTGGCAACTCTTCTAATAAAGGATTTTAAAACTCTCTCAATCTCAACTAAACAACCATGAGTCACTATGACATCAAGGAGCACTTCAACACTCTTGCCCATTCTGACTAGTCTTAAAATAGCTTGAAATAATATAAAGAAATGTAAGGTGAGCAAAAGTTCAGTAGGATTTAAATCTCTTGAAGCAGACAGTTTTTAAGTAATTAACATATTAACATGAAAAAGAGTACTAGCATGATATATGATTCAAAATAAACCAATTCAAATTATGATCTGTGGTTTCAAGAGAGTCAATCAAACTCAGGTCACACATGATTTGACTTTCTTTGCAAGATATGAAGTAAATACTCGTGATAACAACTTAACACATCGGAACTCGATACTACGTAGTGTATAATGATAAGAAAGGAGGTAGAAGAGAAAGATGCAAACTATAGTGCACTCAAGACATTATAGGAAGTTCAGTTATACCCAAGTGTAACCTATTTAACAACCTGAATTTTTATCCTATATAAATAAGAAAAAATTATAATAATAATAAATATTTGTAGAGAGGTTCGATTAAATTCACACCAAAACTATATGACAATGGATAAAATAGTCAATAATCGATATGGGCTGGTCAGCAATTGATATAGAACTATGTTTGTAACAGAAATCGGTAGAAATATAAGAGCAATTGGTAGAATATAATAGCAATTGATGCTCAAAGGGAACAATCGATGATTAAAGATAATCGATGTTCAAAGGAACAATCGATGTTTAAGGGTAATCGATGTTCAAAGGAACAATCGATGTTTCAAGGTAATAGATGATTAACGGTAATCGATGTTAAAGGACAATCGATGTTGAACAACAATCAATGTTTGAGACAATCGATGTATCAAATCGACTGGCCAAGATATAATGTTGCCAGTCAAAGTTTGCTTTGTATATGACGAAGTTTGCTTCGTATATGACAAAGTTAAGCTTCGACTAATGAAGACCAAAACAAAGTGGACTTTTTATATGACGAAGTTAGCTCCGTATATGATGAAGTTAAGCTTCAACTGATCACGACCAAAATGAAGTAGACTTCATATATGACGAAGTGAACTTTGGATATGACGAAGTTAGCTTTGTATATGATGAAGTTAAGCTTTGACTGATCAAGACCAAAACGAAGTAGACTTCATATATGACGAAGTGGACTTTGTGCATGATGAAGTTAAGCTTTGACTGATGATGATCAAAACAAAGTGGACTTCAGATATGACGAAGTTAGCTTCGTATATGACAAAGTTAAGCTTCGACTGATCAAGACCAAAACAAAGTGAACTTCGTATATGATGAAGTGGACTTTGGATATGACGAAGTTATCTTCGTATATGACGAACTTAAGCTTCGATTGATTACGACCAAAACGAAGTAGACTTTGCATATGACAAAGTGGACTTCGGATATGGCGAAGTTAGGCTTCGAATGATCAAGACCAAAACAAAGTGGATTTCCTATATGAAAAAGTTAAGCTTCAACTGATCATGACCAAAACGAAGTGGACATTGTATATGACGACATGGAACTTCGTATATGACGAAGTTAGCTTTGACTGTCCATGACTAAATCGTGTATGACGAAGTTACCGATCATTTTTAAACTCTAAAATATGTGTTAATTTTATAACCAATAATAAAAATGAGTTAGTGAAGATAAACATGGAAGTACAAACCATAGCAATGTGACTAAATCCGATAGTGGATTCCAAACTTGATCCCTAGAACTAAACCAAGTAGGAATACCTATTACGGAAAACGATTTCTATGGAAGTTCTGGAACATAATAGGACACCTACCAAGGGTTAGACAACTGCAAACCCAGAGATTTAACCATCATTAGACTTCCATAAAAATCCAACTTCGTGCCCATCAAGAGGGGGTTTCTAAAGGTTTCCCACTCCAATTGGGATATGAATCCTCCAGACACGGAAGGGATCAGGCTAAAACTGCAACTCCAGTTCCCTAGATATAATAGGACTCCTAACAATCCTAATCTATAAATACTCACGATAAACCCCATTGGGGAGGAGTTATCAACTTGCTGGGAGAATTGTGGAGGCTAGCTAGAGCACTGGAGGAGGAGGAGATCGCCCCAACTCGGGCCTTCTTCCCCAAATCACGTTCTGCTTCTTAATGCGGAAGACTTTCTTAGGAACGTTCAAAGGTAGGGAATCGCTCAAGCAAAAATCTAATTAATCTCGTTCATAGGTATAGGAAAATAATAGAACCTTGAATCATGAAAATCATGCAAACTTGATGGGCTTTGGCTACTGTTTTCATGGACCTGTGACCTCTTGTTTGCCCTCGTTCTCCATGAATCCTTGTCAATATCGTTGATTTCCTATGAGTATATGTTGATAAAGATTTGGGTTAGCTTTGTTTTAAACTAGTTCCAGAAGTTTTCATGCTGTATATCTTGAGAGCTAAGGTTTCCTCTAGCCCTAAACCCCAAGTTTCTAAACCATCATGCTGTAATACCGTAATTGAGTTTGTCGTTAAGTTCCTATAAATATTGTATTAATATCAAGTGAGATAAAGGTTAAAGTATGTTAAATTATCTATCCAAGAGAGACATGTGGACGATCTTATTCCATTGTCTATGATTCATCTTCACATGCACACACCAAAAAGAGAAAAGAAATCCAAACTTTCTGTCAGTACCGACTGTGCTATGCAACAGATACTATCGTTGGTATTACTTGTCATTTTACTCGCATAACTTGTAGTTCTTGTTTAGATCTCTTCATAAACTCATCTATTCAAGTTTCTCTCTATGCTCTCATCTATTTCTTCTCACTCTCATCAGTTCTTTGTACTCTATTTGGCCATCTATTGATTGTCTAAGATAACAAAGCATAATCAATGCCTAGAAATATATAAAGGGCCTGATTTGGTCCTGGGAGGTGCGCCCGAAAGTACTATTTGCCCGCAGGAGTTCAATGATCAGGGTGTTTGGTATTACATCCCAGTGCTATACTATTTAGATTAATCTAAGAGAATCAACCCAAGTGCTATATTCTCTCGAATGTCTACTAAAAACCAAACTGCTATACTATCTCATTTGATGAAAATCAATCAAAGTGTTATTTGCCTCAGTAGGTATTTGTTCTCTATATGGACAATCTCCCTCTCTCTCTCTTGTTGTACATGTTACTTGTTATTTGCTTGACACTGACATTTTGCTATTGCTCTCTATCATGACTTAACATATATTATATGGTTAAGCCTATGCTTTGTGTTATACTTGATTCATGAACCGCACTATTTATGCTATTATTCTCTCAACATTACTTGACTCTCTCCATTGTTAGTTACTCTGCTCTTTAACGCATTAATCATTTAAAGCGTACTTGTCTCATGAGATTTAAGTCCTACTGAGTGTTATCGCTCACCCTGCATTATTTATCAAGGTGTTAGGTGAGTTGGATGATGACGTTGCACATATCATTGGGACAGGACCAGAGTGATGATCAACCTGCTGTCATATCAATGGAGTTAGCCTACTATAATAGAGTCTAGTTAGATACTCGTTTAAATTTCCTTTCTAGTGAATTGTTGCCATTGAGCCTTATGTATTGGGTCCAAATTAGTGGTTATAATAGTCTTGGTGAGTTATCAATAAAATGAGAAGTTTATTCCAATTATTGTCCATTAGTTGCTCTGAGTCACTTTTCTATTGTGCAAAACACATTGCTAATTACTTGGCTCACGTCTCCCCGATTTATTCCACTGCTAAATTCGTAGGGCGAGACAGTTGGTATCAGAGCCTAGGTTGTCTTAATTGGATCTTTTAGGTCTAGGATGTTCTAGGATGGACTGCCATGAGACGTGTCTAAGTCAACTACCATACCTAAGTGAGGAGTGGGTAGAACCATGGTTAAGATCTAAATATATATACATACACGTATCAACTTAATGTTACCCTAGCATCCTAATGCCTACCCTACACTTGAAGGGGCTCTTAATGAAACGCTGGATGTACACCACTACAAGACGAAATGAGGTCAACTCAAAAGCTAGTTTTGGCATGTCGGCAAGCCACCCAACTGCTAGAAAAAGCCTTGGAGATGACTAAAAAGATTAGAAAAGTGACCAACAAGAATGGGAAAGGAAGACACCACCATGGCAAGAAGGCAAACCCACAAAAGAAATGTAACAAGGAGTTTTTCAGAATCGTCTGCTTTCATCGTAGTAGGCCAGGTCATGCGACCAAGAAGTGTTGGCGAAAAACTGGTGCATGTCTACATTGTGGCAAATTAGGGCATCAGATGCGAGACTACCCTCTTCTAAAGGAATCACCTGCTAGTGTAAAGCATCTCAACTCTATGATGAAAGAGGAGCAACCCAATAGTGGTAAGTGTAAAATAAAGAATAAGAAGAATGACAGACGATTATCTTTTGGTCACAATGGTCGATGCAAGCACTACAATAAGGTGAGCCATATGTCGAAGGATTGTTGGAAGAATCAAGAAAAATGCTTTCCATGTGGCAGCCTAAACCACAAGATTGGAAAATGCCCACCGATGGAAGACAAACATCAAGAAGAATCCAAACATCAAGATACACTTGAAGCTTTGGCACAATCCATTCCAAATAACGAAGTAGAAACCGTGGAAGGTAACTCTAAACTCACCCTGATTAATACCTTTAGCATAGAATGTTGATTCATATTTAACCAAAGAAATCATGGAATTTGGTGGACCAAATTCTTTTTAAGTGGTGGAGGGTGTAACAACTTGGATTTTTATCCTAAATAAATAGGAATATATATATAATAATAATAATAAATATTTGTAGAGAGGTTTGATTAAATTCACACCAAAACCATATGGCAATGGATAAAACAATCAATAAATGATATGGGCTAGTCAAGAATTGATATAGAACTATGTTTGTAACAACAATCAGTAGAAATATAAGAGCAATCAGTAGAATATAATAGCAATTGATGTTCAAAGAGAACAATCGAAGATTAAAGGTAATCGATGTTCAAAGAAACAATCGATGTTTAAGGGCAATAGAAGTTCAAAGGAACAATCAATGTTTAAGGGTAATCGATGTTCAAAGGAACAATCGATGTTTCAAGGTAATAGATGATTAACGGTAATTGATGTTAAAGGACAATCGATGTTGAACAACAATCAATGTTTGAGGCAATTGATGTATCAAATCGACTGGACAAGATATAACATTGTTAGTCGAAGTGGACTTCGGATGTGACGAAGTTAGCTTTGTATATGATGAAGTTAAGCTTTATCTGATCAAGACTAAAATGAAGTGGACTTTGTATATGAAGAAGTAAGCATCGCATATGAAGAAGTTAAGCTTTGACTGATCACGACCAAAACGAAGTAGACTTCGTATATGACGAAGTGGACTTCGGATATGACAAAGTTAGCTTTGTATATGATGAACTTAAGCTTCGACTGATCAAGACCAAAACGAAGTGGACTTCATATATGACAAAGTGGAGTTCACACATAATGAAGTTAAGCTTCGAATGATCATGACCAAAATGAAGTGAACTTCGTATATGGAAAAGTGGACTTTGGATATGACGAAGTTAGCTTCGTATATGACGAAGTTAAGCTTCAACTGATGAAGACCAAAACGAAGTGGACTTCGTATATGACGAAGTTAGTTTCGTATATGAGGAACTTAAGCTTTGATTGATCACGACCAAAATGAAGTAGACTTCATATATGACAAAGTGGACTTTGGATATGACGAAGTTAAGCTTCGACTGATCAAGACCAAAACGAAGTGGACTTCATATATGATGAAGTTAAGCTTCGACTGATCACGACCAAAATGAAGTGAACATTGTATATGACGAGGTGGAACTTCGTATATGACGAAGATAGCTTCGACTATCCATGACTAAATCGTGTATGACCAAGTTACCGGTCATTTTCAAACTCTAAAATATGTGTTAATTTTATACCCAATAATAAAAAGGTGTTAGTCAAGATAAACAAGGAAGTACAGACCATAGAAACATGACTAAATCCAATAGTGGATTCCAAAATCGATCCCTAGAAATAAACCAAGTAGGAATGCCTTGTTGGGTTGAGTGTGAATTTAATACATTTCCCCTCATAATTTTGATGATGACAAGTTGTGATTTTAATGCACAATAAATAGAACATGTTAAATACATCACACATGTAATAACAATATTAAAAAAGCATGTTTCCAAACATATTTTATCATATATATTCATGATAATATATTGGACTAATGGTTTATGTGTTTATTTCTCAGGGACATACATTTCTTGCAAGGGTAGTGTCAACACACCCACTACTGGTGTCGACACAGGGTATCAAACCCTAAGGCAAAGTCATGAAGAAATGGTCAAGTGTGTCGACACAGTCCCAGGCAGTGTCGACACTAGACCCAGCTCCCAGAGAACCCAGTTGACAGGTTGGGACAGTGTGTCGACACAGTCCCAGATAGTGTCGACACTAGTGACCTCTCCCAGAGGGCCAGTTTTACAGAAATGGGACAGTGTGTCGACACACTCCGGAAACTTTTTCACTTTAAGTCCCACCCGGACATGTGGCACTCTAGGGATCTTGTGAATCGGCCTTGGATCATGTGCCCACGCACCCCAAGGGTACGTTTGGACATATTGGGCTATAAATACCCTCCTATTGGCCATCCAAAATAAGAGAACACCTCAGAACCTTCCAGAAAAGTTTCTTTGGCGGCAAGACAGAGGTCTCCTCCCCGTTCTTGCTCTCCTTGTGCTGCTTCAAACCAATTCCCATCCTTGAAAGCACAAGAAGTGAAGATTGTTCTATGAAGATGAAGTGAGATCACTTCCAAGGGAGCAGATCGAGTAGAAGCAGCCAATTGAGAAGAGTTCAAGGAAGATCTAGAGACACAAATTGCAGAGCATCGCCCAGGGACTTCAAGAGTTCAAGCATCTTCTCAATTCAGTCTTCTACGAGGGAGTTCATCTGAAGAGCAAGGATTTTACATACAACTCCTCAATTCCCGTTAGTTCTTCTGAGTCATTCTTGAGATTGTGCATGATTTGTTGCACTAGTCTTCTTGAATGAACTCTTTATGGATCAGATCATTGCTAGAGGATCTGGATCTTGTTGTTTTGATCTAGCAAGTTGGTTGTGAGCCTTTGTGCTCAATTGTGTTGAGTCGTCGCACTCAGGTTGTGGTTGAGCAGTTGTGCTCAGGTTTCTAGAGTAGTCTTACTCTAGTGGTTGTGTGTGAGTTTGTGAACTCAGTGTGTTGGAGTTGTCGAGATCCAGTGTGTGGTGTATTCAAGTTGAATAGTGGAGCCTCACTGTGTGAGGGGTGGATGTAGGAATCACATGGTGTGATTTTCGAACCACCTAAAAATCTCTGTGCAGTGGTTTGATCTGTGATTTAACTTTACTTTGCGTTAGATGTATGCATAGGATTTTTGATTTCACTTCTAATCAACTTGATCACACACTTTAATCACTTAATTCACACAATCACTCATCAGATCTGTGAATTGCTTTTATAAATTGTCTCTGATTCAAAGCATCTTTAAAATTGGCTAAGCTTCCGCAGTATTTGGCCTAGATCTATTCAACCCCCCCCCTTCTAGATCTGGTCCATCCCTTTTTCGATCCTACAATTGGTATCAGAGCGGGTTCATATCTAATCTGATCTGATCTGAATGTTTCTGTTTGTTTTGTGTGTTTCACTTGCTTGTTTGTTGAGTGTTGCCTTAATTGCATCTCTTTTTTATTCAATGGATTCTAGAGGTTTCATTGCTGAAGGCCACTCCATCAATAGGCCACCCTTCTTCAATGAGACTGACTATTCCTATTGGAAGAATAGAATGCAAGTCTTCCTTAGAGCCCAGAACTATGAAATTTGGAAGGTAGTTGAGGTAGGCCCCTATGAAGACCAGGGAGAAGAGGAAACCTGGACCAGGGAACAAATTAGAAGGGCCACCCGGAACTACAGTGCCTTGAACATGATTCAATGTGCTGTCCACCCAAAAGAGTACTCAAGAATCTCTATGTGCAAATCTGCCAAGGAGATGTGGGATTAGCTTGAGTTACTCTATGAGGGAACATCCCAAGTAAAAGAAACCAAAGCAAATATACTTGTTTCTGAGTATGAATTATTCATGATGAAATCTGATGAAACATTTTCTGAAATGTTTGCTAGGTTCATGATCATTGTGAATGGACTGAAGGCTCTAGGTAAGGACTACACAGATGCTGACTTGGTAAGAAAAATTTTGCGCTCTCTTTCTTCAATTTGGCACACTAAGGCCACAGTTATTGAAGATTCTAAAGATTTATCCAATATCTCTTTGGATGAACTCATGGGATCTTTGATGACTTATGAAATAAATTTGAAGAGAAATGAAGAGCACATAATCAAAACCAAACTAGTAGCACTTAAAGCTTCATCCAGTAACAAGGATAAGAATCAAGAGAAAACAAGTTCTGATGAGTCTGAGTCCAATGAGGATGAGCTTGCCCTCATGACCAGGCAATTCAGAAAATTCTTAAAATCAAGAAAGGGAAAATTCACTAGGAAAATAATTTCTCATATGGAAAAAGAAATACTTCCTTTTCAAATGCCAATTCAAATAGGAATCAGAAAACTGATGAAGTTGTTATTTGTTACAGGTGCAACAAACCAGGACACATGAAAGGAGAATGTCCTGAGAACAAGAAGGAAAAATACAAGAAGATCAATAAATTCAAGAAGCCTAAAGCAATGGTTGCCACTTGGTCTGATGAAGACTCAAGTGAAAAAGAAGAAGAAAGGTCCTCAAGCTCTGGAAGTGAGGAAATCTGCTTTATGGCAAACAGTTCTGATGGAAAGGTAAACACATCCTTTGAAGATTATACAATTGATGATTGGCAAGATGCTTATGCTGAATTAGTTGAAAACTATTCTGAAACAAGAAAAGAAAATAAGCATCTAAAGAAGAAAATTGAAAACATTCTGCATAACCAATCAATAAACAAAAGAATTTCTGAATTGGAAAATGAAGTGGCTGAGCTCAATGAAGAAAAAGAAAATCTTCTAAATGTAATTGATGAGCTCAAGCTTGCATCTCAAAAGGCCAATAATGACTTTAAGAAATTGTCTGAAAAACTAGAATTACAACAAAAAGAAAAGCAACAAAGTGATGATGAAATCAAGACTTTAGAAACCAGTTGAAAGAAAAAGAACAAGTCATTGAAACCTTTACAAAAGGAAAAGATAATCTGGATGCTTTGTTAGGAACAAGAATGAAATCTGCAACACATGGGCTAGGATTTTCCACACAAAATTCCAAGAAAGACAAATTTGGAGAAATGAAGGAAAAAACACCTTTAATAAAATTTGTCAAAAGTCCTAGTCCTGAGAAAAACAAAAAAAAGCAAGTGTCAAACAAAACAACAAAAACCTGGAAAAACCAGAACAAAGAGAAACCAAACAGGTCGACACACTCACCTGACAGGTCGACACCAGTCAACAAAAAGATGAAATCTATGACTGTTGAGTCGACACCAGTCAAGGATAGGTCGACCTGCTCAACCTCAAAAACCACCAACCAGTCAACCAAAAAATCAAATAAAAACTTGAAAAATTAGAAAAACATAAAAGAAAACATTCATAATAAACCTTGGACTTCCAAGACAGCACATCAAGCTGATTGGACCGATTCTTGGAACCAATGGTATCACAATCTTTTTTGGTACCATCCTCAATTCTTTTATCCAAACTTTTCAATGTACCAACAAAATCCTTGGTTTGGACCTCCACAAATGAACAATCATGTCCAAATGCAAAACTCCCATCCTAATGAGAAAAAGAACACTGGTGTTTTTAGTCCAAAAGGGAAGGATAAATTGAAAAAGGCAAAAAACACCACTGAAATAAAACAAAACAGAAAACAAGTCAGATTTGGATTAGAAAAGATTTGCTGTCAATGTTCAAACAATCTGATGGTCCCAACAATGTTTGGGTACCAAAATCTTCTCTCCACTGATTAATTTTGTAGGAAGGTCGTGCACCCAACTCAAATGTGTGGTTTCTTGATAGTGGGTGTTCACGACATATGACAGGAGATAAAGCTAAGTTCTCATTCCTGATTGAAAAGGAGGGACGTTCTGTCACTTTTGGAGGTAAAAAATCATTGGATCTGGAAAGGTTGGTCAATCTTCCTCAAACTCAGATGATAATATTTTATTAGTTGATGGTCTGAATTATAATTTGCTGAGCATTAGCCAACTATGTGACAATGGTCACAAAGTTGTGTTTGAATCAAATTTTTGCAGAATAATTGACTCTTCAACTGATAAAATAAAATTCTTTGGAAAAAGAGAAAACAATGTTTACATGATCAACCTTGATAAAAACTTTTCTGAAAACATTTGTCTTGTTGCAAATAAAAATGAAATTACATGACTTGGCACAAAAGACTTGATCATGCAAGTTTCAGAACAATAAATAAACTGTTAAGGCTGAACTTGGTTAAAGGTCTTCCTGAATCTTTGTAGAAAATCAAGTTTGTGGGATTTGTGCCCAAGGAAAACAAACCAGAAAATCTTTTAAAACCTTCAATGATGTACTCACATCTAAGCCACTAGAATTGCTTCATATGAACCTCTTTGGCCCAACAAGAATTCTAAGTCTGAGTGGCAAAAGATATGGTTTTGTCATTATTGATGATTTTACTAGATTTACATGGGTTATCTTTTTATCCCACAAAAGTGATGCTTGCCCTGAATTCAGGAATTTCTGTATCTCTACCTTAATAAGTTTTCCTTATAAAATCAAAAATATTTTGACTGATCATGGGGGTGAATTTGAAAACAAATCTTTCTCTGATTTATGTGCTGAACTTCACATATTTCACAAGTTTTCTTCACCAAGAACTCCAGAAAAAAATGGAGTTGTAGAAAGAAAGAATAGAACACTTGTGGAAATGGCAAGATCCATGCTCTTGGAAAGCAAATTTCCCAAATCTTTCTGGGCTGAAGTTGTAAATACAGCAAATCATATTCTCAATAGAGCATTAGTCAGACCAAAAATAAGAGAAACCCCTTATGAGTTGTTGAAAAACAAAAAGCCAACCTTGTCTTATTTTAAAGTCTTTGGGTGTAAATGTTTTGTGCATAACAACAATAAAGAAAGCCTTGATAAGTTTGATGCTAAAAGTCATGAAGCCATTTTTCTCGGCTATTCTGAAATTTCAAGAGATTTTAGAGTTTACTCTCTCAAAAATAAAACTGTTGAAGAATCTCCACATGTTACTTTTGATGAAAATTCCTTTTCAACTCACTATTCTAAATCTTGTAGGGACTGTCAAGATAATGAAGAGGATGACTTCATTGTTGATTCTTCACCAACTGTTGAGGAGAATGAAAACATTGGTAAAAATTTGAACAATCACTCACCTACTCCAAGTGGATCAGGTAATGTTGTTCCAAATTTAAATGCACCTCAACAGGTAATTCCTGAACACAGAATTTTGAGAGATCACCCAATAGAAAATGTTGTTGGCAATGTACATGATAGGGTAAGAACTAGATCATCATTCTTGAATACAATTCATGAAGACCCACTAGCACTAATTTCCCAAATTGAACCAAAGTCAATTGATGAAGCTCTAATGAATTCAGACTGGATAAATGCAATACATGATGAACTTCATTAATTTGAAAGAAATCAAGTGTGGGAATTAGTACCTAGACCTAGTGACCAATCTGTCATTGGCACTAGATGGGTATTTAGAAATAAATTGAATGAAAATGGTCAAGTCATAAGGAATAAAGCTAGACTAGTTGCAAAGGGGTACAACCAAGAATTTGGAATTGATTTTGAAGAGTCATATGCCCCTGTAGCTAGACTAGAAGCTGTAAGAATCTTCCTTGCTTTTGCATCTTCATTGAAGTTTAAAGTTTATCAAATGGATGTCAAAAGTGCATTTTTGAATGGATACATAAAAAAAAATGTTTTTGTTGAACAACCTCCAGACTTTGAAAATGAAAAATATCCTAATCATGTTTTTAAGCTTCATAAGGCTCTTTATGGTCTTAAGCAAGCTCCAAGAGCTTGGTATGACCGTTTGAGCTCTTTTCTGCTTGAAAAAGGATACTCTAGAGGTAGTGTTGATCAAACTTTGTTCACAAAAACTGTAAATAAACAAATAATTGCAGTCTAAATTTATGTTGATGACATAATTTTTGGATCCACCAATAAGAGCCTGTGCACTGAATTTGCAGATCAAATGAAAACTGAATTTGAAATGAGCTTGATGAGAGACTTACAATTTTTCTTGGGATTGCAGGTTAACCAAACCAGTGAGGGAATCTTCATAAGCCAAAACCAAGTATGTCAAGGAACTTCTGAAAAGGTTTGACTTCCAGAACCTCAAGCACTCAAGCACACCCATTGCAATTAATGTGAAACTAGAAGAAGATTTAATTGGTAAGTCAGTAGACCCAAAGACATACAAAGGTATGATTAGTTCTCTACTCTATCTCACCACTTCTAGACCTGATATACAATTCAGTGTATGCTTGTGTGCTAGATTTCAAGCAAATCTTAAAGAAAGTCACATGTTAGCTGTTAAAAGAATTTTCAAATATCTTGTTGGAACATGTGATCTTGGTATTTGGTATCCTGCTGGTTGTAAATTAGATTTGATTGCCTATTGTGATGCTGATTATGCTGGGTGTAAACTTGATAGAAAAAGCACAAGTGGCTTGTGTTTGTACTTAGGTGGTTGCCTAATCTCTTGGGCTTCCAAAAAGCAACACTCAGTTGCTCTATCAACTGCAGAGGCTGAGTATGTTGCAGCTGGTCGATGTGGCACTCAAATTCTTTGGGTGAAACATCAGCTTCTTGATTATAACCAAGAGTTAGGTTGTGTTCCAATTCTTTGTGATAACACAAGTGCCATAAATCTATCTAAAAACCCAATTCAGCACTCTAGAACAAAACACATTGAAATTAGGCATCATTTTTTGAGAGATGAGGTAGCAAAGAAATCTTTTGAACTCCTCTTTATTGAAACTGAAAAACAAATTGCTGATATCTTCACTAAACCTCTTCCTGACAGCAGATTTTCATCCTTGAGGAGAGAGCTTGGTCTTTGCAAATGTCCATCTTCTTGATAACTCTCTTTGGGTTGAGTGTTTAGGCATGTTCTGAGGGGGAGTCATTGTTCCATCATTTCTCTTTGCTTCCTTGATTCGTGTTGTTCACATCTCTCTCAAATCAACTTCCATTTCTTTTTGTTAATAAGTTCTTCAACTCACATTGTGTTGAAATTCTTGGTATATCAAATGGTGATTTGAAGAAGGACAAGTTCTGCTTGTCTGGACACTTTCACTATGTGAGAGTATATGTCTCCGCCAAGTATCAAGAATTAAATATGCAATTGTTGAGGGGGAGCTTTTGTTCTTCAAAAAGAAACATTTCAGTTTTTCCAATTCTTGCTTATCTTTATCCTGATGAAAATTTTTGGAATCATCATTTCAGGGGGAGCAAATGATTTCACTAATCATTCTTTTACAAAATTAAAGATTCCTCTTGAGTTATATCAACTTCCACTCATGATGTGCTCATTAAGTTTGTCTAGAACCTCAAAATGACTTTTTGATTGATCTACTACATTTTTGCAGTCAACTCTCAACTATACTCTTCAAGACTACAGAAATTTAAATCTCTTTCAAAGACTGAAAAATCATGTATGCTTTGACTTTAAACACCTTCTTTGCAACTGATGTGATATATAACTGATCTCAATTTTATAAAATTCTCCTTCCATTTATTATTCAACAGAGCAATGGCACAAATGCTGAGAAACTACAAACCTTCACAATGAATGAAGTGCCATGTATGTCATGAGGTATTATTGCTATCTCTGTTCAAAGGGGTTCAAAATAAAAATGATCTATACATTTTGATGATGACTGAGTAACTGGAAATATTGGCGTCTGATAAACGTATATTTTCATGTCAAAAGGTTGTCATTTACTCCTTGAAACTGGATAATGGGTAAATCTTTAGTAACCAAGGACTATGGTGTGTAAAAAGCATTAGTTCTTGAGTGAAAAAGATTTACTACATTTGATAGTTTGATTAAGATTAAAAAAAAAATATGTGTCCAAGGAGAATTACTTAAAATCAATATCTTTGTCTTCCATAAGTGTGCTCAAAGTTGTTTAACTTCATCACAAGTGATTTCAATCTAAAAGACATTTCTATTTCTTTGGATTTGTAGAATATGGTAGTTTGTCATTGGCTATTGAATGTTCTATATCACTCAAACTATCATTTTAATGACTCAAGTCAATTAATGAAAATACCCTGTAGGTTGTTGTGTAAAGCTTGAAGTTTGTTGGATTTTTGTAAAAATATGACAAATGAAAATTTTTTTCTCTTCAAAATCCTTGTCACGTTGATTCCATCCATATTTCATCATGTTAAAGATTTCCCAAAATTTATAATTTTTTCCTCATGCTCAAAACATCAAAACTTCTTCAGGCTAGGTCGACACATCCACACTCCTGTGTCGACACATTCATAGCCCAGGTCGACACACCCATGTCTTGTGTCGACACAGTGGTGGTTCCTGGCGGGTCTTTTTCATGGGCGCTGGTTAAGGAATACCTGTACCCGCTGATTATCTTACCAAAACCCCCCTTTTTCTTCTCCAGGTCGACCCATGGCCGCCATTTGCCTTTGAAAACGGAAAGAGTTTTCATTTCCTTCCCTCCTCACATCCTTCTCTATCTCCATTCTCTTTCCCCCATCTCCTCCATACCCTGTTCATCCTTCTTCTCCTGCAACCATGGCTCCCAATCAAATGCCCCGTCGTGGTGCTCGGTCTAGGGCAACCGCCAGACCTATTGCAATGGAAGAACAACCCACAGAAAGGAGAAGCAAGCATCGACATGACCCTGTTGCGCAGCTAGGGGGTTCTTCTGCATCTCCTACACCATCAAAGAGATGTAGGGCATCCTCTTCCAGTAGAGGTCCTTCCCAAAGGGGATCTGCACACCCTAGGAGGAAGATTTTGGCCTCTTCCCCTGAAGTTTCAGCGGAATCGTCCTCAACTTCATCTGGGTCATCTTAGCCCTCTGAGGCAACCCCTTCAAAGTTGGCTAGTGAAGGGAAATATATCCTAAAGCCTACAACTGTGGATTTAGTCGACAATGACTTAGCCACTGCCTTCCCAGAAGTCTTTCAATACTTCAGATTTCAGACTTGGCTGCCATTCATATCTGAATTCAGGACCATATATCCCAGACTTGTTCAAGAGTTCTACTTGAATTTGGAATGTACATCTGAGGGTTACCAATCTAAGGTCAAAGGTGTATTGATAGATTTGCCTACTGAGTTGGCTGCGACATTGTTTAGAATTCCTGATGAAGGTGCTGACTACCATGAATTTGAATTTGACCTTCATGAGGGTTATTCTTTGTTGACTGGACTCCCAGCTGATAAGTCTGACCCCAAGCAGACTTATGTCACCAGGTTTAACACCAACACCTTCCCACCTGTCATGAGATTGATCCATCACATTCTCAAGGTGGTGGAAGGGACAGGCTTACAGATATCCAGAGATTCATCCTATACTGCATGAAGAAAGACATAAAGATCAATTTGCATGTGATTATGTACCAGATAATGTCAGAGACTACAAGGAAAGATCTACATAGATCCCTTCCTTATGCAGCTCATCTCACACCAGTTTTTCAGCATTTTGGAGTATCTTTTGAGAATGAGCAAGCCCAGTCAATCCCTACGTCCAACATCTATTGCTTCAAGCATTTGCAAAAGTTCATGGGATTCAGACTTGAAGGTGATCAAGTAAGAAGAGGTCCTGTAGCTGTTGAAGCGCCAGTGGTTCCTAAGATTGTAGAACCACCTCCTAAGGTTGCCCAATCTCCACATGATCAAGCGGACCAGCCTCCAAATGAGATTGGAGCACCTATGCCCCAGGATGTTCCTCACACACCTCAATTTCAAGCCTCTTCACCACATCTCCCTGATGTGGAAATTCCTTCTTTCACTCCTCATTACCAAGCATCTGCCTCTGCTTACACTGGTGGACCTTCTGTTCCACCAGAGCTATATTCTTTTTTGATTGACAAGTTTGATACCATCACCTCTTCCATCCTCCAGATGTCAGAGAGTTTTGAGCTCAGAATTCAAAGGTTGGAGAATTCAGTGAATGCTCAGTTCATTAAGCAGAAAGAAGCAGCAGATCATGCCACCCAAAGATTTAACAAGCTAATTGGCACTTTGGGTGATGCATCCCTTCAGTTAAAGGAACATCGGGACACGCTGGAAAAGGTCCTTGAAGGGATATTAGTAAATTCTCAGAAGAATTTATTCAACAGTCAAGAAGTAGTGTCTCAGATTTCAAAGACTAGACTTTCATTTGCTCACATGGTTGATAATTTGGAAGGCATGAAGAACCTATCAGCTCACATAGACAATGAGATGTCTACTCTTAAGAAGGAGCTCAGAAATATCAACAGACATGGATTTGCAAGCTCTTCTTTAGGTTCACAGCCAATTTCAGCTGACTTGTCTGCCTTTCAGTCCAACATGTATGAAAACAGTCAAAGGTTGGAAGAGTTGCTACACACAAGGCTGTCAACAATGCAAACTCAACTCAGATCCAACCTTGCAGCAATGGAGTCAAGGCTGAAGACCATTGAGTCCATCCTTCTTCCTCTTCCTCCTCCTCCTCCTCCACCTGCTTGATGTATTTTATCTTTTGATGATGTCAAAGGGGGAGAAGAAAAACACTTATTTTTGGAATGTAATTGAATATCTGTGTGAATGAGAAGGAATGGAATACTTGTTTTGAATGTGATTGAAAATCATTGGAATGAATGATTGTCTATGAATGTCAATGAATGAATGATTGTCTATGAATGTCAATGAATGGATGATTGTAAATGTCAAACCTTGTATGGTTTTTTGGCCATTAATGAAAAGATTTGGTTGTCAGTAACATTGTGTGCTTAATTGTGCAAAATTGTCAAATGTTGCTAAAATGTGCTCAATGGCCTTTGATGAATATAAATGAAAATGCTAAAACATGTGCTCATTGTCTTTCAGTATGTATGTGATTGAATATCGTGTGAATAAATGGCTTAAAATCACATTTCATTGAAAATTCAAACCTTCATGTGGACTTAATGTTACCATCATTAAAAAGGAGGAGATTGTTGGGTTGAGTGTGAATTTAATACATTTCCCCTCATAATTTTGATGATGACAAGTTGTGATTTTAATGCACAATAAATGGAACATGTTAAATACATCACACATGTAATAACAATATTCAAAAAACATGTTTCCAAAGACATTTTATCATATATATTCATGATAATACATTGGACTAATGATTTATGTGTTTATTTCTCAGGGACATACATTTCTTGCAAGGGTAGTGTCGACACACCCACTATTGGTGTCGACACAGGGTGTGACGGAACGCCTCGGCCAAGCCCGTTAAACCTATAACGCACTTGATCCGAGTCCGCCTCCCGCGAACGGGCCGAAGCCTCGCAAGGGATACCAAACCACAGTCCGTGTAAACATAAAGGAACACACCACATTTCATATATAATTTTTCACAATTTACATAGCCATATTCCATTAAAACTGTAAAGGTGTACAAAAGCCTGGGGCATACCCCGAGGTACAACAAAAGAAAGTAAACAGCTACAAAACTACAAGGCTACACTGCTGAGTACTACTCCGCTGGAGGTACTGACCCTGCTCCGCTACGACGCGGCCCAGAACTGGACGTCGGACGGGAAACGTCCTCCTCGCCCTCACCTGTGGGGGTAGGGGTGAGCCTCTCTAGTCACTAGCTCAGTAGGGAACTCCCCCAAAGCCGAACAAACCACAAACCACAGGTACAAAACAGTAAACAGTACCAACAACATATAAAACAGCTAAGCAGGTAAGTAAAGCTGTAAAACTACTCACTGTCTGCCGACTACGAGAAACAACTGTAGTAACTAAACTGTAAACCCAAACAGGTGTACAAGCCAAAGTAGAGACAGCCAACACGAGCCACGTAAACTGGTTCGCGACACCAGAAACTGACTCGGACAACTAACACAGGTCCACCTCTCAGTCTCGCAGCCACGGACGAAGGGTCCAGCTGCCGCTCCACGTAAAAAGGTCAAACAACTGTGGAGACCAACTAAAACACCACAACCTGCAGACCACACGGTCACAGGCCCATGCCTGGCACCTCCAGAGACCCTGGCCTGGGCTCGCTAGAGTGAGGCACTGGAAAAGGACTAGCTGGGGTCCAGTACGTCTACTGGTGTCCGTACCCCCAACTACGAGCGCGCTACAAGTGACTAAAAACAACCACAACTGTCACTGTCCCACTGTCGTCTTTCCCTCAGCCGGACGTGCAACTCAACACAAGAGTGAGGGTGTCCAGGTCAGACGACATAGACCTCGACGGTACAGCACAAGTACCGAGACAAGGCCCCGAGCTAACAGCCTGGCTCACAAAGAACCTGGGGCACCCAACTGGAGAGGTAACCACGGTAGGCGTCGTACTACTCGCCACGTACACAAAACCACGTGCACGTCACACACAAACCACGTGAAACCTCACGTAAACCACAAGTAACCACTGGTCCACTACACGTGAACCCAACTGACTCGCGTACACAACGCGCAGTCACCGAAGTAAACAACTAACAGCATAGCTTGTATGCTAAACTCGTAAACCAAGTGCACTCAGTGCACCTCATACGTTAACACCCACGCATTATCGATAAAACACCATAATTAACCATTTCTGTTCATATATGGGTAGGCGGCCACATCGATTGCCGCTTACAGGAAGTAGACGGCAAGGTCCCTGGCCGTCGACCTCCTGGCTGAAGATCTTGGCGGCAAACGATGTTGACGCCAAGTTCCCCGGCCTTAAACCCCGCAGAAACCCTAATTCGGTCCTGCGAGTTTTCTAGCTATTCTAATTACTGGAAAACATATAAATGCATACCCTCTAGCATGACAGAACCCAATGCAACCCGTATAAACATGATTCGAACAATAAACTACTCAAACCACCCATTATCCCATATGGTGCAACTCTATCCAAACATGGATTATCATGCTGGTTCAAATAGTTATGATGTGTTTTAATGTTTCTACGGAGCTACCAGGGTTCGTCCCCTACCTCAGAACACGTTAGAATCTCCCGCAACTCCCCGGTTTACGCCGAGCCCTCCGCGAGCTCCCACGCGAATTGCACCACGCCGCGACGTTTCCTCGCGCAATTCGGCGACGCCGCACGTCCCACGATCGACCAGCCACTCCTCGATACCTGTTAGAACCTTCAAAGACTCGGGGGCAGCAAGCTGGGGCAAGAGGGAGAGAGGGTGAGCTGAGAGAGCTGCCCTCGGGTGAACATATAACCTGCTGAACTGACAGGTTGGCGTCAACCCCCTTGTCGCCCACATGCACCGCCAGACTAAACGTCCACAAAAGCTACCGTCAAGTTCAAGAAGTCAACGTCCATAAACCTGGACGCCAACAGTAAACGACCACCCCTTGGCCGCCAACTCAGACAGAACAGCAGCAGGTCCTATTCCAATTCAGGACCTATCCTGCTCTTCACCTGCTCAAGCCACGCAATCACACCATGCATTCCACACACCCAACTCACACTGGCCTCACAACGGCTGCCACAACCACAATGCACATGATCCGCATGGATCCGAAAAGCACGCGACGTTACACAGGGTATCAAATCCTAAGGCAAAGTCATGAAGAAATGGTCAAGTGTGTCGACACAGTCCCAGGCAGTGTCGACACTAGACCCAGCTCCAAGAGAACCCAGTTGATAGGTTGGGACAGTATGTCGACACAGTCCCAGGCAGTGTCGACACTAGTGACCTCTCCCAGAGGGCCAGTTTTGCAGAAATGGGACAGTGTGTCGACACACTCCATGGTCAGGTCGACACACTCCGGAAACGTTTTCACTTTAAGTCCCACCTGGACACGTGGCACTCTAGGGATCTTGTGGATCGGCCTTGGATCATGTGCCCACGCACCCTAAGGGTACTTTTGGACACATTGGGCTATAAATACCCTCCTATTGGCCATCCAAAAGAAGAGAACACCTCAGAGCCTTCCAGAAAAGTTTCTTTGGCGTCAAGACAGAGGTCTCCTCCCCATTCTTGCTCTCCTTGTGCTACTTCAAGCCAATTCCCATCCTTGCAAGCACTAGAAGTGAAGATTGATCCATGAAGATAAAGTGAGATCACTTCCAAGGGAGAAGATCGAGTAGAAGCAGCCAATTGAGAAGAGTTCAAGGAAGATCCAGAGGCACAAATTGCAGAGCATCGCCCAGGGACTTCAAGAGTTCAAGCATCTTCTCAATTCAGTCTTTTACGAGGGAGTTCATCTGAAGAGCAAGGATTTTACATACAACTCCTCAATTCCCCTTAGTTTTTCTGAGTCATTCTTGAGATTGTGCATGATTTGTTGCACTAGTCTCCTTGAATGAACTCTTTATGGATTAGATTATTGCTAGAGGATTTGGATCTTGTTGTTTTGATCTAGCAAGTTGGTTGTGAGCCTTTGTGCTCAATTGTGTTGAGTCGTCGCACTCAGGTTGTGGTTGAGCAGTTGTGCTCAGGTTTCTAGAGTAGTCTTGCTCTAGAGGTTGTGTGTGAGTTTGTGAACTCAGTGTGTTGGAGTTGTCGAGCTCCAGTGTGTGGTGTATTCAAGTTGAATAGTGGAGCCTCACTGTGTGAGAGGTGGATGTAGGAATCACATGGTGTGATTTTCGAACCACCTAAAAATCTCTGTGCAGTGGTTTGATTTGTGATTTAACTTTACTTTGCGTTAGATGTATGCATAGGATTTTTGATTTCACTTCTAATCAACTTGATCACACACTTTAATCACTTAATTCACACAATCACTCATCAGATCTGTGAATTGCTTTTCTAAATTGTCTCTGATTCAAAGCATCTTTAAAATTGGCTAAGATTCCACAGTATTTGGCCTAGATCTATTCAACCCCCCCCCTTCTAGATCTGGTCCATCCCTTTTTCGATCCAACATGCTTGTTACAGAAAATGATTTCCATGGAAGTTTTGGAACATAATAGGACTCCTACCAAGGGTTAGACAAGAGATTTAACCATCATTAGACTTCCATAATAATCCAACTTCGTGCCCATCAAGAGGGGGTTTCTAAATGTTTCCCACTCCAATTTGGATGGGAATCCTCCAGACATGGAAGGGATCAGGTTAAAACCGCAACTCCACTTCCCTAGATATAATCGGACTCCTAACAATCCTAATCTATAAATACTCATCATAAACCCCATTGGGGAGGAGTTATCAACTTGCTTGGAGAATTGTGGAGGCTAGCTAGAGCACCAGAGTAGGAGGAGATCGCCCCAACCTGGGCCTTCTTCCCCAAACCATGTTCTACTTCTTACTGCGAAAGACTTTCTTAGGAACGTTCAAAGGTAGGCAATCTCTCAAGCAAAAATCTAATTAATCTCATTCATAGGTAGTCCAAGAAACCAGTATCCAAAGCCTAACAAGTTTGCATGATTTTCATGATTCAAGGTTCTATTATTTTCATGTACCTGTGACCTCTTGTTTGCCCTCATTCTCCATGAATCGTTGTCAATATCCTTGATTTCATTTGAGTATATATTGATTAAGATTCAGGTTAGCTTTGCTTTAAACTAGTTCCAGAAGTTTTCATGCCGTATATCTTGAGATCAAAGGTTTCCTCTAGTCCTAAACCCCAAGTTTCTGAACCATCATTCTATAATACTGTGATTGTGTCTATCGTTAAGTTTGTGTAAAGACTATAATAATATCAAGTGAGATAAAGGTTAAAGTATGTTAAATTCTCTATCCAAGAGAGACATGTGCACGATCTTATTCCACTGTCTATGATTCATCTTCACATGCACACACCAAAAATAGAAAAGAAATCTAAACTTTCTGTCAGTACCGACTGTGTTGTGCAACAGATACTATCATAGGTATTACTTGTGATTTTACTTGTGTAACTTGTAGTTCTTGTTTAGATCTCCTTATAAACTCATCTATTCAAGCTTTTCTCTATGCTCTTATCTATTTCTTCTCACTATCATCTATTCTTGGTACTGTATTTGGCCATCCATTGGTTGTCTAAGATAACGAAACATAATCAATGCCTGACAATACATAAAGGGCCCGATCTGGTCTAGGGAGGAGCACCCAAAAGTGTTATTTTCCCGTGGGAGTTCAATGATCATGGTGTTTGACATTACATCCAAGTGCTATACTATCTAGATTAATCTAAGACAATCAACTCAAGTGCTATATTGTCTCGGCTGTCTACTGACAACCAAAGTGCTATACTATTTCATTTGATGAAAATCAATCAAAGTGTTATTTACCCCAGTAGGTATTTGTTCTCTATATGACCAATCTCTCTCTTTCTTGCTATACATGTTACTTGCTATTTGCTTGACACCGACATTTTGCAATTGCTTTCTATTGTGACTTGACATATATTATATGGTTAAGCATGTCCTTTGTGCTATACTTGATTCATGAACCGTGCTATTTATGCTATTATTCTCTCAACATTACTTGACTCTCTCCATCGTTAGTTACTCTACTCTTTAATGCATTGATCATTTAAAGTGTGCTAGTCTCATGAGATTTAAGTCCTACTGATTGTTATCGCTCACCCTGCGTTATTTGTCAAGGTGTTTCTGGTGAGTCGGATGATGACGTTACACATATCATTGGGACAGGACCAGAGTGATGAGCGTCCTAGTCTTATATCAATGGAGTTACCCTAGTATAATAGAGTCTAGTTAGATACTCGTTTAAATTTCCTTTCTAGTGAATTGTTGTCATTGAGCCCTATGTATTGGGTTCAAATTATTGGTTGTAATAGTTTTGGTGAGTTATCAATAAAATGAGAAGTTTATTCCAATTATTGTCCATTAGTTGCTCTGAGTGCTCGACTATTGTGCAAGAAACATTGCTATTTACTTGGCTCACGTCTCCCCGATTTATTCCGCTGCTAAATTGGCGGGGCGTGACTACTGATGTCCAGCCTCCACGATCCGTGGGATCTAACCACACACTATCCTATTTGTGGGTACAAGATAATGTTGTATCGAGATGGAGCTTTAGATGTCTTACAGGGGGGTGAATAGAGCTTCTTTCACTTCAAAAAAAATCTTATCTGAAAGTAAGTTAATGCTAGATAGTATTGTTAGTACTTAGTGTAGTGTGTGAAACAAGTGAAAAGCTTGGCGGAAACAATAACACAAAGTGCATAGAGATTTATTCTGGTTCGGCCCTCCTATCAATCAGGAGCCCTACATGCAGTCCCCAAAAACCCCTTGGGATTTTCACTAACTGCTAAGACCACTTGACCTTCTCTGAACCTGAGAGGTATTACAACCCACTTACTCCTAGCAAGTCTTCCATTTACAAAGGGGTATTACAGCCACCTACCAATGTAGGTGTTCCTTTCACAAAGGGGTACAACAGGGAACAAACCCCCTGTTGGTTAGAACACAGAGATGAACACAATTTCTCTGCTTAGAAGAATGAGCAAACATAGACGATCAAAAAGAGATTACAAATGGGATTGAAAGCTCTAACTCTTTCTGACTCAAGGATGGTGGACTGAGATGGAAATGTAGAACAACAGGATGCCACCCAATAACACTTGAAAGTAAGAGAGCAGGAAGTCGAAGCTTGAATCAGCTGGCTCTCTTCTATTGTTGTGAGCTCTTTTCTTTTCTATATGTGGAGACTTCTCTCTTTGTGTAGCTATAAGCACTCACATATGTGTCACTATATGTTCTTGTATTAGTGTATGTCTTTCATTCAAAACTTCAGCTTCATATATATGCTTTAATCTTTAGTTTCCCATTTGAAAACAATTGTTTGAAAATAGTTGTTTGAATTTAAACATTGGGTCTTGAGACTTGGAGACTTCTAAGATCAGATCATCAGAGAGCAAGTCTTCTATCTTTTGAGTCTTAACGGCTTTAGGCTATAGAGGTAGCTGCATGGTTCTTCTTCAGACATCTTTTCCTGAATTTCTGCAAATACCATACCATATCTTTTCCTTTTCTCAGGGTTAGTCTTGAGAGATATAAACAAATATAAGAAGTTAAGGGACATAGTTTTTTAACAGATATCTATCATATTCAGACAGACAGTTTGTCCTTTGAGCAATACAGGGTTAGGTGAGTATTCAAGAGGTATGGACACTTGCTTGGCGTGCAGTACTACTGCAAAGGGAACTTTTCCTTAAAATCTGGAAACTGGATATTTTGAAGTATGCTAGCACATGTCTTTGTAAGACACGTAGCATTCTGAAAAGATAAACTATGAAACTGATATTTAGAAATGACATTAAGCATTAAATAAAAGAATAGAAAATTACAAAGCACAATGGATAAAATATCGTACAGATAGCAAAGAGAATGTCACAGAGACATCATGTGTTCATTTGTAGTTCGTTGAATATTTCATAAAAATTTAAACAATAATAACACTAAGAATACATTAACATTTCGGCAAAAATAATAATAGATACTTAATAACATCTAAGTATAGATGATCAAGGAAGTTGATGTTATACTTCGACTATAAGACCCGGCCCTCTTGGGCCCTTGGCCCCCTCCTCTTGGTCGTGGTGGACTCCCCTGAGCTCGACATTGTCATGCCAGAAGAGGTGGTCGTGACTGTTGAGTCCCTAGTTTTGATGATGTCATATTAAAGTATAAAATGAGAAGACAGTTGACATATATCAATTATTTTGTAGGTACAACTCAACTGGATCAAAGAACAATGAGAAATTGTCAGATAAGGTCAACACTACCCAGAACATAGGTCGACACTAGAGGACTATGGATGTTGATGTGAAAGGTTGAGATCAAGTCAAACCAACACTACTCAAAGAGTATGTCAGCACCAGAGTTGTCTTCAGTTTATTCCAAGAAGGTGAAACACTAATCGTGTCGACACTGTGTGGTGATAAGGTCGACATTAAGCAAGGGTAGAATTCACTTTGAGGAAAATTGAAGCTAAGGTCGACACTAGCTGTGCATGAGGTCGACGCCAACAGCCTATCAGATCAACTCAGAAGGATGTACAAGCAGATATCTTGGAGATATCAGGTTTGACATGTGGATGAGAAATCATAAAAGAGTGCTTCTCTTTAAATTGAAGTGAGTGTTTCGACACTAGAGTCTGGCAGTGTCGACACTAGGACACTTAGAATTTTCTCAGAATGCAAAGGTCATCAAGCAGGCACGTGATCCAAAGCCCACCACATGGTATATTCTCTGTCCACGTCAGATGTTCGGGAAGGCGCCGATTCTTGGCGGCAAAAAGATTTCTCCATTTTTTTTGGGCGAATCGGTTGAGGGGCCCATGACACAGAATCCGCGCAATCAGGTAAAAAGAGCTCCAGTTCATGAAAAAGTAGAGAGCACACATTACGTGAAGGAAGAGGTGCTGAGCAGAGTGGAAAGGAAGAGTTCAGATGTTCTGAAGCAGCACTTCGACACCATTTTGAAGTAGGAGCTATGATCTGATGAAAGCGATGATCATTCAAGCAAGATCAGAAGATTCAAGAAGCAAATACTGAGCTTTCAAGAACAGGGGATCAAGAATCTTCCTCATTCTTGATCTCTGCAAATTATTTGTGGTAGATTTCCGAAGGAATTCATTAAATGGGAAGACGAGTCCAAAATCAGGGAGAAATGCATACGAATTCAGATCCAGACCAGGGAGTTTGATGAAATTGCCATATATTCCAGCAATTTTCCTTTTCATTATTTTAAATCTTCTTATGAGTGTTTGATTTGTCTTCTATCTGCTTCCTGGTGAAGCAGGTTGGATTGATCACTCACGAATTGTGATTGGATCAATTCAGGTGAAGCTGTGAATTAGCGGATTATTGTAGCTGTGTATTAGCTGATCTTTCAAGCTGTAAGGCAGCAGTTGTTTAGAAGCTGTGAATCAACAGTTGTTTGAGATTTTTTGCTAGGGTTTCTGATAGTGGTACCTCACTGATTTGGTGAGGGGTGGATGTAGGTCTCCTCACTGGAGCCGAACCACCTTAAAATTCCTTGTTCTCTTGTGGTTGTGCTAATCTTGATTTGTGTGTTTGAGCATCTAATTCACAGAATTGAAATCATATTTTTAAATTCTAATTCATGCTAAAAATTCTGAGGATTCTCTATTCACCCCCTCTAGATAATCCTTCCACACACAACACGTGGTATCAGAGCCTGATTCTCCAATTTAATTGGTTTCACGACTAGGAGATAATTGTGTATGATGGAATCTAGAGGCTATATCGCAGAGGGTCACTCTGTGAACAGACCACCTTACTTTGATGGCACTAATTATGCATATTGGAAAACTCGCATGCAGGTTTTCTTGCGAGCTCAAGATCATCAAATCTGGAGAGTGGTGAACAACGGACCTTATGAGCTGTCCGAGGATGAAGAGAAGTGGACTCCAGAGGAAATCAAAAAATCAAATGCAAATTGGAGTGCGATGAATATAATGCAGTGCTCACTGCATCCGACTGCATTTCCAAGAGTTTCATCATGCTCAAGCGCAAAAGAGATCTGGGATCGACTTATGGTAATCTATGAAGGCACATCAGAGGTAAAGGAAACTAAGGTCAATATGTTAATTTCTGAATATGAAGCTTTTTGGATGAAACATGATGAAACTATTTCTGAGATGTATGGTAGATTGATATTGTTAACAAATGGGCTGAAGAATCTAGGTAAAGTTTATTCTGATAAAGAACTAGTGAGAAAAATTTGTAGATCCTTGACACCCATTTGGCATACTAAAGCAACTGTTATTGAAGAATCTAGAAACTTGTCCACAACCACTGTTGATGAGTTAATAGGTTCCTTAATGACATATGAGTTGGGGTTGAAAAGAACTGAGGATGATCTAAGAAAGAAGAAACCTCTTGCTCTTAAAGCAAGTCCTAGCACCAAGGAGGCTTCTGAAGACACTGATTCATCCATTTCTGAAGATGACTCAGGTGAGTTTGCTTTGATGACTAGAAAGTTCAGAAAGTTTCTGAAAAAAGAAGGTAAGAATTTTTTGAAGAAGAAATCTTACAACAACAAATTTTCAAAACCCAAAGCAAATGCTAATAAAAGGACTGATAGAATTGTATGTTACAATTGCAGGAAACCGGGACATGTCAAGTCCGAATGTCCTAAAGTTCAGAAGAAGACTCAGCCTAGATGGAATAAAAACAAGCAAAAGGCTATGGTTGGTACCTGGAGTGAAGAAGAAGATGATGAAGAAGAGGAAAGCTCAGATGCTGAGGACACTCATTCAAAGCTGGGCTTAATGGCTATAGACACTGAAGAGGAAGAAGAAGAGGTAAGTTCCTTTTTTAAGGATTTTAGTTTGAAAGATTGGGAGCATGTTTGCTTCGAACTTATGGATCAATATGATGATCTTAAAAAGGAAAACAAGTTGTTAAAAAGGAAATTGAAACACTCCTCTCAGAACATGTTAACAGAAGAAAAAGAGAAAGAGTGGTCACAAGAGATAAATGCTATAAGAGAAGTTGTAAATGAATTGAAAAATTAGAATATTGTAATTCTTGATGAAATATCTCTCGTGACTGAAAAGAATGCTGCTTTACACAGTGTTAACACTGAATTACAGAAGGAGATTGAAGTTCTACAGAATGAAGTAAACAAAAGGCAGGAAGCTCTTGAAAAATTTGTGAGTGGCAGGAACAATCTTGAAGTTCTTCTAGGCACAAAAGTAAACTTTAACAAAGATGGGTTAGGCTTTAATCCCACAAAGAAGAAGGAAGTAGGACTGAAAACGATAATATTCACTTCTTCAAAAAGATCTGAAGCTTCCACTTCAAAAGAACAGAGAAATGTGAAAATTGGAAGGGATACAAAACATGATGAAAAAAATAAGTTGGTAGACAGTAAAAACACTAAGGGAAGAAAGACAAGAAAAGTTGAGAATGAACAAGTCTTTCAAAGAGACAAAAAAATGACATCACCTGTGTGGCAAGGTCGACACTACACCTATCGTAAGTCGACACCATCTTACAGAAAATCTCAAGAGTTGGGAAATTGGACAAATAACAAGTCAAAATCATTTCAGAATTGGTCTCCCACCAGATGGACTCATGATAAATCAAGATCCATCTATATCAATAATTAGAAATGGTCAAAATGGAATCACTCAGGTCGACACTATCCTTTCAAAGTGTCGACACATTCCTACGATTTTGTAAGAAGCAATGAACCTCAACATCTTAAAAAATTGTGGAATCGAACCAAGTTCAGATCTTACACTGGAAATGTGGAGAAAAAGCTAAACAAAAATCTCACAAAAAGAAATGGTTCAAAATATCATGAGAACATGAAACATAATGAAAAACAGAATAACATCTGGAATGAGGAAAACATAAAGGTGAATAAACAATTCTGGATTCCGAAAGACCTGCTTTCTCATATTCTTAATTTTGAAGGCATTGTGGGACCCAAATGTACTTGATTTCCAAAGAATTTTCTTTGATTGTATGTGTGCAAGTATGTCTTACAGCCAAGAAGAATTTGTGGTACTTAGATAGTGGCTGTTCAAGACATATGACAGGGGATAAGGATAAATTCTGTCTATTATCTAAAAAGAAGGGTGGACATGTCACATTCGGAGGCAACAACAAAGGTAAAATCATTGGGTCAGGTAAGGTTGGTAAGAATCTCACAAATTCGATTGGTGGAGTCCTTCTAGTGGAAGGTTTGGAGTATAACCTTCTGAGCATAAGCCAATTGTGCGACAAAGGTCACAAGGTAATGTTTGATTCTCTGAACTGCACTATTTTTGAACCTGATTCTGATGTTGTTAAGTTTACTGGAAAAAGAGCAAATAATGTCTATATGGTAGATCTTGATGATTCTGAAAACACTAATTTATGTTTAACTGCAAACAAAAATAACTTGGCATGCTTATGGCATCGTAGACTAGGTCATGCTAGCTACCATGTGCTCCATAAATTAGCCAAATTCAACATGGTTAAAGGACTGCCTGATATATCTTTCAAACAAAACTTGAATCTGTGTGAAGCATGTTCTCAAGGTAAGCAAACCAGAAAATCTTTCAAAAGTAGATTAGAAATCAATCCACCAAACCATTCGAACTTATTCACATGGATTTGTTTGGTCCCACAAGAACAAACAGACTGAATGGAAAAATGTTTGGATATGTGTTGGTTGATGATTTTTCTAGATACACCTGGGTTTACTTCCTTGCTCACAAAAATGATGCTTTTAATGAATTTCATGAGTTTTATCAGAAGATTTCACAAGAAGGGAAGCTTAAAATTATTTCAATCATGTCAGATCATGGTGGTGAGTTTGAGAATGCTAACTTTGAGGATTTTTGCAAGAAAGAAAGAGTTCTCCACAAGTTTTCTTCACCAAGAACTCCTGAACAAAATGTAGTTGTGGAAAGAAGAAACAGAACACTTGTGGAGATGGCAAGAACCATGTTAATTGAGAGTGGTCTGCCAAGGAAGTTCTGGGCTGAAGCTATAAATACTTCTTGCTATATCATAAATCGCGGCATGGTAAGACCTTTCTGTAAAAAGGCTCCTTATGAACTACTAAAAGGTAGGAAACCATCCATTGAACATTTCAGAGTTTTTGGAACGAAGTGTTTCATTATGATAAACAATAAACATGATTTGGATAAATTTGAGCCCAAAAGTGATTTAGGAATATTCCTAGGCTACTCTGATCATTCAAGAGCCTATAGAGTTTTCAATGTAAAAGATCAAATTGTTGAAGAATCTTCTCATATCACCTTTGATGAATTTAATGTTAACATTTGCAGAGAAAAAGAAAATGGGGAGTTTCTGGAAGAAGAAGACTTTCAAGGACAAAAAGAAGAAGAAGAGGCAACCAAAAGAATTTCAGATCACAGAGAAGCACAGGGACCAGAAAATGAATTCAAAGAAAGAGATGGGTTGAATGTAAGAGTGCTGAGAGATCATCGACAGGAAAGTATAATTGGTAATCTACTTGATCCTCCTAGGACAAGATCTCATTTTAGAACAATTTCTGAACTTGATCAAATTGCTTTAGTGTCTCAAATTGAACCTAGGAACATAGATGATGCTCTAAAGACAATTTTTGGATTAATGCAATGCATGAGGAGTTAAATTAGTTTGAAAGAAATAAAGTATGGCATTTGGTTCCAAGACCTTCATCTCAAAGTGTTATTGGAACCAAATGGGTCTTCAGAAATAAAACCAGTAAAGATGGGAAGGTAATAAGGAATAAAGCTAGGCTAGTTGCAAAAGACTATAATCAGGAATTTGATATTGACTTTGAAGAGTCTTTTGCTCCTGTAGCTAGGCTTGAAGCCATCCGAATTCTGCTTGCATTTGCTTGTGCCCATGGTATTGAATTACAGCAAATGGATGTAAAGAGTGCGTTTTTGAATGGTTTAATTAAGGAGGAAGTTTTTGTTGAACAGCCTCCTGGCTTTGAATGTGCAAATTTTCCTGACCATGTGTATAAACTGGACAAAGCCTTGTATGGATTGAAGCCAGCTCCCTGATCCTGGTATGATCGATTAAGCTCCTTTCTTATAGGTAAACGATATTCAAGAGGTAAGGTCGATCAAACACTATTCACAAAAATTCAAGATAAGGATATCTTGCTGGTCCAAATATATGTCGATGACATTATCTTTGGATCAACAAAGTCCTCCTTACGCAAGGAATTTTTAGAACTAATGACCAATGAAATTGAAATGAGTTTAATGGGAGAGATAAAATTCTTTCTTGGATTGCAGATCATTCAATCAAAGGAGGGAATCTTCATTAACCAATCCAAGTACATTCAAGATTTGCTGAAAAAGTACAAAATGGAAAACACAAAATCAATGGCAACACCAATGAGCACAACTGTGAGTTTAGATGTAGATATGAAAGGTAAACAAGTTGATTCAAAAGTATACAGAGGTATGTTTGGCTCCTTACTCTATTTGACTGCATCTAGACCGGATATTCAATTTTCAGTGTGCATATGTGCTAGATTTCAGGCTTGTCCTAAAGAATCCCACTTGAGTGCAGCAAAAAGAATTTTCAGATATCTTGCTGGAACTCAAGAGTTGGGGTTGTGGTATCCTGCATTTAGTGAGTTTAATATCTTATTCAGATGCTGATTTTGCTGGTTGTAAATTAGATAGAAACTGCACTAGTTGTTTCTTGGGCTTCTAAGAAACAACACTCAGTTTCTCTCTCCACTGTAGAAGCAGAATATGTTTCTACAGGAAGTTGTGGCACTCAAGTGTTGTGGATTAAACATCAACTCCAAGACTACCAAGTAGATCTTGGATGTGTCCCAATATTGTGTGATAACACAAGTGCTATTTGTTTAGCAAAAAATCCAATTCAGCATTCTAGGACCAAGCATATAGAAATCATGCATCATTTCTTAAGAGATGAAGTCAGCAAAAATTCTTTTGAATTGCATTTTGTTGAAACTTCAAAACAAAATTACTGATATTTTTACAAAACCCTTATGCAATGAGAGATTTTCCTGTTTAAGAAGAGAACTTGGGTTGTGTTTGTTTGACTCTTGAATGAATTTGTTGAAATGTGGATGAATGGATGGTTGTGTTGAATCAAACTGTTTGGTGGTTGCTGCTATCTACCTTGTGAATTCTAATTTGAAAGAAAGATGACTTTTGGATGAAAGTCCTTGGTTGATGGACCTGTTTGTGAGTAGCAATGGTTGAAAAGCAATCTGTTGATGTTCAGTTGGTGTAGTGAAAATTTCACTGTGATTTTATGATATCTTGTCTGCCTAAGGTCGACACTATCAACAAGAGTGTTAACACTACCTATCTTTTCAACAGAATTCTTGCCAATCCTGTAAAGTTACACATCCTTGATTTCTTCCTATTCATAAAACCCTCCTTCATCCAACAAATAAAATCCTTGTTTCCAGTCTTCACATTGGCCTATATGGTATATAAAATGGTGAATTGAAAAAGGACAGGTCAAGCCTATCTGGATTCTTTCACTATGCGTGAGTATGTGTCTCCTCCAAGTACCAAAGGCTTTTGTGCACTTATTGAGGGGGAGCTAATTCCCAGTTGACTACTCTTCTTGATTCAAGATTCTTTTGAAAATGAGTAATTTCATTTTGAAATGCTAAATTTCTATGCATTTTCTCAGGGGGAGATAATTCCAATTACTCATTTGTCAAAACTCCATTATCTCAAATCTCAAAGATGCTGGTTTAAGAGTTTTAAATTTCTGATTAACTATTAAAAACTTCTTGAAAAATTCATCTCACTTAATTAACATTGCAGAGAAAAATTTCTTTAGTGAGAAGTGCATTAATAATAATAAACCTTGAAAATTCATGTAACTTGATGTCTTGGTCAAATTTTTCAAAGTTTTTGAAATATTTTGATCTGATAAACCATCTTGATTCACAACCATCTTGATTAACAATGTGCTGCTTTACGAATGGCAGAATAATTTCTATGCTCCGAGAAAGTGCAAATGTCTGATAAAATCAGAAAATCATTGTATGTCATGATGAGCTAGTAATTTCTGTTCAGGACTTCAAGATGAATGTGATGAAGTCTAAGTAATTGGGGATTCTAGTGTTTGATAGACATGTATCCTCACATGAAAAGATGATTTTATTTCATTTCCTGAGACAAAATGATCTCCTAAGTGAGTAATCAGGGGCTCTGGTGTGCACAAAACATGGGTCCTTACATGAAAACTAAGGAAAATCAGATTGTTCATTTGTATTGTCATAAAAAAAAATGAAAATGAATGAAATGAGTATGAATCAAGAGTTTTGTGTGCTATTCAACTTATTATGGTAAGTTCAGATTCTCGACCAATGTCATCTTGATACATGCGATGTGTAACTGGTTTAATATTGTTGAAACTTCGTCATCTGAAGACTTCCTTCTCTTATCTGTTATTTACAATCATGAGTTTTTCAATCTATCGTTAATGGTTAATTCAAATTACAATTTTTTAAACCATTGATCTGAACAATAATGAGAAAGGGTAAAATAAATGGGTAATTGTGATAAACTTCTTCAGGATCTTTAGGGAATTTAGTAATTCACTGTGAAATGTTAACTTTTCAAATTCCTTGAAATCTGTCCTATCACATTCGTTCTTAGTGTTGACACTATCCACCATAGAGTCAACACTATATCACTTCTTTGGTCTGGAACACGTTACCTTTCACTGTTCTGCATGTACAATATTTTTCTCAATTAGGTCGACACCTTTTTAAATCGTGTCTCTTCGGATGCATCCACTTCGAAAAACCCTCCTTCTCCACAACTCTCCTTCTCCAGAAAAACCCGTTTCTTCTGCATCAGTGCCCTAGTGAATCTTCCACCCTGATACTCTGTTCCATTGCTCATGGCTCCAAAGCTTCAACCTCATCGTGGTGAGAAGAGGAAGCATGTTGAAGGTTCTGATTCAGAAAAACATTCCAAAGGAGAAAAGGGCATTGTGTTTCGAGAGAAGAAGCCTGATGTTCCTTCCTTCTCAAGCCGCAGATTTTCACATCCACGTACGGCTAAAAAGAAGAACTTTGCCAAAGGTAAGAAAAAGCATGAATTTGTTGATCTAAGTAGCTCTGAGGAAGAAGTCTCTAGCCAACAAGGGTCACGTGCTATTCTTGAAGAAAGCCCTAAATCCCAGGAAACGGGCAATGGCTCTGATCAGCTAATTGAGCAAGAAGAAATGTCTTCTCCATCACAGAAATCAGGTGAAAACAAGTCAGAATCTTCAGAAGAAACTGAAAATGACAACTAAAGAGAAGAACTTTGCCAAAGGTTAGAAAAAGCAAGAATTTGTTGATCTAAGTAGCTCTGAGGAAGAAGTCTCTAGACAACAAGGGTCACGTGCTATTCTTGAAGAAAGCCCTAAATCCCAGGAAACGGGCAATGGCTCTGATCATCTAATTGAGCAAGAAGAAATGTCTTCTCCATCACAGAAATCAGGTGAAAACAAGTCAGAATCTTCAGAAGAAACTGAAAATGACAACTTTGACCAATTGCTAGTCGAAGAAGATGAAGTCAATGCACATTCAGGGCATGGTGAAGAAACAGAAATGTAGGAGGGAATGATGTCAGAAACTCTGACCAGCAAATTTTTGAAGAAGCTTAAGAAGAAGAAGTATCAGAGGATGAGTCTGTTAATGAGGAAGAGGATCAGACACCTTCAAAGGCCAAGAGAATGATTATAGGAAACAAGTCTCTCTTGCATCCGAGAATCATTAACCTCCATGATGAAGGTTTGTCTAATTTGGTACCTAGATTGCTTAAAATGCTGGAATTTCAGGGATGGTCTGATTTTTTTAGTGCTCATAAGACACACTGTCCTATTCTTGTTAAAGAGTTTTTCAAAAATTTAGTAAGCAAGAGGAAGACTCTTGAGTCTAATGTGAGAGGGGTTGATGTGGTACTCACAAATGAGGCGGTGAGTCATCTGCTGGGTCTACCCAATGAGGGTTATAACCCACAGGATTTCCATTTTAATGCACATGAAGCTTTCACAGTTTTGACTAGCCAACCACATGATGTGCTAGATGAAAATCAAGCAAAGGTGTCACAATTGAATGCCAATAGATTTCCACCAGCACATAGACTGTTGCACCATTGGTGTACAACCATCTTGACGCCTCAGGGAGGAGGAAGACAGAGAGTGACAAGCTTGCAAAGATGTATCATGTTTTGTTTAATCAAGAGAGTAAAGATAAATTTGGCTACAATTTTTTGTTAGCTAATTCATGAGGTCACAATTCCTAAGCTGAGAAGGAGCTTGCCATATGCAGCTCATTTGACATCCATTTTTCAGTTAATGGGTGTATCATTTGCTGGAGCAAAAGTTCAGAACATCACTAGATTCCATATCTATGATCTGGACCCCATTGTGAAATTCATGAAGCTCAATTTGGGTTCTCAGGAGGCACATCATGATAATGTTGGATTAGAGCAGGAACAGGTACATGTTGCTGAAGGAGTTCACCAAGATCAAGAACAGGTACATGTTGCTGAAGGAGTTCACCAAGGTCAGGAGTATGTTGCTCCTGTTGAAGTTTTACCAGAACAACTTCTTCCTATTCCTTCTCCTCCATCTATTTCTGTTTTTGATAATCCTAAACTTGATCCACCTCATATATCTTCTTCTCATATCACTCAGTCTCATTTTGCTGCATCTATGCATGATATCCCATCATCATCCACAACATCTGCTCCAATTCAACCTGCTCTTCTCACATTTCTAGAAAAACAGTTTGCTTCTGTTCATAGTTTTCTTGACCTTTTGAATACCAAGTTAGAGGAGCAAGCTCTACAGTTTGATAGTCATTTGGAAATGATTGAGAAGTCTCTGCAAGACAATGTAGATAGGCAAGAACAGATCCACAGGTTCACAAAAGTCAGGTCTGATCAGCTGGTTCATACCATTGGATATGTTTTTGATAAGGCAGCATTCACTCAGGCAAAGTTTTTTGAAAAGATTGAATCTATCGCTCAAGAACTTCAGCAGCGTGCCGAAAACTTCAATGAAATTCCTAGGCTGGCTCAATCTGTGAGACTAATTCTTCATAGAATGGGTATTTTGAGGAGCCACAATGAAGATATTTCCAGGGAGCATCAGTACATGAGAGAGGAATTTAACAAAGTCTGGCGCTTACATGATATAAATGAATCTGATGACAGCAATCAAGCTACTTCCTCTGCCGTAGCTCCAACCATGCCTCATGGTGTTGATCATATTCCAGTGGTGGTTGAACAACAATTAGACCAACTGAAAGACTTTTTGACTCAAAAATTTGGTGCTATTCAGATCTATCTTACAGACAACTATGATGATTTGCATTTTCGTTTGACTAGGATTGAGAAGAGGCTCTTTCCCCATTCACCACCTCCACCACCTCCTTAGTGTTATCTCTTTTTGATTATGTCAAAGGGGGAGAGGTTGTTGAAGGGTTGATCTTTTTTGTATGGGCTGATCGGTTGTTGAATGAATGAAAAACATCAGTATTTCCTTTATGAATGATAATCATATGAATGTTGTTTGACTTGCTTCAATGAATTGGTTACCTATGTGTGAATGAGTTGTACTTGAGTTGTTTTGGTTGGATGGTTGAGTGTCTTTTAAATTTCAAAGATCAAACATCAATTGGTTGCCATCATCAAAAAGGGGGAGACTGTTGAGTCCCTAGTTTTGATGATGTCATATTAAAGTATAAAATGAGAAGACAGTTGACATATATCAATTATTTTGTACAACTGGATCAAAGAACAATGAGAAATTGTCAGATAAGGTCAACACTACCTGGAACATAGGTCGACACTAGAGGACTATGGATGTTGATGTGAAAGGTTGAGATCAAGTCAAACCAACACTACTCAAAGAGTATGTCAGCACCAAAGTTGTCTTCAGTTTATTCCAAGAAGGTGAAACACTAATCGTGTCGACACTGTGTGGTGATAAGGTCGACACTAAGCAAGGGTAGAATTCACTTTGAGGAAAATTGAAGCTAAGGTAGACACTAGCTGTGCATGAGGTCGACGCCAACAGTCTATCAGATCAACTCAAAAGGAAGTACAAGCATATATCTTTGAGATATCAGGTTTGACATGTGGATGAGAAATCAGAAAAGAGTGCTTCTCTTTAAATTGAAGTGAGTGTGTCGACACTAGAGTCTGGTAGTGTCGACACTTGGACACTTAGAATTTTCTTAGAATGCAAAGTTCATCAAGCAGACACGTGATCAAAGCCTACCACATGGGATATTCTCTGTCCATGTCAGATGTTCGGGAAGGCTCCGATTCTTGGCGGCAAAAAGATTTCTCCATTTTTTTTGGGCAAATCGGTTGAGGGGCCCACGACACAGAATCCGCGCAATCAGCTAAAAAGAGCTCCAGTTCACGAAAAAACTAGAGAGCACACATTACGTGAAGGAAGAGGTGCTGAGCAGAGTGGAAAGGAAGAGTTCAGATGTTCTGATGCAGCACTTCGACGCCATTTTGAAGTAGGAGCTATGATCTGATGAAAGTGATGATGATTCAAGCAAGATCAGAAGATTCAAGAAGCAAATGCTGAGCTTTCAAGAATAGGGGATCGAGAATCTTCCTCATTCTTGATCTCTGCAAATTATTTGTTGTAGATTTCCGAAGGAATTCATCAGATGGGAAGACGAGTCAAAAATCTGGGAGAGATGCATACGAATTCAGATCTAGACCAGGGAGTTTGATGAAATTGCCATATATTCCAGAAATTTTCCTTTTCATTATTTTAAATCTTCTTCTAAGCGTTTGAATTGTCTGCTATCTGCTTCTTGGTGAAGCAGATTGGATTGATCACTCACGAATTGTTATTGGATTATCTCAGGTGAAGCTGTGAATCAACAGATTCTTGTAGCTGTGTATCAGCTGATCTTTCAAGCTATAAGGCAGCGTTTGTTTAGAAGCTGTGAATCAGCGGTTGTTTGAGATTTTCTGTCAGGGTTTCTGATAGTGGTACCTCACTGATTTGGTGAGGGGTGGATGTAGGTCTCCTCACTGGAGCTGAACCACCTTAAAATTCCTTGTTCTCTTGTGGTTGTGCTAATCTTGCTTTGTGTGTTTGAGCATCTAATTCACAGAATTGAAATCAGATTTTTAAATTCTAATTTGTGCTAAAATTTTTGAGGATTATCTATTCACCCCCCTCTAGATAATCCTTCCACACACAACAGTGACATGCTTTGGTCGCTGCACACCTAGCCATCGGGTTCTGGTCGCGACGGGGGTGGGCGTCGCGTTCTTGTCATAGCGTCTGAAGGTGACGCGACTTCGTTCTAACCGTTCTGACCACTGTCCTTTCTATTAGAACGGTCTTGTTAGGTGTCAGGCACGTACAACCTTGACACGACCTAGCAGGCCGTCACGTTATGGTTTTCCCGATCTTCGAGGTTTGACAGCTTTTGGTGTCGCACCAGGGTAGGCGGTCGCGACATAGTCACGACCTACAGGGCAGTCGTGACTTGGTTATTGTCGCACCGGCCCGAACTATCACGTCTTTGGGCCGTCGGTTCAAAACCGAGGCTGGTGACCCATTTTCCCCTCTCTTCTTCCTTTTCTTCCTTTCGTCTTCTTCTTCTTCCTTCTTTCTCCCCGAGCCCTCTTGTGTTCTCTGGCTTGTTCATGGTGCTTGTGGCGAGGAGGTGACATCTCCTTGGTGTAGGTGGCATCTGTGTGGTGCTTGGAGCGAGGAGAAGGTGGCCATTCTGACGTGAAGGCCCCAACGGGTCGGCTCTACTCATTGAGGTAGGGACCTCTTGTCTTCCTCTCGTTCTAGCATGCTCACTCCCCCTTGAGATTCTTATTCCTTCATGGTTTTGGGGACATGGGGCGTGAGATCCATGCACGTAGTTGGAGAGGCTTCCTTTGATGTAGATCTTCATGTAAATGCATGATTCATGAGGTTTGAGGGTGGTTTTATTTGTTTACATGCTTTTCTAGTGTTTCCCATGCTCCCCTCCCCCTGTGGATGTGATTTGTACCAGCTTTGGGTGGTCCTTGGGAGGACTGTACCGGAAGCCCTCTCGATTGAGATCACGACCGGCCTAAGGGTCGGGATGATGTCGCGACGCATGAGCCGACCAAGACAGCGGTGGCTGTAGCGGCGGGCATGGTAGCCGCGACATCATCGCGAAGACTGATAACTGTAAAATTTTTCGTGTTAAATTTCATTCATTTAGTTAGTTTTAGACATCATTTGTCTATAAATAATGTGCATTTTGATTTTAATTTTCATTCTATTTATGTATAATGTTTTGAGCATATTAGTTAAATTTTTGGGTAGAACACATAGTTAGATTCTCATTTAATAAATTCAATACGTTTTGAATAGTTTTAGTAATAAAATATATATTCTCTCTTTCACAAGTACACTTTGAAAAATATTTGTAAATAAATAAATAATTTTTGTTACAATAATATTGTAAACATCTTTTAGTATTAAATAGATATGAATTTGTAAATAAATAAAAATTTTAATACCAACCCAATCCCATCATACCACGTACACATCTGAAACCTTACTTTATCCTTTTTTCTTCCCATTTTAGGAGTCCTGGAGGCGGTGCGGCTGCTGGGTGTGAGCTGCTGTATGTGAAGGCGCTCAGATCTGGAAGCCGTGGCAGCTAGATGCTGGGGCTTGGGAGGTGTGAAGAAGGGAGCGGCTGGCTGGCGATGGAGGCACATGTGGATTGTGCGGAGCAGCTGCTGCAGAGGTTCATATGCGGCGTTGTGTGAAGCAGCTGCGCCCTGGAGGTAGTGCAACGCAGGCGATGGCGCTGCGGAGTTGGCGGTGTGCGGTGGATCAGGCGATGAGAGCTCTGTTGAGCTGGGGCGTCCGGTGTAGAGAAGGAGTCTTGTGTGCAGTGGAGGTGGAGATCGTGCGGAGCTAGTGGCTGAGCTGGATGGCGTGCGATGCGGCTGGCAGAGCCCGGGTCATGCATATTTGGTGCAATGCTAAAGATGGCCAGTGCAGAGCTTGGGCGGGAAGCAGAAGAAGCGTGTGAGGAGCTCGCCAGGAAGGCCTAGGCGCCTACAAAAGGACCCCAAGGTCCTCAGATTGGAGAGTTCAATTTTTTTGGGGTTTTTAGCTTTTTCCTTTCCTCTAAGTTCAGTATTCCGGGTTGAGCATTTTTTTTGGGTTTCTTCTTTGCTATAAGGGTTCGAGATTTCTGTTCTTTTCTTCTACTGTTGGTTGGGCTGGGAGAGATGGTTCGGTATTTTGGTTTTGTTCAGCACTTTAGATTGTTCTGTTCTTGGTTGGTTCTGCGGTGGGTAGCTCAGCTACTGTGATTTTTTCTTCTTTTTGTTGTTCAACATTTTTTAGAATTTGTTCGGCTACTGTGAAGGATCTATCCAGTGCTTCTTCTTCCATTCTTATCTGGTTTTCAGCATTTTGGGAGGGAATTCGAAATTTTTTTTCTTCTTCCTGTCTTTGGTTCGGGGTTGGGTTAGAGAGATTGGAGTCTGGGATTTCAAAAGTTTTCTACTTCTTATGTTCTGTTCTGTGAGGAATTGGAGGGCGATCTAGTGGAATTCGATTTTTCCATCTCTTATGACTGCATTTGTTCTTCCTTTCCTCTGTGTTGGTGAGATCAATCCAGTAGAGTTTGATTTATTTGCGTTCTTCTGTGCTGGAGAGTATGATCCAGTGGAGGTTGTTATTTCCAATTTCTTATGTGTATTGAGGACTGCTGTGAGGAGGGCGATTGTTGGTGATTTCTGCTTCTCTTCTGGAGCATCTGGTGAGGACGATCCAGGAGGTGTGTTCGAGGTTTTCCAAAGGCGACTGCATCCAGAGGGTTTTCGGAGGCATACTGAGTTCAGTTTTGGAGTTGAATTCGTGAATCTATGTTACTGTTGTAGCATGGAATAGTTCTGAATTTGTGAGGATTTAAGAGTTTTTTTTTCTAGTTTTTCGAGTTAATTTTTTGTTCTTGTCCCTGTTCTGCAGTGGTAGCATTAGGCGTTTGATTTAGCAATATTTTTGTTTCTGAATTTTCTATTCAATCCTTTCTGAAGTTTCTGTTCGATCCTTGAACTGTGAAAGTAGTGATCGAGTGTTTGTATAGATCTAATGTTGCCTAATGTTCATCCCCTAAGCTGTAGGGGTACATTGAGTTAATAATGATCTTTGGAAAATTCTTATTTTGTCATCTTTTCATCTTCTGAAGTTTTAAATCATTTCAGAATTAGAAGTGTATGCATGTGTTTCTAGTTAAAGATTGTTGTCTACTTGTTTGATCCCTCAATTGAGAGGGTAAAGTGTTACCAATTTTATGCTAATTTCAATTCAGCTTGTTCTTTCATTATGTTTGATCTGTCGAGTTGTGAGAGATTTGATTGGTGATGTTTACAAAATTAATTCTAATATAGTGTTATAGTGTTTGTTAGAATAGTTTCAAAAAGTAGTTTCTTAAGTCAAATTCTATTCAGCCTCTCTGTGGATATGACCTGTTCTCACCACTCTATTAGTTCATTTTTACTATTTTAAATCCGTGAGACAGTTTAGAGAAGGTGAGCATATTGATTCGTGCGCATAACTCTAGACAACAGAAGTGTACAATCAACAATGCCGCGTTCATCTTGGCGCCGTTGCCGGGGAGACGTTAGAGTTTGATTTAAATCTACTTTCATTTGATTTTATTTGCATTGTGTTTTTTATTAACTTGTTATTGGGCTTTTCATTTCAGATTTGCACAAGAAGTGGAACATGGAGATTGGGCTTGCCATTTGAGCCTATTGGAAGGAGAGCTTGCTGAATTGTTGTTACATTTATTTTTAATTCATAAGTTTAGATAGAAGAGTGTGAGTGAAATTTGTAGTGAGGATTTTATGTACTCTCTGTGCATGTACAAAGATTTCTTTCTAGTTGGCATGTAATAATTGGCCTTTTGGTGGTTTGAATGGTTTGGAATTAGTTTATAGTATAACTTTATATTTTCTTAGTTTCATTTCATTTAGTTCAAAAACCAAATAAAAATAAAAAATCTAAAATCTAAAAAAATCTTCCAAATCGCTCTTTCATGTAAGCCGTTTGTTTGCAAATAAAAATTTCATCTTCTTAAGATTAGAATCACTTGTTTTAGGACATTCATCATTTTAATTGTCATTTGAATTCCATTTCTTTTTTTTTTTTGCATTGAAGAGTGCGGGGGAAAGGTAAGACTTGTATCTCTTGTTTCATGCATTAGACTTAGCATTAGAAAACCCTTGTTTGAGCTTGATTTGTTGCATTCTATATTTGTAAAAGGGACTGCTTAAGGGCATCACCCGTTAGAAAAAAATAAAGATGAGGTAAGGGATTTCATCACCGTTTCCTTTGCCCAAAAATCACAAAAAATATCACATTCTTGCATTTACCTAAGCTTTTAATAAAAATCAGTAGACTTGGCCCTAGGGTTCATAATTAGATTTATCCTTTCTTAATTCTAAGACTTCTCTTTAACTCTGGTGTCTAAGATTAGAGGTTAAAAAGCTTATGCTTAAGTGAGCTAGAGGTTATTTAATTGGGTCCTTACGAAAGCAAGGGGGGCCTCCCTCTACTCCACCTCTTACCTGGCCGATATAAGAAGAGCTAGGATTTAGTTTAAGCAAGTATAAATCCAATTTTGAGAAAAATAACATAGGTCTAAGGAACACTTAGTGCTTAGGTTAATTTGTTTTGAAAGTGTTTGTTTATAAAAATTCATAAAAAATCAATAAAAATTTAAAAATTCAAAAATAAAAAAATGAGGGCTTTTTGAACTGTGCATGCTTGGTAGATGTTCCCTGAACTTAGATTTGGCTCAACCTATAGACGAGATCGAAATATTCTTTCATAGGATGACCAACCAAGACCAAAACCAAGTTGCTAGGAATGTAGAGGAGTTCGTACCCAAACAGATGAAGGAGTACTTTATTCCTTTTGATTATCAACCTGCTACTTGCATCAAGCTAGAACTTCCTGCAAATCACTTTGAAATCAAGCCAGGAACCATTCAGATGTTGCCTTCCTTCTATGGCAATCCCAATGAAGATCCCTATAAGCATATAGATGAGTTCCTAGAAATTTGTTCCACTGTAAGAATTTAAAATTTCACTGAAAATGCCTTAAGACTGACCCTATTTACATTCTCTTTGAAAGATAAGGCCAAACATTGGTTAGGAACCATAGGGAGAACCATTAGAACATGGCCAGAAATGCAGCAGGAGTTTTTGAAAAAGTTTTACCCCATTGGCCGCACTAACACCATGAGAAGAGCAATAACTGGATTCTCCCAACACCCGGGAGAGTTAATGCATGAATCATGGGAGAGATTGAAAGAGTTGCTTAGAAAATGTGCCCACCATGGTCTGTCGAGGTGGCAAATAGTCCAAACTTTTTATGAAGGTCTAACAGAATCAAATAGGCAGATGGTTGATACCTCATGTGGAGGAGTATTCATGACTAAGAGCGAGGATGAGGCATATAATCTGTTTGAAACATTGAGTGAGAATTCTATCAATCATGCCTCACTCCACTGTCATGAGAGAGCACTAGGACCTGTAAAGAAGGCAGGGTTGTATGAATTAAGAGGGAGAGGAGAATCAGATTCTAGGGTAGAAGATCTGTTAGATAGACTTGATCAAAGATTGGAGCAAAAATTGGAACAAAAATTTGATCAATTACTGTCTTTAACTGGGCGAGCCACACCCAAAATTTCTCAACCACCTGAAACTTGCTCTATGTGTGCTAGCTCAGCTCACCCTACCAATGCTTGTCCTACTACTGCTCAATTGCCTCCTTTTATTCAACAACAAGTCCAAGCTGCCCAAGGTTTTTACAAACCCTCACATGATCCATATTCTAACACATACAACCCTGGTTGGAGAAACCATCCGAACGTTTCTTGGAAAAATCAATCTGAACAAGTGTCTCAAGCTTCTTTTAAGCAATCCATGTATGATCAATCCTATCCCAATCAGAATTTGGGATTTGGCCAATCTTCTTATTCCAAGCTTCCACAAGTCCAAGAAAATCAAAACTCCAATCTATTTACTTACACCAATTTTCAGCAACCTTCATATCAACCACCACCTCCTCAACCCAATTGGGAAGATAAAACAAATCAACTCCAAAACATGATGGTGACTCTGTGCCAAACTGTACAAGAACAACAAAGTCAATATCAAAGTCAAAACCAAAATTTTCAACAAAATTAGGCAAGAATAGAGTCCCAAATTGCTGATGTATGTCATAGGTGGGAACACTACAAGAAAAAATGGTTTTACCGACGGATATTTCCGATGGAATAATTCCTTCGAAACTACTGTCTGATATTCCGAGGGACTTATTTCCGTCGGAAATATCCATCGGTAATACCGACGGTATCCGCCGGAACGTTCTGTCGGTACTTCTAGATTACCGACGGCTATTCCGATGGAAACGTCCGTCGGAATATCCGTAAAAAATTCCGCAATTTCCCTCCCCGCTCTCTCTCTTTCTCTCTCTCTCTCTCCCTCGCCGCCTGCAGTGCCACCGGCCGTCGCGACCCCGGCCCGCCACCGCTACCCCACGCCGTCGGCCATTGGGACCCCGGCACGCCGCCGCCCCAGCTTCCTGCTGCCATTACCCCGCACAACCGTCCGTCGCGACCCCGGCACGCCGCCGCTACCCCGCGCTGCCTTCTCCTCGACCTTGCGCCGCCTCCTCCGCCGGAGCCCATCCAGGTGTGTACTCCTCTCCCCCTCCCCATCCCGGTGAACCCCACCCCCTCTCCCACTCCCATTGCCAGCCTCCTTCCCCTCCCCATCCCCCTCCCCCTCCCCGTGATGCCCGCCCCCTCCCTCTCCCACCCCCACTACTCCCGACCCCTGGCTCCCACCCCTGGCGCCCCCTCCCCCACTTCCTGTGCAAGGCCCCCCCACCCCCCTCTCATCCCCGACCCCTGACCCCCCACCCCTGCTGCATCCTCCCCCTCCTGCCGCCCCCTCCCCCTCTTGCCGGCATCCCCTCCCCCTCTCATCCCTTCTGCACCCCACCGCCACCCCCTCCCCCTCCTACGGGCGACCCCCTCCCCCTCCCCCTCTTGCCAGCACCCCCTGCCCCTCCCATCCCTTCTGCACCCCACTGCCACCCCCTCCCCCTCCTGTGGGTGACCCCCTCCCCCTCTTTCCGGCACCCCCTCCCCCTCCCATCCCTTCTGTACCCCACTACCACCCCCTCCCCCTCTTGTGGGCGACCCCCTCCCCCTCCCCTTGTATAGGAGTCCTTTTCGTGGTCTGATTTTCTATTAAGAATAAGAGAGGATAATTTGAAAAATTTTTATAGCATGCATGTCTTAGTTCTATTTTGTTTTCCTCATATTTGTGTGATATGATAAAGATGTTAAACTCACATGAAACAACTATGAAGTTATGCTATGGATCAACTTGTCTGCTCGTGCATGATTTTCAATTTTATTACGGTTTTATGATTGAATACGACATGAAGAATATGTAAAACCTATAGGAGGAATTTTCCCACCTTAAGTATGCATGGTTTGTTTACTGTTTGGTTTATGATGTGATTATGTTATGTTTATCTTGCAAGAATTTTTGTAGGTCATATTTTAACTTGTTAATCCGATTTCTATTTCATCATTTTAATCTTTATGTGAAGATATGAATGCTTATTTTGAAAGACAATAAGCATGATAATACGACTAAGCTATGTAAGACCACGATGCCATGTGTAAGAAACATGGATATTGCCATCAAAGGAGAGATGGACTACCTTTTTAGGCATCTATGGGGGAGTCAAGTTAAAGAAAAATGCTTGTTAACAGTCCTATATTGGCATGTCGATGATCCACTCAAAACATTATTTTTGGGCAATATGATCCAATCCAATTGATGGCAATAGTGTGGAACTTGAATCTTCCACTTTTGAAAGGTTTCATATATAGGGAGGCTTTAATATATTGTAATTGGGGTATTTGCGATCTAAGACACGATGGGCTCGATAAACTATTTTAACTCATTTTAAAAATTTTATTATTAAAATTTAGACACAAATCAGAGTATCAGACCGAATTGATTGATATATGTTTTGATATGTATTGATAAAGAAAAGTTTTTGACGAATTTTTTTTTGACGAAATAAGATTTATATAGCCGACCTCGAATAATGAGATAAAGCTCTATAATGATGATGATGGTAATGATAAGAGAGTTGGGTTCAAATAGTACACAACTTACATAGGCGGATCAATTTATAATCAGTGAGGTCATGTGATCTCACTAGATTCTAAAATATTTATTAAAAATATTAAATTTTATCATGACTGACTCCACTAGACCAAGAACATAAGTTTAACGGTGCACCCACTACATGAAAATCCTAGATCTGTCACTGAGAATCTAGTCCCCTTTCCAAGTTAGATTATTCAAATTTTTTAGATAGATATGGATAATTTTGAGATGAGGACATATGCCTACTCTTAAGTTAGTTTGTTTATCTCGACCATAAATCATACTTCACAAGTAATTTTTTTTCTTGATTAGTATTGCAGTTTTTACATTAATGTAATTCATTTACATGTATGTGTGAATTTGTTTTAATATTGCACTTGTTCACATGACATATTTTGTTTTCATATTCCTTTCATATTTATGTGGGTTTTAAATTTGATCTATGCATGTATAGCAATTTATCACTGCACACACCTCACAAGAGCGTGTTAAGCCCATGTCAATGAACCTTCCCGTTCAAGACTTTGGGATTGATGTGCACGAGTCTTATTTTCAATGATGAGAACGTGTATATCTAACTCAAAGTCTTGAATTCTCCCATTTTGGACAGTCTGTGAATGTTTGATCGCAGTTAGGTGGTCATTTACTATGTGTTTGTATTATTTGTTGAAAATTGCGGGTGCTTCTACTCACTCCTCTCTGATATACCTTTATTGATTTAGAATATTTTCTTAACCACTTATTAGTAAGTGTTTAAGAAAATATCTTAATCAATAACTATTTTTGGTATATCGGAGAGGTGTGGGGAGATGCTGCCAAAATTTTCAGCAAATAATACAAACACATAGTAAATGGTCATCTGAGTGCGATCAAATATTCACAGATGGGTAAAAAGTGATAATCTAAATAATATATCCTACCTATTCACTTTGACTTACTCGAACGATGTGAGGGTGTTGAATTTTAACTCGTGACATGACATTTAATCTGTGTAGGAAAAATGCCTTATGAGAATCGGTCATGGATGTACCGTGGAATAGTTAATGGAGTTGTGACAGAGGAGTTTAAAGACGGAGTTGACAGTTTCATTCAATTTGCATTGAGTAATTCATCAGTAGTAGTTGATCCAATGGGTAACATCCGATGTCCATGTTCGGCTTGTAAGAACAGAAAGTGGATATCCACATGGGATGTGCAGCATCATTTGTATACGAGAGGATTTGTTGCCCATTATGAGTTATGGTCGTCTCATGGTGAGTTGAATATTCAGTCGTCTGAACCAGCCAACTTTGCCTCCACAAGTACGTACGTAGACATGGTTGTCGATGTTGCTGGTCCGGAGTTCAATATTCATGATGACCAAACAAATGAAGAAGTGCCAAATGATACAGCTCAGAGATTTTATCAGTTACTTTGAGATGCTGATGAGCCATTATGGGATGGTTGTGAGAAGCATACACAGTTGTCTGCAGTGTCGTAGCTACTGAATTTGAAGTCTGAATTTCATATTAGCGAGAGTTGTTTTGATCGGCTTCTCTTACTAGTCAAGAGTATGCTTCCTCAATCAGAGAGGTTGCCTGATGATTTTTACCGTGCGAAGAAGATGGTGAATGATCTGGGGGTTGTTTTTATGAAAATTGATGCATGTCCGAATCACTGCATGTTGTACGACAAAGATGATGCAGATAAGACATCATGTTGTATTTGTAAGCATGATAGATTCAAGCCTAAGAGAGGGGACAAGTCAAAGTAGAAGGATGTTCCATATAAGTCATTGCGGTACTTTCCGATCACACCCAGATTGCAGCGGTTGTTCATGTCTCCGAAGATAGCTGGACATATGACTTGGCATGCGGAAAGAGTCCGTCGTGATGATGGTGAAATCAGTCATCCTGTCGATGGTGAAGCTTGGGCTCATTTTAGCCATACTCATCCTTACTTTTCAAGGGATCCACGTAACGTGCAGATGGGTTTATGTACAGACAATTTCAATCCATTCGGAGGCTCAGTGGCATCTTACTCATGTTGTCCAGTATTCCTAAGACCGTACAACCTTCCGCCAGGCATGTGCATGAAGCATGAGAATCTGTTCCTTTCATTGCTGATTCTAGGTCCAAAAATTAGGAAAAAATATAGACATATATCTCAGACCATTGATTGATGAGCTGAAATTGTTATGGTCATATAGGGTTCTCTCTTATGATGCATCTAGAAAATAGAATTTCAATTTGAAGGCTGCATTAATGTGGACAATAAGTGACTTTCAAGCATACGACATGTTATCTGGCTAGAGCACACATGGGAGGTTGTCATGTCCTTATTGCATGGAGGATTCTAAATCATTCGTATTGAAATCTGGGGGAAAATCATGTTGGTTCGATTGTCATCGTCGGTTTCTACCAAGTGACCATCCTTTCCAAAAGCAAAAGGATTGTTTTATGAAAAATACAATTGTGATGGATGAGGTAGATATGGAATGAGTATCTGGTGGAAACATGGCGAGGCGAGTCCAGAACTTACCGACTGTATCATAACTAGCTGGTAGTACCTGACAAATCCCCGGCTTTGGGAAGGATCACAATTGGGTGAAGCAAAGCATCTTTTGGGAATTGCCTTATTGGCCAGCACTTTTGATACGACATAACTTAGACGTCATGCATATAGAGAAGAATGTTTTTGATAATGTGCTCAACGCAGTTATGGATGTTAAAGGCAAAATGAAGGATAACGTCAAGGCACGAATGGATTTGAAAGTACTTTGCGGACGTCCAGAACTAGAGCTGCAACATGTTAGTGGAAAAGTGGTGCAACCTAAAGCTTCATATGTGCTTGGGGCCAGACAGATTAAGGAAGTGTTGCAATGGTTGAAGCAATTGAGATTTCTGGATGGATATGTCTCGAATATTGCCCGTTGTGTAAATGTCAACGAGGGGAAAATATACGGAATGAAGAGTCATGACTGCCATGTTTTCATGTAAAGACTGATGCCACTTGCTTTTTGTGAGTTGTTGCCGAAGCAAATATGGGGAGCAATGATTGAGTTGAGTCAATTCTTCAGGATTTTATCTGCATCAGAACTCAGACTTCATGACTTGCAAAATATGGAGCAAAATATAATACAAATAGTCTGCAAATTAGAGAATATATTTCCTCCAGCATTCTTTGATTCAATGGAGCACCTGATCATCCATTTGCCATATGAGGCTAGGGTCGGAGGATCAGTACAATTTCGATGGATGTATCCGTTTGAGAGGTATATTCCTATGTCTCAATTTATTCACATTACGATGATCTTTTATATTTCATATGTATTCATTTGAATTGTTGTCGTAGGTGCATGCACGATCTTAAGATGAAAGTCTGCAACAAGGCACAAGTTGAGGGCTCCATTACCCAGGCGTACCTTATTGAAGAGATATAGAACTTTTGTTCGATGTACATTGATACGGAGATCCGAACCTGATGCACTCAACCTCCACGTAATGATGATGGTGGAGATTCTAATGTGTCTGACCGACTCTCTGTGTTCAAGTTGAAAGGTTTGCGGAATCCCAATATGGTAATCTAGAAGGGGGGGGTTGAATAGATTACTACCAATTAAAAGTATGAAGACAACCCTTTTAATTTCACAACAAAGTCTTTTGAATTTTCTGAAGAAACAACGTGAGACTTAGATGTGTTGACGATGTGTAGATGATTTAGCAATCTATCTAGTGTGTGAATGCAACGTACCTATGAAGCATCTAACGTGAAAATCGTTCAAACCATAAGACACTAAGATTTACGTGGTTCGGAGTACACAAATCGTGTATCCTACGTCCACGGCACACATACACACAGAGAAAAACTGCTTATCAGCGAGTTCGGTGACTACAACTCACACACACGTGTTTTCTGATGTGCACCCACGATCAAAACAACACACACACGTGATCTCAAGCACAAGGATCGCTTGAATCACCACAACACACACACGGATGGTAGAAATATGAAAATAGGGAGAGTTCTGAGTGAGAGAATAAATCCTGGTGAAGAACTCTTATGAGAACGCCTGGAGGAAGTCCAATCTTCAACTTGAATGCTTTGAGTCGATGGAGAAGGTTGAATCCTCGACGTTCTTCTTTCAGGAACTGCTAGATAGACAGATCTTTAGGGCTCTGTGCAGCAGTCTGAAGCAGGGCAGCAGCAACTCTTGTGAAACTTGGAGTAGCTCTAGGGTTTTTGGTTGTGGCTGCTTCTCTGCGAAATTTCCTTCTAAGAGGTGTTTAAATATAGGAGTTCTCACATGGAGAAACGTGAGAGTTGGAAACACCTCCTAGGATAACTTAGAAACTTTCCGTAATGTGAAATGTACTCTGTCTGTCGACAGGTCTTGGCCATCTATCGACAGGTGACAGTAAGACAGAAGTATGGATGTTCAGCTCTGTGAGATCTGTCGACAGTCGAAGACCATCTGTCGACAGATATACTCTTTTGTGCAAGCGACAGAAGTCTGGATATCTGGACTGTGAGATCTGTCGACAGTCGACTTCCCATTTGTCGACAGATGAAGACTTCCTGAGCAATGTGACTTCGAGATGATCTTTCCTGTGCAATCTGTCGACAGGTGCTTTTGTGTCTGTCGACAGGTGACCTTATTTCTTGCTTTTTGTGATCTTTCTCACTTGTTTGGTGAGAGCTTGACTTTGGGCATTTGTACCTACATGATAAAACATGTAAAGTTAAGTATTTTCAATACACAAATGATCAAGTATTACATTGGGTTCTTTGTCATGTGTCAAGTGTATCAAACCTCAATTGAAGTTATTCATCATCAAAAAACATGTTGTTATACATGTTAGAATGAAAACCCAACATTCTCCCCCCTTTTGATGATGACAAAATTATTCAATTAATGCATTGAGGTTTCTCCCCCTTTTGACAACATCGAAAAGCATGCATATCAGTCAATCATAGAGACAACATAGAGCAAGGCACTGTGAATTCATTGATATGAAATAAGCATACATAGTACAAAAAGTTGTTTGACTGAAAAAGAAAGAGAGTACATGACAACAAAGTGGAAGCAAATTAGCACAGGACTTAGACATGAGAAGACACATACACTACGTGATGACCCACTCCTAGACATAGAACCTATCTAAGCAGCATCATCTGCGGGCGGAGCTGGAGCCTGACATGTATCGTGCATCTCTTTTTGAAGTCTGGTGATACGGAGCTGGAGCTGGACTTGATTGTCCGCAAGTGACTCCAGACTCGAGTCCACTGTATCCAATCTTGTGTTGAGGTTCTCAAATCCAGTGGTCATCTGTTGCTGTAACTGTGCAATCAATTCTCTGATGGATGGTTGAGTTGGAGCATCACTAACAATCTCAACTCCCGGCATACCATGTGATTCAGACTGGGAATCTTCATCTTCTTCATCTTCAGCATCATCAGCAACATTCTCATCTTCGTCTTCAACATTCTCTTCTACGGCATCAGCATGAGCTTTACCCTTAAGCTCCCGGGTAACAATTCCATCAACAAGCTTGTATCCCATGCGATGTGCTGCAGTTAGATCAAAGTTGTTGCGAGAATTTAGCACTATGCACTCGCTGTCTGGAATGTCAATGCCGATGAACCTCATGAGGGAGGTAAGTGGACAGGCAAAAGGCATCGATCTCCGGGGTTGGTAGAAGGTTTTGTGGATTAGACAAAGCATCAGAAGTGGGAGATTAATGGGTTCACATTTGAGAAAGAAGGTGAAGAGAGATTTGTGAACATCGGTGACCAACTCCCTACTGCCATGTTTAGGCGCAATCATGGTAGTGAATATGTGGTGAATCATCCTGATTAATGGAGGAAATGAATTTGCATTGAGTTTAGAGATTTTCTTGGTGCCATCATAATCCTCAAGTGTAAGGAGAGGGTAGTAGACTGAGGCATCGGGTTTGTGGCTTAGAATATCAACTCTAGAATTGGGGATTTGAAGGGTTGTGCTAAAAAGATTTTCAGTAAGTTGAAATGTAGTGCCCTTGACGGTGGTATAGAAACGATCATCTGAAGCGTAGCCAAGGTTGTTGTAGAAGTCACGAACGGCGAAAGAAGAATACCGTTTTTGATGGTAGAGAAATGGAGTCCAGCCCTGACTGTCGAATAAGGGTTGGAGATTAGGAAACATGATGGCCAAGGACTCAAACTCTACATACCGTTGCTGGACAAACTTGGTATGCGTCCCCTTTGAGTGGGTGAGAAGAAGACGGGGAGGCACCACAAGCTCGGGAAGACGATTATCCCGATGCTTTGTCCTGCGCTCAGCCTCAGCCCCGTCGGCCTGAGAAGAGGAGGGACGGCGGCGAGAAGCCAATTTCTTGGACGGCCTGAAAGACATGAGGAAGGCTAGAAGAAGAAGGATGAGCGTGAGAAAGAGATGTGGTTGAGGTCTCGGATGAGAGGAAGGAAGACCAGAGGAAGATAGGGTTTTCCCGTCCAGAACAGGGGACAGAGATTTGAAGAGGAAGTAGAGAGGGGTTTTGGTGGTAGGAGGAGAAGGGTTCCTATGGATGCCTTTTTATAGAAAGAGTAGGTGATTTGAAAAGGCAAGCCCCACCAAAAGAGCCCCAAACGGCGTGCCCGTTGGACTTCCCAAACTGGGTCTTCCGCCGGCTGTCGACAGATGATTGGGGATCTGTCGACAGATCCCACATAGTTTCTGCCATTGATGTTTGATGTGGCTTTTGAAGAAAGAAATGGGAGCAATGGTTACATGAGTCATATTTGTAAGGTGTAACATGGGTAAACACATATTGTAACCTATCATTTTTATGGATATTAAGGCTCTCCCACTTACCTGGATGATTTAAGCATAATACCCAAGGGACTTAAAGTTAAAGCATGAAGAGAACATTTTCCATTTGTTGAGAAAGGACACCATTACCCTTGGTTGATTAAGGACATTGTAGACCAACACTATCCCAAGTTTATGATGATCAAATGATGATTGAAATAAATGTCTAAACTTCTGGATAGCCATAGACAGTATATGACCTTTAGATTTGAGACACTGTGGAGGCTTCACACTATTTCAATTTTTTTTTTTTTTGCTTTCAAGACAAGAATTCAATGGGAAAAGTGATATTCAAGATAACTTCACACCTTTTGACATGAGGATAGACATGACAAGTGCCAGTACCCCCAGTTACTCAGTCAAACTTTCCATTATATCGTTGTATAGAGATAATGAGTTTGGTTTTTTGATGCGAGGGCAGACATTTGTGATGCCCGTCTCCCCGGTTACTCAGCAAGACCCATCATAGCTCTACCTTTATCCCAATATATATTTTTTTAAATGACGTTGTATATACTTTTCTGAAATAGGTAGCTTTTCTCCATTTTAGCTAAACTTAAGATCAAGGAGACGTATATGATGATCCTTCAGTTTAAAACATAAAGTTCAATAACCATAAGATTTTTCAGATGTATTAAGAATGGTGTGAGCCTACAAGGAAATTATTCAACGGAGTTTAAGTGTTAATCCTCGAAGATAGTTCAATGTTTTCAAAATGATGTAACATAAACCCAAGCATGAGTAGTATGTCCAAATCATAGTGGTTTAGGGGATAGCATCAATATCATGTATATATGAGGAAGTTAAACATGTATATCTACCCAATAAACACCTTAGTGAAAGTTCATGAACCTGCTGAACAAGTAGTATGTGAAATAGGCATGAAGTACTTGAAGAATTGGTGTCTGTCGACAGCTAGAGAAGTGCCTGTCGACAGATCACATAGACAGAAGAAAGGCCAGTTCGGGCAGAGCAGAACCTGTGAGATCTATCGACAGATAAGTTGTCGTCTGTCGACAGATTGCACAGACAGAAGAAATAGATTTCTGTGAGGTCTGATCTGTCGACAGATGTAGTGGGAGCTGTCGACAGATGCCTGTGCAAAACTGGTTTAAGAGTAGAATGAAGAGAGAGATGATCATGACAAGTGAGGGGATTGAAAATACACATTGAATGAGTGATTCTCCTTTTCATGAAGGACATATAACCTAGACTTGCTCCCCCATAGTGTGTGCTCATGTGAAAATAAGCAATTGAGTATTCAAGACACACTATTACAACTGGACCAATCATGTGAGCACATCAAGCTTTCAGGAAGACAGATTGTTAAGATTGTCAATGTTTCACTAAAGTGGAGAATGGGAAAATTGTAGAGAAACTCATCCATATATAAAGTACATACCCCTTACATGCATGTCAACTACGGATACGTGGCGGAGGATGTTTCCTCTACGCATAGTGGAAGTTTCCAAACAAGCTTTACTTGTTCTTCCACAAACACTATTTGATATACCTCACAGTTGGTGCACACAAGAGACATATGCTCAGTATATGGATAAGTTTTACTGCAATTTGCACTAGCCCAATTCTCTTCTCAAGGTGGTGAATCTATCTTCAGCTAGAGGTTTGGTAAAAATGTCAGCCAATTGTTTTTCTGTGGGTATGAAACTGATTTCTAAGTTTTTGTTGGCTACCTCATCTCTCAAGAAGTGGTGACGGATTTCTATGTGTTTTGTCCTAGAGTGTTGAATGAGATTCTTTGATAAGTTGATTGCACTGGTGTTGTCACATAGGATAGGTGTACATCCAATATCAATGTTATAGTCACACAACTGACTTTTTATCCACAACACTTGTGCCGCACAACTCCCTGCAGCAACATATTCTGCCTCTGCAGTAGATAGTGCAACCGAATGTTGCTTCTTGGATGCCAACGAAACCATGCAACTGCCAAGGATTTGGCAATAGCCACTAGTGCTTTTCCTGTCAATTTTACATCCAGCATAGTCAGCATCAGAGTATGAAACCAAGTCAAAGCTACTACCTGCTGGATACCAAAGACCCAAATCAAACGTACCTGAGAGATATCTGAAAATTCTCTTAACGACAATTAAGTGGCTTTCCTTTGGACTAGATTGGTATCTAGCACAAAGACAAACGCTGAACTGGATGTCTGGTCTACTTGCAGTAAGATAAAGGAGTGAGCCAATCATACCTCGAAATTGTTTGGCATCTACCGATTTACCTTTCGCATCACTTTCTAGCTTAATGCTTGTGCTCATGGGTGTTGAGGCATGTTTAGCTTCTTCAAACTGAAACTTTTTCAGTAGCTCTTTGACATATTTTTCTTGGTTGATGAAACATCCGTCTTCCAATTGTTTGACCTGCAAACCAAGAAAAAATTGAAGCTCCCCCATAAGACTCATCTCAAATTCATTGTGCATATGTTTGGAGAATTCTTCACACAGTGAAGGATTAGTAGAACCAAAGATAATGTCGTCCACATAGACTTGAACAACAATTATATGATTGCAGACTTTCTTTGTAAAGAGAGTTTGGTCTACCTTACCTCTTGAGTAGTTTTTGCTTACCAGAAATGTGCTCAGCCTGTCGTACCAAGCTCGGGGTGCCTGTTTCAAACCTTAGAGAGCTTTGTGCAATTTAAATACATGGTGTGGTTTATCATGATCCTCAAAGCCAGGTGGTTGAGAAACGTAGACTTCCTCTTTTATGTAGCCATTTAAGAAAGCAGTTTTGACATCCATTTGATACAATTTAAATTTGTTTGAGCATGCATATGCTAACAAGATTCTAACTGCTTCTAGCCTAGCTACTGGTGCAAAAGATTCTTCAAAGTCTACACCAAATTCCTGGTTATATCCTTTTGCAACTAGTCTTGCCTTGTTTCTCACCACTTTACCCTCTTCATTGAGTTTTTTTCTAAAGACCCACCTTGTACCTATGACAGACATTTCAGGGGTTTTAGGAACTAAACTCCATACATTATTTCTTTGGAATTGCCCAAGCTCCTCATGCATAGCATCAATCCATGAATCTTTTTTAAGGCTTCTTCAACATTCTTGGGTTCCACTTGAGAGACAAAAGCTAAATGGTCCTGTTCAACTATTTGATTAACCTTAGATCTAGTTTGAACCGACTCATTTAAATTTCCTATCACATTCTCAAGAGGATATTTTGAATACCTCACATTCATGACTGTTGAAGGGCCTGGATTATCTTGCATTTGAGGAGTTGGTTCTGGAAGAGGAGTGCTTGAGGTAGTTCAAGTTGATGTTCTTCCTCTTGTGGATCTTTGTCAGGTACATCTTCTGACTTGTTGTACGGGAGAATATCTTCTTCATCATTATACCTGCGAAGATATCCACTTTTAGTCTTGACAGTTGTTATAGAGATTGCATTTGTTTTTCTCTGTAGTTCTCCAAGTGTTGTATCTTCAGTTTCATCTTCAAACCTGTAAAGTTTAAATTGTTAGACTTGGTTTGAGATTCATCAAATACAACATGTGGAGTTTCTTCCACTTTTCTTGTTTTAAGATTGAACACCCTATAGGCTCTAGAGTGTTCTGAGTATCCAAGAAAAATACCTTGATCGCTTTTGGCTTCAAACTTGTCCAAATCATTTTTATCATTATTATGTATGAACACTTTTGAGCCAAAAACTCTGAAATACCCAATAGTGGGTTTCTTACCTTTCAGTAGTTCATAGGAGGTTTTCTTGAATACCGGTCTTACCATGGCTCTATTAAGAATGTAGCAAGACGTGTTTATCGCTTGTGCCTAAAAGGTTCTTGCTAGTTGATTCTCGACCAGAAGCGTGCGAGCCATCTCCACCAATGTTCTGTTCTTTCTCTCCACCACTCCATTTTGTTCCGGAGTTCTTGGAGAGGAGAACAAGTGCTCTATCCCATGGAGCCTGCAGAATTCAGTAAAGGAGTTGTTATCAAATTCTCCCTCGTGATCAGTGTGGATGGAGCATATTTTATTGACATTTCCATGCTCAATCTTATTAAAAAAATCTTCAAAAACTTGCAGTGCTTCATTCTTGTGAGCAAGAAATTTCACCCATGTGAACCTAGAAAAACCGTCTACAATAACAAAAACAAATCGTTTGCCATTGAGACTCAGCGTTCTTGTAGGTCCAAATAGGTCCATGTGCAACAGTTCATAAGCTTTAGTAGTACTCACCGGTCCTTTTGATTTGAAGGATTTCCGGGTTTGTTTTCCCTGTGCACATGCATCACAGAAATTGTCATTCTTGTTAAAGGAAATGTCAGGAAGACCACTCACCAACTTAAGCCTCATGATCTTGTGCAATACATTATAGCTAGCGTGACCGAGCCTACGATGCCACAATGTAAGCTCATCCTGTTTGTTTGCTACAAGACATAGATCATTATTTTCTGGATCATCTAAGTCAATCATGTAAATGTTGTTTGTTCTTTTTCCAGAAAATTTCAGACTTCCTGTTTCCTTATCAAGAATTTGACATGAATTGGATTCAAAGACAATTTTATGACCCTTATCACACAGTTGACTTATGCTTAGCAAGTTGTGATGGAGACCATCAACAAGTAAGACATTGTCTATCGAGTTAGAGGCAAACTTACCAACCTTACCTGAGCCGATGATCTGTCCTTTGTTGTTACCTCCAAAAATTACTTGACCTCCGTCTTTTTCCACGAGCAAACTGAATTTTTCTTTATCGCCCGTCATGTGCCTCGAGCAGCCACTATCCAAGTACCATTTGTTTTGATTGTGGGCTGCTAGGCATTCCTGCACATATGGATCAGACAAGAGGTTTTGGTACCCAAATTACTTTGGGTGCCGTTGTATCATTCATGCCAAACAGTAAATGCTTAGGTATCCAAATCTGTTTGAGTTTCAAGTTATTTGGATTGTTCCAGCATTGTCTTTCATTATGCCCGACCTTTTTGCAGACTTTGCATGATGAAGGTTTGTTAACAACAGTGGGCATGATATTCTTAGAAGCATGCATTGGCATCTTGCCCTTTTGTTGTCTTGTCAATTTGGGCTTGGGAGCATGCTTTTTGTTCTGTCTTGGGCTTGTTACAAATTCTTTAGATTGTCCAGGAACAAACTTGATCAACTTAGGTTCTTGTTTCTTACCCTTTGAAGGGGTTTGTTTACTTGAACTTGGGCTGGAATCAATGAAATCTGTTAGCAGATTTTTGCCAATTACCTTTGGTTTTGCATTTTGAAACCCAATCCCATGTCTTGCAACAAACACTTTTGAACCTAGAATTGCATCAAGATTCTGTTTACTTTTGACAAAGCCAGACAGATCTTTTGACTTATCTTTTATTTCCTTTTCAGCTTGATCCAATCTTTCCTTTAGATTAGCATGCTCATTTTTAAGAACTTCAAGAGAGTTCATTAGATCATCTCTTTCCTTTTGAACTTCTTGAAACTTAAGTTTCATGCTATCCAATTCATCACTGTGTGTTTATTCATCACTCTTCATCATTTCAATTACCTTATTCAAGGATTCAATTTCTTCATCATTGTTTGACCTATGAACAAGGGAATTGACTTTCTTCTTGAGTGACTTATTTTCAGACTTGAATTCACAGAATTTTTCAAATAGAACAGTATAAGCTTCTTCCCACTCAGTAATGGAATATGTTTCAAAGGAAGAATTTACCTTGTTGGAGTCATCACTCCTTGCCATGAGACACTGAATCTCATCGTCTCCTAAGGTAGCTTGACTGTCCTCGTCTTCATCTTCATCACTCCAAGTGGCCACCATTGCCTTGGCCTTCTTGAAGGTGAACCTGTCCTTCTTCAGCTTCTTTTTGAGCTCGGGGCACTCTCCTCTCATGTGCCCTTGCTTCTTGCACTCATAACAAACAATGTCAGACTTTTTGGTAGAATCAAATTTATTGGCAAAGTCTTTCTTTTGGAAAGGTTTAGAGTTACCTGTACCTCTCCTCTTGTTTTTCAGGAATTTTTTGAATTGTCTAGTGAGCATAGCCATTTCTTCATTCTCACTCTCACTAGACGATTCAGACTCATTATTTTCCTGACTTATCTCCTTTTTGGAAGCTGAAGAACTCTTCCTGGAAGCCTTCAAGGCAAGTGACTTCCTAGGTTTTTCTTCAGTTTCCTTTCTTTTGACATTCAGTTCATAAGTCATCAAAGAGCCAATCAGTTCATCTACTTTCATTTTTGAGAGGTCTTTGGAATCCTCAATGACTGTGGCTTTGGTGTTCCATGAGGATGGAAGAGACCGAAGTATCTTCCTCACCAAGTCACTCTCTGAGTATTCCTTTTTAAGACCTTTCAATCCATTTATAATTATCATGAATCTAGCAAACATGTCAGAGATGGTTTCATTATTATTCATTTTGAACATTTCATATTCTGAAACCAGCATGCTTACCTTTGATTCTCTTACCTCAGACGTACCTTCATAGATCAGCTCAAGCTTGTCCCACATCTCTTTTGCTGAGGTGCATGTGGAGACTCTCGAGTATTCCTTCGGATGGACCGCGCACTAAATCATGTTGAGGGCGCTCCAATTAAGTGTCCCCTTGGCGATCTGGTCCTTAGTCCAGGTATCCTCGTCCTGAGGCAATTCATATGCTCCTTTTCTGACTACTTTCCAAAGTTCGAAATTTTGTGCTCGTAGAAACACTTGCATTCGATTTTTCCAATACGGATAGTCAGTGCCATCAAAGAAGGGTGGCCTGGTCACTGAGTGTCCCTCGGCCATATACCCCTTGCTAGATTCCATTTGACTGTGAATCTCCTGATCGTAAGATCAACCAGATAAAGCAGTAAATCAGAGAAACTAGGCTCTGATACCAATTGAAAGGTTTGCGGAATCCCAATATGGTAATCTAGAAGGGGGGGTTGAATAGATTACTACCAATTAAAAGTATGAAGACAACCCTTTTAATTTCACAACAAAGGTTTTTGAATTTTCTGAAGAAACAACGTGAGACTTAGATGTGTTGACGATGTGTAGATGAGTTAGCAATCTATCTAGTGTATGAATGCAACGTGCCTATCAAGCATCTAACGTGAAGATCGTTCAAACCACAAGACACTAAGATTTACGTGGTTCGGAGTACACAAATCGTGTATCCTACGTCCACGGCACACACACACACAGAAAAACTGCTTATTAGCGAGTTCGGTGACTACAACTCACACACACGTGTTTTCTGATGTGCACCCACAATCAGAACAACACACACACGTGATCTCAAGCACAAGGATCGCTTGAATCACCACAACACACACACGGATCGTAGAAATATGAAAACAGGGAGAGTTCTGAGTGAGAGAATAAATCCTGGTGAAGAACTCTTCTGAGAATGTCTGGAGGAAGTCCAATCTTCAACTTGAATGCTTTGAGTCGATGGAGAAGGTTGAATCCTCGACGTTCTTCTTTCAGGAACTGCTGGATAGACAGATCTTTAGGGCTCTGTGCAGCAGTCTGAAGCAGGGCAGCAGCAACTCTTGTGAAACTTGGAGTAGCTCTAGGGTTTTTGGTTGTGGCTGCTTCTCTGCGAAATTTCCTTCTACGAGGTGTTTAAATATAGGAGTTCTCACATGGAGAAACGTGAGAGTTGGAAACACCTCCTAGGATAACTTAGAAACTTTCCGTAATATGAATTGTACTCTGTCTGTCGACAGGTCTTGGCCATCTGTCGACAGGCGACAGTAAGACAGAAGTATGGATGTTCAGCTCTATGAGATCTGTCGACAGTCGAAGACCATCTGTCGACATATATGCTCTTTTGTGCAAGCGACAGAAGTTTGGATATTTGGACTGTGAGATCTGTCGATAGTCGACTTCCCATCTGTCGACAGATGAAGACTTCCTGAGCAATGTGACTTCGGGATGATCTTTCCTGTGCAATCTGTCGATAGGTGCTTTTGTGTCTGTCGACAGGTGACCTTATTTCTTGCTTTTTGTGATCTTTCTCACTTGTTTGGTGAGAGCTTGACTTTGGGCATTTGTACCTACATGATAAAACATGTAAAGTTAAGTATTTTAAATACACAAATGATCAAGTATTGCATTGGGTTCTTTGTCATGTGTCAAGTGTATCAAACCTCAATTGAAGTTATTCATCATCAAAAAACATGTTGTTATAAATGTTAGAATGAAAACCCAACACAAGTGTCCCGGGCGAGTGTTCGAATATTCTTCTACTCGCGCACTCGAAGACAGAGACTTGGTAGCTGCGGAGATCTACATATTCATGAATTGCGCAGAACTAGACCCCTACATTGAGTAAGCTCTCAACACTAATGATGTACATCATTTGCGAGCAATACTATAGAACTTAGAGGTTGTGTGACATTTACATTGCAGAGAGTTTGACTCGGTCATACTGCAACAGAATCCACGTCTGACTGACGTGTAGGTTGAAAAGGAACGGGAGAAGTCTTTTCCTACTTGGTTAAGATCTCGAGTAAGTGTCTAAATATTTTGAAGCATAAGTGTTATGCTCTTATGCATACTTAGTTGTTGTAATTTGTCATTGTCTGTCCCTTTTTTTAATAATAGGTTAAACAAGGTTTTATTACTGATTCAAGAGTACAAGAGATCAGTTATGGGCCCTCGAAGATTGTACGTTTCTATCCATGCTACATTGTGAATGGATACCGATTTCACACGAGAGATTATGGATGGAATAAGTCTACGATGAACAGTGGCGTATGTGTGAAGGGAAGTGCCTACAATGAAAATGAAATAGACTATTATGGCATTCTCGAAGAAGTCATTGAACTGCAATTTTTGGGACAAGGCAACAATGTATTTCTCTTCAAGTGTCATTGGTTTGATCCGACCTCTATTCGTAAAGACACAACATATGGGATTGTCGATGTCAAGCATAAGTCCAAGTTGAGTACGTATGATCCATTCATTCTGGCGGCACAAGCCCAACAAGTTTATTATTCAAATTATTCGTCCCTCAAATTGAGAGATTGGTGGGCTGCATGTAGAGTGAAATCAAGGCTATTCCCTGCGTATGAGCTTGTCCCGGCTGATGATGAACTCGAAGGTGTTAATGATAATTTTTTCCAATCAGATCGGAGTGACGCACGAGAGTTGGCGGCTTCTACGTAGTTCAATGTTGATGATATAAATGAACCAATTTGCTTATATAAGGATAACGAACAGGAAGAAGTTGACCCAAATGCCCTTGAGTGGGACATGGAGTCTGATGAGGAGGAAGAGTCCCGGCATGATGAGGACAAATTCGAGGAGGATGACGAAGATGACGCTGAATTAAACATATCTTCAGCATCTGATGATGAATATAGATAATATTATAAAATTTTGTAAGAACTGAGTGTTGTTGCTAATTATATGTTATTCAATAGCTACTTCAAATTTGAGTGTTGATGACATGTTATATCTTTATTTATCTCAATAGAAATATGATACGTGGAGGACGGAGTCAGAGGGTTTCCACTTCCGCAGGCCGAGGGTCCGCCTCCCCGTCCACGATAGGTATGTGTATATGTAAACACAAAACTCTATATATTATTGTTCATATTAAATTCATATTTTCTAACATACATACAATTTTGCAGGGACTGCCTCCCCATCCATGCTGGTCGTCCCAGCGACAGGTATATGTATATGTAAACATAAAACTCCATATATTATTGTTTATATTAAATTCACATTTTCTAATGTGTATATAATTTTGAAGGGACCGCCTCCCCGACCTCGCCAGTAGCGCCACCTTTCCCTTCTTCCTCACCACCAGGTACATGTATGTTTCCATATATTAGTACGTTTCTTGTCTTCCAATTTATACAACAATAGTGTACTTAATTTTTTTCAACAGAAGTGGAGAGCCAGCATCGAGCAGCGGATGAGGAGGGGCCTCAGCTACCTAGACGGCAGCCATGTTGGATTTCAGGGTAAACTTGTTCACTTCAAACTTAATGTATTTGTTATTTATGTTATACAATTCATGTGCATAATTAATGTGCAATTGCAGGGGGGAGATAGATCTCGGTTCTGCTTCCCGCTATATTACTACGCTGGTCCATGCTCACATTCCAGGACCAGTGGATGCATGGAGAGAGTTCCCGATGCCCGTCCGGGATTTATTATTTGACATGTTCACGGTATTATTAATTTTTATTGATTTGAAGTCATTTCTTTAATTACTATCTCTATTAGTACACAAAGTTGAGTAATTTTATTTCGTTACAGCGGAGGTACGCGTTCACGAGACCCAAGGATCTCCCTCGAGCTCAAGCCGTCTGGGAGTCTACTGCCCAGACTAATTTAAGAAAGTCGATGTATGAGGCCCGGGACAAGGCAATGAAGACCACAGGCAACCAGGATCCTATGGCTTGGCTAGATTATGGCCCTGTTTGGCTGAGGAGGGACTATTGGGAGTCCCTTTGTGAGCGTTGGGCTACTGGACCATGGCAAGAGCGGTCACAGGCAGCAAAATGCAACCGGTCAACTCATCCGGAGAAGAATGTGCATAGTAGTGGGTCCGTATCTTATGCGACCCACAGCCAAAAATTGGTAAGCATATTATTGTTCAATTGCTTAATACATTAATTATTATTGTGAAACTAACTAATTTTGTTGAATTGTAAGCATCACGAGCTCGTGCGTGCCCCTACATTTCACGAGTTATTTGATCGGACTTATAAGCGGAAGGGGACGGATTACTATGTCAGTGAGAGTGCTCGCACGATTGCTGTAAGTCAAATTATAAATTTTTAGTTCAATTAAGATATTAAAATAATTTTATTTTAATAATTTAGTTTTAATTTGTTCTGCAGGAGACCTATGACAGGACGATGGCGGATCGCTATGCAGAGGGCACTCCCCAACTAGACTTGGATCCGGATGCTTGGGTCGATGCAGCGAGAGGGCCGAGGAAGGGTTGAGTGTACAGATTTGGGGACAACCTGGATACTACTCTAGTGTTGTCCTCATATGCGAGTTCGGTCGCTCCTTCAGCATACGCGAGTTCATCTGCTGCGCAGCCCGACAGTGGTGTAGAGGAGATGAGAACCCTCATCCGGGAAGAGCTACGGACGCACTTTGGCGAGATGGTCGAGCAGTTGATCTCATCCATGCAGGGAGTACGCCCCTCACAGCTAGCCCCTCAGGTTAGTATTACTATTAATTTCATATAGTTTGAATGAAATGAAACCTATAAAGAAGGTCTCTTTATACAATCAACTTATGGAAGGATAAAAACGCCACATGAGCACTCAAATAACTATTCTACGATAAACAGAACAGGGATCTGATCGGCGTGCCATTCACTCTGACACGACCGGATGGGTGAAAGTGACGTGTGCGAACTGACGGAATCCGAATTGAATTCCCGGATTGGGTTGGGCGTTCAAATGACAGATCTAAAAAAAACCCAAGTCTAAAGGATCAAAACACGCAACCTGGGGGTCCAAAATCCCAAATAGGGATCTGATCGACGTGTCGTTTGCTCCGACACGACCGGGTAGATGAAATTGACGCGTGCGAACTGACGGAATCCGAATTGGATTCCCGGATTGGGTTGGGCGTTCAAATGAATAATCTAAAAAATACCCAAGGTAAAGGATTAAAACAAGCAATCCGGGGGTCCAAAATCCTAAATAGGGATCTGATCGGCGTGCCGTTTGCTCCAACATTATCGGGTAGATGAAATTGACACGTGCGAACTGACGGAATCCGAATTCCCGGTATGGGTTGAGCGTTCAAATGACGGATCTAAAAAAAACCCAAGATAAAGGATCAAATCACGCAACACGGGGGTCCAAAATCCCAAATAGGGATCTGATCGGCGTGTCGTTCACTGTGACACGACCGGGTGGGTGAAATTGACGTGTACAAACTGACGGAATCCGAATTGGATTCCCGGATTGGGTTGGGCATTCAAATGACGGATAAAAAGAAACCCAAGTCTAAAGAATCAAAACATGCAACCCGGGTGTCCAAAATCCCAAAATGGGATCCGATCGACGTGCTGTTCACTCTGACACGACCGGGTAGGTGAAATTGACGTGTGCAAACTGACGGAATCCGAATTGGATTCCCGGATTGGGTTGGGCGTTCAAATGACGGATCTAAAAAATACCCAAGCCTAAAGGATCAAAACACGCAACCCGGGGGGTCCAAAATCCCAAAATGGGATCCGATCGACGTGTCGTTCACTCCGACACGACCGGGTGGGTGAAATTGACAGTTGCGAACTGACAGAATCCGAATTGGATTCCCAAATTGGGTTGGGCGTTCAAATGACTAATCTAAAAAAATACCCAAGGTAAAGGATTAGAACAAGAAACCCGGGGTTCAAAATCCCAAATAGGGATCTGATCGGCGTGCCATTCACTCACGATCGGGGAGATGAAATTGACGCGTGCGAACTGACGGAATCCGAATTGGATTCCCGGATTGGGTTGGGCGTTCAAATGACGGATATAAAAAAAACCCAAGGTAAAGGATCAAAACACGCAACTCGGGTGTCCAAAATCCCAAATGGGGATCTGATTGGCATGTCGTTCGTTCCGGCACGACTGGGTGGGTGAAATTGACGTGTGCAAACTGACGAAATCCGAATTGGATTCCCAGATTGGGTTGGGCGTTCAAATGACGGATCTAAAAAATACCCAAGGTAAAGGATCAGAACAAGCAACCCAGGGTCAAAAATCCAAAATAGGGATCTGATCGGCGTGTCGTTCGCTCTGACACGACCGGGTAGATGAAATTGACGCGTGCAAACTGACGGAATCCGAGTTGGATTCCCAGATTGGGTTGGGCATTCAAATGACGGATCTAAAAAAAACCCAAGGTAAATGATCAAAACACGCAACCCGGGGGTCCAAAATCCAAAATAGGGATCTGATCGGCGTGACGTTCACTCCGACACAACCGGGTGGCTGAAATTGACGTGTGTAAACTGACGGAATCCGAATTGGATTCCCGGATTGGGTTGGGCATTCAAATAACGGATCTAAAAAATACCCAAGGTAAAGGATCAGAACAAGCAACCCGCGTGTCCAAAATCCTAAAATGGGATCCGATCGACATGCCGTTCGCTCTGACATGACCGGGTAGGTGAAATTGACGTGTGTGAACTGACGGAATCCGAATTGGATTTCCAGATTGGGTTAGGCGTTCAAATGAAGGATCTAAAAAACACCCAAGTCTAAAGGATCCAAAATATTTTCTAATTAAACTTGAGGAATAATCACATGTTTTAAATTTAATTTTTGAAAATAATGTTTGTATATTAATTTTTATTAATGTTTCTCATATTAATTTTTTTTAATATAGGATCCTCCGGCACCTGACGATCAGGAGACGGGGACGGCGGACGATCCAGCAGACCTGTCTTGAATTTTAGCATTTATGATTATGTATGATTTTATATTAGTTATGTGTTATGATTTTATGTTTCATTGTGAGTACCTTCTATTTGTGGAATGCATGAATATTTTAGCAGGTTTTGTAATTTATTATTGTAAATTTCTGTAATTTTTTTTAAAAAATTTATTACACATTTCCGACGGTTTTCCGACAGATGGTTCCGTCAGAAATTTAAAGTTGGCCAACGGAACTTATCCGTCGGCATTTCTGTCGGAAGTTCCGACGGAATAATTTTCGACGGATACATTTTGTCGGAAGTTTCCGACGGATTTGCCGAAAGATTTTCTGACGGTCGCCGTCGGAATGCGCTGACCATTTTTCTGACAACGTTTTCCGACTAATTTTCGTCGAAAGTTACCGACGACTTTTCCGATGGACTAGTCCATCGTAAATTCCAACGGATTATCGAAGGATTACGTTTCCGTCTGTAATTTCTGACCAAAATTTTCCAATGGATGCCTTTCGATGACCGTTCGATGGAAAGTTGTCGGAAGGCACTGTTTCCGACGGATTGCCGTCAGATTTCTGACGGATTACGTCTGTCGAAAATGCCGCTTTTTCTTGTAGTGGAATCAGGTCAGCTGCCAAGTCAAGCTATAGCGAACCCAAGGAACATCCCTCCCGAATTTTATCAGAACCAGCAAAACCATTAAGTCCAGGGGTACAGACCACCTGCTAGACCAAATGCCCCTCCACCACCAAACCCACAACAAGCTTTTGTCCAGAACATTCCAGCACCACAAAGCCAGAATCAACCTATACAACAGGACCCTCCTCCTGCCCAAGCTAGGGGCCCCCAAGTAGAGAATGCAAAAATTGTGTCAACCTTAAGAAGTGGAAAAATCAGAACAAATCCGCACCCACACATGTCAACATTGCATGAGGATAAAGAAAATAAAATTGAAACTGAAATTGAAGAAGAAAGTGAAGAAAATGCTGAAAAAGAAAATTCCAAGGGAAAAGAAAAAATGACTAATGAATCTCTAGACAAAATCAAAATGAATGAAGACCCAAGCTGCTACATTCCAAGAGTCCATTTTCCTGAAGCTTTAAAGCCAAAATCCAAAAACAAACCAACTGGTAATGAAGAACTCTTGGAACTTTTTAAGCAAGTTCACATCAACATTCCTGTTCTTGATGCCATCAAGCATGTGCCTGCTTATGCCAAATTCTTAAAAGAAATGTGTACTCCAAAATGTGAAATGAGAAATAAAACTGAAACAATCATTCTTCCAGAAACTGTGAGTGCCATTGTCTTGAACCAACTCCCTAAAAAGCTCAGAGATCCAGGCACTCCACTAATTCCTTGCACCATCGGTGGAGTCACTTTTGAAAGCGGCCTTTTGGATTTGGGAGCCAGTGTAAATCTCCTACCTTCTGCTATTTTTGAGAAATTCAAGTTAGGAGAATTAAAACCGACTTCTGTTGTCCTTTAACTAGCCGATCGTTCTGTCACCACTCCTAAAGGCTTAGTTGAGGATGTTATTGTGAAAATCAATGATTGTTACTTCCCTGCCAATTTCATCATTCTGGATATGAACACTTCTCAAGATTTAACTCAGTCCACCATCATCTTTGGTAGACCTTTTTTTGCCACAACTAGAGCTAACATTGATTGTGCTACTGGGATGATGGATATATCATTTGGGGATAGGCGGGTTAGTATCAATATTTTTAAGGCATCTAGGCATCATGATCAAGGAGAGAGTTGTCTAGTGGTAGACTCCTTGGAAGAATCTTGTGTGGAAGAAGCAGTAGACCAATCCTGTGCTCTAGGGTTTGAGGGAGAGGAAGGACAATTTAATTCCTTATTTCAGAATAATGATCCATCATTTCCGTTAGAGTGTCCTCCTAAGGTTGAGCTAAAACCACTCCCTGCTAGTTTAAAGTACATCTTTTTAGGAGAGAATGAGACTTGGCCATCATAATTGCTAGCGATCTTGTAAAGCCAAAGCCAAAGCCAAAGATCTATAAAACCAAAGCCAAAGCATTCCATGATAAACACATTCATAGAAAAAATTTTCAAGTGCATGATGAGGTCTGGCTATATTCTAGGCTTCGTTTGTTTCCGGGAAAATTGAAGTCCCGATGGGATGATCCTTACACTGTTGTCAAAGTTTATGACAATGGTGCTATCATTATTCTTGACCCTAAAACTGGACAATCATTCACTGTTAATGGGCAAAGATTAAAGCACTTCTTTGAAAGCCCACCTTTCATGAAAATTGAGTCTACCAAGCTAGCTGAGCCAAATGGAGCCTAATTGCGTCTGGCTGAAGACGATAAACTTAGCGCTCTTGGGAGGCAACCCATGTGTACAGATTTTCTTTATCAAGTAATTCTCTATCTTACTTTCTTTTCCTGTAAATAAATTGGGAAGGGTAGAATAAGTATGCATTCATAGTCCTCACCCTAACCACTATTTCATTTCTTTTTCTTTATATTGAGCTTTTACATGTGCAAATAAAACGAAAATTTCACAATGTTTCATCTTTGAATAAAAAATACTTGGCATTGCGTAACACAGACTATGTGTCTGATCTTTAACCATTAAATTTTTGTAGTTGTCACATTCCTTTGCAAACATCCATGTTAAGTAGCCTCTAGTAAAGGATTACATGTACTTCCTGTCTACCTTATGTAAGGATTTCTGGCAAGAACTTTTTATACACACACTACATAGCCACTTAGACTAGCTGAACCCGAATATAGCAAATTTGTTAAAGCTAGTAGGAGAGAGGTGATTGGTTTTCTCCCTTCCCCTTAAGTGACTTGCGAAGGAAGTGAAGGAATGTGATCAAGGAACCTGACTATCTATCCTTCCTTTAAGAGGAAAAGAAAAGAAAAGAAAAAGCATAGGAAAAGAAAAAATATATATCCATGAAAAATGCCTCGGATCTGAGTAAAGTTGGACTCGCTACTCTTGAAAAGTGATGGGTTGTGCAGCATTGTGGATGAAAAAGAAAGAAAAAAATTCTGAGTGCACAAAGTGCAAATAAAGGGGCAAAGTCCTCAGCTCAGATAAATAATCTTCAAGGAAGTTGGGCAGAATGAAACTGAGAGAAACAACCCAATCTAACTGAGCAATGATCTTATTTCACAGTTCTTTTCTTCTCCTTCGAATTGATCTAATTTCAAATACTAGCTGAGGCAGAGAAGCTCCATGAGGGCTGATGTGAACTCTTAAGTGAGCTATCATTTGTGCACTAATTTCTTGCCATAAGCCCTTACAATTAGGAAAGACATATCCTTACATTAATCTTTTACATGATGGCTGTTTAACATGAGGCATTACATCTTCTAGTCCAACATTTGGAGTAATTTTTATTGCTAAGGGACTAGCAATGTACAAGTAGGGGGGAGTGATAACTGTAAAATTTTTCGTGTTAAATTTCATACATTTAGTTAATTTTAGACATCATTTGTCTATAAATAATGTGCATTTTGATTTTAATTTTCATTCTATTCATGTATAAATTTTTGAGCATATTAGTTAAAATTTTGGGTAGAACACATAGTTAGATTCTCATTTAATAAATTCAATACCTTATGAATAGTTTTACTAATAAAAATATTATTCTCTCTTTCACAAGTACACTTTGAAAAATATTTGTAAATAAATAAATATTTTTTGTTACAATAATACTGTAAACATTTTTTAGTATTAAATAGATATGAATTTGTAAATAAATAAAAATTTTAATACCAACCCAATCCCATCATACCACGTACACATCTAAAACCTTACTTTACCCTTTTTTCTTCCCATTTCAGGAGTCCTAGAGGCGGTGCGGCTGCTGGGTGTGAGCTGCTGTGTGTGAAGGCGCTCAGATCTGGAAGCCATGGCAGCTGGATGCTGGGGCTTGGGCGGTGTGAAGCAGGGAGTGGCTGGCTGGCGATGGAGGCGCGTGTGGATCGTGCGGAGCAGTTGCTACGAAGTTTCATGTGTGGCGTTGTGCGAAGTAGCTGCACCCTGGAGGTAGTGCGATGCATGAGATGGCACTGCAGAGCTGGCAGTGTGCGGTGGATCAGGCGTGAGAGCTCTAACGATGCGGCTGGCAGAGCCCGGGTCATGCAGATCTGGTGTAGTGCTGAAGATGGCCAGTGTAGAGCTTGGGCGGGAAGCAGAAGAAGCGTGTGAGGAGCTCGCCAGGAAGGCCCGGGCGGCTATAAAAGGACCCCAAGCTCGTCAGATTGGAGAGTTCGATTTTTTTGGGGTTTTTAGCTTTTTCCTTTCCTCTGAGTTCAGTATTCTGGGTTGAGCATTTTTTTTTGGGTTTCTTGTTTGCTGTAAGGGATCGGGATTTCTGTTCTTTTCTTCCACTGTTGGTTGGGCTGTGAGAGATGGTTCGGCATTTTGGTTTTGTTCAGCACTTTAGATTGTTTTGTTCTTGGCTGGTTCTGCGGTGGGGAGCTCGATTGCTGTGATTTTTTCTTCTTTTCGTTGTTCAGCATTTTTAGAATTTGTTCAGCTGCTGTGAAGGATCTATCCAGTGCTTCTTCTTCCATTCTTCTCTGGTTTTCCGCATTTTGGGAGGGAATTCGAATTTTTTTTTGTTCCTGTCTTTGGTTCGTGGTTGGGTTAGAGAGATTGGAGTCTGGAATTTCAGAAGTTTTGTACTTCTTCTGTTCTGTTCTGTGAGGAATTGGAGGGCGATCCAGTGGAATTCGATTTTTCCATCTATTCTAACTGCATTTATTCTTCCTTTCCTCGATGTTGGTGAGATCAATCCAATAGAGTTTGATTTATTTACGTTCTCCTGTGCTGGAGAGTTCGATCCAGTGGAGGTTGTTATTTCCAATTTCTTCTGTGTATTGAGGACTGCTATGAGGAGGGCGTTTGTTAGCGATTTCTTCTTCCCTTCCGGAGCATCTTGTGAAGACGATCCAGGAGGTGTGTTCGAGGTTTTCTAAAGGTGACTGCGTGCAGAGGGTTTATGGAGGCCTACTGAGTTCAAATTTGGAGTTGAATTCGTGAATCTATGTTATTGTTATAGCATGGAATAGTTCTGAATTTATGAGGATTTAAGAGTTTTTTTTTCTAGTTTTCGGAGTTAATCTTTTATTCTTGTCCCTGTTCTGCAGTGGTAGCATTAGGCGTTTGGTTTAGCAATTTTTTTGTTTCTGAATTTTCTATTCAATCCTTTCTAAAGTTTCTGTTCGATCCTTGAGCTGTGAAAGTAGTGATCGGGTGTTTGTAGAGATCTAATGTTGTGTAATGTTCATCCCCTAAGCTGTAGGGGTACATTGAGTTAATAATGATCTTTGGAGAATTCTTATTCTGTCATCTTTTCATCTTTTGAAGTTTTAAATCATTTCAGAATTAGAAGTGTATTCATGTGTTTCAACTTAAAGATTGTTGTCTACTTGTTTGATCCCTCAATTGAGAGGGTAAAGTGGTACCAATTTTATGCTAATTTCAATTCAGCTTGTTCTTTCATTATGTTTGATCTGTCGAGTTGTGAGATATTTGATTGGTGATGTTTACAGAATTAATTCTAATACAGTGTTATAGTGTTTGTTAGAATAGTTTCAAAAAGCGGTTTCTTAAGTCAAATTCTATTCAGCCTCTCTGTGGATATGACATGTTCTCACCACTCTATTAGTTCATTTTTACTATTTTAAATCCATGAGACAGTTTAGAGAAGGTGAGCATATTGATTTATGCACGGAACTCTAGACAACAGAAGTGTACAATCAACAATGCCACGTTCAAAGACCAGAGGCGTCCCGATAGGGTCGCGTCCGACCTTGGCGTCGTGACAGTATCAGATGTTGGTAAGTTCTTGTGAAGTCCATTTCTCATGGAGTCTTCATCGTTTTCGATTCTTTCTGTACCCGTGGCACTAGTGCTAGTTCCTAGTACGGTCCTACACTAGTCGTTTACCTGGTGCTCGGCATTTGTGGGCTAGTCCCGTGAGAGAGGTTGTTACCATTTACCTAGGACCCCGTCCCCATGCGCCTGTTGAGGGAGTGCTCCGGGCGGTGGGCGAGCTCGAGTCACAGACTCTGGAGCAGAGGGGAAAACGGTTGTTAGGACAACGACGTTGAGTCATTTGCAGAGCTCTCTTGGTTGGTCTGGGACGCCGAGGTCGTTTGGAGTCCTTCCTGGTGCATGCCAGTCAGTCCTTCTTCTCACTGCCTCACTCTTTGTGGCCCTGGAACCACCTAGAGAGGCCAGGCGTGGGACCGTAGTTCCTCCAGAATATGGCGGTTACTGTTATGGTTATTTGTGCTCCTGCCCCCACTCTGACGAGACGTGGAGGTTTGGACCTGGGTCGAAGGTAAGACGTCAGTGGATACTCCTGACCAGTTGACTAGTGGTAATGGTTTCCGTAGCTAGTGTCTCTTGTCCAAGTAGGGTTCTTCTGTTTATGTTACCAACTGTGTGGTGGTCACGACGTGCAGGTCGTACAGAGTTTCTGATGGCGGTTTCCTTCCGTATTGTCGCTAGTTAGTTAGTTTTGCTTCCGCACTTTCCCGCATAGCATAGAATATGTAGAACTGCTGTCATTTAATTTATTTATGTAATTTCTTTCCCACCTATTAGAGCCAATATGAGATTGGTAGTCCATACTGAGCTTCTATTGTGAAGCTCATCCTTTCCTTTTCCAGGTGAGTCTTCTCAGCAGCGGCCGGGTGTGCGTTGGGCGGAGGAGGTGGGGCGGTAGTCGTCGTCCCCTTAACTAGCAGTGGTTTTCTCCTTTTCAGTTGTACTTCACCCTCGGGGTATGCCCCTAAGGGCTTTGTTCTTCCCTTCTTTACTTGTATTCGTTGTGTGTTGGGCCTGTACTTAGAGCGATGTGCTACGGTCTCGCTCTTCTTTCTACTTCCGTGTGTGTGCTCCTAGTTCAGTAGTTGACGTATATTTCCCTTACATATTCTGTTAGACTTGTGTTATAGCTCTTCCTGGTCCTCGGATCCATGTGCGGCGATTGCGAAAATCAGGTCCTCGGCTTGGGACGAGGGTCGGGTTCTCGGGGTTGTTACAGTTGGTATCAAAGCAAGAGTCTAACAAGACTTGTAGCAGATTAAAACTGCAATAGGAAGTCCCGACAATAGTACAAGTACACTGTTAGCCACCTGAGTTAGTGTCGTTAACCATGTTAGTTGTGTGCCATGCAGGATATAGCTCTGCCTAGGGGTAGGCAGACCAGAGAGCTGATAGAGCAGCATGGTGAGTCGGATATGCCAGCGCTAGGTCAGGTTCAGGAGGATGTGTCAGCGGAGGAGTAGCGGGAGAGCAGCAGCAGCAGTGGTACCAGCCCCCACCATAGAAGTATGCGGATTGGTTCCCCATGGCCGAGTAGTTCTTTAGGGCCATGCTTCAGGGGACGTGGCAGCCAGGGCAGATGACAGCGGGAGGTCAGCTGCCAGTACCTCCCCCAGCAGTACTAGAGCAACAAGCAGATCAACAGGTAGAGCAGCCAGTAGTTCAGCAGGCGTCGGGTACTGGGAGTACTCGGGATGGTAGGAGGAGGTCGGCTGTCACTGAGGACAGGACCGCCCACTTGGAGAGGTTCTTGCGTCTCCAACCACCGACGTTCTTTGGTGACTATGACCCAGACAGAGCTGAGAGTTGGACGCACGAGTTGGAGCGTATGTTCGAGACCATGGAGTGCACTGAGGAGGATCAGGTTAGATTGGCAGTGTACCAGCTCAAGGGACTTGCCCATGAGTGGTGGAGAGTTCAAAGGTAGACACACTTCCCAGGGCAGCGACTGGATCAGGTTTCTTGGTAGCATTTCTTAGAGGTCTTCCACGGCGAGTTCTTTCTTGACTATGCTCGACGTGAGAGATGCGATCAGTTTCATGAGTTGGCTCAGGGTGATTTGATGGTTGCTCAGTATCACCAGAGGTTCGTCAGGTTAATGAGACATTTTCCTCATGTGGCCGGCAGTGAGTAGGCTTGTGCAGAGAGGTTTATTGTAGGTTTGATGCCAGATTTGTGGTGGGGCATGACTACTCACATGTGTGCCACTTTAGGAGTGGCAGTGGATAAGGCCACCTGTAGCAACCTGAAAATTCAGTATTTAAAAATTCGAAATAAAAATTTCTATAAAAACGGAATAATAGAAACATACATACCACTATCATATGTGCAAGAACACATCATAAAATTCCATAAAAATTATAAATCAACCCCAACTATTATCCCTAAGTGTTCCACGAAGAAATTCGTGCAACAAAATATCCTATTGGCCAAGCGTACGTCACAACGTGACTAATTATCCAAATGTCGGAAAACCATTAACACAGAATTATAACGGGCTCATAAATTAAATCAACATGTCGGAGAGACCTCCAACATCGGGTATTGATGATCCATTATCGAAATTGGACCAATGGACCTCTCATAGCCCATGAATAAATTCAAGTAAGAAAAATATAATAAGATCCAAAATTTCTATTATTCCCTAATTAAAAGGGAAAATTCCCATAAGATAAATTCCATTAAGTAGTGGGCTTTGTTAAATGGACCCTCTAGAATTTATTGGGCCCAAATAGGGATTTTTTTAAAAGAAGAATAATAGGAAAATACCCTAAATTTGTAACTTAAAATTTACTTAAATGGAAAAAGGTAATAAAGCATTAAAACAAGTAATTTGGGTTGGAATTGGATTCCTAACCCTACCCTAATAGGTTGGCCACGAATTTAGCTCCCATCCTAACCCAATTAGGAGTTGTCAAGCTCGGAAGGAGGGGAGAAAATAGGCAACCTCGTAATTAAAGGGTAATTATAGTAGTAGTAGGAATTGGAACCCAAGGGAGCTTAAATACTCTCTAAATCCCCCATGGCCGGCCCAAGCGGGTTGCTAAGGGTTGTTGGACGTGGAGAGGAAGCCAAGGAGGAGGAGAAAACGTGGAGAGAAGGATCTCCCAAGCTTCAACCCGAGTTCATCAAGTTCTAGCCCTAGAAGAGTAAAATGACTAAAGGTAGGCATTCTCACGAGCAAAATCAAATTAAATTCGTCTGTAGATTGTTCCATGCATCAGGAACACAACCCCTTCCATTTCATAATTTTTCGTGCTCCCAGTCTTTTCATGTTGAATTTTGAAGTCCTGCAAACCTCTTGACCCCGAACCTTCATGTTTAATTCATAACTCCTTGAATACTCTATCTCATGCCTCAAAATTTTTATTGAAGATACTGATGATTGTTAGGAATCTTTCACCCCTGAAAGCCCTAATTTTCATCCATCCTACCTTGCGAATTAAATTGTGGATCTCCACTGTGTACTGTACCATGCACTTTGTAAAGAAACCTGTTTGATTCATGTTGAGACCATGTCTACTATTCAATTCCTAATTACTGTGAATACTACTACATGTCTAGATTCGTTTGGAACTGGTTTCGTGATTTTTCATCGTTTGTGCAATTAGTTATGAATTTTTAAAGCACCCTATGTCAAAACAAGTCAATCTGGCCCGTAATCCAATGCTCTGACCCTTTCTCTGTCGGACTCAAGCGCAGACCCAGTGAACGTGACAGCCTGATAGGCCGCGTTCTGAGGTCTTGTCACGACAGCAATACCCGTTACATTCTGAACGCGATAGGCGCTGCCGTCGCGATCTATGAACCTGTCCTGAACGACCTATCGCGTTCTGTATAAGCCCTTATCGTGATCTGACCTGACCCCGTCTCGACCCTTACAAGGGTACGTCGCGATTTGGGACTTTTGCTTGAAAACCCATAAATTTTGATGCCATCACTTTCTACAGTGTTCATACCCTTTGTTAACCATCATACACGTAGTAAATTCACCTGTTATAAATGGAATGTATATCAAGTGATTTAAATACATGCACATGACCTTTTTTCTATCTATAATTCTCTTACACATGCACACACTTGAACCATCCAAATATGGCTTAACTTGGCATGAAATTATCTCATAATACATCTTGTAATTTATGTCAATTATATATTTAAATTTCCCTATTTTAAATGAACTTATCTTCGTTTCTCGCGTTGCTTTGGAACACCGTTACCGACGCTCCACTGTTCTAGAATTCCTCTAGAACGTCGGCACTTGTTTCTATATATACACTTTACTCTTGACTTGGACGAACTCTCCGTTGGATACTCCTTCTGCCAGACTAGTGAGTCTTTGTTCAAGGCCTCCGTAAGACTCCTCTGTCCATGGGTTCCCACATGGTCGACGAGCTGGTTGTACCGTAATACCTATGATACCCTTTAGGGATCAACATGATCCAAACGACTATTAGATTGTTCGCTCTCATCTTGAATCACGCCAGATCTCTGGACCTATGCATAACATGGCCAGTGGAAGGGTAGTGAATTCCACCTGACTGCCAACACCGATCACATGTGTCATGCAACTAGTATTATCGCTTGTTTAACGTTGTCTTACGAATATGTCCTTGTCTCTTCTACTGTCTCTATGCTCTCGTCTATTCATGTTCACTCTACTATCTCGTCTATTCATCTAGTACTCTCTTGGTACCCTTTGAGCTGTGTGGCTCCTACTGTTTTGAACTGTTCATGACTGTCTAGTGCTAAAATGGGTCTTGTGACTCTACTGACTTGAATGCATACTGTTGAGGGCACGGAGAGTGTCCGAGGGGCTCCAATCTAGTCTTGGGGGCAGAGAGGCACCCGAAAATACCTGCAGGGGCTATTGACTGTGTCTGCATTTACACCGGTTCTGATTGACTATTCTGAGTTAGCTAGACATCTGACTATTATACTGTTACTGTTAGTCTGTTAGTTCAGACGTACTGCACTGTTACTGTACTGCCATTGACTGTTACTGAATTGCTTCTGAGCGACTACTGTCGTACTCTCTTCTTTCTTTACTTGATACTTGTTATCTTGATTTATTGCATTCTATCATGACATAACCATATTCATTATGCTATATTCCCTCGTTGTCTATTGACGACAAAAGTGCTATATTCTCTCTTGGCTATCTATGGATAACCAAAGTGCCGTTACTATTTCGATTGACAAAAGTTAATCAAAAGTGCTATACTATCTCGATTGATGAAAATCAATCAAAGTGCAATTTACTCGTTACATGACCATCTACTATCTCTTTCCTTGCTATACATGTCGCTTGCTATTTATTAACAATGATGTTACTTGCTATTGTTGTTATCATTTCTATCGTGACTTGACTTTAATCATCGTGCTATACTTGATTCATCTTCTATCTGAACCATGTTACTTGTGCTATTACATTTTAGACTTTACATGACTCTCTCTATCATTAGTTACTCTGCCTTTTAAAGCATTAATCATTTAAAGCCTACTTGACTATTGAGATTTAAGTCCTACTGGGCGTTATCGCTCACCCTTCGCTATTTGTTGTTGTGTCTTAGGTAAGTCAGACAATGAAGTCACACACACCAATGGGACAGGACCAGAGTGATAAGCGACCCGGAGTCAAATGATGAAGTTGCCCTAGTACAATGGAGTCTAGTAGTTATTACTTTAGATTTTCTTTCCAATGTAATGACGTCAATGAGCTCAATGTAGTGGCTCCGAATTAGTGGTTGTAATAGTCTTAGTGATTTTATAATGAAATCAAGAGTTTATTTCAATTATTGTTCATTAGATGCTCTGATGTTTGCGTATGTATGCGCAATTTATATTACCATACTCGTTGCTCACGTTTCCCTCCGATTTATACCGCTGCTAAATTGGAGGGGCGTGACAGTTGGTATCAGAGCCTAGGATGTCTTAATAGGATATCTTAGGTTTAGGATGTGCTAGGATGTCCTCATTGGATCTCTTAGGTCTAAGGTGATCTAGGACAAACTGCCATGACACGTGTCTAAATCAACCATCATACCTAAAGTGAGGATTGGGTAGAACCGTTGTTAAGATCTAATATATGTATACTTACCCCTATTAATTTAATACTACTTCGTACCCTAATGTCAACCTCATTCTTGAAGGGACTCCTAATGGATGCCGACATGAGACCAACTCAAAGGCTAGTTCTAGCATGTCAGCAAGCCGCTCAATTACTAGAAGAAGCCTTGGAAGCGACCATAGAAATTAAAGAGGTGACCAACAAGAACGGGAAGAGAAAATACAACGATGGCAAGAAGGCAACCCAAGAAGATAAAGAGTAACAATGAGATTTCTAGGATCATCTGTCTTCACTGTCACAAGCCAGGTCATGAGGCCAAAGAGTGTTGGCGAAGCGTTGGTGCATGTCTACGTTGTGGGGATTTGGAGCATCAAATGCGAGACTGCCCTCTCCTAAAGGAACCACCAACTAACACAAGGGATCTCAATTCTAAGAAAAGAGGGAACCAGCCAAACGGTGATAAAAGAAAAGCAAAGAAGAGTAAGAAGAACGACATACAATTAGCCCTTATTCTCAAAGGACGATGCGAGAACTGCAATAGGATAGGCCACATATCGGAGGAATGCTGGAGGAAAGCAGGTGCTTGCCTATGCTGCGGAAATCGCAATCATCGTATTTTTGAGTGCCCTATACTTAAAGAGCAGGAGAAAGAGAGACGACCGACTGGGCAAAAGAAGCCTGGCCGACTTCAAACTGTGAAGGAAGTGGAGACCACCGAGGAGGGTTGAGTCGTGGAAGGTAACTCTAAACTTACCCTGATTACTACCTTTAGCATAAAGTGATGATTCATATTTAACTGAAGGAGTCAGGGAATTTATTGGACCAAATTCTTTTTAAGAGGGGGAGGATGTAGCAATCTGGAAAATTCAGTATTTAAAAATTCAAAATAATAAATTTCTATAAAAATAGAATAATAGAAACATACATACCACTATCGTATGTGCAAGAACACATCATAAAATTCCATAAAAATTATAAATCAACCCCAACTATTATCCCTAAGTGTTCCATGAAGAAATTTGTGCAACGAAATATCCGATTGGCTAAGTGTATGTCACAACGTGACTGATTATCCAAATTTGGAAACTAAGTCAGAAAATCATTAACACGGAATTATAACGGGCTCATAAATTAAATGAACATGTCGGAGAGACCTCCAACATCGGGTATTGATGACCCATTATTGAAATTGGACCAATGGACCTCTCATAGCCAATGAATAAATTCAAGTAAGAAAAATATAATAAAATCCACAATTTCTATTATTCCCTAATTAAAAGGTGAAATTCCCATAAGATAAATTCCATTAAGTAGTGGGCTTTGTTAAATGGACCCTCTAGAATTTATTGGGCCAAAATAGGGATTTTTTAAAAAGAAGAATCAAAGGAAAATACCCTAAATTCGTAACTTAAATATTACTTAAATGGAAAAAGGTAATAAAGCATTAAAAGAAGTAATTTGGGTTGGAATTGGATTCCTAACCCTACCCTAATAGGATGGCCATGAATTTAGCTCCAATCCTAACCCAATTAGGAGTTGTCAAGCTTGGAAGGAGGGGAGAAAATAGGCAACCTCGTAATTAAAGGGTAATTAGAGTAGTAGTAGGAATTGGAACCCAAGGGAGCTTAAATATTCTCTAAATCCCCCATGGCCGGCCCTAGCTGGTTGCCAAGGGTTGCTGAACGTGGAGAGGAAGCCAAGGAGGAGGAGAAAACGTGGAGTGAAGGATCTCTCAAACTTCAACCCGAGTTCATCAAGTTCTAACCCTAGAAGAGTAAAACGACTAAAGGTAGGCATTCTCATGAGAAAAATCAAATTAAATTCGTCTGTAGATTGTTCCATGCGTCAGGAACACAACCCCTTATGTTTCATAATTTTTCGTGCACCCAATCTTTATGATTGAATTTTGAAGTCCTGTAAACCTCTTGACCCTGAACCTTCATGTTTAATTTATATCTCCTTGAATACTCTATCCCATGCCTCTAAATTTTTATTGAAGATACTTATGATTGTTAGGAATCTTTCGCCCCTAAAAGCCCTAATTTTCATGCATCCTACCATGCGAATTAATTCGTGGATCTCCACTGTGTAATGTACCATGCACTTTGGAAATAAACCATTTTGATTCATGTCGAGACCATGTCTACTATTCAATTCCTAATTACTGTGAATACTACTACATGTCTAGATTCGTTTGGAACTAGTTTCATGATTTTTCATCACTTGTGTAGTTAGTTTTGAATTTTTGAAGCACCCTGTGTCAAAACAAGTCAATCTGGCCTGCAATCCAATGCTCTGCCCTTTTCCCTATCAGACTCAAGCGCAGACCCTGTGAACGTGACGGCACGATAGGCCGCGTTCTGAGGTCTTGTCGCGACAACAATACCCATCGCTTTCTGAACGCGACAGGCGCTGCCGTTGCGATCTGTGAACCTGTCGTGAACGACCTGTCGCGTTCTGTATAAGCCCTTATCGCGATCTGACCTGACTCCATCGCGACCCTTACAAGGGTACGTCGCGATCTGGGACTTTTACTTGAAAACCCATAAATTTTGATGCTATCACTTTCTACAGCATTCATACCCTTTGTTAACCATCATACACGTAGTAAATTCACCTGTTATAAATGGAATGTATATCAAGTGATTTAAATACATGCACATGACCTTTTTTCTATCTATAATATCTCTTACACACACACACTTGAACCATCCAATATGGCTTAACTTGGCATGAAATTATCTCATAATACATCCGGTAATTTATGTCAATTATATATTTAAATTTCCCTATTTTGAACTGATCTTCGTTTCTCGCGTTGCTTTGGAACACCGTTACCGATGCTCCACTGTTCTAGAATTCCTCTAGAACGTCGGGCACTTGTTTCTATATATACACTTTATACTCTTGACTTGGACGAACTCTCTGTCGGATACTCCTTCTGCTTGACTAGTGAGTCTTTGTTCAAGGCCTCCATAAGACTCCTCTGTCCATGGGTTCCCACATGGTCGATGAGCTGGTTGTATCCTAATACCTATGATACCCTTTAGGGATCAACATGATCCAAACGACTATTAGATTGTTCGCTCTCATCTTGAATCACGCTGGACCTCTGGACCTGTGCATAACATGGCCAGTGGAAGGGTAGTGAATTCCACCTGACTACCAACACCGATCATGCATGTCGTGCAACTTGTACTATCGCTTGTTTAACGTTGTCTTACGAATATGTCCTTGTCTCGTCTACTGTCTCTATGCTCTCGTCTATTCATGTTCACTCTACTATCTCATCTATCTCGTCTATTTATCTAGTACTCTCTTGGTACCCTTTGAGCTGTGTGGCTCCTACTGTTTTGAACTGTTCATGACTGTCTAGTGCTAAAATGGGTCTTGTGACTCCACTTACTTGAATGCATACTGTTGAGGGCATGGAGAGTGTCCGAGGGGCTCTAATCTAGTCCAGAGGGCAGAGAGCCACCCGAAAATACCTGCAGGGGCTATTGACGGTGTCTGCATTTGCACCTGTTCTGGCTGACTGTTCTTAATTAGCTAGACATCTGACTGTTATACTGTTACTGTTAGTCTGTTAGTTCAGACGTACTGCACTGTTACTGTACTTCCACTGACTGTTACTGAATTGCTACTGAGCGATTACTATCGTACTCTCTTCTTGCTCTACTTGATACTTGTTATCTTGAGTTATTGCGTTCTATCGTGACTTAACCATATTCATTGTGCTATATTCTCTTGTTGTCTGTTGACGAAAAAAGTGTTATATTCTCTCTCGGCTATCTACAGATAACCAAAGTGCCATTACTATTTCGATTGACGAAAGTTAATCAAAAGTGCTATACTATCTCAATTGATGAAAATCAATCAAAGTGCAATTTACTAGTTACATGACCATCTACTATCTCTTTCCTTTCTATACATGTCGCTTGCTATTTCTTGACAATGATGTTACTTGCTATTGTTGTTATCGTTTCTATCGTGACTTGTTTTTAATCATCGTGATATACTTGATTCATCTGCTATCTGAACCATGTTACTTGTGCTATTACTTTCTAGACGTTACATGACTCGCTCTATCATTAGTTATTCTGCCTTTTAAAGCATTAATCATTGAAAGCCTGCTTGACTATTGAGATTTAAGTCCTACTGGGCGTTATCGCTCACCCTTTGTTATTTGTTGTTGTGTCTCAGGTAGGTCAGACAATGAAGTCACACATGCCAATGGGACGGGACCAGAGTGATGAGCGACCCGGAGTCAAATGATGAAGTTGCCTTAGTACAATGGAGTCTAGTAGTTATTACTTTAGATTTTCTTTTCAATGTAATGACATCAATGAGCTCAATGTAGTGGCTCTGAATTAGTGGTTGTAATAGTCTTAGTGATTTTATAATGAAATCAAGAGTTTATTTCAATTATTATTCATTAGATGCTCTGATGTTTGCGTCTGTATGCGCAATTTACGTTACCATACTCGTTGCTCATGTTTCCCTCTGATTTATTCCACTGCTTAATTAGAGGGGCGTGACACCACCGCCCTAGAGAGAGAGAGACCTGGCAGCCCCAGCAGCAGCATCAGTAGGGAGGAGCTTCCTCTAGGACCACACCCTACCAACATCCTGCAGGTCATCGTGGTAGTGCGACTTCTTTTTCTTCGGGCTGGGGCAGTTCGAGTAGTTCCGGTTTGCGCTCAAAGTTCAGGCAGATGACCACTCGCGGGGGTGGGCGGAGCTGGCAGTAGAAGCGTCAGTCGAGATTTGCAGAGCAGTCAGTCCAGCAGGGAGCCGAGCAGGGTAGGCAGGAGGTGGTTTGTTATACTTGTGGTTTACCTGGCCACTTTAGGAGGGATTGCCCGATGGGGCAAGTCCAATAGCCGCAACAGCCAGAGCAGTACACTCAACAGTTGCCACAGTACCAGTACCCTCCATAGTAGCAGGCACCCCGTCAACAATAGTAGGGGCAGTTCCAGCAGTATCAACAGCCTCAGTAGTTTCAGTCGTACCAGCCACAACAGCAGTTTCTGCAACACCAGCAGCCGCCACAGCCCTAGCGGGCACTGCAGCGTGGGCGTGGTCATGTGATGGCTCTCACCAGGGAGGAGGCCAAGGCTTCAAACCTGGTCGTAGGTACTTTGCTTATCCTTGGTAGAGCTGCTCGTGTTCTGGTTGATCTTGGTGCTTCACTTTGCTTTGCTTCCGAGGAGTTTTACGAGTCATTTGTTCATCACACCCCTGAGAGGTAGTGTGACGTGATGATTGATCACCTGTCCGGTGATTACTTGCGCTCTTTCGGTTACCTTGAGGGTGTCACAGTTGGGATTCAAGGACATCAATTGCCGGCCAAGTTGTACGCGTTGCAGCTTCGTGACTTCGACGTCATCCTGGGCATGGACTGGTTGGAGGCTCACTCAGCTGTGGTGGATTGTCAGCGGAAGACCGTGCGGTTTGAGATACCTAGAGAACCTGTTCTTAGCTTCCAAGGTATCTGGTCTACCAGTCAACCTTTTATTTCTTTCTGTAGAGCTCTTCGATTGATCCGCGATGGTTGTGTAGCATATCTTGCTTCTGTTTGTCCTTTGGAACCTAGCAGGTCATCGGTTTTTGATGTACTTGTTGTCTATCAGTTTTCTGATGTTTTTCCAGAGGATCTACCTGGGTTACCGCCTGAGCGGGAGGTAGAGTTCTCCATTGAGCTTTTGCCTGGTATGATGCCTTTGTCTAAGGCAACATACCAAATGGCTTCGGCTGAGTTGTGCGAGTTGAAGCGCCAGTTGCAGAAGTTGCTTGAGTTGGGTTTCATCCGTCCGAGCCATTCCCCTTGGGGTGCGCCAGTGTTGTTCATGAGGAAGAAGGATGGTAGCTTGCGGTTGTGCATTGATTATAGGCAGTTGAACCAGGTAATAGTGAAGAACAAGTATCCTTTGCCTAGGATCGATAATTTGTTTGATCAGCTTCAGTCGGCCAAGGTGTTTTCAAAGATTGACTTGAGATCAGGGTACTACCAGTTGAGGATCTGAGAGTCAGATATTGGCATGACAACTTTTCATACGAGGTACGACCACTTAGAGTTCTTCGTGATGCCATTTGGGCTCATGAACGCGCCTGCAGCTTTTATGGATTTGATGCACAGGGTGTTCAGCGAGTTCTTGGACAGGTTTGTGGTCATCTTTGTAGATGACATTTTGGTTTACTCAACTTCTAAAGAGGAGCACAAGGAGCATCTGAGGATCATGTTGGAGACGTTGCGGAGTCACCAACTTTATGCCAAGTTTGACAAGTGTGAATTTTGGCTGAGGGAGGTGCACTTTCTCAGACACATGATCTCAGGTTCTGGTGTGGCAGTGGACCCCGTCAAGGTTGAGGCAGTGTTGTCTTGGGAGCAGCCCACTTCAGTGTCAGAGGTTCGTAACATTCTGGGTTTGGGAGGCTATTACAGGTGGTTTATCTGAAACATTTCCAGGATTGCAGAGCCGTTGACCAGATTGACCAGACTTGCGGCCAAGTTTGTTTGGATAGAGTATTGTAAGCAGATTTTTCAGGAGCTAAAGACGAGGTTGACTTCAGCACTAGTGTTAGTATTGCCGTCAGGTAGCAGAGATTTTGTGGTCTACACAGACACCTCGAGATTAAGTTTGGGTGTAGTGCTGATGCAGCATGGTGAGGTCGTTGCCTATGCTTCTCGGTAGTTGAAGAAGCATGAGGAGAACTACCCTACGCATGACTTAGAGTTGGCAGTAGTGGTGTTCGCTCTAAAGTTGTCGAGGCACTATTTGTACGGAGAGGCGTTTGAGATCTTCACCAACCATCAGAGTTTGTAGTATATCTTCACTCAGAAGGATTTGAACTTGAGGCTGCGCAGATGGATAGAGTACTTGAAGGACTACGACCTTACCCTCTCCTATCACCCGGGAAGGGCTAATGTCATGGCGGACGCTTTGAGCAAAGGAGTTCGCTTGAGTTCGTTGCTCGTCAGAGAGTGGAGGTTGTTCAAGGACTTGTCTCAAGGAGTTTTCTGCCCTTCGAGGTACAGAGACCGTGCAGTGATGACCAGTTTGTCAGTTCGCCCGTCAGTGTACCGTCAGGTGATGGAGGCACAACAGACAGATACAGAGTTGGTACCAGATGTTGAGCTGGACGAGGATAGTGAGGTCAGGTCAGAGGCAGATTGTACGTCCCTTGTGACGCGCGACATGCGCTGTTGTCAGAAGCACATCAGTCGTGGTATGCTGTTCATCCTGGTTCCACCAAGATGTATCATAACCTGAAGAGGTTCTTCTAGTGGCTAGGGATGAAGAGGGGTGTAGTAGAGTTTGTCGCTCGTTGCCTTACCTGTCAGCAGGTGAAGGAAGAGCATCGGTATCCTGGTGGTGAGCTGCAGTCATTGCCTATTCCCGAGAGGAAGTGGGATGACATCACCATGGATTTTGTTGTTGGTTTTCCCCGTATTCCGTAGAGGCATGATGGTATTTGAGTGATTATGGATAGATTGACCAAGTCAGTGCACTTCCTTCCAGTCAGGATGTCTTGGTCAGTGGACAGGATTGCCGGACTATACGAGGATAGAGTTGTTCCATTGCACGAAACCCTAGTTTCCATTGTTTCTGACGGAGATCCGAGGTTCACTTCAGGGATTTGGCGCAGTTTGCAGAGAGCTCTTGGTACAGAGTTGAGGTTCAGTTTAGTGTACCACCCGCAGTCAGCTGGTCAATGAGGGAGGACTATACAAACTTTGGAAGATATGTTGAGAGCGTGTTGCTTGGATTGGGGTGGCACATAGGAGACGCACCTTCCGATGGTAGAGTTTGCACACAACAACAGTTATCACTCGAGCATTGGAATGGCACCATACGATGCTTTGTATGGTCGACAGTGCAAGACACCACTTCACTAGTTTGAAGTGGGTGAGAGGCAACTTTTGGGACCAGAGATGGCACAACAGTGTACAGATACAATCAGTTTAGTCAGGCAGAGGCTTCAGACAGCACAGAGCAGACGGAAGAGCTATGTATATATCCGCAGGAGGCCGTTACAATTCAACATAGGTGACCTTGTGTTCTTGCGGGTTTTACCAACCAAGGGTGCCATGAGGTTTGGTAGGAAGGGAAAGTTTAGTCTGAGATATATTGGACCTTTCCCTATTTGAGAGAGGATCGGTGAGATTGCGTACAGGTTGTGTCTTTCGACAGAGTTGGCAGGAGTACACAGTGTCTTTCCCGTTTCACAGCTCAGGACGTACGTTGCAGATCCATCACACGTGTTAGATTACGCGCAGGTTGAGGTAGCACCCTATTTATCAATACTAGAGTACCCAGTCAGAGTTGTAGACCGCAGAGTGTAGCAGTTGCACCAGAGGTAGATTTCGCAGGTCAAGGTTTTCTGGGAGAACTGCGTTGGTGGCAATGCCACATGAGAGTGCGAGGATGAGATGAGAGAGCAGTTTCCATACTTGATTGAGAGATCGGCATGTTGTTTTTCTTTATACTACTTTCTATTGAAACCGAGTTTCTTTTGATTTCGAGGACGAAATTCGTTAAGGGGGGTAGAATGTAAGACCCAGCCCTCTAAGGCCCTTGGCCCCATCCTCTTGGTCGCGGTGGACTCCCCTGGGCATGACATTGTCACGCCAGAAGAGCTGGTCGCAACATGCTTTGGTCGCGGCACACCTAGCCGTCTCGTTTTGGTCGCGACGAAGGTGGGCATCGTGTTCTTGTCACAGTGTCTGAAGGCAACGCAACTTCATTCTGACTGTTCTGACTGCTGTCCTTTTCGTAAGAACGGCCTTGTCGGGTGTCAGATGCGTACGACATTGATGCGACCTAGCAGGCCGCCACATTATGGTTTTCCATATCTTTGAGGTTTGACCGCTTTTGATGTCGCGCCGGGGTAGGTGGTCATGACATGGTCGTGATCTGTAGGGCGGTTGCGACATGGTTGTTGTCACACTGCCCCGATCCATTGCGTCTCTAGGCCGTCGGTTCAAAACCGAAGCATGTGACCCATTTCCCCCTCTCTCCTTCCTTTTCTTCATTTCTTCTTCTTCTTCTTCCTTCTTTCTCCCCGAGCCCTCTTGTGTTCTCCGGCTTGTTCGTGGTGCTCGTGGTGAGGACGTGACGTCTCCTTGGTGTAGGCGTCCGTGTGGTGCTTGGAGCGAGGAGGAGGTGGCCATTCCGACGTGAAGGCCCCAATGGGTCGGCTCTACTCATTGAGGTAGGGACCCCTTGTTTTCCTCTTGTTCTAGCATGCTCCCCTCCCCCTTCAGATCTTTATTTCTTTGTGGTTTTGGGGTCATGGGGCGTGAGATCCATGCACGTAGTTGGAGAGGCTTCCTTGAGTGTAGATCTTCATGTAAATGCATGATTTGTGGGCTTTGAGGGTGGTTTGGTTTGTTTACATGCTTTATTATTGTTTCCCATGCTCCCCTCCCCCTGTGGATGTGATTTGTACCTATTTTGGGGTGGTCTTGGGAGGACTGTACCAGGACCCCTCTCGGTTGAGATTGCGACCGGCCCAAGGGTCGCGATGATGTCGCGACGCATGCCCCAACCGCGACAGTGGCAGCTGTCGCGGCGGGAATGGGTGCCGCAACATCATTGCGACAACTAGGGGCATCGCGATAGGGTCGCGGCCGGCCTTGGCGTCGTGACAGTGTCACAACAGCCATGAGCGTCGCGACAGTATCAGATGCAGGTAAGTTCTTGCGAAGTCCATTTCTCGTGGAGTCTTCGCTGTTTTCAGTTCTTTTTGTACCCGTGGCACCAGTGTTAGTTCCTAGTATGGTCCTACACTAGTCGTTTTCCCGGTGCTCGTCACATGAGGGCTTGTCCCGTGAGAGAGGTTGTTACCGTTTAGCTGGGACCCCCCGTCCCCGTGCGCCTGTTGAGGGAGTGCTCCGGGCGGCGGGCGTGCTCGAGTCACAGACTCTGCAGCAGAGGGGAAAATGGTGGTTGGGACAGCGGCGTTGAGTCATTTGCAGAGCTCTCTTGGTTGGTCTGGGACTCCGAGGTCATTTGGAGTCCTTCCCGGCATAGACCATTCAGTCCTTCTTCTCACTGCCTCACTCTTTATGGCACCGGAACCACCTAGGGAGGCCAGGCGTGGGACCGTAGTTCGGCCAGACTATGGTGGTTACTGTTGTGGTTACTTGTGCTCTTGCCCCCACTCTGACGAGACGTGGAGGTTTGGACCTAGTTCATGGGTAAAATAGTGGATGCTCCTGACCAGTTGACTAGTGGCAGCGGTTTCCGTAGCTAGTGTCTCATGTCCAGGCAGGGTTCTTCTGTCTGTGTTACCAGCCGTGTGGTGGTCACGACGTGCAGGTCGTACGGAGTTTCTGACTGTGGTTTCCTTCCGTACGATCGCTAGTTAGTTAGCTTTGCTTTCGCACTTTCCCGCGTAGCTTAGAATATATAGAACTGCTATCATTTAATTTGTTTATGTAATTTCTTTCCTGCCTATTAGATCCAGTAGGATATTGGTAGTCCATACTGAGCTTCTGTTGTGAAGCTCATCCCTTCCTTTCCAGGTGAGACTTCTCAGTAGTGGCCGAGTGCACGTTGGGCGGAGGAGGTGGGGAGGTAGTCGTCATCCCCATAGGTAGCAGTGGTTTTCCCCTTTTCAGTTGTACTTCACCCTCGAATTATGCCCCTAAGGGCTCTGTTCTTCCCTTCTATACTTTTACTCATTGTGTGTTAGGTCTGCACTTAGAGCGATGCACTGCGGTCTCGCTCTTCTTTCTACTTCCGCGTGTGTGCTCCTAGTTCAGTAGTTGACGTTTATTTCCCTTTCATGTTCTGTTAGACTTTTGTTATAGCCATTCCGGGTCCCCAGATCCATGGGCGGCGACCACGAAAATCGGGTCCTCGGCTTGGGCCAAGGGTTGGGTTCTCAGGGTCGTTACATCGACTTTCAAAGATTCGGAGTGCTACTATAGTCCAACAATATCATACTCCAACTTTCGAGGAGTCGGAGTACTTCTAGTAAATTGTAAGAAAGACTTTGACTGTATCAAAGTCAGAGTGAGAAACAATCGATATAGACAGAAATAATCGATATAGACAATCGATATGAAAGAGATACTCAATACATACATTAGATGTTTAAGACAATCAATGTTCTAAGGTAATCGGTATGTAACTTCAACTGTAGATAAGTCGAAGTGGAATCAACATCAATCGATGTATATCAATAAATGATAGAGACAATTGATATTAGACCTCGACTTATCAAAAGTCGGAATGAGTCTTTGGTTTGTTCAACAATAGATATCTAACATCGACTATTTTAGAGTTAGAGTAGGGCCAGTTGACTTCAACATTTTGAGAGTTGGAGTAATGCTAGTTGTTCAACAATCGATAGCCCACTTGGATTTCTTAGGAGTCGTAGTGGTACCTGTTTGTTCAGTAATCGGTACAATACTTCGACTTCTTGGGAGTCGGAGTCAGTATGATATATATGTATGTATACATTGTGTACTTAGAAAATTTTTCTTAATGAAAGTTAACAATGTGTCGACACTTAGGCTTAGTGTGTCGACGCCAATAGATTGAAAATATTATATAGTATAATACATGTATGCCATTACTTTAACAACATGAATTTTCTTACAAAATAAAGTGTGGTATAATTTGTTTTGGAGATAACTAAAGGATTTTGTCATAAGCAAAAAATAATAATCAAACATTTGCAAGAAATAGATGCATAACAATTCTCCCCATTTTTGTCAATGACAAAAACAATCTTTCATATAGACAATGTAAACAAATTTATGTTTAATAAACATTTTACGATTGTTTGAAGTTTTCCTATCTGTTCTATATATCTGTTCTCTTCTCCCCCTTTGTGGCATTAACAGAAACGATACAAAATAGAGGAGGAGGAAGAAATAAGGAGGAACAAATATATATTGATAACAGATTTCAAGCATTTGTACAAAGTTCAAGAAGATTGTGGGAGATAGAGAGAAGGTGGGACTAGATCAAAGAAAGGTTGAAGAAAATCCCACAGCTTCTTCTCATTTTCAAGGAATATATGGGAAAATTAAAAAAATATCCATATTATAGGAGGGTCCTATAGAGGGAAGTTTTCTATAGGACCTAAGATGACGGTGGTGATACCAAGAAATTCTCCTCTGAAAGGCATCACCAAGCAGAGTTTGCCTAAGGGGAAGGAACTACCTACTCGCAGCCTTATGCGGAAAATCATGAACTATGATGTTCCACTAACGACCTTGAGAATGAGCTGCTGCCTTGGCTTTGTAGTAAATGGTGTACCTCTCTGTCCATTTCAGAGAGTCAAACTTCCAAAGGGCACCATAACTCTATTTAAATATGAAGAGGGAGACAATTTCTGCTTTTTGCACTCTTTAGCCTCTTCAAGATAGCAACCTGCCCACTGCTCTTTTAACATTCTCTCAGACTCAACAGAATTGTGCTGAAAATCTTTGAGATAAGTGGAATTCTTTGTGGCATTCATCAGGATAAACCTATAAAAAGAGAGCTTAAACTTGTACTTGACTTTGAACATGACTGCTAGACTGATGTGCTTGTTGAAGACTACTTGAGCAAAAGTTTTTCTGGATGAAACAACACCTATCAGACTGGGGTATAGTCCTGAAGGCAATCCAATGGTGATGGATGGAGTGATAGCCCTTTGCCCTTTGAGTAACATGGCCCATTGACCCCTACTGACTTCAGCTAGATTTAATCTGAAACGATGTTCATTTAATTTCTTCATTTTGCTGAAACTGGTTTGCTGCTCTTTTATGAAGTTTCCAAAAAGTTCAAAAAATCTAAGATCCAAATGAAATGAAACATTCAAAAAATTGTTCTTGCTTCTAGCTTCTCTGTACTTCACTGCTTGTCCAGGGTAAAGAGACAGAAATTCCTCAGAAGAAAGGCTGTGACTTTTCTAAGTGATGAGATTTAGATCAGCTAGAGGAACTTCCTAGGTTTTAACCAAGAGAGAGAGCCAGTCTTCAAATTTGTAGCTTGACAACCCATGGACTTCAAGAAAAACTTTGATTTGCAAAAATTCTTAGAAAAGAGCAAAATTGCGCTTAGAATGATAAATAAAGGTATACCAAAAAAAAAGGAAGTAAGGAGCTAGGTTTATTTTTCATCTTCGGCCCCACTTGAGATGGAAGTGCCACACTAGGCATTATTTAAGCAAGAGGGTGAGTAGGCTGAGCAGAAGAAGGGATAGATGATTTTGGATGAGATGAGGAGCTAAGGTATGAAGAACATGAGTGTTTACAGGTGTAGGAGTGTAGGTATACACTGTAGGAGATGAGGCAAATAAAGTGATGGGTGGAGAAGGAGGTTGTTTCTTCTGGCTGGGAAGTAAAAGGTGGAGGAGGATAAGAGAAAACTGGAGGTAAGGATGTATGTTCAAAGGAAAGAATATAACAGAATTGGATCTTACTAACTTCCTTCTGACTCTCTCTTGAAGGTCTAAACCCTTGGCTGGACTGCTCTTCAGGCTGCACTGACTGCGATACTTGTTGCTATTGTTGTTGTTGTTGCTGCTGCGGTTGCTATTGTTATTCAACAGGTTGATCTGAAGATTTCTCTGGCTCCACAGCTAACTGATCTAATTGCTATTCTGGCTATGACTCAAGCTGATTGGGTTGCTGCTCTTCGGGTTAAGGTGCTGAGGTGGGTGTAGGAGAGCTGCCCTTGCCCTACTGCCAAACCAATTGACGGAGCAAATCCTTCATCTGCTGAACTTATTCTGATACAAAATCAAACTTGACATCAATCTGGTGTATCTGCATCTAGAGTACACCAAGCATCTCTTGTTGCTTAAGGACCACATCGAGCACATTATCCATGGTCCTGTTAGTCTCCCCTTGAGACCTTGGCTGGGTCTCAAACAGGAGGTGGAGAGACATGATGTAAATCTTCTTCTATGGTAGGCTCAAACTGTGTAGGACTTGGAATTTCTTCTTCATGAGCTACTGCTTTACCCTTGAGATATCTAAGAACTTGATTGATGGTGTCCTCAGGGAGATCTTGCTCAAGAGAAGGTCCTCCTTGCTCAGTTTGTACTGGCTTTTATGTTGTTGTTTCTTCTTTGATTGGTTCTCTTCTGACTGCTGGAGGCTGAATAGGTTGAGAAGTGGAGGAGCCCTATACCTCATCAGGAAATATGTCATGAGTACAGTTGGGTACAAAGTCCTTACTCCAAAAATTGTGGGCTTTATCCTCCAAAATGTAATGGCTTTTGCGAAGGGTGGATAACCCAATCTTCTCTTTAATTGATATTGAAAGCTCATCTATCAAATCCACTAAATGTCTTATGAAAATAACTATATGCAGAGGTCCATAAGGAATGAATTCTTGCAAGAACTGGGACTCTGCCATTCTCTACAAGATTATAGAGGCAAGGTTCACTTGATGCCTTTGAATTGCCCAAAAGGGCAAGTTTCCATCTTTGGCTGTGATAGATGAATGAGTACCGACTCTTGGCATCATGATAGTTGTGAGGATAGCATGAAGGAGCCTCTTTTCTGTGGAGTGCTCGTTGATGAGAAGCCCTTTCTTGGAGATACTGCCCTGACTTCTGATAATCCCTAATCTCTGCTTCTCCAAAGATACAACATCACTGATCTTATGCCCGAAGTTCCAAAATTTCTGCCAATAAATCTTTAGAAATGGAAATCCTCGTATCTTTGACAAATCCTTCCAGAGACCCATCTACAGATACTTGGAGAGACAGATAGAAGGCTTTCACAACGTCTTCATAGGTTGGCTCGTTGATATGGCACAGCTATGTCCAACCCATCACATCTAGGGTTTTTGCTACTAAATCTGCCCATCAACTATGAGAAATCTACTATCTTCCCATGGCAAATCGAAGCTTTGGCAGAGATGAGTCTGTTGAATTGTTCTAGAGTAAAAAAGGAACCATCGAGAGCCCTAGAAGAGGCCATCTAGACCAAGACAAGGGAAGAAACTAAGAATGATTGCAAAGGAGATGTGAAATGAATCCAAAGGTGTCCAAGATCCTACCTTTCCTCAGAAAGATTGAAGAAATCAGCATATGCTAAGCAAGGGTTCCATCGAGTTGAAGAATGGATGCGGGAACCAGGAAGAAGACAGAGGAGTCGAAGACATTTCAAAAGGGGTGATTTAGAAAGAGAGAAGGAAAGGTCTATATAAAGAAAAGACATTTATGATAGATCATAGAAAATGAGATGAACGACTGAGATCAAATGAATAATTAATTATTTAACTGTAACAACCCTGAGAACCCGACCCTCGGCCCAAGCCGAGAATCTGATTTTCACGATCGCCGCCCATGGATCCGGAGACCCGAAAGGGCTCTAACACAAGTCTAACAGAATATGTAAAGAAAATAAGCGTCAACTACTAAACTAGAAGCACACACGCGGAAGCAGAAATAAGTGTGAGACTGCTGCGTATTGCTCTAGGCACAATCCCAACACACACATAACTAGTACAAGTAAAAAGGGGAGGGACAGAGCCCTTAGGGGCATACCCTGAGGGTGAAGTACAACAGAAGGGGGAAAACCCACTGCTAGCTATGGGGACGACGGTTACCTCCCCACCAACTCTGCCCGACATGCGCCCTGCCGCTGCTGAGAAGTCTCACCTGTAAGAAGAAGGGATGAGCTTCCCAATAGAAGCTCAGTAGGGACTACGAATCTTCTACTGGCTGTAACAGGTGAGAAAGAATATATATAACAAATTAAATAATAGTAGTTATATATTCTACTCTACACGGGAAAGTGCGGAAGCAAAGCTACTAACTAACAATGGTACAGAAAAGACAATGCGATTAGAAACTCCGTAGAACCTGCACGTCGTGACCACCACATAGCTGGCAACACAGACAGGGAAAACTCTACCTGGAGAAGAGACACTAGCTATGGAAACCACTACCACTAGTCAACCGGTCAGGTACATCTACTGACGTCTTATCCTCGACCCAGGTCCAAACCTCCACGTCTCGTCAGAGTGGGGGAAGGAGCACAAAGTACACAACAGTAACCGACGTAGTCTGGCCGGACTACGGACCTACGCCTAGTCTCTCTAGGTGGTTTCGGGGCCACAAAGAGCGAGGTAGTGAGAAAAAAGACTGCTTGGCTTGCACCAGGTAGAACTCCGGCTGTCCTCGGTGTCCCAGACCAACCAAGAGAGCTCTGTAAACGACTCGACGCCACTGTCCTAACCACCGTTTTCCCCTCTACTCCAGAGTCCATGACTCGAGTACGCTCGTCTCCCCGAACGCTCCCTCTAAGGCACACGAGGATGGGCCTCTCAGGCAAATGGTAACAACCTCTCTCATGGGACAAGCCCTCAGGTGCCGAGCATCAGGTGAATGACTAGTGTAGGACCGTATTAGAAACTAGCACTGGTGCCACGGGTACAGAAATAACTAGAAATGACGAAGACTCCACAAGAAATGAAACTTCGCAAGGACATACCTGTATCTGATACTGTCGAGACACCCAGGGCCATCGCGACACTATCGTGATGCCTACGGCTGTCGCAACCATGTCGCGGGGCTCTAGGCTATCGCAACCATGTTGCGACACACCAGGGTGTCTCGACCATGCCAGTCGTGACATGATCGCGACCCCCAAGCGGGTCGCGACCTCAGTCGAGCGGGGTCTCGAGACAACCCTCCCGAGGACCACCCCAAACCGGTACAAACCACATCAATAGGGGGAGGGGAGCATGGGAAACACTGTAAAAACTTCCAATCAAGCCAAACCACCCTCAAACCCCAACAGACATGCATTACAAGAAAATCTACGCTCGAGGAAAACCTCACTCACCACGAGCATGGACCTCACACACCCCATAACCCCAAAACCACGGAGAAACAAAGAATTACAAGGGGAGGGGAGCATGCTAGGTCGAGTGGGAGACAATGGTCCCTACCTCAAGGAGTAGAGCCGACCCGTTGGGGGCTTTCACATCGAAATGGCCACCTTCTTCTTGCTCTAAGCACCATGAGCACATCGCCTACACGAACGGGGCGTCACCTCGTCGCCCAAAACCTCCAAGAACCACCGGAGAAGAAAGAGGCTCGGAGGGAAAGAAGAAGGGAGAAGAAGAAGAAAGGAAAGGGGAAGGAGAAAGGGGGCGCCGGCCTTGGTTTTGAACCGATGGGCCCCGATAAGCAATGGGCCGGGCCAGTGCGACAGCAAGCGTCACGATGCTCGCGAGCATCACGACCATGTCACGACAGCCAACCCTGACGCAACACTGAAAGGCGGTCAAACTTCAAAGATCGAGAAACCAGAATGCGATGCCCTACCAGGTTGACACCCGACAAGGCCGTTCTGATAGAAAAGATAGTGGTCAAAACGGTCAAAAAAGTAGTCGCATCGCCTCCAGACACCGCGACAAGAATGCAATGACCACTCCCGTCGCGACCAGAATGCGACAGTCAGGTGCGTCGGACCACGAGGACAGGGCTAAGGGCCCAAGAGGGCCGGGTCTTACATCCTACCCCCCTTAAAAAAATTTCATCCTCGAAATTAAAAGAAAACTCAGTTTCAATAGAAAGCAACATAAAAGGGGAAACAACGTACCGATCACTCAAAAAAGTATGGAAACAACTCTGTCATCTCATCCTCGCGCTCCTAAGTGGCCTCACCACCAAAGCGGTTCTCCCAAACAACCTTGATGAGAGGAATCTGCCTCTTGTGCAACTGCTGCACTCTGTGGTCCACAACTCTGATAGGGTACTCTAGTACTGACAAATCTGATGCAACCTCATTCTGCAAGTAGTCTAACACATGTGACGAATCTGCGACGTACCTCCTGAGCTGCGAAACGTGAAAAACCTCGTGCACACCTGCTAACTCTGCTGTAAGACGCAATTTGTACATGACCTCATCGATCCTCTCTGTAATAGGGAAAGGTCCAATATACCTCGGATTGAGCTTTCCCTTCTTTCCAAACTTCACGACACCCTTGGTCGGCGAGACCCGCAAAAGCACAAGGTCACTCACGCTAAACTGTAACGACCTCCTGCGAGCATCTGCATAGCTCTTCTGCCTGCTCTGTGCTGCCTGAAGCCTCTGCATGACTAAACTGACTGTGTTTTCACACTGCTGCACCATCTTGGGTTCCAAAAGCTGCCTCTCACCCACTTCGAACCAGTGAAGTGGTGTCTTGTACGGTCGACCATACAAAGCCTCGTACGGTGCCATTCCAATGCTCGAGTGATAACTGTTGTTGTAGGCAAGCTCTACCATCAGATAGTGCGACTCCCAAGTGCCACCCCAGTCCAAGCAACATGCTCTCAACATATCCTCTAAAGTTTGTATAGTTCTCTCTGACTGACCATCTGACTACGGGTGGTACGCTGAACTCAGTCTCAACTTTGTGCCAAGAGCTCTCTGCAAACTACGCCAAAACCTTGAAGTGAACCTCGGATCTCTGTCATAAACAATGGAAACTGGGGTTCCATACAACGGAACAACTCGGTCAACGTACAGTCTGGCAAGCCTGTCCACTGACCAAGACATTCTGACTAGGAGGAAGTGCACTGACTTGGTCAACTTGTCCACGATCACCCAAATACCATCATGCCTCTACGGAGTACGGGGCTAACCAACCACAAAGTCCATGGTGATGTCGTCCCACTTCCACTCGAGAATGGGTAACAACCGCAGCTCACCACTTGGATGCTGATGCTCTGCCTTCACCTGCTGACAAGTAAGGCATCGAGCAACAAACTCTACTATGCCCCTCTTCATCCCTGGCCACCAGAAGAACCTCTTCAGGTTATGATACATCTTGGTGAAGCCAGGATGAATAGCATACCTTGAACGATGTGCCTCTGACAACAGTGCCTGCCGCGCATCACAGGGAACCTACAATCTGCCTCTGAACCTGACCTCACTGTCCTCGTCCAGCTCAAAATCTGGCATCTACAAAATATATGCCAACTCTGAATCTGCCTGTTGTGCCTCCAGCACCTGACGGTACACTGACGGGCAAACTGACAAACTAGTCATCACTGCACGGTCTCTATACCTCGAAGGTTAGAAAACTCCTTGAGCCAAGTCCTCAAACAACCTCCACTCTTTGACTAGAAACGAACTCAGGCGAACCCGTCTGCTCAAAGCGTCCGCTATGACATTAGCCCTTTCCGAGTGATAGGAGAGGGTAAAGTCGTAGTCCTTCAGGTACTCTATCCATTTGCGTTGTCTCAAATTCAAATCCTTCTGAGTGAAGATATACTACAAACTCTGATGATCTGTAAAGATCTCGAACGCCTCATCGTACAAATAGTGCCTCCACAACTTCAGAGCGAACACCACTGCCGTCAACTCCAAATCATGAGTAGGGTAGTTCTCCTCATGCTTCTTCAACTTTCGAGAAGCATAGGCAATGACCCCACCATGCTGCATCAGCACTGCACCCAAACCTGACCTCGAAGCGTTGGTGTAGACCACGAAACCTCTGCTACCTGATGACAAGACCAACACTGGTGCTGAAGTCAACCTCGTCTTTAGCTTCTGAAAACTCCTGTCACACTCCTCTGTCCAAACAAACCTGGTCTCAAGTCTGGTCAATCTGGTCAACGGCTCTGCAATCCTGGAAAAATCTTGGATAAACCTCCTATAGTAGCCTACCAAACCCAGAAAGCTGTGAACCTCTAACATTGAAGTGGGCTGCTCCCAAGACAACACTACCTCAACCTTGGCAGGATCCACTGCCACACCAGAACCTGAGATCACGTGTTCGAGAAAGTGCACCTCCCTCATCTAAAATTCACAGTTGTCGAACTTGGCATAAAGTCGGTGACTCCGCAATGTCTCCAACACGATCCTCAGATGCTCCTCGTGCTCCTCCTCAAAAGCTGAGTACAACAAATTGTCATCTACAAAGATGACCACAAACCTGTCTAGATACTCACTAAACACCCTGTGCATCAAATCCATGAATGCTGATGGCGCATTCGTGAACCCAAACAGCATCACGACAAACTCGAAGTGGTCATACCTCGAACGGAAAGCTGTCAGGACAATATCTGACTCTCTGATCCTCAACTGGTAGTAAATGGACCTCAAGTCAATCTTCGAAAATACTCTGGCTGACTGCAACTGATCAAACAGGTCATCGATCCTGGGCAACAGATACTTGTTCTTCACTATGACCTGGTTCAACTGCCTATAATCGATGCACAATCTCAAGATGCCATCCTTCTTCCTCACGAACAACACTGATACGCCCCACGGAGAACAACTCGGACGGATGAAACCTAACTCAAGCAACTCCTGCAACTGGTGCTTCAACTCGCGCAACTTAGCTGGAGCCATCCGATATAGTGCCTTAGACAAAGGCATCATACCAGGTAAGAGCTTAATGGAGAACTCTACCTCCCGCTCAGGCGGTAACCCAGGGAGATCCTCCAGAAAATTATTAGGAAACTCACAAATAATAGGCACATCAAAAACCGACGACCCATTAGGCTCCAAAGAACAAACAAAAGCAAGATATGCTACACAACCATCACGGATCAAATGGCGAGCTCTATAGAAAGAAATAAAAGGTCGATGAGCAGATCGGATACCTCGGAAGCAGAGAACATGCGCTCCAGTTATCTCAAACCGCACGGTCTTCCGCTGACAATCCACCACAGCTGAGTGAGCCTCCAACCAGTCCATGCCAAGGATGATGTCAAAGTCACGAAGCTGCAACGTGTACAACCTGGCCGGCAACTAGTGTCCCTAGACCTCAGGTCCTCAACTGTGACACCATCAAGGTAACTGAAAGAGCGCATGTAATCACCGGGCAGAAGATTGATCCCATCACACTGCCTCTCAGGTGTGTGACGAACAAGTGACTCGTAAAACTCCTCGGAAGCAAAACAAAGAGAAGCACCGAGATCAACTAGAACACGGGCAACTCTACCAAGGATAGGCAAAGTACCTATAACCAGGTTTGACACCTCGGCCTCCTCCCTGGTGAGAGCCATCACATGACCGCGACCACGCCCACGCTGCGGCGGCTACTGGGGCTGCTGCTGCTGAGGCGGCTGCTGGTGCTGTGGAAATTGCTGCTGCTGGTATGGCTGAAATTGCTGAGGCTGCTGAAACTGATGAGGCTACAAAGGGTACTGCCCCTACTGCTGCTGACGAGGAGCCTACTACTGTGGAGGGTATTGGTACTGTGGCAACAACTGAGTGTATTGCATTGGCTGCTGCGGCTGCTAGACTTGCCCCTTTGGGCAATCCCCCCTGTAGTGGCCTGGTAAACCGCAAGTGTAACAGGTCACCTCCTGCCTACCCTGCTCAGCTTCCTGCTGGACCGACTGCTCTCCAAACCTCGACTGATGCTTCTGCTGCTTGCCCCGACCACCCCCATGAGTGGTCATCTGCTTGAACCTCGAGCGCAAACTGGAACTACCAAAACTATCTTAACCCAAAGAAGAAGAAGTCGCATTACCAGACTACTTGTGGGGCACTAGTACAGTGTGGTCCTAGAGGAAGCTCCTCCCTGCTATTGCTGCTGCTGCTGAGGCTGCCAGGTCTCTCTCTCCAAGGCGGCGGCCTTAGTCACGGCCACTCCCAAAGTGGCACACATGTGAGTCGTCACGCCCCACCTCAAATCTGGCCTCAGTCCTGCAAAAAACCTCTCAGCACAAGCCTGCTCACTGCCAGCAACGTGAGGAATGTGCCTCAAGAACTTGACAAACCTCTGGTGATACTGAGCAACCGTCAGATCACCCTGAACCAACTCATGAAACTGATGTCGCCTCTCACGTCGAGCATAGTTAGGAAAATACTCACCGTGGAAGACCTCCAAGAACCGCTGCCAAGAAATCTGATCCAAGTGCTACCTGATGAAGTGTGTCTGCCTTTGAACTCTCCACCACTCATGGGCTGGTCCCTTGAGCTGATACACTGCCAGTCTGACCTGATCCTCCTCGGCGCACTCCATGGTCTCGAACAAACACTCCAACTCGTGCGTCCAACTCTCAGCTTTGTCTGGGTCGTAGTCGCCGTAGAACATTGGCGGTCGGAGACGCAAGAACCTCTCCAAGAGGGTGGTCCTGTCCTCAGCGACATCCGTCCTACTCCTACAGATCCAGGTACTCCCGGTACCCGACGCCTGCTGAACTGCTGGCTGCTCTGCCTGCGGATCTGCCTGCTGCTCTGGTACTGCTGGGGGAGGTACTGGCGGCTGACCTTCCACTGCCATCTGCCTACCATGTCCTCTGGAATATGGTCCTTAAAAATTGCTCGGCCAAGGGAAACCAATCTGCATACTGTTGGGGTGGGGGCTGATACCACTGCTGCTGCTGCTCCCCTGCTGCTGCTGCTGCCTCCTGAGGCTATGACACTGACTCCTCTACTAACACATCCACCTGAACCTGTCCTGGTGCTGGCATGTCTGGCTCACCCTGCTGCTCTATCAGATTTATGGCCTACCTACGCCTGTGCGGAGCCATATCCTGCACGACACACAACCAACAAGGTTAACACACCAACTCGGGCGGCTAGCAGTGTACTTGTACTATTGTTGGGACTTTCTGTTGTAGTTTAAATCCACCACAAGTCATGTTAGACTCTCGCTCTAATACAAACTGTAACGACCCCGAGAACCTGACCCTCAGCCGCCCACAGGTCCGGAGACCCGGAAGGGCTATAACACAAGTCTAACAGAATTTGTAAAGGAAATAAACATCAACTACTGAACTAGAAGCACACATACAGAAGTAGAAAGAAGAGCGAGACTGCTGCATATCGCTCTAGGCACAGTCCCAACACACACACAACTAGTACAAGTAAAAAGGGGAAGGACAGAGCCCTTAGGGGCATACCCCGAGGGTGAAGTACAACAGAAGGGGGAAAACCCATTGCTAGCTACGGGGACGATGGCGACCGCCTCGCCTACTCCACCCGACGTGCGCCCTGCCGCTGTTGAGAGGTCTCACTTGGAAAAAGAAGGCATGAGCTTCACAACAGAAGCTCAGTAGGGACTACCAATCTCCTATTGGCTCCAACAGGTGAGAAAGAATATATATAACAAATTAAATAACATCAGTTATATATTCTACTCTATATGGGAAAGTGCGGAAGAAAAGCTACTAACTAAAAACGGTATAGAAAAGACAGCGTGGTCAAAAACGCCGTAGAACCTGCACGTCGTGACCACCACACGACTGGCAACACAGACAGGAAAAACCCTACCTGGACAAGAGACACTAGCTATGGAAACCAATACCACTAGTCAACCGGTCAGGTGCGTCTACTAACGTCTTATCCTTGATCCAGGTCCAAACCTCCACATCTCGTCAGAGTGAGGGCAGGAGCACAATGTGCACAACAGCAACCGCCGTAGTCTAGACGAACTACGGTCCTACTCCTGGCCTCTTTAGTGGTTCCGGGGCCACAAAGAGTGAGGTAGTTGAGAAAAAGGATTAGCTAGCCTGCACTGGGTAGAACTCCGGCCGTCCTCGGTGTCCTAGGCCAACCAAGAGAGCTCTGCAAACAACTCGACACTGCTGTCCTAACCACTGATTTCCCATCTACTCCAGAGTCCGTGACTCGAGTATGCTTGTCGCCATGAACGCTCCCTCTAAGGCGCACGAGGATGGGGTCCCAGGCAAACAGTAACAACCTCTCTCATGGGACAAGCCCTCAGGTGCCGAGCACCAGGAGAACGCTCCAGGCTGCCGTGACCATGTTGCGACACACCAGGGTGTCACGACCATGTCACGGCGGCCATGCCGGTCACGACATGATCGCGACCCCTAAGTCGGTCACGACCTCAGTCAAGAGGGGTCCCGAGACAACCCTCCCAAGGACCACCCCAAAACTGGTACAAACCACATCAATAGGGGGAGGGGAGCATGGAAAACACTATAAAAGCTTCCAATCAAGCCAAACCACCCTCAAACCCCAACAAACATTCATTGCAAGGAAATCTACGCTCGAGGAAAACCTCACTCACCACGAGCATGGATCTCACACACCCCACAACCCCAAAACCATGGAGAAACAAAGAATCTCAAGGGGAAGGGAGCATGCTAAGACGAGTGGGAGACGAAGGTCCCTACCTCAAAGAGTAGAGCCGACCCGTTGGGGCCTTCATGTCAGAATGGCCACCTCCTCCTCGCTCTAAGCACCACGAGCACGACGCCTGCACGAACGGAGTGTCACCTCCTAGCCCAAAACACCCAAGAACTGCCAGAGAAGCAAGAGGCTCAGAGGGAAAGAAGAAGGGAGAAGAAGAAGAAAGGAAAGGGGAAGGACAAAGGGGGCGCCGGCCTCGGTTTTGAACCGATGGGCCCCGAGATGAGACGGGTCGGGCCGGTGCGACAGCAAGCATTTTGCGATCCCCCCGAGTGTCACGGCCATGTCGCGACAGCCAGCCCCGGCGTGACACTAAAAGACGGTCAAACCTCAAAGATCGGAAAACCATAACGCGACAGCCTGCCAGGTCGCGTCAACGTTGTACGCACCTGACACCCGACATGGCCGTTCTGACAGAAAGGATAGTGGTCAGAACGGTCAGAAAAGCAGTCGCGTCACCTCCATATGCCGCGAAAAGAATACGACGACCACTCCCGTCGCGACCAGAACACGACGGCCAGGTGCGTCGCGACCACGAGGACAGAGCTAAGGGCCCAAGAGGGCCGGGTCTTACATTAACTCTGCCCCCAAATATAATTATAACCATTTTTTTTAATTAACAGTAACTCCGACTACCTAAAATCTGACTTCAGAAACTCTGACTTCCTAAACATCGACTTTGGAGTAGTTAAATGTTCAGGACTTAGAAAAATTGATGATAGATAGATAATACAATGTAAGAGTTTTAAGCATTCATTCAGGATTGCACATTCCTATTTCTCTTCTAATTGAAGTAAACCTATCTTCAGGTAGTGGTTTAGTAAATGTATCTGCTAATTGATTATCTATAGTAACAAATTCAAGCATGATATCACCATTACTTACATGGTCCCTTATGAAATGATGTTTGACCTCAATATGCTTTGTTCTTGAATGCTGGATTGAATTTTTTGTCAGATTGATTGCGCTTGTGTTATCACACAACAATGTAATTTCATGCAATTTGTGAACATAGTCTTCCAGTTGATGTTTGATCCACAGAAGTTGGGTGCAGCAACTTCCAGTTGCAATGTATTCTGCTTATGTTGTGGACAATGGTACTGAATTTTGTTTTCTGGAAGACCAAGAAATTAAACATCCTGCAAGGAATTGACAAGTACCACTAGTACTTTTTCTGTCTATTTTGCATCTAGCATAGTCAGCATCACTATATCCAAGCATTTTAAATTCAGAACATCTAGGATACTATAAACCCAATTTACTTGTATTAATAAGATATCTAAAAGTTCTTTTGACAACATTAATATGAGATTATCTAGGATCAACCTGAAATCTGGCACACAAACATAGACTGAACATTATGTCTGGTCTACTAGTAGTAAGATAGAGTAATGACCTAATCATACCTCTATACATCTTTTGATCTACTTTCTTGCCAATTGGATCACTATCTATTTTTATTCCTGAGCTCATGGGAGTTCCTAAAGGGTTACACTTGTCAAAGCTATATTTAGAAAGTAAATCTGAAATATACTTGGTTTGACAAATGTGAGTACCTTCCTTGGTCTGCTTGATTTACAAGCCAAGAAAGTAATTAAGCTCATCCATCATGCTCATTTCAAACTCACTTTGCATAAGGTTTTCAAAGAATTTGCAAAGTGATTCATTAGTAGAACAAAAGATAATATCATTAACATATATTTGTAAAATTAGGATCCCTTTAGAAAATTTCTTAATAAATAGAGTGCTATCTACTTTACCTCTTAAAAATCCATGTGATAGAAGGTAAGCACGTAGTCTCTCATACCAAGCTCTTGGAGCTTGTTTCAGACCATATAGTGCCTTCTTTAATCGAAAAATATGATTTGGATATTTAATATCTTCAAAGCCAGGTGGTTGTTCAACATACAATTCATCTCTTATGAAACCATTCAGAAAAGCACTTTTAACATCCATTTGATACAAATTGATATTAAGAGAATATGTATATTCTAATAAAATTCTGATTGCCTCTAATCTAACAACTGGAGCATACGTTTCATCGAAATCAATGCCTCAAATATCCTTATGCTACCAGTCTAGCCTTATTTCAGGTGATCACTTCTGATTCATCAATTTTGTTTCTGAAGACCCATCGGGTCTCAATAACTAGATGGTCGGAAGGTCTAGGTACAAAAGTCTAGACTTGGTTGCATTGGAACTGGTTAAGTTCCTCTTGCATAGCTAGGATCCAAGATTCATCTGTAAGAGCATCATTGATTGTCCTAGGCTCAATCTGAGAAACAAATGCAGTGTAATCACAAGGAATAGTCTTACCTCTTATTCTTATCCTATCTTGAGGATCACCTATGATGTTTTCTCTTGGATGATCTCTGTGATGCCTTAGTTCTCTACGAAGTTCTTCATGTGCTTCTTCCTGCTATTGTATCTCTTCTAGTGGAGGATCTTCCTTGTCTTCACCTTTTTCTTCAAAAGAAGCTCGTTCCAGATCCCTGCATAATTCTTCTACAACATCTTCTTCTTTTTCTCTTTTCTTAATAGAAGGGTTAGTTTGATCAAATAAGACATGAACTGTTTGTTCAATTGTTAAAGTTTTTCTATTGAACACCCTATATCCTCCAGGTTTTGAAATATACCCTAATAGAAAACCTTCATCACTTTTAGCATCTAATTTTTCTAGATTATCTTTACCATTATTCAAAATGAAACACTTACAACCAAAAGGTCAAAGGTGACTGATGTTTAGCTTCTTATCTTTGTATAGCTCATAAGGTGTCTTCTTTAATATTGGTCTGATGATGCACTTGTTGATGATGTAGTAAGCGGTTTTAACTGCTTCTACCCAGAAGTATCTTAGTAGATTGTATTTTGTAAGCATTGTTCTGGCCATGTCCATCAGTGTTTTGTTGTTTTTTTCTTGCTACTCCATTATGTTGAGATGTTCTTGGTGCAGAGAAATTATGTTCTATGCCATTTTCTTCACAAAATCTGACAAACTCTTCATTCTTGAATTCTCCACCATGATCAGATATGATACTGATTATTTGATATTTATGATTCTTCTGTACTAATCTAATGAATTTTAGAAAAGCTGAGAAAGTTTCTGATTTGGCTTCCAAAAATGATACCCAAATGTATCTTTAATAATCGTCTACTATTACATAGCCATAAACTTTTCCTCCAAGACTTACTGTTCTTATAGGTCCAAATAAATCCATGAGAATGAGTTCCAATGGTTTAGAGGCTGTCACCAATGTCTTGGACTAAAATGATGTCTTGGTTTGCTTTCATTTTGCACAATCTGTACAGATTCCAAATTTCATCAATTTCAGCTTTGGAAGAGCTTGAACTAGATCATTCTTGAATAATTTCTTGATTACTGAAGTGCTAGCATGTCCTAGTCTTCTATGCCATAGATCAGTCTCTTCATTCTTCATAGTTGCAAGACACAAGTTGACTTCTTTCAGTTCTGCCAGCTGTAAGGTGTACATATTTTTAACTCTTAGAGCTTCAAAAATTACTTTCCGATCCTTCAAGATGATACATTTGTCATTTTGAAAGTTGGCCAAATGACCTTTATCACAAAACTGACTGATACTAATGAGGTTATGTTTCAATCCTTCAACACACATAACATCCTCTATTAAATTATTTTCTTTTGTTCCTACAGTTCCACAGCCTATTACTTTCCTTTTCTATTATTACCATATGTGACTTGACCATTTTCATTTCTGAAACTTGTAAATAGTTTTTGCCACCTGCCATATGCCTAAAGCACCCACTATCCAAATACCATTTGGATGCTCTCAGGCACCTCTACAAACAGAATTAAGTTGAGACCTTTGGTACCCAAATTTTCTTGGGTCCATGATGGTTAGTTTTTGGAATCCAACGTAAGTGTCTAGTAGTGCAGGTGCTAATTGTGTGTCCTAATTGATTGTAGTGACTACAACATAAATCATATGCATGCCTTGAATTTGTAGTGTTATTAGTTTTAAGTTTTTGTTTGTAAACATATTAATTAATCCTTCTAGGATTTTTAATTATTTTTTCATTTACAAATTAGGGGTTGAATACTGTTTAGGATAAACAATTTCTTTTACATTTACTGGGGTGTATATCCTACTCCATAATTCTTTTTACTTATTTTAGCACCTTTTAATTTTAGAATTAGGGATGTTTTACAGTTTTGTGATTTTGTCTATAGTAGCTCTTAAATAATTATTTTCTTCTTTAATTTTTCTTCACCTTTTAACTCATTTAGATTTGATTCAAGTTCTATGATTTTACAATTTTTAGTCTTTAAATCTTCAGATAATAGTTCATTTGTTCTTTTAATTTTAGTTAAGTGTTGTCCTAATCTTTCTACTTTATTTTTTAGAAAGGTGTTGGATTTTTCTTAGTTTATCAGATTTAATTTAACTACTTTCATTTGTTTAACTACAGTTTTATATTTATCATATAGTTCATTAAATACATCTTCCAAACTGTCGGAATTAGATTTTGAACATGAAGTAAAAGTGGTTTCATAATTTACCTGATCTAGTCTTGCCATGAGGGCTAGATTTACTTCTTCTTCTTCTTCTTATTCTGAGCTTGATGAGTCTGAACTTGTTGTTTCCTCATTGTCCCAAGCTACTGCCATTGCTTTCTTCTTATATTTTTTGAACTTTCTTTCTTCGCCTTTCTTTTTCTCATATTTGTCAGCCTGATCTTTTCTTTTTGAGTTTTGGACATTCAGTTTTGAAGTGTCCTGGCTGCTTACATTCATAGCATATTGGTTCCTTGCTCTTCTTATCATTCTTGAAGTATCTATTGTATCCATACTTCTTCTTCTCAGCAAGGATTCTCTAAAGTCTTCTAGAAAGCATTGCTTCATCATTGCTATCTTCTGATTTATCCTTCGAATCTTTAGTAGATGAAGAGGAAGAATCTGCAAATTTCAAAGCATTTGACATTTTCTTTTCAGAAGAGCTTTAAAAAAAACTTTCCATGTTAATTTCATGAGCCATTAGAGAACCAATTAATTTATCTATAGAAATTTCTATAAGGTCATGTGCTTCTTCAATAGCAGTAACTTTAGGAGTGCAGGAATGAGTTAGTGATCTAAGAATTTTTCTGACTGTTTCTTCATTAGTAGGCTTTTTACCTAGTGAACTCAGACCAATTGTTATATTGGTAAATCTATTGTACATTTGAGTAATGTTTTCATTTGACAAAATTTTAAACTGTTCATATCGAGAGACAAGAATATTTATTCTAGTTTGCTTTACTTTATCTGTTCCTTTATATGTTACTTTTAGTTTATCTCACAATTCCTTAGCAGTTTTACATGCAGATAATCTATTAAATTTCTTTTTAGATAATGCACAACATAAATAGTTTTTAGCCTTATAATTTAGAGACACTTTTATCAGCTATAGATAAAGTAGAAGTGCCATCAGAAAGCATAGTATAATCACCTTGCTCTATTATCTGCCACAGATCAAAGTCTGTGCCTGGGATGAAGCATTCCATTCTCATCTTCCAGTACTAGTAATCTTCTCCATCAAAGAATGGTGGTCTAATGACGGACTATCCTTCACAGTTGTGAGCTTCAACTGCCATTTCTTCTCAAATCTTTTGATTCTTCTGAGAAGACCTTGCTCTAATACCACTTGTTGGATCGAGATGGAGCTTTAGATGTCCTAGAGGGGGGTGAATAGGACTTCTTGCACTTTAAAAAAATCTTATCTGGAAGTAAGATAACACTAGATAGTATTGTTAGTACTTAGTGTAGTGTGTAAAACAAGTGAAAAGCTTGGCGAAAATAATCACACAAAGTGCACAAAGATTTATCCTGGTTCAGCCCTCCAATCAATCAAGAGTTCTACGTCCAGTCCCCAAGAACCCCATGGGATTTTCACTAACTACCAAGACCACTTGGCTTTCTCTCAACCTGAGAGGTATTATAAGCCACTTGCTCCCTGTGGACATGTTGGTTTTCCGAAATCTCCAGATCCCCTGAACATTGCTCCCTCGTGCGTGGGTGAGTGTTGCACTAGCTAGTTGACCGTCGTCTTCGTCCTCTTTGCGTGTTGACCCTCATTTGACTGAGTTGATCGGAGGAAGAAGGGGAAGAAAACAAGGCAACTGGAGAGGAAATGAGTAGGGTGTGATCGCCAGGGCCTTACCTGTGCCCAAGGAAGTGTTCAGATTGCGCCGGTGACATAGCCTCGCGAGCGGTTAATGGTGGGACGCCAACTTTCTCCCCTTCGGCTGGCCAAAAGGAAGAAGCTCTGTGGTGTTGCTGAAGGTGCTTCTGCGACAAAAGAACTCTATAAGACTCTAAGGAAGTGCAGTAAATGTTCTGAAGTAAAGAGAGATAACCCAAAAGGTGAGTCCTATACTGGTTGCGGGCTTGAGAAGAGGGGTGGCCAAGTGCTATGACCACCCTTCTTCCCTCCATTTTTGGTTTGGAAAACCCCTTTTAGGTGTGTGGGAGTGTGCGTTACGTGCTTGGTTTGTGTATGTGAGGAGTGACTAGCATGCAATACTAAGAAGGAAGAAGGAAAAGGGAAGAAGAAGAGTGAGATGATCCTCATTCATAGACATTTGTGGCTACTTGATGGACTCCTCCAGCTCATGGTGAAGTCTCCTGGGTGCTCCAAGTGATGAGAGGTAGAGAGGAATGAAAGGTGGAAGCTCTCAAGGCTCAAGGGCTCTTTTCTCTCTCTTCTCTCAAAGCATCAAAGCGTAGGCTCGTCCAACATCTCCCCCTCTCCCTATAAGGCTGAGGAGCTTCACATGTACGCAGTGGGGGTGGAGCTATATGCTCAAGTGTGAGAAAACACACTTGAACATGTGGAAATCCAAGTAGAAAGGGTAGGCCAATATGAGGGGGCTAAGTAAAACTTTTACTAGATCAAGGGGGTGCCAAAGTGGCCCATTTTCCCGTTGGGAATGGCCCCATGCATTGCATGGCCAAGGTAGGGGGGCAAGTGGGCGAGATTCTCGAGCAGTTTCGCAGACCAAGTAAACCCAGGTTGACATCAACCGATGCTGTCACCAACCTCATGCAGACGTCAACCTTTGTTGACGTCAACTTGAGTAAACGTTAAGGGGGTGTGCTGTCAACCTGGGGTAAACAACAATCAATGTTGACGTTAACATGGGATCCGAGATGAGTCAATCAAGCAGTCAAACAAGTGTTAATGGGCCATGGACCTCGCGAGGATGGGGCAAATCTTTCGTCTACACTCCCTAGAAAGTCTTCCCTTCATAGAGGGGTATTACAACCATCTAACAATGTAGGTCTTCTTTTAAGAAGGGCACAATAGGGAACAAATCCCCTGCTGGTTACAACACAGAGATGAACATAGTGTGTCTGCTCAGAAGAATGAGCAAACACAGACGATCAGAAAGAGATTACAAATGGGATTGAAAGCTCTAACTCTTTCTAACTCGAGGATGGTGGAGTGAGATGGAAATGTAGAACAGCAGGATGCCACCCAAGAACACTTGAAAGCAAGGGAGCAGGAAGTCGAAGCTTGAATTAGCTGGCTCTCTTCTATTCTTGTCAGCTCTTTTCGTTTATGTATGTGGAGACTTCTCTCTTTGTGTAGCTATAAGCACTCACATATGTCTCACTATTTGTTCTTGTATTATTGTATGTCTTTCTTTCAACACTTCAGCTTCATATATATGCTTCAATCTTTAGTTTATATATGCTTCAATCTTTAGTTTCCCGTTTGAAAATAGCTGTTTGAATTCAAACGTTGGGTCTTGAGACTTGGAGACTTCTAAGATCAGATCATCAGAGAACTAGTCTTCTATCTTTTGAGTCTCAACGAATTCAGGTTATAGAGATAGCTACATGGTTCTTCTTCAGACATCTTTTCCTGAATGTCTGCAAATACCATACCATATCTTTTCCTTTTCTCGAGGTTAGTCTTGAGAGATATAAACAAATATAAGAAGGTAAGGGACAAGTAGTTTCTTAATAGATATCTATCAGTTTCAGACAGACAGTCTATCCTTTGAGCAGTACAGGGTTAGGTGAGCATTCAAGAGGAATGGACACTCACTTAGCGTGTAGTACTGCTGCAAAAGGAACTTTTCCTTAAAAATATGGAAACTAGATATTCTGAAGCATGCTAGCACACATCTTTGTAAGACATGTAGCATTTTGAAAAGATAAACTATAAAACTGATATTTGGAAATGACATTAAGCATTAAATAAAAGAATAGAAAAGTACAAAGCACAATGGATAAAATATCGTACATATAGCAAAGAGAATGTGTAACACCTTACTTAGACCCGGTCTAGTTATACCAACTCTCATCGAGTCCAAGGGATGTGCTACAAGGGAAACACACCCCAACAAATATCAAATGTAAGTTGATTCATTCACAAATAAATAATAATGCAGCCGAAATAAGCACAATTCATCAACTTTAATAATCAAGTCCATAGTCCATCAAATAAGTCCACAATGGTATATAGTTCAATTACAATGTTCATAACATAAGCAAATCCTCACATAGAATTATCACTCAATCACACAATCATAATCAATCCTCTCGCTCTAAATCTGATCCCGCTACTAAAGCCTCGAGATCCACTGTCTCACCTGAAATGTTAAGCAAGTATGAGTCTACAACGAAGACTCAACAAGCAACCCAAAAATGGATTACCAATCTAACATATATATATATATATATATATATATATATATATGATGGGTTCAAAACATGTTATTGCATATAGAATTCAGCAAGCATATTACTTGCAAAATAATCATTTACTAAATATATCTCAAGACAAAAGTGGGTACAATTGTTACTTGAATAAAGCATGAGTTTAAAATATAAACTTAACCACATAATGTTTAGCTTTTCAAAGAGATTTCAGATCTAATCATGATGACATAAATTTAAGTATTATCATGTTACAATTGTCATACATAGTTTCAAGAGTTTGCATATTAAGCATGGTTACAAAACATTCACTCGAATGGAAATAAGACAAGTATTACATGAAATTACTATAAAGCTGAAAACAAACTTTTTGCATATCATATACATATGTACAAATTTTGCCAAGACACGGCCCAAACCACCCATTAGAAGTCAGATAGACATATGAACATATACTCATCACCTAGGCAAATAGTGATAGAGTCTTGGTTATTGTGCAATACCGGGAGAAGCCCTCCCCACCTTAACAAGTGGTACTTGTCTACCTCCAGGATTTCTTCCTGTGCCCTTGGGAACATATAACATATTGAACATTTTCATAGGGGCATTACTATGGTTCTGTTCCAGATTACTTCTATGATGGCAGTGTCTTATTGGCCATATACAAATTCATATACAAATTTCTCCAGATTCAAATGCAACATAACATGTTGCCAAATCATATACATATAGTTAGATGCTGACATAGACATATTTTTTATTTATCACATGCTGTATTTTCTAAACATTTTCCCACAGATCATTTCAAAAGAACATATTTCTTATGATGATAATCATACTAAAATAGTTAAAGTCATCAAAAAATCATAAAAAATTTTCAGAACATGTCTCTTCTATCATGAATCAAATCAGAAAATTTTCATTATTTTCTGACATATATTCTAATTTCTGCAGTAACCAAATCAGTGACATAAATGGAGAAATGTTCAACACAATGAAACCGTCTATCAACCTGGTTCAATATTTTTACTAAGTGTATATCATAACCATAAAAACCATTGTTCAAAATCTCATGATTTTTGGAATCCAAAAACTATTTATCAATTTAAAATAGTACTACTAATTATATTTTGTATATCAGTCATGGAAATTACAGAAAACTGTCAAATTTGGAATTCAGATCTAACACAGTATGAAAATATCTCTGTCATGTACTTCTACATAGAAATCACAATTTTATCACGAGCATGCATCAAATATAAAATTTTCTATTACATCCATGCTTAATTTTCAGAATTCAGAAAATTACCCTAAAATCATGGTGTCTACAGAAATTAACCCAATTTACAGTGTGTCAAAAGTCATTATACTTAACCCTACCTATTTCACAGAAAGTCCATTCGGAGTTTAAACACAAAAATGTAAATTCAGATATAAAAATAGGTCAAAATAATGGACTGAAGAACTTGGCGGCAACCCTCTTGCTGTTAACCTCAATTGACGGCAAGAAGGTTGACGTTAAGTTCATCCTTGACGTCAGTCAAGATTGATGTTAACCTGACAGGAAACGAGAACTCATCCGAGACTCATATAAACTCCAAATCCATCAATTTTGTAAATTTTTAAAATCATGGAAAAATCATAAAAAGGTAAAATATAAGGTTGGGAACCTGATCACTAGGTTACTTGCCTCTAAATCACTATGAAATCAACGGATTTAGCCGATGAAGCCGGCCTTGGCCAACCAAGACAGCTCTCTCTCCGGGTTAAAATCCTTGATCAGTAGGTCTTTTGATGATATTAGCACCTTGGAGACACCTTCAGTCTTCAAAAGCACACCCTCTTCAACTTGTAGATGCTTGGTCTTAGCTTCCACGAAGATCAAAACGTTGGATTTCTTCCACCTTTCCTTGAGACTTGGTGAAAACTGTAACACCTCAAATATTTTTATTTGTTGAAAAACATGAATAATAAAGTTATTGGACTTAAGTATTAGTCGTAAATTGTAATAATTGATATTTGGGAATGATTAGTATTAACTAACGTTACCCCAGTGTCGTACTCGGACGTGCGCACTCCCACAGGGCGACACTGAAAAACTGTAATGAAAATAAAATCCGAGAACACCATAATTTCCAGAAAAATGTGGAGATCTCAGAAATATAAATATCCGAATATTTCGACATTCAGATTTTGAGATTAAGTCGACGCGACCATTTTTCGGGTGATTTTTCACCTACTGTAAAATAAATTCTAAAAATTAAACTAAAATCACCATAATTTGTAAAACCATCATATTAGGCTATGGTTGAAATTTTAACACAAACGGACACTATTTGGATAGGTTTACATGGGGATCATTGGGCCAGTTGATTTAAGGGCTAATTACGGTAACTATTTTCCTGGAATTTTCAGTGGCATATGTGTAAGGCTCTTAAAGAGCGACTACACCAAGGGTTGGGCCATCATTAAGGTTACCTGCGTGTAACCAAGATGAAAGTTGCGTGAGCTACGTGTTAAGGTAAGAATCAAAAGATTTTTACCATGACACATGGGCAACCGACGTGCCTTTGTGCATGGAGAAGCCTTGGGTTATAAGTACCTTCCCCCAAGCTTCGAAACCATCTTTCCACACCCTTTGTTCTTGCCCTATTCTTGTCTTTCTTGCTCCTTGCTACTAGAGGTGCTGTTGGAGGAGCTACTGGAATTGCTGCTAGGAGCTGTTGTCGTTGCACCTGCAACCACTTCCATTTCTGCTCCTGTTTCTACTGTAGCTGCTATACTTGAGGTGAACATTGTAGACATCATCCACGTTGAGGAGGAGAAACACTTCTCTTGCTGGGTGTAAGATCTTTATCAAGGATACTTGCAAGTTTATCATTTGGCAAGGTAGGATTCATCTCCCTCTAATTCTGTTCTACCTTTCGTTCATGGCAAAGAGGTCTTGATAAAGGAACAAGTTGTATACCAGTAACTCCCCTGTTCCTACCTCAGTTGTGATAAACACCTTCATATTAGAAAGGAGAAGATCCTTGTCCCACTGGGAGATCAAGATTTTTCTTCCACCTTTGATACTTGTTCATGTTATGGAGTTGTGTAGAAGTCTTAATATCTTTAGAACTATGTAGAGACTTCTGTTTAGTTTTTAGATACTTCCAGTCTTGATTTTGAACTATGATAAACAATGTAATGTAGTGTTCATATTGTAGGATTTTCCAATAAACCATCGTTATTAAGACTATTCTTTCATCACTACATTATGTTAGTTTCTAGCTAGCCAAGTTTCAATTATAAGTCTCTTGTTTCATCTCGATTGTTTAGCTAATAAACCACTGTGAGAACTCCAATTAGACTCTTCCATTTGATATAAACCATGCCTTGGTTTATAAGTTCTACAATTAGGGTGTTTAGAATGGATTTAAACATCATTTCTGGAAGTTCTACTGCTACCTGTCGACAGCCAGCCCAAAGCTATCGACATGCGCATGTCTTCCAGAACTCTAGATTTCTAGACTATGTGTATCTGTCGACAGCCATCTTGTTGCTGTCGACAGATACCCACAGAGCTAGCAAACCTGAGCTCTGTCTGTTGCCATCTATTGACAGCCCCTTCTTGGCTGTCGACAACACCTATCCTGCCTTGTATTTTAGCAACTTTTCATGATAGAACTCTTGCTTAAACTTCATCCTAATAGCCTACCAGTTACCCCCTTAATTACTTGGGTATTTGCTATCATTCTACTGTAAAGATTACCCACTTGAAGTACCTTACTCACCATTGAATTATCCCTGAAGTCGTCAACTACGAATGGTACTCTGTTGAGTCCATTCTTCTGTATTCAGTAATTGAGTTCAAATAACCTGATGTCTTGAGAGTTCAAATGCTTGAACACCATGTGAGATATGATTAATTGATGATGATGACATTTATTGGGTCCTTGGACCCCCTTGATTAATATGCCTGTGCAAATAGGGCTGGTCCAGTCCTGGGAGGAGCACCCAAATTCATTTTCGGACCACGTGGAATGATAAAGGGCATCGGGATGTCTGGCATTGCATCAAATACTTTTTGACTATGGTCATCATGATTCCTGTATTATGTAACTGACATATGAACCAATTCTTGAGCTATATACCTGAGCATGACCTGAGTTTTACTGTCATTGTATCAAGTTATTGTTCTGAAATCTGGTATTGTCTCTTTGATATCCGATTTATCCTTGCCTTAGCTATCATGTAATCACCCTTGAATTGTGGATTTGAATTCTACTGAGCTAGTTAGCTCACTATTTCCTACTCTTTTTAGGTAACTCAAATGGGGGTGAAGTTTAAGGGCATGTGTGCTGAGTGGACCGACCGTGTCAAGCAAAGCCAACCAGTTTTTGTTTCTGTTTAGTAGTGTGAAATGAGATGTATAAATTAAGTTGTTTTGTTCTACTCCTCTCTCAATTATTATGAGGAGTATCTGTGTAATAAAACTTCCGCTTATGACGTTATGAATGGATAAATAATTATTACCTTTTGTGCATATTTTCTGTCACTTCCGATAAATAGTCTTTTATTAGGACGTGACAAAAACTCCCCAAAAACGGTTCCAAGAAGCTAACCCACCCTTTTTTTATAAAGGATTGGCCTCCCCAACCTCTACCCATGACGTAGGATACGTAACCCCAAAGTGTTTCCTAATTTCTAGCCCTTACCATAACTCCACCAGAGCTGGACTGCGAAAATTTCGCTGTCAGTTCGGGAAGAAGTAGATGTCAAGGTTTACTGTCGTTTATATAGAGTAGATGTCAATCGATATGGACATTTATCTGCAGTTGATGGCAGGAGATGTTGTCGTTAACCTGATATTGACGGCAGTCGATATTGCTATCAGAAACACTGGTCGACTCTGCACCAACCCGAGAACAGACCATTCCACTCCATAACATACTAAACTACACACATATATATACAAAAGTTTCTAAATATACAATAAAATAGACATCATTTTAAATTAAAAACTACGAATAAAATTTTAGGGTATCACACTCTCTCCCCCTTAAATAATCTTCGTCCTCGAAGATTGAGTCTAAGAAAACTCACCAAAAAGATGTGGGTATTTCTTCTTCATTCCTTCTTCTAACTCCCAAGTTGCTTCTTCTTGTGCAAAATTCCTCCGCAAGACCTTCATTAAGGGAATTCTCTTAGACCTCAAGTGCTGCACTTTATGGTCCAAAATCTTTATAGGCTACTCAAAGGATAAATATTGCTGCAAATCTGCCGGCTCATAAGTAAGAAAATGAGATGGATCTTGTATATACCTTCTTAGCATAGAAATGTGAAATACTAGATGGATGTTCGCAATGGATGGTGGTAATGCCAATTGATAAGCTACATTTCCAACCTTCTTCAAGATCTCAAATGGTCCAATAAACCTTGGATTCAACTTCCCACGCCGACCAAATCTAATCACCCCTTTAGTTGGAGAGACTTTTAAGGAAAACATGTTCTCCCACCGCAAACTCCAATTTTTTCTTTCTATTATCCGCATAGCTTTTCTGCCTGTCTTGAGCTGCCTTTAACCTTTGCTGAATTAGCTGAATTTTACTAGATGTTTCTTGTACAATTTCAGATCCAGCCAAGTGTTTGTCACTAGCCTCTTCCCAACACAAAGGAGATCTACAAGGCCTGCCATACAAAGCCTCAAATGGAGCCATACCTATGCTTGCATGGAAACTATTATTATAGGCAAACTCCACAAGAGGTAAATGCTTCTCCCAATCACCTTTCCAATCTAGAGCACATGCTCTCAACATGTCTTCAAGAGTCTAGATTGTTCTTTCGGATTGTCCATCCGTCTGTGGGGGAAATGCTGAGCTAAGCTTCACTTGAGAACCAAGAGCTACCTGTAAACCTTGCCACAACCTTGAAGTAAATCTTGGGTCTCTATCCAAAATGATGGATTTTGCAACCCCATGCAATCTAACAATATTATCCACATAAAGCTTGGCCAAACTCTCAACAGACTGCTTCTTCTTCATAAGTAAGAAATGTGCGGTCTTGGAGAATCTATCTACAATTATCCAAATAGAGTCATTGCCCCTAAAAGACCAGGGCAAACCTGAGACAAAATCCATGATAACTTCTTCCCATTTCTATAATGGAATGTCAATCCTCTGCATCAAATCTGATGGCCTCTGCCGTTCTGCCTTCACCTATTGGCATGGCAAACATCTAGCCACAAAATCAGCCACATCTGTTTTCATGCCTTGCCACCAAAAAAGTCCTTTTTAGATTTTGATACATTTTACCACTACTAGGATGTATTGTAAACTTGGACCTGTGAGCCTCTTCCAAAATTTTGTTCCTTACATCAGCAATATCTAGCACACATACTCTATGCTGAAATCGGATAACACCTTCCTCATCACGAGCAATGCTTGCCTTCCCTATAATTTCTTGCAATCTAGGGTCATCCTTTTGAACTTCCACCACACTATTTAGTAAAGAAGACCTGATAGTCAACTGAGCCACAAAAGCTTGGCACAATTGCGACTCAACCTCCATAAAAGCACAAGTTGTATCTTCCATCATCTTCCAATCCTTCTGCATTACTGTCCTCTTCCAGTGCGTCAGCCACCACATTAGCCTTGCTTGGGTGATAATGCAACTTAAAATCATAGTCCTTTAAGAATTCAATTCATCTCTTCTACCTCAAATTTAGCTCCTTCTGTGAGAACAAGTACTTAAGACTTTGGTGATCAGTGAATACCTCAAACTTGACACCATATAGCTAATGTCGCCAAATCTTCAAAGCATGCACTACTACTGCCAACTATAAATCATGGGTTGGGTAGTTATGCTCATGCTCCTTTAATTCATGAGAAGCATAGACAACCACTTTCCCATCTTGCATAAGCACACAACCGAAACCAATATGAGAAGCATCTGTATAGACCGTGAAACCATCTACCCCGCTAGGTAGAACTAACACATGTTTAGATGTCAATCTTCTTCTCAGCTCTCTGAAACTCTGTTCACATTCTTCTAACCATGCAAACTTAACTCCCTTCCTCGTAAGCTTAGTCAATGGTGCTGCAATGGATGCAAAACTCTCTATGAAGCGGCGGTAGTATCCAGCTAAACCCAAGAAACTCTATATCTCAGATTGTGATCTTGGAGCCTCCCATTCTAACACTGCCTTTACCTTAGATGGATCTATAGCTATACCATCTCCTGAAATCACATGTCCAAAGAAATGAACTTCCTTCATCCAAAAATCACAGTTACTGAACTTGGCAAACAACTTGTTCTCTCTCAAAACTTCCAGCACAGTCTTTAAATGCTCCTTATAAGATGCTTCATCCGGAGAATAAATCAAAACATCATCTATGAAGACCATTACAAAACTATCTAGATACGGCCTAAAGTCCCAATTCATCAAGTCCATAAATGCTGCTGGAGCATTTGTCAAGCCGAAAGGTAGAACCAGATACTCATAATGACCATACTGCGTCCGAAAAGCTACCTTAGACAAGTCATCGGCCTTTATTCGGAGTTGGTGATAACCCGAACGAAGATCTATCTTAGAAAATACTGAAGCTTCCTACAATTGATCAAATAGGTCATCAATACGGGGTAAAGGATACCTATTCTTGATTGTTACTTGATTAAGCTTCTGATAATCAATGCAAAGCCTCATTGAACCATCCTTCTTCTTAACAAAAAGGACTGGAGCTCCCCATGGCGAAGAACTTGGGGGAATGAAACCCTTGTCTAACAAGTCCTGCAATTGCCTCCTAAGCTCTGCCAATTCTTCTGGTGCCATACGATAAGGTGCCTTGGAAATAGGAGTTGTACCTGGCATCAACTCAATAGCGAACTCAATGTCTCTTTCCAGTGGCAAACCAGAAAGATCCTCGGGAAAAATGTCTGCATAATCACGAACAACCCCAATCTCCTCAATACGTGGTGTACTAGTGTCTTTAAACATAACCACACTAGCCAAACAAGCACTGAAACCATTGCTCAGCATCTTGGCCGCCTTCAATGCTGACACCACAAACTTCCCAACCATGTTCTTGGGTAAGGGATGTGAAAACTCTTCCTCACCTGGAATACAAAAAATGATCCTTTTCTTCCGATAGTCTAGCAAAGAATAATGCTCCTCCAGCCAATCTAGACCTAGAATAGCATCATAGTCCTTCATCTTCAACAGATAAAAGCATTCTGCCAAATCCCGCTCTTCTATGCACACATATAGTGAAGGAAAGCACTTATTAGTGATCATAGCACCTGTTGGTGTATGCACAGACAATGGAATCTCCAAATCTATAGCTTCTGCATCAGACTCCTTAAGCAACACCTTTGCAAACCTCTCAGACACAAATGTGTGTGTAGCACTAGTGTCAAAAAGAACTCTAGCATGAATACCCATAATTGGAAATGTATATTCAATCACATGCTCTGCCTGCTCTACATCTTCTTTTGCCAATGCATACACTCGGGCTTGGGCCCGGGGTCTTCCTGCTGGTTTTGCTGCTGCTGGCGCCGCTGCTGCTACTGTCTGATGTGCCAACTTTGGGCAATCCTTGATCTTATGGGCCTTGTCTCCACAACAAAGATACCTTCCTGCACTTAACCAGCATACTTGTCCTCTATGCCTTTTGCCACAATGAGTACACAAGGGCTTGTCTTCCTGCTGAAATCTTCCTTGCTGGGGTGTTATCTTCCCATAATCTGGTACCTGCTGAGGTACATAAACTATCTTCTTCTTCTTGTCCTGCCTCAGAAATGGTGATTTTGGCCTCTTGGAAGTAGCTTTCTTCTATTCAAAATATTGCTCCATCTCGCTTTCTTGCCTACAAGCCGCACTAAATGCTTCCTCCATGGTACGATGATCAAATGCCACAAGTTTGGTATGCAGTGATGGTCAAAGCCCCATCACAAACTTCTTCACCTTCCTCCTCTCACCAGCTACAATATGAGGTGCATACTTTGATAGCTCAGCAAATGTGGCTTCATACTCCAGCACACTCATAGCTCCCTGGGTCAATGAAAGGAATTCCTGCTCCATCTTATTCTGCACATGCTCAAGAATGAACTTAACCTTGAATAGGCGAGTAAATTCATCCCAAGTCACCTTCTGGACTCCATCCTCAAACCTGGTACGTAGTGTGGATGTCCACCATACATCAGCCCTCTCCTGAAAAGAGCACATCTACATTAGGCATAACCAACCACACTAATATACTTCATAAGTAAATATTGCCTTATAATTACCTGCAACATATAAGTCCCGAAACTAACTTTATCCTCCTTAGCACAACGAATAGCTCTAAAGATCTTCTCAGTCTCCCTGACCAACTCTCAGCCAAAAGTGGTTGACTCTCCCCCTTAAAAGAGGGTGGAGCCATCCTGCTAAACCTCTCCATCACAAAAGGGCCTCTATGCTCCAGATGCACTGCAGGTGGGGCCTGAGCCTAAAATGACATGAATCAGCATAGGATAGATACACTAAAGAGAACCAAAGCCAACCATTAAGCTACCCTAACCTGAGCTTGCACTTGGGCTTGCAATGTTGCTTGAGTTTGGACTAGAGTCTGCATAGCCTAAAGCAACCCTTGCAAGAAAGTTCCATAATCTGTCAAAGGTGGAGGAGGTGCTACAGGTGGTCCCTGAGGCGCTGAAACCTGCTGCCCCTCATTAGCATTCTCCCTCTGCTCCTCCCCACGAGCCGGGACATTAGCACGACGTCCATGACTAGCCATAGCCTAGTAAAACAATAAGCTAATTAATTTCTATAACTCTAATTATCCAGTACTTTATTTTAGACTTAGGAACATGGATCACTTAAGTTGATGTTTACTCATGAATATCCCCAACCTACAAATGCCTCTGATACCATCTCTGTAACACCCCACTTAGGCCCGGTCCAGTTATACCAACTCTCATCGAGTCCAAGGGACGTGCTACATGGGGAACACACCCCAACAAATATCAAATGTTGGTTGATTCATTCATAAATAAATAATAATGTAGCGGAAATAAGCACAATTCATCAACTTTAATAATCAAGTCAATAGTCCATCAAATAAGTCCACAATGCTATATAGTTCAATTACAATGTTCATAACATAAGCAAATCCTCACATACAATTATCACTCAATCACACAATCACAATCAATCCTCTCGCTCTGAATCCGATCCCGCTACTAAAGCCTCCGGATCCACTTATCATTCTAAAATTTTTGACTCTTTGTGCTTCAAAGATTGTTTTTCCATCCTTTTGAATAATGCACTTATCATTATGAAATTTTACCAAGTGACCTTTGTCACATATTGACTGATACTAATAAGGTTATGCTTTAATCCTTCTACATACATAACATCTTCTATCAAATCCTTTTCTTTTGTTCCTACTGTTCCACATCCTAACACTTTGCCTTTACCATTCTATCTATAAGTGACTTGACCAACCTCATCTCTAAAACTTGTAAACAACTTTTTATCACATGTCAAATGCCTTGAGCACCAACTATCCAAATACCATTTGGATGCTCTCACGCGACCCTGCAAACAAATTTAAGTTGTAACTTTTGGTACCCAAATTTTCTTGGGTCCTTGATGGTTAGTCTTTGGAATCCAACGCAAGTGTCTAGTTGTGCAGGTGTTGACTGTGTGTCCTAGTTGATTACAATGACTACAACATAGATCATGTGCATTCTTTACATGTCTAGTGTTTTTAGATTTCAATTTTTGTTTGTAGTCATACTGATTGACCTTTCTAGAATTTTTAATTTCTTCCTCTTTCACAAATTTAGGAGTTGGGTATTTTTTTAGGATAGACAACATTTTCTTCATTTGCTGGAGGTGTATAACCTACTCCATACTTCTTTTTACCTATTCGAGCACCTTTTAGTTTTACAACCATAGATGTTTTACAGTTAGTAATTTTATCAATAGTAGCTTTTAGATAATTATTTTCTTCTCTTAATTTCTCTTCATGTTTCAATTCTTTTCGATTTGATTCAATTTCCATGATTTTACTATTTTTAACCTTTAAATCTTCACACAGTAGTTCATTTGATTTTTTTTGTTTTAGTTAATTTTTTTGCTAATATTTCTACTTCATTTTTTTTATTAGTATTAGATTTTTCTTGATTTAGTAAATTTAACTTGACTATTTTCATCTGTTTAACTACTATTTTATATTTCTCATACAATTCATTAAATGCATCTTCTAGACTATCAGAATCGGATTCAGAACATGATGTAAAGGAGGTTTCAGAATTTAGTTGATTCAGTCCTGCCATGAGGGCTAGATTGGCTTTTTCCTATTCTTCTGATTCTGAGCTTGAAGAATCCAAACTTGTGGCTTCTTCATTATCCCATGCTACTGTCATTGCCTTCTTTTTGTACTTTCTGAACTTTCTTTCTTTATCTTTCTTTTTCTCATATTTTTCAGCTGGATCTTTCTTCTTGAGCTTAGGACATTCTGATTTGTAATGTCCTGGCTGATTGCATTCATAGCAAGTTGGTTCTTTCTTCTTTTCCTTTTTGAAGTGTCTTTTTGAGCGAAACTTCTTTTTCTTTGCAAGAATCCTTTGAAGTTTTTTTGACAGCATAGCTTCATCATCACTGTCATCTGATTTCTCTTTTGAATCCTCAGAGGAAGAAGAATCTACAACTTTCAAAGCATTTAGCATTTTCTTTTTCGAAAAGATTTCAGAAACGCTTTCCATATTAATTTCATGAGCCATTAGATAACTAATCAATTTGTCAATAGAAAGTTCTGTTAGATCATGTGCCTCTTCAATAGCAGTGACCTTAGGGGTCCAGGCATGAGTTAATGATCTTAGAAATTTTCTTACTATTCTTCATTAGTAAGAATTTTACCTAGTGAACTCAAACCTACTATTATATTTGAGAATCTATTATACATTTGGGTTATATTTTCATTATGAAGCATTTTGAATTGTTGATATTGGGAGAAAAGAATATCTATTCTAGTTTACTTTACTCTATCATTTCCTTCATAAGTTACTTGTAGTTTATCCCACATTTCTTTAGTAGTTCTACAAGCAGATAATTTGTTAAACTCCCTTTTGAATAAGGCACAACATAGATAATTCTTGGCTTTATAATTTAGCGACATATTTCTTTTGTCAGCTATAGATAATGCAGAAGTTCCCTCAGAAAGTATAGTAAAGTCACCTTGTTCTATTACCTGCCACATATCAAAGTTTGTGCCTCTGATGAAGCATTCCATTCTCATCTTCCAGTATTGGTAATCCTCACCATCAAAGAATGGTGGTCTGGTGACTGACTAACCTTCATAGTTGTGAGCTTCAGATGCCATCTCTTCTCAAATCTTTTGATTCTTCTGAGAAGACCTTGCTCTGATACCACTTGTTGGACCGAGAAGGCACTTTAGATGTCCTAGAGGGGGGTGAATAGGACTTCTTGCACTTTTAAAATTTATCTGAAAATAGATGACACTAAATAAAGTTGTTAGTGTTTAGTGTGGTGTGTGTGAAACAAGTGAGAACTTGGCGGAAACAATCACACAATTTGCACAAGAGATTTTATCCTGGCTCGGCCCTTCCCACATGGAAGTCCTCCATCTAGTCCCCAAGTAACCTCTTGGGATTTCACTAAACTACGAAGAACACTTGGCCTTCTCTCAACCTGAGAGGTATTACATGTCTACTTGCTCCCAAGCAAGTCTTCCCTTTATCAAGGGGTACAAAGACCACCTACACCAGTAGGTCTTCCCTTCACAAGAGGGGCACTGCAGGAAACAAACCTCCTGCCGGTTATCTAACAAAAAAAGGTGAGACTATGTGTGTGTCTGCTCAGAAGAATGACTAGACACAGAGAATCAGAAAGAGATGCAAGTAGGAATGGGAGTTCTAACTCTTTCTGAATCTAAGTGAGTGGACTGAAAAAGATCTATAGTTACAGAAGGCCACCCAATCAAGAAAAGACTACTAAAAACTAAAGAACTTAGAAGTCGTGGACTGAAGAAGTAGATCTCTCTTTCTCCTTTCAGTAGAAGGCTTGTGGTGATTCTTGTTGCTTGCGAAATGCTGAAATGGAGTTGTGTCACTAGTTGGTGAGTATTTTTCTTGTTCAAACTTCAACTTCTATATATGAGCTTCAGTGGCTTGATTCTTCCCGTTTGAAACTATTCGTTAAAAAATAGCCGTTGAAGAATAGTCGTTGATCCTTGGATGTTGAGACCTCTAGACTTCTATTATGACCATCGGTCTTTCAGTTCTTAGAGAGTCTCAACGTTTTCAGGCTATGTAGGTAGCCTTATGGCTTGATAGACAACTTCATTAATGTTCTGTAAACTTCATGCTCGAGGCTGAAAGCTAAGCATGCTTCATTAATGTTCTACAAGCCTGGAAGAACAAGAAGGACATAGATACCTCCATACTTTTGGGGTTAGGCGAGATAAAAATATATAAAGCATGAAGGAGTTCAGACAGAAAGAAGTTCAGAGCATTTAAAGATAGATAGACAGTTGTATCCTGAAAGTAAGGAAGTCTTGAAAGTGGTAGGTGAGCTCTGACAGATAGCCTATACTGCTTATACCTACCATCGCATTTACTGTATAGCCACTATCAAATAAAGATGAACTAAACTTCTGACAGTAAACAAGAGATCACATTATAAAATTACTTCAAATCTTAACAACGATATTTTATATGGTCATTTTGAATATAATTTTTTTTTGCCTAATAGAGTATTTAAATAGTGATAGCAAGAAGAACATTATTCTGTAAGACATATAAATGTCATTCATTCTGTAAAGGATCCCATAGGGATAATGAAAGACAATAAAATATCCAAGATTTATGCTTGCATGGATTTTGTGAAATGACAGATTACACAAATATTATTTAAGTAAAAGAACACAGAAGTTGTTATATGATACTTCGACTTATAAGGAGTCGGAGTCAAAGACAAGAACTTCGACTATATAGAAGTCACAGTGAGTCATTGATTGATAATATACTTCGACTTTTGAGAGTTGGCGTGATAAAGGTTCATCAATGACATACTCGGACTTCTAGGGAGTCGGAGTTAAGTACTTCAACTATATGGAAGTCATAGAGAGATATCATATTGTTGGGTTGAGTGTAATTTCATATCATTTCCCCTCTTATTTTGATGATGACAAATGTGATTTGAATGCAAATTGATTGAAACATGATAAACACATTTCACCTGAAATTTATATTCAAAAAGCATGTTTCAAAGCACACTTATCATTTGTACTCATAATAAAATATTTTACTAATGATATATGTGTTTAATTTTCAGGTACAAATACTTTTTGCAAAGGTAGTGTCAACACACCCCACAATGGTGTCGACACAACACCTCAGACTCAAAGGCAAAAAGCTAAAGAAATGCTGAGACTGTGTCGACACTAGTCAAAGAGCAGGTCGACACGAGTTGCAAATTCCAGGAATTAGCCTACTCAGGTCGACGCAGGATGAGGGCAGGTCTACACTGGACCTCGTTCCCAGAACAGCCTGTTTGTCGACACCACCACCAGGGCAGGTCGACACTGGATCAATTCCCAGAACATCCTATTTTCAGAATTGGGACAGCAGGCCGACACCATCACCAGGGCAGGTCGACACACTACGGAAATATTGCAACTTAAAATGGATGATTGCCACGTGTCTTCCTAGGGCGATGGTGTATCAACCTAGGATCGTGTGCCCTTGTACCCAAAGGGTAACTTTGGAATCTTTTGGGTATAAAAGGCCTCCATTTGGCCGTCCATCACATCAAGAGACCCAACGAACTCTTGGAGCCTCTCAGAAAGTTCCCTTTGGCGGCGAGAAGAGTTCATCTCCCTCCTCTTCTCTCCTGGTGTCTTCTGAAGACCAATTCTCATCAATTTGATTGTGAGAATTGGAGTTTGATCCTTGAAGAAGCAATTGAAGCACCTGAAGGAAGCAGATCAAGTAGAAGCATCTGTTGGAGAAGATTTCAAGGAAGATCCCCAAGTTCAATTGTGCAGAGCATCGTTTGGGACTTCAAGAATCCAAGCCTCTTCCCAATCTGAGCTTCTACAAGGGAGTACTTTGAAGAACAAAGTCTTTTCATACAATCCTCAATGTACTTTTGTTCTTCTGAGACATTTTGAGATTGTGCAAGTGCTTCTGCATAATTCTCATGAATGTTCTCATGTTTGACATGATCTGCTGCTAGAAGATCTATGTCTTGTGTTGGTGTCTAGCATAGTTGTTTGTGAGCCACTGTGCTCAGTTTGAGTCGTCGAGCTCAAGTGTTTGTTGAGCAGTCTTGCTCAGGGATCTAGAGTAGTCTTACTCTAGAGGTGTGTGAGTTGTAAACTCAGGTGTTGGAGTTGTCTGGCTCCAGTGGGTGTGTAACCCAGGTTGTTTAGTGAATCCTCACTGGGTGTGAGGGGTGGATGTAGGAATCATATGGGTGATTTCCGAACCACCTAAAAATCTCTGTGCACTTGTCTATTTTTGGTTTGATTCTATTATCCATTAGATGCTTGCATAGGATCGCTTAAAATTCACTTAATCAACTGGTTTCACATCTATTTTATCAACTCACCTATCATCTCATCAGATATGTGTTTTTCACTGTTAAAATTGCCTCTGATTCTCAAAGTATTTTTAAATTGCTTAAGCTTCCGCATAGAGTGGCATAGATCTATTCATCCCCCCCCCTTCTAGATCTTATCCACACCTTTTCCTCGATCCTTCACATACTTCGACTTTTGGGGAGTTGGAGTAGAACAAGTTTGTTCCTCAATCGATATCATACTTCGACTTTTAAAGAGTCAGAGTTAGTATGGTATATAATATACATTGTGGACTTAGAGAAATTTCGTGAGACAAGTGTTGATACTTATAGTATTGTACATGTCATATTTCCTTTTATACACAATAACTGATGGTATATTCTAATAGATTTGATTGTAGAAAGTCTTAAAAGATTTTGTCATAGAAAAAACACAATGCTTAAAATGTTTAACAATCTTTTAAGGGATAGTTACTCAACATAGCCAACTAAGGAGCAAGGGTCTCATGCTAGAACTTCTTGTTTTCATCTGTCAGAAATGAGAAAAACATATAATATCTCTTTAGAACTTGGTTTATGATGAATCTATTCAAAATTAGAGAAAGGTTTACAAATAATAAGAGAGATCTTACCTCGGTGTGTTTTTTTTACCTCTATAGATTTAGAAAGTCGGTGTGTTGTCATGTCTCGACGCGGAATATTAGCACAAGCAATTTGATAGTGGTATGGGCACGCAAAATGAATGAGTGATAAGAATAACATAATAATGTCATTAATGGAAACAAAGATGGTAAAGCCAAATAATAAATGCTTTCTCTTTCATTTCATAACTGAAAGGTCTATTACATTTTGTAATCAGACCAGTACTTAGGGCTATCATGAATAGTACATTATTTAATAAACTCCAACATAGGATTGGATATCTTGACTCATTCTAAACCATCTCCTGAATAGTTGGGATGCTTGTTCACTCTTCCTTATTCCCAAGCATCTTGTCAAATTCCTCTTTACCTGAAATAGACGTAGCAACTGCATTAGTGAATGTTCAGTGTGACTTAAATATCTTGAACTGAACATACTTTAGATGAATTAACATTTTAAAACGATTAGGGTATCTAAAGGCATTAACATGATAACACGTGTTCAGGCAACAATAATAAGTAAAGAGCAAGAGTACTTTATAAAAATCATGATAAGATATTCTCAAGAGTCTACATGAACAACCAGTCAAGAACATGTCACGAATAATAAGCACATGATTTAGCCATACCATGATCACGATACAATGAGCATGATACATAAGTATAGGATTTGATTGTCATAGACCAATTTAACATGATTAACATGATTTTGGTGCAATGCCAACACTATGGTCAAACAACCCCTATAGGTACATGATATTCAGGTGTGTAACATCCTAGGATTACTAATGGATTTCTAAAAATGTTAAAATTGGAATATTAAGAAAATTCAGGAAATAAAAGATATTCTTATGATCAAGGAACCCCATGTACCCCAATAGGGTGACACTAGGATTTCAAAATTAAATAGGAATCTGAACATATCATCATTATCGGAAAAATGTCTTGATCCAAAAAATAAAATTATTTCAGGTTCAGATGCACAGATGTTGAGAACAACCCGATTTATTAATTTTTAGGATAATTTTCACCCAATAGAAATTCAATTTGAAAAATTGAACTAAAATCATCATAATTCACGTTACCTACTAGCTAGTTCGGATACAAAACAAAGGACGCAAAGGGGCAGAATAAATTAAAATCTAATTACGTAACAAAGTTATAGGTACAAGCTCTTACATACTTGTGTACGTAAGGCTACGTATACCTAAAGAATTAACATGTCGGTTTACTATGTGTTACCCAGACAATTATAGCTTGAGCTTCATGCTCAAGTTACTCTTCCTCTTGGCCACATACATAGGGCGAAGAATGGGTATATAAAACCCAAGGCTGAAACTGTTGTGGCATTTTGGAAGTTCCATGTTGTTGCTGCTGCACTGACCTACTGGTATTGCTGCTACAGTTGCTATCAGTGGAGGAGGATGGATTCTTAGAATATTTCTCCAAACTCCTTGTTTCCTCCATATGTTAGCTGCTTGTCATAAGCATCTTGTAATTTGATTGGACATGTATTCTTGTTTGACCATGTTCGTTCATTCTCTAGATAGTAGATACTAGATGTAGCACCATACAAGAATAAAAACCACTGCAACTTATCGCTCAAACATAGTAGAAATCAAGACAGAAACATTGAGTCGTTGTAATCGGATGACCGATTTCTGCCAATTAGTCGACTGACACCCTCGTTTGATGACAAACAATAGTCGACTGATGATAGAAAATATTTTTGGGAGAATCGGATGACTGATTTCTCATTATCAGTCGATCGATTACCCATGTTGTTCCTATGTACGCTACTGGGAGAACCGGTCAACCAACTTTTGCCTTTCAAACGATTGTAAACCCTAAATTGGACGACCGATTTCATGATTCTGGTCGATCAAAACCTTGTCAAAACTGTCAAATTTTCTGTCAATTCAGTCTTGAACATATTTTAGTTGCACACGCTTATGTCCCACAACATATTCAAAGTCATTTAATCTTTATATCAATCATGTAAACCTTTCTTGAGTTAACATTTGTCTCAACATATGACTTTTGATTTCTAATGCATGGATGATTAAAAATGTGTTCCAAATGGAAATGAGATGATGTACTATTGTGTCTTTGGACTCCTTTTGGATTTTATGCTAGTTCAAATGGGGCAAGTCCAGTCCCAAAAGAAGCATCCGAAAGTGTTTACTTTGCGCAGAGTGATATTGGACCTTTTGGGTGTTGGCATGACACCACATAAGCTATATTAGTCGGCATTTCCATTAATCAGTATGAGATGTGCTATATGAGGTGATATGATGTGCTATGTGAATTGCATTCAGTTATCAGTTATATGATTTCAGATTCAAGGCAACATTTTCTGAACTTCTCTTCATTCAGTATTTTGTATTTAGCAGTTCATGATATTTGACATCTTCTTAATATATTTATGTCCCTAATGTCCAATGCTCACACATCCTGTCATCTTGTATACCTTGGACATTATGGCAAAATCTGAGCTTTTCCTTGTAAGATCACATCCTACTGGGCACCTTTGCTTATTATCTCCTACTCTTTTCAGGTGACCAGGGAAGGTCCAGTTCCGACGAAGAAACTGAGTGCTAAGTTGACCATGAAGAACATATTAAATTTTCTTTCTTCCATTAGAGTTATGTTCAGCTGCAGTAATGCACCTAGAGCTTGGTTAACTCTTACTTGATGTACTTAGTTTTTTTTCGCTGCATTAATGAATATTTTAAGTTAAATGCCTTTTGTATTTTAGTTTGTGTCATACTCGATAAACCATTTATCGGGGTGTGATAGAGTTGGTATCAGAGCATTAGGTTTACCTTTGACCATCAGATAAAATTTGTGAGATGGGGTAGAATGTTAAGGGTAGGGAGAAAATAGTTTTATTGTATACACTTAATTTATTTGTTTATAGCAGAATGTAAATGAATGCATGTGAAAGGTTGCTGCTAGCTTTGGAAATGCTCCGTCAAGATATAGAGATCTATGCTATTACACAGCGAGAACGACATATATAGATTAAGGAGCGAGTGCTGAATTTAACAAGCCAAGCGTTTTTAGCAAGAAACCTTCCTATGGCACTGGAAGCTATGCCTTCCATTATGGAAAATTTGGATAATTTAAATATGGGCTAAGTTGTGCTTTATTTTCACTTCGAGAAATACTGGGATGCTATGTCTGATGGAGCCCGAGAACTACATTATGATAATGAAGAGGCACGGGAAGAGTCTACAGGATCGGCTAGCCATGTAGAATAATTTAGAGTGAACACTTTGCTTTTTTGAGAGTCTCTCTTGAGTATAATGCTTGAGTTTATTAGGGAGTAGAGTTTATAAAGGGTAAGTCAGCATGTATTTAGGGATTCTAGTATGTATAGACTGTGAGAGAGACGGAGCCTATCTATGTACAAAGAAACTTTTCTAGCTTACTAATGTAAGATTATGTGTGTGGTTGTATGTGTGAATTGGTGTGTAATGATTTATTTGATAATTTGAAATATTAATCTTTGTATATTTTAAAACAATTCTTAGGGAGTTATGGAAGGAGGTGACGTATGGTGAAGAATGGAAAATACTATGCATGGTTTGACTTGGGCTTTACAAATGGTAGCTAAAAACAATACACATAATGAGATTAATACCTTCAAGGAATTTCGGAGTTTGGATCCTCCACGATTTGTAGAAAGTGCAAATTCCGATGAGGCCAAAAATTTGATTAAAGATATCGAAAGAATTTTTAGAGCTATCAAGTGCCCTGAAGAAGATAAAGTTCGACTTGCTACCTTTCAGTTGGAACGTGATGCATGAGGTTGGTGGGAATCAATTGAAGCAATTATGGAAGATTTAGAACAAGTAACTTGGGAGGAGTTTGTGGAATTTTTCAATGAACAATATTTCTCTGAAATTGTCTAGGAAAGAAAGGCTATGGAATTTGCCAATTTAAAGCAACACGGATTATCAGTAGCAGAATACGAAGCCCAATTTGCTCTACTCTCTTAGTATGCACCTCATTTAATAGCTATTGAAAAGTTGAAGACAAAGAGATTTATGAATGGGTTGCAACCCAATTTTATCACTCAGTTGACCCCTCATCTGATTACAATTTATTCTGAGATGCTAAAAAGGGCATTAGCTTTAGAAGCTGCCAATGAGGTAGTAGAAACGATAGATGGGAAATTCAGCAAGGGTACTTCAACGGGTGAAAGAAAAAGGAAATTTGAGCTGAATGATCATCTAAATTCACAACAACCACTCGGGAAAAGGCAAGGAAAATCTCCAATGGTTAGTAAGGAAGTGTGCCAACATTTTAATCGAAGCGGTCACCAAGCAGAAAATTGTTGGAGACGACATGGTGTTTGTTTCTGATGTGGAAGTGGAAATCATCAGATTTCCCACTGATAAAAGGTGTTTCACAATCATCGAAACAAGAACCTAGACAAGGGCGTCTACAGATAGTACAAGAAGTGGAATCTGAACCTCAGTAAGAAGGAGGAATCATTGAATGTACACTTCTTGTAAACTCTAAATATGCTCATGTTTTATTTGATTCTGGAGCTACTCATTCTTTTATAAGTCAAGTATTTGCTAAACCTTTAGAGAAACAATTGGTTCCTTTACCAAGAAACCTTGAGGTAACTACACCTCTTAAGGAAGGGAGGAAACTTGATCAGTATTATCCAACTAGTGAAATTTTAGTGAAAAATCATAATTATACTGAAGATTTTATATGCCTTGAAATGGAAGAATATGATATAATTCTTGGGGCAGATTGGTTATCTAAGTATCATGTTACTTTGGATTGCCGATTGGGGCAAATAATTATCCTAGGTACTGAGACCATGTCACTGATCTTTGGCAAATCTAAGACACCAATCTTCATCTCTGCTATCAAGGCCCATAAATTAATACAAAGAGGATTTCAAGAGTACATGGCAACTGTTCTAATCCTGAATTAGCACATTTTAGAACTGGAAAATATTCAAGTGGTAAAAGAATTTATGGATGTATTTTCCAGAAGAATTACTAGGGTTTCCACCCTTGAGAGAGGTGAATTTTTCAATAAAGTTAAATCTTGGAGTCTCACCGATATCAAAGGCCCCTTACCAAATGTCGATAGATGAATTGAAGGAATTGAAAAAGTAATTGATGGAACTGTTGGAAAAGGGATTCATTAGACCAAGTACATATCCTTGGGGTGCTCTAGTATTGTTTGTGAAGAAAAAGGATGGAACACTAAGGATATACATTGATTACCGACAATTGATTCAGTTAACCATAAACAATAAATATCCACTCCCCAGAATCGATGATTTGTTTGATCAATTGTCTGAAGCACAATATTTCTCAAAAAATTGGTCTCAGATTTGGATATCATCAGCTGAAAATACAAGAGGGAGATATTCATAAAAAAATATTTCAGGGTAGATATGGACATTATGAATTTGTAGTAATGCCCTATGGTTTAGCTAATGCTCGTGCTGCATTCAGGAATTTAATGAATGATATATTCATACCATATTTGGATCAATTCATGATAGTGTTCATAGATGATATATTGATTTATTCCAAAAGCTTAGAAGAACATGAAGCCCCTCTCCGAATTGTCTCACAGGTATTGAGAGATCATCAATTATATGCTAAACTCAGTAAATGTGAATTTTGGATGGAACAAATAATTTTCTTGGGGCATGTTATTTCTAGACAATGATTAAGAATGGATTCATCCAAGATTGAGACTATTTAGAAATGGGAAGAACCCAAGACTATCACAAAAGTTAGAAGTTTTCTGGGTATGGCTAGATATTATCATCAGTTTATCAAGGATTTTTCAAAGACAACCTTACCCCTCACTCTACTAAATAGAAAGGGAATTCCATTTCTATGGAAGAAAAATTGTGAACAAGCCTTCTAGAGGTTAAAAGAATGTTTATCATTTGCACTAGTTCTAGCATTACCAATGGAAGGGAAGTTTTTTTAAGTTTACATAGATGCAACTACCATTGGATTAGGATGTAGCAACCCGAATTTTTAAAAATATAAATAAATAAGAAAACTCATTATCACATGCGAGACATTTCAACGGAATTAAATGAAAATTTATATTTGGACACTTAAACTATAAATCTCAAGGAGTAATAAATGGGTCAAGACATGAATAACTGGGTTGGTCAATGCTGAACAAAGTCTTAAGACAAATAAACCCAATAACGATAAAAGCGATTATCGGAGATATAAAACCAACTCAGAATCACACGAAGAGATATGATGACAAACTAAATAAAGTAATACAAACAATAGTAAAGAAACTAGGGTCCGACAAACATGTTTGGGTTCGTAAAAAACATAAACTCTGACCTAAGGTGATAAAACACGATAATGTCAGAAACCCGTTATTTCATATAACAAACTAAAGTAAAATAGATGTTTGAGGTCAAATCATGTTTATTGGGCCAATAGGTGGTCAAACAAAAAGGAAATAATATTTAAAATTCATATTAACCCAATACCCATTAGTAAAAATAGGTCATTTAAGCTTAAACATGAGTTAATTGGGCCATTAATCATGACCCAAACCTAAGCCCAGTTTGAGAGCATGAAATTGCTATTTATGACTTGCTAATTAGGGTTGGATTATAAAGGAAATAGAATTAGAGGAAGTTCTAGTCATAGTAGGATTGCTACCATGAGTTTTGGAAACAACAAACTCGGAATATAGTAAACCTAGCCGTATAAAACCATCATGAGACTCCCTAGGCTGACTTTAGGAAGCACTCTTCATTGCTGGATGTAGGAAGGACGCCCAGGAGTAAGGAGGACGACCCAGAAGCTTGGATTGGTGAAGAACATCTTCCCCAAGCCTCTGCATCGACCCAGAACGTTCAAGGGATTCTAAGCAGTCAAAGGTAGGTGTTCTCGGGCTTAATCTAAACATTGCACATACCTCTAGTAAGAGCATTGAGTCTAGTTTCATATGCATGTGTTTTCCACAAATTTTATGAACCAAGTGAGTCGTAATAAACATTTTCTAAGAGTCGCACATGTTTAGAGCTGTATGTGTTCTTACTATTTTTTACGCAAACCAAGGCCAAATTAGGTCAAACCAAAACCGTGATTCTCTTCTACTTGTTGTCCTTGACACCTTCCATGTTCAGAGTTTTGCCTAAAGATTGCTAGATTTCAAGTCATAAGTCTTTCATGAAGGGTATAACAATTTTTTCTGGGTTTCGGGCAAGATCTAAGAACGCGACCATCCAGACGTCACATTTTTGTGCCCACACCGATTATGTGTTGTCGAGTCGATGTCTATACCGATTGCCTTAAACGCGTCCATCATGACCGACGCGTTTCTGAGTCCACATCAATTTCGGTTCCACATTGGCTCTGGAAGGAATCGATCTCACATCGACTCTGTTTGTGACCGTCACCACACCAATTCTATCAGTAATCGCTCTCGCATCGATTCTGGAAGGAATCGATCTCACATCGACTCTGTTTGTGACCGTCACCACACTGATTCTGTCAGTAATCACTCTCGCATCGATTCTAGAAGGAATCAATCTCACATCGACTCTGTTTGTGACCGTCACCACACCGATTCTGTCAGTAATTGCTCTCGCATCGATTCTAGAAGGAATCGATCTCACATCGATTCTATTTGTGACCGTCCCCACATCGATTCCTGTTGTACATCGATTCTGTCAGTAATCGTTCCCACATCGATTCCTGTTGTACATCGATTCTGTCAGTGATTGTTCCCACATCGATTCGTGTTTCTGTGTCTATGAGTCGATGTCGGCATCGATTATCATGAACGTGTCAATGTAAACTGTCGCGTTTCTGCTCCGAATCGATCATTCATATTGACTGTCTAAGAACGCGACTGGTAGGTCCATCGCGATTTAGAAACTTTGTACAAAGTCTTTTTTTGACCGTGTTCGGTCCTTTGAAGTGCGACGACTGAACCCGTCGTGATTTAAAGGCCAACCCAAGTCTCTTTACTAGGTTATCCAGTAAATCATATGCATGCCCTATTATCATATCATGTCTTGCATTTAGTGAATGGCCTAAAAGTGATCAACACATTAGAAAATTATAATAACATGAATATGATTCTAATGCTTGATATGAAGTGATTGATCTTACTTCCATTTGATTATCATCTTTCCCTTGTGATCTAGCTTGATATGAAATCTATCATACTATAAGTTGTGCTATGAATCTGCGAAGGAAACATGTTATAGATGGACTTGCTTAGTCTAAAGTTTTCCTGATATGATACTTTCTATATTATGGCTTTCCAGATGTGGACTTTCCTTATTTGCATGCATTCCAAAGTTTCCATATTTGATCATCATTTGCACGCATGGTTAGGAAAGTTTCGAGTCACAACATTTCCACACTTGCACAATAGGCACACCCTTCTTGGGGGATTGGAAGCTCTCTGTTGGTTATTCCGTACTGGCAGACTAGCGACCTTTCCACTAAGACCTCTGTAAGTCTCCGTACTCTGTGGATTCCCTCATAGAGACTGATATGGTTGTACCATGAAATACCCTGGAGATAGAGAGCACTTGTTTTAATTTACGATAGGTCATTAGTTATCCTCTCGTCAAGACATTAAAGATTATGAAACATAGGATATGTCGTTATGCTGTCCAATTGATCTCTCAAGCTATTGCCATACCTTGAACTCTGTGAATGATCTTGTCCTTGTAACTATGAGCTTGTTCTTGGAAATTTGTGGCCATAATATATATAAGAAATGTGATATTTATGTACATGCTAAACTGCCTAGAAAACCCTTTCATTCGGTAGTTAGAGTTTCAGAGATTCAGGAAAAAGTTTGTCATTTTTAGGAAGGAAGTAGAAACACAAACTGGTCGAGTTCTTAAAGGGTTGAGGTCTGATAGAGGAGGAGAGTACACTTCTAGGTTATTTGTTGAATATTGCATAGATCATGGCATCATTCATGAAACAACTGCCCCATACTCTCCTCAGTCTAATGGGATAGTAGAAAAGAAGAACTATGTATTCATTGACATGGTCAACTCTCTCCTGTAGAGTTCAGGACTATCAAAGTATATGTGGGGGGGAGCTTTGAATACAGCTTACCTTATTCTGAATCATGTTCCCCTGAAACATAAAGATAGTATTCCAATTGAACTTTGGAGAAATAGGAAATGTAGTTTAATGTTTCTCAAAGTGTGGGGGTGCCTTGCAATTGTACTTGTTGTAACGACCCCGACTCCCGGAACCTCGGCTCCCACCAAGAATCCGAACGTCGGCACTGCCGCCCACGGGTCCAGAGACCCGGAAGGGCTAACGGATCGATCTAATAGAATATGTAATAGAGATAAATAACAACAACAAACTAAAATGTACAACAAGTGAAGGGAAAACAGTCCAACACTAATGTAACAGTCTAGTATAGTCCCAAAGTAAATAAAGTACAAGCGCTGAAATAAAAGGATAGAACACGTCCCTTAGGGGCATACCCTGAGGGTGAAGTACAACTACTGGGGGAACACTGCTCACTAGAGACGCCGACTACTATTGGCCCATCTCCTCAGTCCTCCGCGGAGGAAGCTGCTGTGAAGTCTCACCTACAAAACAGCGAGTGAGCTTCACGAAGAAGCCCAGTAGGGACTACCAATCTCCCACTAGTTCTAACTGCAGAATAGAACTAAGTGTAGTAATTAAATAAAGCGGTAAAGTCTATTCTACTAAACAGAGTCAAGTGCGGAAGCATGAAGGAGACTACACGGTCGTCGGTCTAGGCTACACGTCAAGACCGGAAAACCCATGTAAAAAATGGCACCAAAGGAAACCCAAAGCTGTGCTCACACACAGTAGAGACTACCTAGACAAACACACTAGCTACATAACACTACACTAGTTAGCCGGTCAGGTGTGCCATGCGCCTTACCCTCGACCAACGGTCCATGTCTAACACCTCCCGTCGGAGTGAGATGCGGAGCTAAAGTAAACACAATGCCGTAGTCTAGCCGGACTACGGTCCCACACCTGATCCCTCTAAATGGTTTCGGAACCATGTAGAGTGAGGCAGTGAGAAAGGACTAGCTAGTTCGCACCGAAAGAGCACCACAACTACCTCGGAGACATAGACCAGCTAAGAGAGCTCTACAAACGACTCTATGCCTCTGTCCCCACCGTTTTCCCCTCCGCTCCAAGTCAGTGACTCGAGCATGCCCGCCGCCCGGAGAACTCCCTCTAACTAGCACGCGGGGATGGGGGTCCCAGGTAACGGTAACAACCTGTCTCTCGGACAAGCCCTCAAGTGCCTAGAACTGAGCGAAGAGACTAGAGTAGCACTGCACTAGGAACAACAAAGGTGCCAAGAAAACCGAGTCGCAGCGGACGTAAAACATCAAAACCTGCTGAAAGTCGCCTTGGCCTTCAACTCCTGACAAAGGGCTACATAGACTTTATATCTTTCAACCCAAGTCCTGAAAGGATCTTGGACCAAGTGAATAGAATTCATGTCCAAGAAAGTAGCTGCAGAAACTGGAGGGTGACCTTCCCTCGCCTGGGATTCATTAAGATCTGACAGCTACTAAGCAGAGAGAGGGTAAAATCTGGCCCAATTTGAAGGGGTTAATCTCTCACATTCTGACAGAATGGGAGCAAGAACCTCAGCACTGACATGGCCCTCGTGATATTCTCTGAAGAGAAATCTATGAAACGCAACCAGAAAGACCTTCTGTATCTTAATTCGGCCCATAACTGTTGCGACCCTCATTATATCGGTACGGTTATACCAACCCACGTCGGTATAGCGAGCGTCATCACAGTGGGACATTTACCCAACAATAACATTCAGCTGAGATACACGTGAATATAAGAACAGAGTAGCGGAAGTAAAAGAACCACTGTCTTCATTTCATTCATCATCCATATTTAACATACATGATTCGATAACATTTAAAGAACTAAAAGTCCACATAATTAAATTGCTGAAAATCAAATACATAATTGTCTACACTTAAACATTTCCTTTCCATAATAATGCTAGTACAATGTTGCAATTACATACTAGGAAATCAAATATCACAAGGTACACCGACGATCTAATCTCCACGCTCGGAGTCGGTCTCCACTGCCTCCTCTGCAAGTGTGTCGTCACCAACTACACCTGTACGCCGAAGCAAGTAATGAGTCTAAAAGACTCAGCAAATAACTCTACACCTACCATACATGCACATATCATAGCAGGTCTTACACACACATTTACAAGACACAATCCTGTAGCATGCTTATCATTGAAATTCACAACCTATAATGGTGATTCTACTTATTAAACACATGATTCATGCTTTCAGATTTTCTAAATCAAAATCTCTTATCACATGCTCTCTAATCATTCCTACACATGAGGGTTCTACTTTCATTTTAAACTAAAACATGAGAGTATTCTAGCATGACTAGCTTACATACATGAAAGAACACATTGCTAACATGGTTACTACTCATTCGTATACATGCACATAACCATTTCACACGCTTTAAACTTGCTGTTTTGATGTGGCTTAACACTTTACAATCTAACACATGAAAGACACATGAAAGCTACGTGCTCATTCAAACCACAACGTGAGAGCATACACACGTGGAATGGTTTACACATAAGTAAGGATTGTCCCTAGCATGGGTTCTACGCATTGTACACATGTAGCACAAAATCATAACCACATTTATGTTGCTGTTTTAATATGATTTCAGATCATCATATCATGGGTTTTCAATTTCACATCCTCACATTTTTGGTTTCATATTTTTACACAATTTCTAATGCACATATTTCACACTTTACACATTGCACATTTACACATTGTTCACACTACACAATTTTCACATGGTCACTATCACATTTCACATTTCACATTTCACACTTTAGTGCCGTGACACATAGTCCAAACCACCATAAGAAGGACACATCACATCACATACACATAGACGCCACCTAGGCAACACAGTGACGACTCTTGGACTGCGCAGACCGGGAGAACAAGTCTCCACCCTAACCAGTGGTACTTGTCCACCTCCAGGATTTCATCCTAATGCCCTTAGGATCACAACACATTGAACCTTCTCAGGGGGACTTTTTCCTGATACGGTTCCACTGCCCTCTATGGAAGCAGTGTCACACTTGGCACAATTTACACATTTACCGATTTTTAACACATATCTTTACACATGACACTTGCCTCTCATTCATTTTCTCACTCACACAAGGGCTCTATTTTCCTAACATGATTCTACAGTTAACAGGGATTACATGTTCAGAATTTGCACAAATCAGATCACACACACATATCACATTATTCCCACATTAGCATGCATTTTTCTTTTCACATTTCTCACATGGAAAATTCATATTTCACTATATAGTTTCCCAAATGACATGAAAATTTAACCACATGCTGATCTCAGGTTTATGATTCCTCATGCAAATTTTCAGATTTTTCTGACTCAAAATGAAATTACAGAAAATTTACCATCGATTTCACATTAATATTCATAATGCAAATTAACATGGAGTTGAACATAATTACAAATTTAACAACTCACTGTCTGCACCCTAGCATGCACAGGGTCACAGAATTTATTCCTGAATTTATCGAGCAACATGCAATTTACTGGAATTTAACATGACCTACGCATGATTTCTATTTACCCAAAACAGAAATTTCAATAACCATACAAGCATGGGGAAAAATGTCAGAAACTCAGAGCACAGATAGGATCATGCATACATGGTCTAACAAATTTGGGCAACAAAACTTTGCCACGGATCATTAGGATCATAGTGAATACACATTACCATTCTTTTCGCATACACATTAGATAGACGAATAAACTCAACCACCCATAAAATAAATGTACATTCATTCTCCCATACATCACATTAGCTAGTATGCATAGCATATAAGAGTTACATTATATCCTCATCGCAAAACACGTCGAAATTACTCACATATGCCAGGAAGAACAGCTCACTGTTCTATCTTGGAGAACTTGACGGCGGTCTCTGGCCGTTCCAGGAGTGGACGGCCAGATCGCTGGACACACACCAGGGATCTCGGCATCAAGGGCATTGACGCCAAGTTCCTGTCTGTGCAGAAACACAGACCGAACTCAAATGCAAAGGTGAAAGGGGGATCTAGGACACGAGGAAAAATACATAAAATTTATAAAACCCTACTTGACATCTACATGGACGGAGGGTGAGGGTTACTTGCCTCTTGTAAAAACTCCAAAGGGATCTAAATGGCCGGAGAAGGTCTCCTTGGGCAGTCCCAAGAAGCCTCCATAAATGCTCTCCTCCAGGTTCTATGTCGATGCAGAAGCCAAACCACGGTTGGGGAAGCCTTCCCCGATGTTCCAGCTACCTCCTTGTTGTAGTAGAACGCCGGAAACACCTTCACACTGCTTGATCCAAGCTTGCAAAGTCCAGCTTTTCTCACAGCTTGCTAGGGTTTTCTCTCCTCTTTGCAAAGAGCCAAAGAGAGCTCTTTCTGGTGCAGGAGGAGTTGGTTTAAAGCAGAGGGGTTTGGGGACCCCGGAGTGGTGATGGGAAAGGCTCAGAGCCATTGGGGACAGCTCCCCAATGGGTGAGCTAGCTTGCTCCCGGAATTCTGGGCTCTGCAACGCATGCAGATCAGAGAAGTTGGCGTCCACATCGCTGGACGCTGGTGTTAGTGTTGGCGTCCATGTGGTTGACGCCGACACCACATCGACGTCTGTTGATATTGACGCCAATCTGGCCTTCGGCCAGAACTCTAAAACATGCAGAAACCATGTACATCTTATATCTATATATGTCATATGCATACTACTACGTACATACTACCATCATACCATTCATACATTATTTACATCTAATTTATACACATGCATGCAATAGTATACTAACTAGTACTTACGTAGATATTTACATACGTACATACACAACATGAATTATTTACATGCAATACAATAATGCAACAAAATTCGAGGGCCTTACAATAACTCTGGCAAAACGTTCAAAAATTATTGACCCAATCCCAGAGAGTGAATAGGTGGAAGCATGATTTCCTCTGGCACCTGAAGGGTGGCAAAATCTACTTGGACAACTTCAGTGTGGGCTACGGCTGAACCAAGTGCACTGATGGCCTGCTTAAACTTACTAAATTGGACCTCAGGGAGTCGATGGACATATCTATAGTTGTTGAAGAGTTGGAAGTGCCTGGCCATCTTGATCTCCTTCTGAATGAATGGGGCCCAACAATTCTTGTGATGAATTTGGAACCATTCTGAGAGAGTCAGGGAATGGTCCCTTGGAGGGAATCTAGCAGACTTAGCTAGAAGAAATTTATTGTACAGCTCTTTATGCCCCCTAGCCCATTGCTCTTCAGTCTTGGAATGAGCAATAGAGAAGATTTTGGATTTTTCCGATTTGGTTAGAGAGGTATAGGGTAGAATGACATTCAGGTGGTCTGAAAGGTTAAGAAAAGGAAGGTTGATGATGGTAGCAAAAACAACCTTCTGAACATATTCTCTGTATAGTGGTTTATTTCTGTTGTCCACTGTGAGAGAAAACCACAGAGGGGGAAAGCTAGGTTCAGAGGAAAGAGAGGAGGCTTTCCTCTTCTTAGGAGCAGAACTACAAGAGTCTGCCCTATGGATATGATGCCCAACCTTCAGTACAGACCGGAGGATGACTTCTTCAAACTCATCCTCGACTTTCCCAAGATAGGGAGATTCAAGTTGAGCATCCTCAGGAATTATAGTAATGAAAGAGGGTGGAGGAGAAGGATGTAGAAGGGAGTGTGAGGTAGTAGGTGGGATATCTGATGGTCCTGAGGATGGTGGACTAGAAGAAGAGGAGGTTCCAGCTGATGAGGAGTCTGGAGGAACCGCAAAGATGGGTAGAGGTGAAGGAATGGTTGTTGAAGAGATAGGAGAAGAGGTGGATTGAGAAGGGAAAGGTGTAGGTGATGAGATGGTTCTGGGTTGTGGTTTCTTGAAGGTTTGAGGTGCAGGTGGAGCTGTGGATGATGAAGGTGGTGATGGAGGTACTGGGGTCTGAGTGGAGGAAGGAGCTGGGGGCTCAGGAGCTACAGCTTTTTCTTCTTCAGCTACTTGCTGCACAGACTCTGACTCCAAAGGCCCTGATGGCCCTGACACCTTCTCAGCTGGCCCTGAAGGCCCTTGTGAAGGGTTGCGGAATTCCCAATATGGTAATCTAGAAGGGGGGGTTGAATAGATTACTGTCTCTTAAAAACTATTATCACTTTCTTTTTCTTAAAGCACAAATTAACAGGACAGTATCAAGATCTAAACTATGTGTAGATGAAGTAGAAACCTATCTAGCGTGTGAATATGCAACGTTCCTATCAAACATCTATCGTAGAAACGATCAAACCACGAGACACGCAGATTTACGTGGTTCGGAGTACACAACAGTGTATCCTACGTCCACGGCACACACACACACACAGAATAAACTGCTTATGAGCGAGTTCGGTGACTACAACTCACACACACACGTGTTTTCTGATATGCACCCACAATCAGAACAACACACACACGTGATCTCAAGCACAAGAGACGCTTGAATCACACAAACACACACACGATTGATAAGAATTATGAAACAGGAAGAGTTCAGAGTATAGGAGTAAATCCTGATGTGGAACTCTTCTGAGAACGTCTGGATGGAGTTCAAACTTCGACTTGACTGCTTTGGATTGATGGAGAAGGTTGAATCCACGACGATCTATCTTCAGTACTGCAGGATCAACAGATCTTTCGGTCTCTGCACTGCAGACTTGAAGCAGAGCAGGAGCAACTCTTTTCTCTTGGACTTGGCTTTAGGGTTTTTTGGTTGTGGCTGCTTCTGTACGAGATTCTCTTCAAAAGGATGCTTATATAGTTGTGTTTTCATATGGAGAGTCGTGGGACTTGAAAACACAATCTCGGATATGAAGGAAGGTTTACGTATTTGAAGATTCTCTGCGTCTGTCGACAGGTGCTGAGTGTCTGTCGACAGATTGCAATAGATTTGCAATAGACAGACTTCAAGTTGCTCTGGCCTGTGGCATCTGTCGACAGGCGACATCCATCTGTCGACAGAAAAGGTCAGTTTTGCCAAAACACAGAACTCTGACATTTTTGTCTGTGACATCTGTCGACAGGTTTCTGAGCATCTGTCGACAGGTGCTCTTTTTCTGAACATAGCACTTTTCTGTCTGATCACAACTGTGGCATCTGTCGACATATGCCTTTGGGTCTGTCGACAGGTACATGTATATAATGTACATGTGATCCTTTTCTCATGATTTGTGAAGGCTTGGTTATATGCACTTGTACCTACATGATAAAACATGTATAGTTAGGTATAATGAAGACATAGATAACCAAATATTGTATCATGTTAATTGAAATGTATGAAACCTCAATTCAACTCATTCATCATTAAAAACATTGTTTGATTATCATTTATCATTTAGAATGTGAATTCACTTAGTTTCCAAAATATGAACCCAACATTCTCCCCCTTTTTGATGATGACAAAATTATTCAATTAATGCTCATGCAATTGAGGTTTCTTCTCCCCCTTTTGACAACATCAAAAGTAAAGACAACAATCACACTTTGAGATTTGCACAGAACATGTGATTTCATTCATGGGAAAGTGAAGCATTCACATGACAAAAGTGTGACTGAAATAACATGTAGGGAAGGAGAAAATACATGAAATAACATAAGAAAGGAACAACATGACTCAGACTGAAATGAAAATACATGACATGACCCACTCCTAAACATCAAATCTATCTATGCAGCATCATCTTCAGGAGCTTGATGGGTGTCATGACGCTCAGTGGCAAGTCTGTCAAGGCGTGTGTCCAAGGTATCCATCCTTTCATTCAGCCTCTCGAAGCCATGTGTCATCTGCACTTGTAGTTGTGCTATCAAGTCCCGAATGGAGGGCTGAGCAGGTACATCAACACCAGCATCTCCTGGAGCATCTAGTGGCTCTGACTGGGAGTCGTCATCATTCTCTTCATCATCTTCTTCATCAGCAGCTTGATCGTCATCCCCGATGTAGGCTTCATCCTCGACAGCAGCAGGTGCCTTGCCCTTGAGTTCCTGGGTCACGACCCCATCCACTAGCTTGTATCCCATGCGTGTTGTGGTAGTGATATCAAAGCTGTTGCGGGAGTTGAGTGAGACACACTCACTGTCTGGAATGGGAATGCCAATAAACTTCAAAAGAGAAGTAATTGGGCAAGCAAAGGGCATGGATCTCCTGGGTTGGTAGAAGCACTGGGTGATCAAGCGAAGCATCAGGAGAGGAAGATTGATGGGTTCACAATCAAGGAAGAAGGTGAACAATGATTTGTGAACATTGGTGACGAGTTCACGACTGCCATGCTTCGACGCAATGCAAGTAGTGAAGATTTGGTGGATCATGCGGTTGAGGGGAGGGAAAGTGTTGGCATTGAGCTTAGAAATCTTCTTGGTGGGATCATAGGGTTGAAGAGTAAGAAGGGGATAGTACACAGAGGCGTCTGGGTGATGATCAAGAATATCCGCCCCGGTGTTCGGAATCTGGAGGGCAGTGCTAAAAAGGTTAGCAGTGAGTTTAAAGGGAGTGCCCTTCATAGAGGTGTAGAACCCGTGATCGGAGGAAGCTAGGTTGTTGAAGAACTCAGTTACGGCAGTGGGAGAGTATGCCGTATGAGCGTAGAGAAAGACTGTCCAACCCTGGGTATCGAATAGGGGTTGGAGGTTGGGGAAGAGATTGGCCAATGAGTGGAAATCCACATAACGTGGAGGAACAAACTTTGTGAATGTACCGTGAACCCATTTGAGGTGGAGATGGGGAGGTACGACCAACTCTGGAAGATGATCATCCCGGTGTTTGGTCGACATTCATCGTGAGCCCTGGATCCTTCACCGGGCGAGGAGGAGGCGGGACGACGACGTAAGATCATCTTCTTCGCCTTGGGGGCCATGGAAAAGATGAGGCAAGGATGTAGGAAAGGGAAGAAGGGCAGGAGACAGAGGGAAGAGCAAGGAGATCAAGCAAGTGGGATGGAGGTAGGGTTTCCCGTCCAGAAAGGGGAAAGGGATGTATATGAGAGAAAGAAGGGATGATTGGGGTGCTGTTGGAGGTGGAAGGGCCAGAGTTGCCTATTTAAAGAGGTGGGGGGAAGTTTAAAAGGCAATGGCCCACCAAATCAGCCCCAAACGGTGTGCCCGTTGGACTTCCAAACAGGGCAGTCGCCGTCTGTCGACAGATGAACTTGGATCTGTCGACAGATCCCTGCAGAATGTATGCTTGTTGATGATTGATGTGGAATTTAAAAGAAAACTCTTGAGCAATGATTTTTGACTGATGACTTAAGGTGTATAGAAGGTGAAGACATAATAGAAACCAATCATTTACATGGAGATAAGAAAGCCACTTCAATATCCCTTATGGTTCAAACATAATACTTAATTAGTCTGAAGTTGAAGCATGAAGAAAACACTTACTGATATCAAAAAGAAACACTTTTACTCTTCTCTTTGTTAATTAGAGTGTAGGACAACACAATCCTCATAGTTGAGGTTCAAATGATCAAGGAGAGAAATATCTAAATGCTAAGACATTCAAAAACATCAATGACCGATGGGAATTATCACTCAGTGGGCTTCACACTATTCCATTATTTTCTATATTTGCCATTCTTTTATGCAATGGGAAGAAGTGGTAGTTAAGAAAACTTCTCACTTGTGAACATGAGGGTAGACATTATACGTGCCTGTACCCCCAGTTACTCGGTGAAAGTGTCCATCATACCGTTGTACAGAGTTGATGAATGAGCCTTTTGACGCGAAGGCAAACATTTGTCATGCTCACTCCCCGGTTACTTAGCAAAAACTCATCATTGCTCTGCATTTTTCCAAATTTAATTCATTTTAAGCTAATGGAATGAAATTGTTTAGAAATAGGTAGCTTTTCTCCAAGTATTGTTTTAATAACCGTAGATCAATGTAGTGATTGATTATCTATCAATTGTAGACATTAAACTCAGTGATCATAATTCCTTTAAAGAAAAAGGGAACCATGTTTGCCTACTTGTAAATTATGTAGAAGAGCTAGGTGTTAAGTTTTCGAAAATAGTGAAATGTTTCCAGAATGATAGAACCTAGACTCAACATGAGTAGTATGTAAAAATCACAAGATTGTTGAAAATTGCTTTAATATCTTATGCACATGATGTGGTCATATATGAATTAACACCATACAGACACCTTAGACATTATTAGAGAAACCAGCTCAAGGATTTTTTGATTGAATAGGCTTGAAATTCCAAGTAGAAGTGTGTCTGTCGACAGCTAAGAAGAGCTTGTCGACAGTCACACACAGACAGATGAATGAATGTTCTGCTTGATGTGATGACTGTGTTATCTGTCGACAAGCCAAGTTGTGTCTGTCAACAGCTACACACAGACAGATTGTAGGCTGTGCGGGGAGGACAAAACCTGTGCAATCTGTCGACAGATGCATGGTCAACTGTCGGCAGATGCACACAGAGTTCAGAACCTTTGTTCTGTGGAAGCCTATCTGTCGACAAAGGAAGGAAGGGCTGTCGACAGATCCTTGTTGAAGGCCAGTTTAGAGGAAGATTGGAATGTGAAATGATAATTATTTGTGAAGGAGAATATGAACATCAATCGTAAGGAATGTCCTTCACAACAACACCCATCTAATCTAAACTAGCTCCCCCATGATGTGTGCTCATGAAAAGACACAAGGTTTAAGCAATGCAATTCAATTCAAGCAAGATATGCACACATGTATTCAGCAGACCATTCATGGAATTGAGACTTTTTGTTGTTGTTGTTGTTTTTTTTTTTTTTTTTCAGAGTAATTTGGCTAATGAAATGAAACTTACCCCTTTATCCAACATGGATGTCCCTTAATGGGCTCCAACTACGGGTACTTGGCGGAGAATATTTTCTCACGCATAATGAAAGTTTCCAAACAAGCCGAACTTGTTTTTCCATAAATCACCATTTGATATACCCCATAGTTGTTGCTTACAAGGAACATTCATCAAGGACTTAGGATTTGTGTCACTGAATTTTACATAAGCCTAATTCTCTTCTAAGGGATGTGAACCTATCCTCAGCCAATGGTTTTGTAAAGATATCAACTAGTTGTTGTTCTGTTGGTATGAAGCTTATTTCCAAATTTCTATTGGCTACCTCATCTCTCAAGAAGTGATGACGGATTTCTATGTGTTTTGTCCTAGAGTGTTGAATGTGATTTTTTGATAGATTGATTGCACTAGTGTTGTCACATAGGATTGGTGTGCATCCAAGGTCAATGTCGTAGTCACACAACTGACTTTTTATCCACAACACTTGTGTTGCACAACTCCCTGCAGCAACATATTCTGCCTCTGCAGTGGAGAGTGCAACCGAATGTTGCTTCTTGGATGCCCACGAAACCATGCAACCACCAAGCATCTGGCAATAGCCACTAGTGCTCTTCCTGTCAATTTTACATCCAGCATAGTCAGCATCAGAATATGAGATTAAGTTAAAGCTACTACCTGCTGGATACCAAAGACCCATATCATGTGTACCTGAGAGATACCTGAATATTCTCTTAACTGCAATTAGATGGCTTTCCTTTGGACTAGATTGATATCTAGCACAGAGGCAAACACTGAATTGTATGTCAGGTCTACTTGCAGTAAGATAGAGGAGTGAGCCGATCATACCTCAGAAGTGTTTAGTATCTACCGGTTTACCTTTCTCATCACTTTCTAGCTTAATGCTTGTGCTCATCGGTGTTGAGGCAGGTTTTGCAGTTTCAAACTGAAATCTTTTGAGAAGCTATTTGACATATTTTTCTTGGTTTATGAAGAAGCCATCTTCCATTTGCTTGACCTGCAGACCAAGAAAAAATTGAAGCTTCCCCATTAAACTCATCTCAAATTCACTGTGCATGTGATGTGAGAATTCTTCACACAGTGAAGGGTTAGTAGAACCAAAGATTATGTCGTCCACACATACTTGAACAACAATGATGTGTGTGCGAACTTTCTTTGTAAAGAGAGTTTGGTCTACTTTACCTCGTGAGTAGTTTTGCTTACCAAAAATTGGCTTAGCCTGTTGTACCAAGCTCGGGGTGCCTGTTTCAAACCATAGAGAGCCTTGTGCAGTTTATATACATGGTTTGGTTTGTCATGAAGTTCAAAGCCAGGTGGTTGAGAGACATAAACTTCCTCTTTAATGTAGCCATTTAAGAAAGTAGTTTTAACATCCATTTGATATAGTTTGAACTTATTTGAACATGCATAAGCTAACAAGATTCTGACTGCTTCTAGCCTAGCTACAGGTGCAAAAGATTCTTCAAAATCCACACCAAATTCCTGATTATAACCCTTTGCGACCAGTCTAGCCTTGTTTCTCACCACCTTTCCCTCTTCATTTAGTTTATTCCTAAAGACCCATCTTGTCCCAATTACAGAAATTTCGTGGGTTCTAGGAACTAAACTCCAGACATTATTTCTTTGAAATTGGCCTAGCTCCTCATGCATAGCATCAATCTATGAGTTTTCTTTCAAGGCTTCTTCAACATTTTTAGGCTCCACTTGAGAGACAAAGGCTAAATGATCATATTCAACTATTTGATTAACTTGAGACCTAGTTTGAACTGAATCATTTATGTTACCTATGACATTCTCAAGTGGATGTGCTTTAGAGTACCTCACATTTGTGATTATTGAAGGACCGGGTTGATCTTGCACTTCCGAAGACTGTTCTGGAGGAGGGGTGGCTGGAGGACTTTCATTGTGTAGTTCATCCTCGTGTTGTGGATCTTGTGCAGGTACTTCATCTTTATTTCTGAACAGAAGTCCGTCATCTTCATCATTGTACCTGCATAGATAGCCACTGTTTATTTTTGGAACTGACTTAGAGATTGTATTTGGTTTGCTTTGCAGTTCTTCATGTGTTGTATCTTTAGTTTCATCTTGAAACCTGTAAGGATTAGAACTGTTAGATTTGGTTTGAGATTCATCAAATACAACATGTGGAGTTTCTTCCACTTTTCTGGTTTTAAGATTAAACACTCTATAAGCTCTAGAGTGTTCTGAGTATCCAAGAAAAATACCTTTGTCGCTTTTGGCTTCAAATTTGTCCAAATCAGTTTTATCATTGTTATGTATGAACACCTTTGAACCAAAAACTCTGAAGTATCCAATGGATGGTTTCTTACCTTTCAGAAGCTCATAGGGAGTTTTCTTGAATACCGGTCTTACCATGGCTCGATTAAGAATGTAGCATGACGTGTTTACCGCTTCTGCCCAAAAGGTTCTTGCAAGTTGATTTTCGACCAGAAGCGTACGAGCCATCTCCACCAAGGTTCTATTCTTCCTCTCCACAACCCCGTTTTGTTCTGGAGTTCTTGGGGAGGAGAACAAGTGTTCTATTCCTTGGTTCCTGCAGAAATCAGTGAAGGAGTTGTTGTCAAATTCTCCCCGTGATCAGTGCATGGAGCATATCTTGTGGACATTTCCATGCTCAATTTTATTGAAGAATTCTTCAAAAACATTAATTGCATCATTCTTATGAGCCAGAAACTTCACCCAAGTGAACCTAGAAAAATCATCTACAATGACAAAACCATACCCTTTTCCATTGAGACTCAATGTTCTAGTTGGTCCAAATAGGTCCATGTGCAACAGTTCATAAGCTTTGGAAGTACTTACCGGTGCTTTCGATTTGAAGGATTTTCGGGTCTGCTTTCCCTGTGCACATGCATCACAGAAATTTCATTTTTATTGAATGGGATTTCAGGAAGTCCACTTACCAGTTTGAGCCTCATGATCTTGTGCAAAACATTGTAACTCGCATGACCAAGCCTACGATGCCACAATGTAAGCTCATCCTGTTTATTTACTACAAGACATAAATCATTATTTTCTGGATCATCTAAATCAACCATGTAGATGTTATTCATTCTTTTTCCAGAAAATTTGAGACTTCCTGTTTCCTTATCAAAGATTTGACATGAATCTGATTCAAAAACAATTTTATGGCCCTTATTGTTGAACCACTCCTATATTTTACCCTTTTATTTTGGTGATAACAAAATTTATGTTTAATTAATTATTATTAAAAATTTTAATATCATGTTTTTCTTAATAATATAAATTTACATGATTAATTGAATATTAAATATATTTAATACCATGAATTTTCTAATAATAAATTAAATATCATGATTTTCTAATAAATATAATTTTATGACATTATTCTATAATGATTTGCACTAAATAGATAAATCGATGTCCATTCAATATACATCGATTTTAGTTCACAAACTGTCATAAGGATTCGCTCTCATAAGGATTCACTGCTATAAGGATTCACTCTCACATCGATTTGGTCCTATAACGATTTGATAAGTGACTTTTATATCGATTTGGTCCCATAACGATTTGATAAGTGACTCTCATATCGATTTGGTCCCATAACGATTTGATAAGTGACTCTCATATCGATTTGGTCCCATAACGATTTGTTAAGTGACTCTCATATCGATTTGGTCCCATAACGATTTGATAAGTGACTCTCACATCGATTTGCTCTCATAACGATTCGCTCTCATAAGGATTCGATAAGTGACTCTCATAAGGATTCCTTTGTAACTCACACAGACTCCTTGTAAAAACATGGATTCCTTTGTAAAACATGGATTCCTTTGTAACTCTCATAAGGATTTGATAAGTGAAACATGGATTCCTTTGTAAAACACAGACTTCTTTGTAAAAACATAGATTTCCTTTATATTTCAAAGTGCCTTTTGGCATCTAATGAAAAAGTCAATATTCTTGATTTGCGTAATCCTCTATCTTTCTGACAGGAGATCTTTTTGCTTATCTTTCTAGATCTCTTCTCTCCTGCCAACAAAAGAGAGATTACTTACCACTTCTGGGTGGCAACAGGAAACATAGAGGTATGAGCCTTTTTGACAGAAACACTCTTTTAACTAAACACTTTCTCCTATGCTTGCAGACCTCGTAGACCACAAAATATCAGAAGAAAGAGAACATGAGCAACGGCTAGAACTCCAACGGATCTCCTCAACGGATTTATTCAAATCTGCTCATATAAAAGATGAAGCATTGCTGAAGAACAAAACAGAGCTTTCCTGAAGATCTTTTGAATGAGTGTACAACCAGTGAGGAACCTGAACTCCAAATACACTCAAAGAAAAAGAGAGAAAGAGCCTGAGCCCAAGAAGAAGTGTTCAAGCATCTGAAGCACTGAAGCATTCAAGCTCCTTCTCCTCTCTTCTCTTCTCTCTCTCTCTCTGTGCATCGTGTAAATCTGGGGGAGAGAGTCTTTGCTGAGAGTTCTTGTAGTTGGTTTTTATTTGTTCCAACTCTCAGCTTTGTTCTTTCTTTTCTAAGAAAGACTTCTGTCCAGCTGTAGGACTGTATACAGTGTGTAACCCAGCTAGGGGTTTGTGTCTAGCAGAACCGCACTGGGGTTTGTACCAGGAGGTTGGCTTCTTTACCTGTAAGAGAAGTGGGCTGCCTTCTTGCCCGGGAAAGAGAAGAAGACCAGCTGGGGTGCTGGGTGTTGTAGTGTCCTTAAGGGGGACTGTACCCTTGGTTAGTGAAATCCCAAGAGGTTGCTTGGGGACTGGACGTAGGACTTCCATGTGGGAAGGGCCGAACCAGGATAAATCTCTTGTGTTATTTGTGTGATTATTTATTTGCTTCCGCACTGCTACTCTTCATCACACTAAACTAACCAACCTTCAAGTGTTAATTTCTGTGTTTAAGTTTCTATTTCAGATTTCAGAAAAACCTATTCACCCCCCCTCTAGGTTAGCTTGCTGCCGTACCAAAAGGGCCAACAAGTGGTATCAGAGCGGGTCTCTGATCATTCATAAAAAGATCCAACGATCTTAGAGTAAAGATCCATGGCAGCTCAAGGATATGCTGAAGGTCAATCAGTCACCAGACCTCCATTCTTTGATGAAGAGGACTACCAATATTGGAAGATGAGAATGGAATGCTTCATTCGGGGCACAGACTTCGATCTGTGGCAGGTAATAGAGGTAGGTGATTTTGCTGTTGTTCCTGTTCCAGGCACTACTGCTATTACAATAGCTGATAAAAATAAACTATCTTTAAACTTTAAAGCTAAGAACTATTTATGTTGTGCTTTATCCAAAAAGAATTTAGTAGAGTATCTACATGTAAATCTGCTAAAGAAATATGGGATAAACTGCAGATAACTTATGAAGGAACAGATAAAGTAAAACAAACTAGAATAGATATTCTTATCTCATAATATGAGCAATTTAAAATGTTTCCAAATGAAAATATCACTCAAATGTATAATAGATTTTCAAGTATAGTAGTTGGTCTAAGCTCTCTTGGTAAAAATCTTTCTGATGAGGAAACTGTTAGAAAAATACTTAGGTCCTTAACTATTTCTTGGACACCTAAAGTAACTGCTATTGAAGAGGCCCATGATTTAACCAAATTGTCAATTGATAATTTAATAGGTTCTCTCATGGCACATGAAATAAATATGGAGCGATTGTCTGAAAGCTCATCTAAGAAGAAATGTACTAATGCTCTCAAGGTTGTAGCTGCTCCTTCCACTTCTTCTTCTAGCTCCAAAAATGCAGATTCTGAAGACAGTGACGTAGATGAAGTTCTGTCCAAGCTTCGGAAAATTTTCAAGAAGAAGAAAAATGGATCGAAAAGGATTCAAAAGAAAGACAGAAAAGAGAAAGAACCAGTCTGCTATGAATGCAGAAAACCTGGACATCTGAGACCGGATTGTCCAAGACTCAAGAAGACTGGTCAAACTGAAAAACCCAAGAAGCAGCACAAGAAATTTAAAAGAAGAGCCATGGCGGCTGCTTGGGAAAATGATGAGGTCACAAGCTCAAAATCATCAAGCTCAGATTCCGAAAAAGAGCAGGTAAATCTAGCCCTCATGGTAGGACTAGATGAGGTACATTCTAACTCATATTTTGATTCTTGCACAGATTCAGGATCAGAATCTGAAGATTTAGAACAAGTTTTCAATGAACTTTATGATAAACACAAGGTTGTTGTAAAAGAATTGAGAAATATCAAGAACAACCTTACTTGTTTGGAAAACACTAATTCTGATCTTAAATCAGAAATGGAACAATTAGAGGAACAATTAAAAGATAGTAAAGAAAATAATCATCTTTTGAATGAAGATTTGAAAAGCAAAAATAATGAAAAGTTAGAGTTAGAAGAAAAATAAAAAATTCTAACTAAAGAAAATCTCTACCTAAAAGAATCAGTTAGAAAATTAACAAAAGGAAAAACTTCTTTAGCTTTATGTTTGAAAGGGTCAAAACCTGGAAATAACAAGCAAGGCCTTGGATACATACCTCTGGAAAAAGGAAAACAAGCAGTAATTCCAGGAAAATATCCATTACCAAAATTTGTAAAAGAAACCAAGTTGCCTTAGAAAATGGCCCCTGTAAAAGAAAATGTTTTAAAAAATTATGTCCTAAACAGACATCATAAAAACAATAAGAACTACAAAATAGATTATATTCATTGTTGTTCTCATTGTAATAAATTAGGACACACAGTAAACACCTGCACAACAAGGCACTTAGTTTGGATTCCTAAATGTTATTTTCATGCATCTAACCATCAAGGACCCAAAAGAATTGGGTACCTACCTCTGAGTAATGTATTTGCAGGTTAGCCTTGGAGCATCAAAAACCAAGAATGCTCAAGGCAGGAGTGACTGCAGATTCTTCATTCAAATCACATCTGAAGAAAGAGTAGTCACAAAAATGAATTAGTCTTTATTACTAACATTTATTTGCAAGTTTCATTCAGGTGGAGTCTCTCATTCAGGGGGAGCACAGACTAAGGGGGAGTTATTCATTTATGTCAATCATTGTTGAACCCCTCAATGGTAAGAATTTCTTTCACAAAGGGGAGAGAATGCAATGGTAAAAACCTTCCTTTTTGGTTTGTGACAAAAAGGGGGAGAGTATGCATGGTATGCATTATCTGTGAATTTTCTGTATTTTCTATGCTTTACATATTTTTGTCAGAAAATTCTCATAAATTTTGTCATCACCAAAAGGGAGGAGATTGTTGAACCACTCCTATATTTTACCCTTTTATTTTGGTGATAACAAAATTTATGTTTAATTAATTATTATTAAAAATATTTAATATCATGTTTTTCTTAATAAATATAAATTTACATGATTAATTGAATATTAAATATTTAATACCATGAATTTTCTAATAATAAATTAAATATCATGATTTTCTAATAAATATAATTTTATGACATTATTCTGTAATGATTTGCACTAAACAGATAAATCGATGTCCATTCAATATACATCGATTTCAGTTCACAAACTGTCATAAGGATTCGCTCTCATAAGGATTCACTGCTATAAGGATTCACTCTCACATCGATTTGGTCCTATAACGATTTGATAAGTGACTTTTATATCGATTTGGTCCCATAACGATTTGATAAGTGACTCTCATATCGATTTGGTCCCATAACGATTTGATAAGTGACTCTCATATCGATTTGGTCCCATAACGATTTGATAAGTGACTCTCATATCGATTTGGTCCCATAACGATTTGATAAGTGACTCTCACATCGATTTGCTCTCATAACGATTCGCTCTCATAAGGATTCGATAAGTGACTCTCATAAGGATTCCTTTGTAACTCACACAGACTCCTTTGTAAAAACATGGATTCCTTTGTAACTCTCATAAGGATTTGATAAGTGAAACATGGATTCCTTTGTAAAACACAGACTTCTTTGTAAAAACATAGATTTCCTTTATATTTCAAAGTGCCTTTTGGCATCTAGTGAAAAAGTCAATATTCTTGATTTGCGTAATCCTCTATCTTTCTGACAGGAGATCTTTTTGCTTATCTTTCTAGATCTCTTCTCTCCTGCCAACAAAAGAGAGATTACTTACCACTTCTGGGTGGCAACAGGAAACATAGAGGTATGAGCCTTTTTGACAGAAACACTCTTTTAACTAAACACTTTCTCCTATGCTTGCAGACCTCATAGACCACAAAATATCAGAAGAAAGAGAACATGAGCAACGGCTAGAACTCCAACGGATCTCCTCAACGGATTTATTCAAATCTGCTCATATAAAAGATGAAGCATTGCTGAAGAACAAAATAGAGCTTTCCTGAAGATCTTTTGAATGAGTGTACAACCAGTGAGGAACCTGAACTCCAAATACACTCAAAGAAAAAGAGAGAAAGAGCCTGAGCCCAAGAAGAAGTGTTCAAGCATCTGAAGCACTGAAGCATTCAAGCTCCTTCTCCTCTCTTCTCTTCTCTCTCTCTCTGTGTGCATCGTGTAAATCTGGGGGAGAGAGTCTTTGCTGAGAGTTCTTGTAGTTGGTTTTTATTTGTTCCAACTCTCAGCTTTGTTCTTTCTTTTCTAAGAAAGACTTCTGTCCAGCTGTAGGACTGTATACAGTGTGTAACCCAGCTAGGGGTTTGTGTCTAGCAGAACCGCACTGGGGTTTGTACCAGGAGGTTGGCTTCTTTACCTGTAAGAGAAGTGGGCTGCCTTCTTGCCCGGGAAAGAGAAGAAGACCAGCTGGGGTGCTGGGTGTTGTAGTGTCCTTAAGGGGGACTGTACCCTTGGTTAGTGAAATCTCAAGAGGTTGCTTGGGGACTGGACGTAGGACTTCCATGTGGGAAGGGCCGAACCAGGATAAATCTCTTGTGTTATTTGTGTGATTATTTATTTGCTTCCGCACTGCTACTCTTCATCACACTAAACTAACCAACCCTTCAAGTGTTAATTTCTGTGTTTAAGTTTCTATTTCAGATTTCAGAAAAACCTATTCACCCCCCCTCTAGGTTAGCTTGCTGCCGTACCAAAAGGGCCAACACTTATCACACAATTGACTTATGCTAAGCAAATTGTGATGAAGACCATCAACTAATAGTACATTATCTATTGAGTTGGAGGCAAACTTACCAACCTTACCTGAGCCGATGATCTGGCCTTTGTTGTTACCTCCAAAGACAACGTGACCTCCGTCTTTTTCCACGAGTAAACTGAATTTTTCTTTATCGCCCGTCATGTGCCTCGAGCAGCCACTATCCAGGTACCATTTGTTTTGATTGTGAGCTGCTAGGCATTCTTGCACATGTGGATTAGACAAGAGGTTTTGGTACCCAAATTACTTTGGGTGCCGTTTTATCATTCATGCCAAACAGTAAATGCTTTGGAATCCAAATTTGTTTGATTTTCTGTTTTATTGGATTGTTCCAGCATTGATTTTCATTGTGCCCAATCTTTTTACAGAGTTTACATGATGATGGCTTATGAACGACAGTGGGCTTTGGATTTTCAGGAGCATGCATAGTCATCTTACCCTTTTGTTGCCTAGTGAACTTAGCTTTAGGGACTTGCTGTTTTTCCTTGGGACATCCCTGGTTGGAGTTAGTAGCAAACTCCTTAAGCTTAGTTGGAACAAATTTGGTAGCCTTAGGTTCCTGGTTTTTACCCTTGGATTGATTTTTCCTTTTCTTTGAGGGACTTAGATTGCTAGAACTTGGGGTAGGATCAATGAAATCAGTCAACAGATTTTTGCCAATTTCCTTTGGCTTAAGATTTTGAAACCCAATCCCATGTCTAGCAACAAACACATTGGATCCTAAGATTGCATCTAGATTCTGTTTGCTCTTAAGAAAACTAGATAGAACCTTTGATTTGCCTTTTAACTCCTTTTCAACTTTTTCCAATTTCTCTTTTAGATTAGCATGCTCACTGTTTAGAGTTTCAAGAGAGTTCATTAGATCATCTTTCTCTTTTTGAACTTCTTGAAGCTTAATTTTCATGCTATCCATCTCTTCACTGTGTGTTTGTTCATCTATTTTCATCATGTCAATTACCTTATTCAGAGATTCAATTTCATCATTATTATCGGTTTCATGAACAAGGGAATTAACTCTCTTCTTGAGTGATTTATTTTCTGATTTGAATTGACAGAATTTTTCAAAAAGGACAGTGTAAGCTTCTTCCCATTTAGTAGTAGAAAATGATTCAAAGGAAGAGTTTACCTCAGAGGAGTCATCACTCCTTGCCATAAGACAGTGAATCTCGTCATCTCCTGAGGTAGCTTGACTTTTTTCGTCATCGTCTTCATCACTCCATGTAGCCAGCATTGCTTTGGCTTTCTTGAAAATGAACTTGTCCTTTTTCAGTTTCTTCTTGAGCTTGGGGCACTCTCCTCTCATGTGTCCCTGCTTCTTGCACTCATAGCACACAACATCAGATTTTTCATTGGACGAATCAAACCTGTTGGTGCCCTTTTGGAAAGGTTTAGAGTTTCCTGAACCTCTTCTTTTGAATTTTAGGAACTTCTTAAACTGTCTAGTGAGCATGGCCATTTCGTCATTCTCACTATCAGTGGAGGTTTCAGACTCAGAACCTTCCTGTTGGGCACTCTTTTTGGAACCTGAAGATACTTTGTTGGAAGCCTTCAAGGCAATAGACTTCCTTGGATTCTCTTCAGTTTCTTTTCTTTTTACATTTAGTTCATAAGTCATGAGAGATCCAATCAATTCATCCACTTTCATTGTTGAAAGATTCTTGGAATCCTCGATGACAGTGACTTTGGTGTTCCAAGAGGATGGAAGAGACCGAAGTATCTTCCTCACCAAATCACTCTCTGAGTATTCCTTTCTAAGACCTTTCAATCCATTTATAAGTACCATGAATCTAGCAAACATGTCAGAAATTGTCTCATCATGGTTCATCTTAAACATTTCATATTCTGAGATGAGCATGCTTACCTTGGATTCTCTCACCTCAGACGTACCTTCATATATCAACTCGAGCTTGTCCCACATCTCCTTAGCTGAGGTGCATGTGGAGACTCTTGAATACTCCTTTGGGTGGACCGTGCACTGCATCATGTTGAGGGCGCTCCAGTTGAGTGTCCCTTTGGCAATCTAGTCCTTGGTCCATGTATCTTCGTCTTGAGGCAGTCCATATGGTCCTGTTCTGACTATCTGCCACAATTCAATGTTTTGTGCTCGTAGAAACACCTGCATGCGGTTTTTCCAATAGGGATAGTCAGTGCCATCAAAGAAGGGTGGCATGGTCACTGAGTGTCCCTCGGCCATATACCCCTTGGTAGATTCCATTTGACCGTGAATCTCCTGATTGTAAGATCAAATGGATAAAGCAATAAATCGGAGAAACTCGGCTCTGATACCAATTGAAGGGTTGCGGAATTCCCAATATGGTAATCTAGAAGGGGGGGTTGAATAGATTACTGTCTGTTAAAAATTATTATCACTTTCTATTTCTTAAAGCACAGATTAACAAGACAGTATCAAGATCTAAACTATGTGTAGATGAAGTAGAAACCTATCTAGCATGTGAATATGCAACGTGCCTATCAAACATCTATCGTAGAAATGATCAAACCACGAGACACGCAGATTTACGTGGTTCGGAGTACACAACAGTGTATCCTACGTCCACGGCACACACACACACACAGAATAAACTGCTTATGAGCGAGTTCGGTGACTACAACTCACACACACACGTGTTTTCTGATATGCACCCACAATCAGAACAACACACACACGTGATCTCAAGCACAAGAGACGCTTGAATCACACAAACACACACACGATTGATAAGAATTATGAAACAGGAAGAGTTCAGAGTATAGGAGTAAATCCTGATGTGGAACTCTTCTGAGAACATCTGGATGGAGTTCAAACTTCGACTTGACTGCTTTGGATTGATGGAGAAGGTTGAATCCACGACGATCTATCTTCAGTACTACAGGATCAACAGATCTTTCAGTCTCTGCACTGCAGACTTGAAGCAGAGCAGTAGCAACTCCTTTCTCTTTGACTTGGCTTTACGGTTTTTTGGTTGTGGCTGCTTCTGTACGAGATTCTCTTCAAAAGGATGCTTATATAGTTGTGTTTTCATATGGAGAGTCGTGGGACTTGAAAACACAATCTCGGATATGAAGGAAGGTTTCCGTATTTGAAGATTCTCTACGTCTGTCGACAGGTGCTGAGTGTCTGTCGACAGATTGCAACAGATTTGCAATAGACAGACTTCAGGTTGCTCTGGCCTGTGGCATCTGTCGACAGGCGACATCCATTTGTCGACAGACAAGGGCAGTTTTGCCAAAACACAGAACTCTCGCATTTCTGTCTGTGACATCTGTCGACAGGTTTCTGAGCAATTGTCGACAGGTGCTCTTTTTCTGAACATAGCACTTTTCTGTCTGATCACAACTGTGGCATCTGTCGACATATGCCTTTGGGTCTGTCGACAGGTACATGTATATAATGTACATGTGATCCTTTTCTCATGATTTGTGAAGGCTTGGTTATATGCACTTGTACCTACATGATAAAACATGTATAGTTAGGTATAATGAAGACATAGATAACCAAATATTATATCATGTTAATTGACACGTATGAAACCTCAATTCAACTCATTCAACATTAAAAACATTGTTTAATTATCATTTATCATTTAGAATGTGAAATCACTTAGTTTCCAGAATATGAACCCAACACCTTGCACTTGCTCAACTGGCCCTGATGGCCCTGAACCACTGACCTCTGCATGAGAACTAGCTGCTGCCGACCCTGATGGCCCTGCCACTTGCTCATCTGGCCCAGACGGCCTTGGAACATCTTCTTCACTTCTTTGAGCAGCAGGAGGTGGAGGAGGAGGAGGAGCTTGGGCTCCAACTGCCTTCAAAATCTCAAAAAGCATTGTCTTCATGCTTCCTAACTCCTTATTGAACCACCTTACAACATTCTTTACTTGAGACAACCCCTTGGATGTGGATGCCTGGCTCATGAAAATAGAGTTTACATCAGACTGAACTGAGCACAAGATCTCCCCTTGAGCATCCAATCTTTCTATGACAGGCTTCAAATTGATGACAAATCTTTGTCTCTTCTGCCTTTGGAAAGGTGTGTTTGCAATGAGAGGGACATCAGGTGCTGCTTTTCCTTTCTCCCTAGCCTGGACTACTGAAGGCTACTGATCCTGGTCATCTTCTGAATCTGATGAACTAGCAGTCTCTCCTTCTCTGAACTGATTCTCTGGGGGGTTTTCATTTCCCTCCCCCTGAGTCTCACTGCCCTTTTCAACACCAACTTCTTCTTCGGCAGTCATAAGAACATTGGGTTGTGCTGCTGCTACTGCTTCTTCTTGGACTGGGAGGTCTTCTGAAGGAACTTCAGTGTGGCCTGATGCCACAACACTTTCTCCCTGATCATCCTCTGCTACTGAATGCTCCCCCTCAATGGGAGTATCTTCCATCACTACATCTTCTTGAACTGATACTTGCTCCTGCTGGCTTGGAGCTTCTTCCCTGACCACTTCTTCTGCCACAGATTCTGCTACATGAGACTCACTTGCCACTTGATCCTCTAGAGATTGCCCAAAGGTCTCAATGAAGTCAGGAGGAATGTCCTCAATCCTTCTGCTGCCTTCTTCCTCTGCTACTGCTGGCACTGCTGCTGCTGGAACTACTTGATCAATTGCTGCTGCTTCTGGCTCAACTACTGCCGCTGCTTTTGCTACTGGTTCTAGGTCCTCTTGGGCTTCACCAATGATGGCTTCACCCTCAACCGCACCAGTCTTTGACCATACACCATTCACAACTGAAAATCCACTCTTTCTCAAATTTCTGGACCTGATGGCTTAGCCCATTTTCTTAGAAACATCACCAACTACGCTAATGCCAAAATGCTGGAAAATTATTGTCAAGAGATGGGCATGAGGTAGTGAGATATTCAACTTACTCTTGGTGTCCCACACCTGAGAACTAGCAAACTTCATCCTCTCAATTATTAATTCTGCAGTGTTAATTTCCTGGTTCTGGATGGCCCAGAACATCAGGTCTAAATCTGCCCTGGCGCAGGTAGAGAAAGATGCACTCCTAGGAACAATAATCTGACAAATAATGAAGTGCAATAACCGAATGAACGCACTAAGCTGGTTGATATTCAACTTCCCATCCTTCAGCCTAAATTCCGGACCAATAATCCCTAGCCCCTTGACTTGAGTGTCCACAGAGTGGACTCCACTGTGACCAGTGGTGGAGACTTCAAACAGAGAGGCTAACAAATCCCTGGTGATCCTGATCTGGGTACCCTTGACCATAGATGTCAAGGTCCCATCAGCCTCAGTCTTCAAACAAACATAAAAAGCTTTCACAAGATACGAATAACTTACTTCAAACAGGGTTGCAATCTTCATCCATTTTAACTCTTGTAAAGCTTCAACTAAACTGCCCATGCCATTCTTCTCTAAGTCTGCCAAATCTACTGCCTTGTGACCACAAAGCTTAGCCTTGACTGACGCGAACCTAGCTTGCTGATCTGCGGTGAGGAACTCAGCTCCGTAGCCCCCAACGGTGCCGAAAACGGTTGTAGAGGCCATGGAATCTAGCAGAGAAAGGTTCTGGAGGACTGGAAGGGTGATTGAGGTAGAACCCCTCAAGAAATTTCTGGTGGGAGAGGTTGAAGGCTTCAAATCTGAGGAAAGTCGATGCCGGGGTCGATAGGGTATCGCCTCAGGCAGGAGGACGAAAGAGATAAAGAGGGAAGAGGAATCGTTCCCACATAGATTTCGGGATTTGTGAAATAAAGGATAAACGCTTTTTTGAAATGGGATGTGCCTTTATGGCAGAAAATGACAAAACTCCAATTTAAAAAATAAAGAGTTACAAATAACGAACCGACATGAGTATTTACGCCAGATAGGATAAATGAGAGATAATTGAGATATTTTGCTCACTTTCAAGGAGAATAATTAATTTAGGTTCTGAAAATTAATATCTCAGGTTTAGCAAATAAATCTTTCATAATTTGCACATGCCTAATTCCCTTCTGAGAGAAGTAAACCTCTCTTCGGGTAAGACTTTTGAGAAGATGTCTGCTAACTGATTATTTGTATCAATGAAAAAAATTTCTATATTACCATTAGCTATATGATCACGAATAAAATGATATCTAACCTCAATGTGTTTGGTACTTGAGTGTTGTACTGGATTTTTGGTTAAGTTTATAGCACTTGTGTTGTCACATAGCAGTGGGATTGACTTCATGTGTAGCCCATAGTCCTCAAGTTGTTGCTTTATCCATAGGAGTTGTGTACAGCAACTTCCAGCAGCCACATACTCAGCTTCAGCTGTTGAGAGTGCAACAGAATTCTGCTTCTTGGAGGACCAGGATATCAGACATCCTGCAAGGAATTGACAACAACCACTGGTGCTTTTTCTATCTATTTTGCATCCAGCATAGTCAGCATCAGAGTATCTTACTAAATTGACTTCACATGATTTTGGATACCATATACTTAGATCATGAGTTCTGGACAGATATTTGAAAATTCTTTTAACACAAATTAGATGAGATTCTCTAGGATCTGCTTGGTATCTAGCACACATGCATACACTAAATAGTATATCAGGTCTACTGGCATTGAAGTAAAGTAGAGAACCTATCATACCTCTGTAGATCTTTTGATCTACTTTCTTACCATCTTTGTCATTGTCCATCCTTGTTGATGTGCTCATTGGTGTTGACAGTGGCTTGGAATTTTCGAATCCAAATTTCTTCAAGAGCTCCTTGGTGTATTTGGCTTGACAAATGTGGGTGTCATCTCCTCCTTGCTTGATTTGTAATCCAAGGAAGTAGTTCAGCTCCCCCATCATGCTCATCTCAAATTCTCCCTGCATAAGCTTCTCAAAGTACTTGCAAAGAGATTCATCAGTAGATCCAAAAATTATGTCATCTACATAAATTTGTACAAGTAGTATGTGCTTGACCTTTGACTTTATAAATAAAGTGCTATCTACTTGTCCTCTATTGAAGCCATGGTTTAATAAAAAGGAACTAAGCCTTTCATACTAGGCTCTAGGTGCTTGCTTTAAACCATATAATGCTTTATGAAGTTTAAAAACATGATTTGGAAATTCTGTATCATCAAAACCTGGAGGTTGTTCAACATACACTTTCTCCTTAATAAAACCATGGGTTTTTTAAATAAATAATAATATTATATTATTTATTTATTTAAATAATCACAAACTAAAAATAATTCCCAAAATAGTCACCAAGTTGCCACGTAGGCAACTTGGTGATCGGGTGGGGGACCCCAATGCCGTCTTTGGAGCCGGCATTGGCAAAGCCGACATTGCCAATGCCGGCTTCAAAGATGGCATTGGCAATGCCGGCTCCAAAGCCGGCGTTGCCAATGCTGACTCCAAGCTTTAAAAAATAAAAATAAAATCCATCAGGCCGCGCTCTGTGTTTTCACAGAGCGCGGCCTGCGGGCTGTGTTTCACCGAGACACAGGGTGTTTTGCCTGTGTCTCGGTGAAACACAGTGAAACACATAGTTGTGTTTCTAATTTAATTTTTGAACAAAAGATAGGGAATGTAGATAGTGAAATATTTTTGAAGAACATATATAAAATTTTTGCAACTCAATTTTTAAATTTTAGATTAGAATTTGAATCTTTTAAAATGATAGCAAAATAGATTATTCATAACAAACTATAAGGTTGTAAACATACATCTATTTATTTTAAGTATTATTTAATTTAAAAAAAAATAGACAGCACCTCCCCTGTTTCACTTATATTTTTATTATTTGTACATGTTCCTGTATGATAGCATTTCAATATATGTCAAGGATAATCACAAATAACATGTCAAAATATTTGTAAATGTCTAAGTCACAAATACATCATGTCTAAGTCACATATATATCATGTCAAAATCACAAATACATCAAAATTACATATGTACACGAGAACACAACTAAAAAACATCAAGTACATAAATCATCTCAAAAAAATTGTGGAAACCATCTCTTCTTTCCCTTTCTAGATGCTTGACCTCGACCACGACCACGACCACGGCTGTGACACTGCTCCTGTGCATCAACCTCTGTCTCCGACTGTGGCTGTGTCTCATGCACTAAGATAGCATCACATGACTCTGCCCGCTCTGTCTCAGAATCCATGTCTTCTGATATACTGTCTAATGTCTCTCCAAGTAGGTCAGACTGACTCTGCTGTGCTAGTGTGCTACTCGAACCTCTGTGACGTTGCTGACGACAATATGTACATACCGTAGACTATGGTGGTTGTGTATCTGTCATGCCCTCATCTGTCAGTATCTGTGAAGCTCCTACATCATATAGACCATACTGTGAATCTGTCATAACATCTAGAGAAAAGTGAGATGGTCCTGCATCATCTGGCTCCTGTGGTGTGCCTGCACATGGCTCTGAAGGTCCTGCATGTGATGCAGATGAATCTGTCCGCTGAACTTGAGATAACACACTATCAATATACATCTGCATGGATATAAATGTTGACTGTTCACTATCCGATATATCATCATGAAGGCCAACACTAGCCATCATATGTAAATGCTTCATACCGTCTACCAGACTCCTCTCTATGTGATCTCGCGGCTCATAACGCATATCATAACTGAAACCTGTCCGAGCAATGTACCGCCTAGTGATAAACCAATACCAAGCCATATACTCCCCTCTACCAATACCAACAGTCTCCTCATCCGGTGGTATAATGTAATCTGCCCGATGATGCCACATCTGTACAAAATGTGCAAAATATCTAGCCCAATCAATATGCCCACGTCCCTTTCGGGTGACACGATCTAATGCATCAACAGGACCAGGAATATGCTGTACTCTACCAAACTGTCTAAGTACTCTATCTGGAACATGCATCTCAACAATAGAAAAAGAAAGGAGAGGAACTCGAGACAACCAAATATGAGATGCCTGCCTAGAAACAGCTGGTAACATCTCCAATATATCAGCAGTGTATGGCTCCCACCTAATCTGTATTGAAAATACAAGATGTAAGTGTCAGTATTGTATCCTCTGTGTACAATATAATAGGTTTCATTATGTTTACCTGGTAGTCCTCCTGATGATCAAACTTTGATCTGTACAATCTCAAAACATGATGAGGATTATTTATCTCTACTCTTCGAACATTCCACCTACAATTTATTTGTGACTTAGTAACATTCATATAAATAAATAGTCACACAAAATTTTAAATGTACTTGTGTCCCAAAGGCATGTCTTGTGACAAAGGATGCATCGCAATGTCAGGACGTCCCACATGAAGTCGCTCCCAAGACCATAACTGCAAAAAAAAACAAATACTTAGAATATGCAACCACATGCAAGAGACAAAATAAATATGCAGTAAATGACAAATTACCTGAAGAAGAGTCAATGAACCACAAATGGCCTTGGCACCTGACTTGCATGCAATAGACAACTGCCGATATAGATAAGCAAGTGTCGCACCACCCCACGAGTATCTACTAACCCGATCTAAGTCCCCTAAGAGGGGTAGATACAGAAGTGGCACTGAATTTCCTGACTTATCATTGAAAATAGTGCATCCCAAAAGATGTAACAAGTATGCCCGTGCATGTCGTCTAACAACCTCTGCCGATGCATCCTCTGCAATAACTGCAAATGTCTCTCGCAACCAAGATAATTTTACTGAACCTCGTTTCATCGTATCCGGAACATCACCTAAAAGGGCCATGCAAGCATCTGTCCAATCTAAAGTAGTGTCTCCTACAACAACATCACCATCAATTGGTAATCCCATCAAAATAGCAACATCCTGTAATGTGATACTCATCTCTCCATGTCTAAGGTGGAATGTTTGTGCTCCTCCATCTCTCAACAAGGGCAGTGATCAATGCCCAATCTAACCTAATCCACTGAACCTGAGTCAAATGAAATAAACCATATCTATGTACATATTCTACAATGCGAGGGTCAACTGTCCATGCACCTAAGGTCCTGTGGTGCTCCCAACATTTTAGAACATCTGTTTCCTGGGAACAAAACCTGAATCTATTAACATTAAATTTATGCACAAGTAACAACAACAATATCAAAACAATAACAAAACCTGGCCAGCGTGAACCAACTGTGATCTATGAGAACTCTGTGCATATAATACAGAAGTATCTATAGGACCTGCAAACTGCTCCATCTCTACAAAGCATACATATAAAAAGAATGATAAGTATATAACCAACATGTGTAAACAAGACATGATATACATGAGATGACATATATATGCAATGAACATAAAAAATACTTACTAGTTGTGATGAGGGGGTTGTGCCCCTGGACATGTACTTCTATAATGTCCTGGTTGGCCACAATGACTACAATGATTATGAGATGACCCTTCTTTAGTAGTATCCATATGCATATGAAGGCGTCTGCTACGTAAACGACCACTTTGTCTGCGACCAAATGGAGGTTGCAATGTAGCACCTCTATGGGGAGGCCAATGTCGACTATCCAAGACAGGATGAAAAGCAAAGCCATATGTCTGTCGATAGGCCTCCACAGAATAAAATGTAGCACAAAAGTTCAAGTGTGAAATATTTGCTGAAAATGATCTACAAGATGCCACTATGTAGACACAAGGAAGACCTGTCATGCAGTAAACATTGCATGAGCAACCACATTGCGGTCCCAAGTTAACAGTGTACTGATGTCCGTGTGAATTAGTGACTTGAAACTCATGCCTAGAAAATCTGATCACCTGACATCTTCTAGCCTCTCGCTCAGTAACACGAAGTTGAACTTCTACACTAGGAGCATATGATGATTCCCAATTCAAACCATCCTCACGTCGTTTCACAAAAAATTTGTTTAACCTGTAGAATGTTTTTTGCACTAAAGCCTGGATAGGCAAACCTCGCGCACCTTTCAACACACTATTAAAACTTTCAGAAATATTTGTTGTCATCATACCAAACCGCTTACCACCATCATATACCTTTGTCCACTGTTCATAACCGACATCTTCCAACCATTTCTTTGCTTGAGGATTCATTTCTTCTATTTTCTGTATGAGATGTTGAAATTCAAAGATACATGTTCTAGTTGCTGCAGACCATAACAGACCTGTCAATGTCTTATCACAAAATGTTTTTTTAAAATTATCAGCAAGATGTCATAAACAGCAACGATGGAAACCAATAGGAGGAGGAAAATCTCAGGTACAACATGCTCCAAACCTCTATGTCGATCAGAAATGATTGCAAGACCAACTCTATTTGTAACTTTTTCTCTGATGCACGCCAAAAACCATGCCCAAGAATCGCCATTTTCCGATTCCACAATAGCGAATGCAAGGGGGAATAAACCATCATCTGCATCTACACCAGTAGCAATCATCAAAACACCAGGATATTTTCCATACAGGTGTGTTCCATCAACACTTATCAATGGCCTACAATGTGGAAACCCCTGTATAGAAGGTGCAAAAGACCAAAAAACTCTCTGAAATCGAAAGACAGATTGTTCTGCATACGTGAACTGCACAACTGTCCCCGGATTTGTCATTTGAAGGGCCTCTAGATACCTGGGTAGAGTAGCATATGATGTTTCCCAACTGCCGAATATTTGTTTCATAGCCAAGCAATCCATGCTTTCTTGTAAGAAATTTCAACATGATATTCATCTAGTATTCTTCTCACAATCTCTTCTGGAGTAATTGTTAACTTTGTCTTCACAGCTGACAAAATCAATCTTTGAACAAAACGAGATGTGCATTGGCGATTGGAACTTTGCAATATTGGATTCACACATGTATGAGGTCCAGCATATTTTTTTACTTTGAAATATTCAAATCCCTTGACAACTGATGCATGAACCCTCCATGCACATGTATCATGAATGCATTGAGCTGTAAACATCTTCGTGTGACATCGTGTCACCTTATATTGGACACTATGTTTAACTGAATATGTTTGCAATGCATATATCAAATTCTTCTTGTTTGTAAAAATTTGTCCAACATGAGGCTCTTCACCCTCAAAAGTACAAGGTACACAATGCCTTCATGAGAATTATTCATTGTGGCTTCATCTATCCAGTGATCAGAAGTGAATACATCTGGAGGGTCTTGCTCATATTCAATTTCTGTATTATTAACCCTGGCAATATCAAAGAATGGTTCATCATCTCCTTCTTCCATATTCTCATTGTCATCTATATCATCTTGTAAATCTATTTCATCTTCTTCATCCTCCTCAATCACATGTTCTTCTGTTACATGGTGCCTACATATCAATCAAATATGACATAAGATTTATGGTATGTTATGTGAATACATCAAAATAATTTATGAAGATGATGAAATCACATACCCTGATGAGCTCGCACTAGGAAAAGTATGTGAAGGATCAGTGATTGGCATGAAAGGATACTGTGAGGATCCACCTCCATAGCCAATAGACCTCCAAATAAAAATTATAAAAGTTAACAAAATTTTCTCACACTAATGTATATTTCGTACAACTATGGGAGATAACTCACCATGTGTTATAATCTGTAGGTAAAGTGTAGTCATATGATTCATACCGGACATCTCTCTCATTAGCAGAATAAAATCCAGTAGAATCAACATCATCATTCAACATACGTGTGAAGTGTCCAGTTGGTTGTTGATACTCATAGTGTTGAGTATGCAAGTTGTCATCAATATGACCATGTGTTTGCACTTCATCGTTGCCTTGAATAGATATATTATCTATATCTTCTTTCTCCAAATATAATTGTACACTAGATACATGAGAAGGATACAAATCGAACATGCTTTCAACAGTTTCATCATCTTCAACTCTCACAGCAATATATTCACCCATAGAAGTAGGCCACTTGCATGTTATACCAATATTAACATGTCTTTTGTCATATTTCGTCAAATTGTACAACTTTCTCATCAACTCAGTAAAACTTGTGTCTTTCTTTACATGCAAAATGCGTACAATACCTCCTTCATATTGAGGTTTATGATCCTCAATATGTAAGACACCATCATAATAGCACATTAAAGAAATGTTGGAACTAGTCATATTTGTCATTTATAAGATAAATAAATTACATATGTCAAATAAGATTATTCAAACAAATCACATTTGTTAAATAAAAATAATTAAACATATTCTATTTGTCAAACAACAATCATTAAACAAATTACAATTTTCAACCGAGAATTATTTAAATAAATCACATTTGTCAAACACAAATATTTAAACAAATTACATTTATTAAACAAGAATTATCAAATAAATTATATTTCTCAAACAAACATCATTAAAACAAATTACATTTATCAAACAAGAATTATTAAACAAATTATATTTCTCAAACAAACATCATTAAAACAAATTACATTTTTAAAACAATTTATAATTGTCAAATAAAGATTATTAAACAACTAATATTTATCATATAAGATTCATTAAACATCAAATTTATTTGTATCTAATATTTATATAAAAAAATATACATCAAATAATATAATAAAATTTTTAAATAATTAAATAATGTACCTAATGAAGGAGGCGCCGGACCGGGTGGGTAGGAGGTGGTGGAGATGGCGTGGGGTGGGGGATGTGAGGGAGGAGGTCTTCCGAGTGTGGGGGGGGGGGGGGTGAGGAAGGAGGCGGAGGAGGCTGGCTGCTGGCGCTGGCGAAGGAGCGACTGCTGGCGCTGGCGAGGGAGCGGTTGCTGGCGCTGGCGACGGAGGGGACGCTGGCGCTGGCGACTCCGGCGGCTGCAGGGTGGGTGAGGGAGGAAGAGAGAGGGTTTCGGGAGAAAGGGGGCAGGGAAAGTGGGGTTTCACCGCGGCGGTTGGGGTTAGTGGGGGAGGTGTCGGCATTGAGAATGCCGACACCAAAGTCAGCATTCTGAATGCAGACTTTGATGTCGGCGTTCTCAAAGCCGACTTTAAAGTCGGCATTGAGAACGCCGACTCTATTGTCGGCATTTTCAATGCCGACTTCGGAGTCGGCCTTGTGAATGCCGACCCTATCTTGCACTGGTCCCGCCGGTCACCAAGTTGCCTACGTGGCAACTTGGTGACTATTTTGGGAAATAAATTTAATATGTGATTAAATAATTAATTAAATAATAAAATATGATTATTATAATAAAAAACCCTAAAACCATTTAAACATGCGAACTTGACATCCATTTGAAATAATTTTAAATCTAGAGCAGATGCATATGCAAGTAAGATTTTAATAGCCTCAAGTCTAGCTATAGGTGCATAGGTTTCATCGAAATCTATGCCTTCCTCTTGGGAATAGCCTTGAGCTACCAATCTGGCTTTATTTCTTAAGATCACACCAGCTTCATCCAATTTATTTCTGAACACCCATTTGGTGTCAATAACTGGATGATCTGATGGTCTAGGAACAAGTGACCATACATGGTTTCTCTTGAACTGATACAGTTCATCTTACATGGCTAAAATCCAAGATTCTTCAGTAAGAGCTTCATTGACTGTTCTAGGCTCTATTTAAGAAACAAAGGCTAGGTAATCACAAGGGATTATATTACCTCTTGTTCTTACCCCTACAGTTGGATCACCAATGATGTTTTCAGGTGGGTGATCTTTCTTGTATCTCCATTCCTTTGGAAGATTTTCATGTTCAATGTCTGTTTATTGCAGGTCTTCCAGAGGTGGATCTTCCTTGTCCTCAATTGATGTGTTCTTTAATTTCTTGGACAAATCGTCTGCATCATCAATGTCACTATCTCTTCCTTTCTCAAGGAAGGGTTAGTTTCATCAAAGATAATGTGCACAGATTGCTCTATTAATAGTGTACGCTTATTAAATACTCTATAACCTTTAGGTTTAGAAGCATACCCCATGAAGATGCCTTCATCTGATTTGGCATTTAAGTTACCAATGTCTCTTTTGTCGTTGTTGTGGTTGAAACATGGACAACCAAATGTCCTAAAATGACTGATCTTCGACTTCTTTCCTTTGTACAGCTCATATGCAGTCTTCTTCAAGATAGGCCTGATCATCACTCTATTAATGATGTAGCTTGCTGTGTTCACTGCTTCGGCCCAGAAATACCTTGGTAAATCATATTCTGACAGCATTGTCCTTTCCATGTCCAATAAGATTCTATTCTTCCTCTCAGCAACTCCATTCTATTGTGGTGTCCTTGGTGCTGAGAAGTTATGCTCAATCCCTTAGTCATCACAGAATTTTGAAAACTTTTCATTTTGGAACTCTCCTCCATGATCTGACCGGATTCCAACAATGCAATACTTCTTGTCTTTGTGTACTTTCCTGCTGAAACTTACAAAACTATCAAATGTATCATATTTGTGTTCCAAGAAAGAAACCCATGTGAATCTGGAATAGTCATCAACAATCACAAATCCAAAATTCTTTCCTCCAAGACTGGTGGCCCTCATTGGCCCAAACAAATCCATGTGAAGGAGTTCTAAGGGTTTAGAGGTGGTTACCACAGTCTTTGACTTGAAGGAACTCTTATTGTGCTTCCCTTTTGCACAAGGTCTGCAGATACCATCCATTTTATTGCTGACCTTTAGCAGACCTTCCACAAGACTTCTCTTTCTGAGCTTGTTCATGTCATCCAAACTGCAGTGGCCCAATCTTCTGTGCCACAGCTCAGTTGACTGCTCTTTGCTGGCTGCTAAACAAACGTCTTGATCTTTGAGTTCTTCAAGGTAGAGCACATACAGGTTCTTCTCCCTGTTAGCTTCGAAAATTACTGCTACATCCTTCAAGATGCTGCACTTGGATTCTTGGAACTTGATCTGATGACCTTTGTCACAAAGTTGGCTGATACTGATGAGGTTGTGCTTCAACCCCTTGACACACAAAACATCTTCAATAATCGTTTTCCCTTCGTTGCTAACTGACCCGCTGCCTATCACTGTTCCTTTTCCATTATCCCCATAGGTAACATTCCCTTCTTCAGCTTGGAGATGAGTGAACAACTTCTTGTTCCCTGACATATGCCTTGAGCACCCGCTGTCTAGGTACCACTTTGATGCTCGAAGGCTTTCCTGAAAATGAGACATTAAGTTTTAGGTACCCAAATTCTTTTGGGTCCTTGTTGGTTAGTGTCAGTAGTTTCCTTTTTAATTATCCACTTTTTATGTCTAGTTGGACATGTTATTTTTATATGTCCTAACTTATTACAGTGGCTACAGTAGGATGTTTTAGTTACCTTTTCAGTGTATTTAAAGTTAGCTTTGTATGCTATGTCTTGTTCAGGTACAAATTTTGGAGTTGGATATGTCTTAGGGTATACTGTTGTGTCTTCATTATCTAGGGGTGTATAGCCTAAACCATGTTTCTTCTTACCTGAACGTCTAGCCCCTTTTAGTATTAAGGAGTTTTTACCATTAATGAATTTTTCTAATGTATTAGACAGTTTCTCTTTTTCTTCTATTAGTCTTTTGATTTCAATTTTCAACTCGTCTGAACTCTCTTATTTTTCTAGCTTGATTATTTGCTCATTCTTATATTTTAGATCTTCACATAATAATTCATTTCTTCTTTTAAGTTCAGTTACTTGCTTCTCTAGTTCTTCATTTTCTGTTTTTAGATCTGAATTAGTGTTTTCTAGGCATACAATATTTTTCTTACTGGCTTTTAACAATTTAGATATTTCTCTATATTTACTATATAGTTCGTTAAATGCTTCTTCTAAATTATCAGAATCAGAAACATTACATGAATCAAAAGATGAGTCAGAAGTTACCTTTTCTTCAGTATTTGCCATGAAGGCCAAGTTGGCTTCTTCTTCATCACTGCTTGATCTTGACTCGCTGTCTGAGTCGCTGCTGTTGCTCCAGGCTGCTGCCATAGCCTTATTCTTGTGTCTCCTGAATTTCTTTGAGCTTTCTTTCTTTCTGAATTTAGGCTTCTTGAACTTTGGACATTCTGCCTTGATATGTCCTGGCTTCTTGCATTCATAGCATATGGGCTCGCCCTTCTTCTGATCTTTTCCATCTGGTTTCTTAAAGTCCTTATTTTTCTTGAAGTGTCTTCTACCAGACTGGAACTTCTTCTTCTTAGCTAGAATGCGCTGCAATCTTCTTGACAGCATTGCTTCCTCATCTTCGCAGTTGCTTGAGCTCTCATCTTCTTCTGATGACTCTTCTGATCTATCTTCTTCTACTATCAGAGCATTTGAATACTTCTTTCTGCTTGAGGACTCTCCCAACCTTTCCATGTTGATCTCATGGGCCATAAGGGACCCAATGAGCTTCTCCAAAGACATCCTTTTTAGGTCGTTGGCTTCCTCAATGGCTGTTACTTTGGGAGTCCATGTAGATGGAAGAGATCTGAGGATCTTCCTAACCATATCTCCAATTTCATATGTCTTCCCAAGTTCAGCTAAGCCGTTTGTAATGTCTGTGAATCTGCTGAACATTTGGGTTATGGACTCTCCTTGCTGCATCTGGAACCTCTCATACTGAGTTACCAGAATATCTATCTTGGTCTCTTTAACCTTGTAAGTGCCTTCATAGGTGATTCTTAATTTCTCCCACATTTCCATTGCGGATTTGTAGGCAGATACACGGTTGAACTCCTTTTTGCTAAGGGCACAGCACAAAATACTTTTTGCCTTACAGTTGAGAGATATCTTCTTCCTATCATCATCTGTCCACTATTTTTTCTCGTTGGTGACTAGGAGATCACCTTCTTCAACTATGGACCATATCTGGTAGTCATGATCTTGTAGAAAATATTCCATTCTTGTTTTCCAGTAAGCATAGTCTTCTCCATCGAACAATGGTGGTCGGTTGACCGACTGACCATCACTGTGACCTTGAGCTGCCATGGATCTTTACTCTTCAGATTGTTGGATCTTCTTCTTTGTCGAAGAGACTCGCTCTGATACCACTTGTTGCCCAGTTAGGTAGCCCAGAGGGGGGGTGAATGGGTCTTTAAAAATTTATCAGCTAATACCTGTTCACTAAAAACATTCACAGAGAAATACACTTTGATGGATGTTAGTTATAGTTAGAATAATCAACAATCACATAGAGAGCAATCACGCAACACAAGAATTATCCTAGTTTAGATCTCCTCTTTTTAGGAGTCCTACGTCTAGTCCCTGAGTAATATCTCAGGATTTCACTACCAAGGGTACTTTCCCCCTTAAGGACCCTTACACCCAGCCGCAGCTGGTCTTCCTTCACACGAAGGAAAATACAAACACCCTGGATGCCCCACCAGGTCTTCCTTCACAACAGAAGGGAACACACACCCTGGATTCCACCAGGTCTTCCTTCACACACAAAGGGAACAACACCTGAAAAATGTTCAAGAGGAAGATGCCCCTAGATCAAGCTTATAGAGCACACTTGATCTGAAGCAAGGACTGAGAAGAACAAGATTTACAATAATGGATTCTTTTCAGAACAAGAAGCTCTCTCACAGATCTACACTAAGCACAAAGAACTAGAGCTGAAACTAATAGAAGTGTTTGCTTGACTTTCAGAGAGGTTGAAGACGATTTCACTTGGTATTCCTTGGTTCTCTGTGTATCTTCTTTTGAATCTTCAATCTCCTTTTATATCATCCTTTTCAAATTCGAACGTTGAAGTGCCCGTTGTCTCTATGCATAAGTGTATGTTAGGCTACTTGAAACTTGGAAGCTTCTAGTCAACAGTCCTTTATCCTTTCATGCACGCAAAGAGAGAGAGAGAGAGGATCTTCTGTGATATTCTTTGGCTTCTATTTTTTCCAACATTGTATGACGAATGTTGTCAGAGACCTGCATACTTTAAATGCTAAACAGTAGATAGCTAGGCTGTCTCTTGTTGTCTGTCAACGTCAGAATGAATGTTCATCAAAATAGTAATGCCATTTTGTTGTTCTAAAAAATGTTTTCAGAAAAGATATGATAATAGAAAATATCGTCTACATGAATACAGAGATACGTTCAGAGTAATAAATGCACAGAGGTTAGAGGGATATGTGCGAAGACTTTGACTATTCAACCCTTTGAAAGGATAAGTCATATGTCAAATTGATTAATATGAAATCGATGCATTTATGACTTATGAAATCGTTAATGCAACCAAATCATTGTCACTTAACAGCAAAACCGTTATGAGATATAAAAGAATCGTTGTGATCAAGGTGATATAATCAAATCGTTATGAGATATGAAAGAATCGTTGTGATCACTAAAGAAATCATTACGATGACTAAAGAAATCGTTACGATAGCAAATCGTTATGTTCACAAAAGGAATCGTTATGAGAGCAAATCGTTATGATCACTAAAGGAATCGTTACGATAGAAAATCGTTATGATCGCTAAAGGAATCGTTACGATAGGAAATCGTTATGATCACTAAAAGAATCGTTACGATAGTGAATCGTTATGATGACTAAAGGTTACGATGACTAAAGGAATCGTTACGAGAGCAAGTCGTTACGATGACTAAAAGAATCGTTACGAGAGCAAGTCGTTACAATGACTAAAGGAATCGTTACGAAAGCAAGTCGTTACGATGACTAAAGGAATCGTTACGAGAGCAAGTCGTTACGATGACTAAAGGAATCGTTACGAAAGCAAGTTGTTACGATGACTAAAGGAATCGTTATGAAAGCAAGTTGTTACGATGACTAAAGGAATCGTTATGAAAGCAAGTCATTACGATGACTAAAGGAATCGTTACGAATACTTATCAAATCGTTAAAGCATATAATGAATCCTTATGATTATGGAATCGTTATAAACAAAGGAAATCATTATGGCTTAGTACAAATCAATGTATTTAGACAAATATGCTTCTACAGTATGATGATTCTTACCTGTTTTGGCTTGTTTTCCTTTGATCTTATTTCCTGTGCTTAAGACTTGTAGAAAATAGGTTAGTGAACTTAATCAAGGGTTTGATAATTATCAAAATAACATGGTTTTGTTAATCACCAAAATAGAAATGTAATTAATTTAAATTACATGGGGATAGACTGTTCTTCAGAAACAAAGTTCATGGTGATTTGCTCCCACTTCCACACGGGAATGGGTAGTGACTACAACTCACCACTAGGACGCTGGTGCTCTGCCTTCACCTGCTGACAGGTAAGGCAGTGCAAAACAAACTCAGCGATATCTTTCTTCATCCCAGGCCACCAAAAGAGCACCCTAAAGTCGTTGTACATCTTGGTGGAGCCATGATGAATAGAGTATCATGACATGTGCGCGTTAGACAGTACCTCCTCCCTGACGTCCTGTGGAACGTAGAGTCTATCTCAGAACTGAACCTCGCTGTCCTCATCCAGTACCACCTCGGGCAACTGCAACACGCCTGCCAAGTCTATGTCTGCACTCTACGCCTCAATCACCTGCTGATATATCATCGGGCGAACTGTCATGCTGGCCAACACTACTCTATCCCAGAGGCTAGACGGTGTGAACACACCCTGAGTGGCATCCTCCAGAAGTCTCCAGTGTCTAACCAACAAAGAACTCAAGTGGGCTCTTCTACTCAAAGAGTCTGCCACAACATTAGCCTTTATTGGGTGATAGGAAAGGGTAAAGTCGTAGTCCTTCAAGTACTCGAGCCACCTGCGCTGCCTGAGGTTCAGATCTCTCTGCGTGAAGACATACTGTAAGCTGCGGTGATCTACGAAAACCTTGAACACCTCACCATACAAGTAGTGCCTCCACAACCTTAAAGCGAACACGACTGCTGCAAGCTCTAAGTCGTGTGTCGGGTAGTACTGCTCATGCTTCTTCAACTGACGAGAAGCATAAGCAACTACTCGACTGTGCTGCATCAGCACAGTACCCAAACTAGTCCCTGGCACATCTGTGTAGACAACAAAGCCACCGCTTCCAGAAGGTACCACAAGGATCAGAGCTGAAGTCAGCCGACTCTTCAGCTCCTGAAAACTACTCTCGCACTCTGCTATCCACACAAACCGGGTCTCCCACCTGCTCAACCGAGCCAAAGGCTCTGCAACTCTGGAGAAGTCCTGCACGAACCTCTTGTAGTAGCCTGCCAGCCCCAGTAAACTACGCACCTCTGCAACTGTAGTGGGCTGGCCCCAAGAAACCACGACCTCAACCTTGGCAGGATCAACCGCCACACCTGCACCAGAAACAACGTGACCCAGGAAATGCACCTCCTTTAGCCAAAATTCACACTTGCTGAATTTGGCGTAAAGTTGGTGACTCCTCAAAGCCTGCAACACCAGCCTCAAGTGAACCTCGTGCTCTTCTGTCGTCGCTGAGTACACCAGGATGTCATCGACGAACACCACCATGAACCTGTCCAGGTACTCTCGAAACACGCTGTGCATCAGCTCTATGAATGCTGCAGGTGCATTCGTGAGCCCAAAAGGCATCACGAAAAACTCGAAGTGGTCGTAGTGGGTACAAAAAGCTGATCTGGCGATGCCTGACTCGCGGATCCGCAACTGGTAGTAGCTTGACATCAAGTTGATCTTCGAGAACACTGAAGATGACTGCAATTGGTTGAACAAGTCATCAATCCTGGGCAAAGGGTACTTGTTCTTCACGGTCACTGGATTCAGTTGCCGATAATCAATACACATCCTGAGGCTGCCATCTTTCTTTCTCACAAACAAAACAGGCACTCCCCACAGCGAACGGCTAGGACGAATGAAGCCCAACGCAAGCAACTCATCTAGTTGGCACTTCAACTCCCGCAGCTCTGCCAGCGCCATCCGGTACAGTTCCTTGGATGCAGGCATCGTCCCCGGAAGCAACTTAATGGAGAAATCTACCTCCCGCTCCGGTGGCAAGCCAGGTAGATCCTCCGGAAACACGTCGGCAAACTCGCAGACAATAGGCACATCTGAAACAGATATCTCACCAGAATCCAAGACACACACATAAGCCAAGAAAGCAACACCACCGTCTCGGATAAGACGCCGAGCTCTACAAAAAGTTACAAAGGGTCGGCGGGTAGACCGGGTACCTCGGAAGCAAAGTACACGTGCTCTAGGTATCTCGAACCTCACGGTCTTCCGCTGGCAATCTACTAGTGCAGAGTGTGCCTCTAATCAGTCCATGCCAAGGATGGCATCAAAGTCATGGAGCTATAAGGCAAACAGTCTGGCTGGTAGCTGGTGGCCCTGTACCTCGACAGTGATACCCTCTTGTTGAGCAACTACCCCTAAGAAAATCTAAAATCTTGAAGATATAGTATATATCATGTTTTTGCTATAACAAAATCTTTAAATAGACTATCTACAAAATAAATGTATATCAAAATATATATGCATACAACTGTGTGATAAACTTCATCGCCAAAAATTTTCTAAGTCCACAGACTCTCAGTACATCATACTGCATCCAACTTCAATCTCCAACTGTTGACTCCGACTCCTTAAGAATCGAAGTCAAAACCATCCTGAAATTTTTCTAAGTCCATACAGCTGTACATGATTCGACTGTTCACTTTGACTCATACAGTCAAATGCTTCATAAATCCTAACTACATGATTCGACTATTCATTTCGACTTTTACAGTCGAATGTTTTAGAAATAAATCTCCATAGTATCCGACTGCTAAAGTCGAATCATTCTATTTCCACTCCGACTTCGACAGTCGAATTGTATTCTTCTTCTGCAGTCGAATTACTCTATTTGTAACTTCGACTCCTACAGTCGAATGACTATCTTTCTGTTAAGTCGAATCATTCTTCAACTTCTACAGTCGAATTGCATGTTATTATGAATTCAACTTCTCTGTCAGTTCTGTGCTTAATACCTTTTTTGATCTTTTAAAGCTTAAACACTTAATTTAAGATTATCTCCTAATCACTCTTACAACATTTCCAATGAACTTTTAATTTCTTATTAGTTCATCAAAAATAGTATTATTTTATTTTTTTCTCTGACAAGACAAGTCATATTATATTCATTTAAATCCTACGTATGTTATTTCTGAAATATCTTAACTAATCTTTGAGTTGTTCAATGTCTTTGCTCCGGATTTTTCTGGATTCAATAGATACAATGCATTTATGAATTCTCAGGCGCATGGCATCTGACAAGACTCACCTACCACTGACAAGACCCATGCTTTACCTTTTTAGCATATCTGTCTGTCTATTCTTTCTATCTGAAAGCTTGTGCATACGAGGTTTCCATACCTTCTTTTTGTACCTATCTGACCTACCTACCTCAAAGGTATGGAGTTGCTTTCTCTTTTTATCTTGTCTTTGTTGCAGTCATTTATTGGAGCACATTTCTAGCATGTCTCCTTCACATTCCACTCCTAGAAAGAAAGAGCTAATCTTCTAGTTGTGAAGACTGCACCTCCTCTGAAGACCTTGGAAAGAAGCAAAACTGAAGAACTCCTGGATAATAAACTCATCAAGATCCAATGGATCCTAGAGTTCTCTTCAAAATGGTCAGATTGCAAACGACCACGAATTCCAACGGCTATCTTCCAAACAGCTATATTCTGAAGTGTATAAAAGAAGCTCAAGTTTGAAGAGAAGCACACACAGAAATACATAGAGCTTTTGAAAATTTCTTGAGCTACATACTTCGGATTTCTTGCAAGCCAAGTCTGAGAGCTTCCCTCTTCAGAAAACACTCTCTCTGAAGCTTTCCAAGAAGTCTTGTGTAGGGTGGCAATTGTAATTGCTTATTTTCTCTAAGTTTACCCTTGTTTTTTAGATAGGATTTCAGTCTCATCTCTGATTAGTTAAATCCTTCTGAAGTTTGTGTTTGTTCTCAGTCCTGAGGCAAACACCCAAGTCTTTTATTCTCTTGTGTATTTTGTGCAGAAGACTGTTTCTGCATTTTCCCCTCTGTGAAGGGAAGGCCTTGTGAAGGCAGTTTTGTACCCCTGTTCAGGGAAGGCTTGCTTGGGAGCAAGTGGGTTTGTAATTCCTCTCAAGGGTGAGAGAAGGCCAATTTATTAGCAGTTAGTGGAAATCTCAAGTGGTTGGCTTGAGGACTGGACGTAGGTCCTCCTAGTTGGAAGGGCCGAACCAGGATAAATTCTTGTGCATATTTGTGTGATTGTTTCCGCCTAGTTCACACTTGAATCACACACAACACAATAAGTACTAACGAATCTATTTAGTGTTGTGCATTTCAGAAGAATTTTTTTTTAAGCCAAGAAGTCCTATTCACCCCCCTCTAGGACATCTAGTGTGCCATTTCGATCCAACACCTCTAAGTAACCCAGGGTACTCACAATGTCACCCGTCGGCAGCTCAGCAGCTAGGTCACAGGTCCGATCCGGAGCAAACTCAGATAAAGAAGCAAAGAACTCCTCAGAAGCAAAATAGTGTGTGGCACCCGGATCAATCAAAACTCTAGCAGCCCTACCAAGGATGGGAACCGTACCGACGACCAGATTAGAGGCCTCCGCCTCCTCTCTGGTGATGTTCATCACCCGACCGCATCCACGTCCTCGCTGAGGCTGCTGCTGCTGGTGCTACTGCGGCTGCTGGAACTGACCCTGGTGCTGCTGCTGGAGGTGTTGTGGCTGGGGTGGACGGTACTGAGCCTGAGGTGTCTGCTGCTGCTGCGGCCTGAATGGACACTCACGAATGTAGTGCCCCTGCTGCCCACAGTGGTAACAACCTGTGCCCTGCTGACTCTGCTCTACTCCCTGCTGCATAGACTGCTCCACTGGCTGCTGCTCCGACTGACATCGCTGCTGCTGCGGCTGCCTGTACTAACGCCTGCCTCAACGAGTGAACAGCTTCTTCAACTTCGAGGTCAGGCCAGCACCGCCTGTCCCAGAAGAAGTAGAAGAGGAAACACTCCCTCGACTGCCCGAGGGGCGCTGGTATGGAGAAGACCTCCCTGAGCCTCCACTCTGTTGCGGCTGAAACCAACACTCCTGCTCCAAGGCAGTAGCTCTCGCCACTGCCACTGCCAAGGAGTCACAGAGGTGACCAGCCATGGCCCTCCTCAAATCTGTGCATAGCCCGCTAATGAACCTCTCGATATGAGCCTGCTCATTAGCGGCCACGTGGGGAACGTGTCGAAAAAGCTGGAGGAACCTCTCGTGGTACTGCGCCACGGGCAAGTCTCCCTGTACCAACTCGTGGAACTGGTCCCTCCTCTCACAGCAAGCATAGTCGGGGAAGAACTCACTGTGAAAGGCCACTAGAAACTCCGCCCAGGTGATCTGGTCCAGCCTCCTGCCCTGAAAACTGGTCTACCTCACTGCTCCCCACCACTCGTGGGCTGACACCTTCAGTTGGTATACTGCCAACCTGACCTGATCCAGCTCTGCATAGTCCATGGCCTTGAAGGTGCGCTCGAGCTCATGGACCCAACTCTCTGCCCTGCCTGGATCATGGTCACCAGAAAAATTCGAAGGCCGAAGACGAAGAAACCTCTCCATAAGCGCCGTGCGGTCCTCAAGTGCTGTCGCTGCAACTGGAGTCTGCTGTTGTACCACTGAGGGTACCTCTGGCTGAACTGGTGCTGCCTGCAGGGTTGGTGGTGGCTGCTCCACTACTGCCATCTCTGCGAACTGCTAACCTCCTACCGGCATCTGCTGGTACGGCTGGTACTGAGGGTACTACTAGTATTGCTGGTGAGGCGGGTACTGCCACAGACCCTAGAACATCGCTCTCCACCACTGCTCCATGATGGCCGGCGGGGCTGGGGTGGAAACCACTGCTACTGCTGCTACTGTGGCTCTCCTTGCTGCAATGGAACGCCCTGCGGCAATGGGTCCCTAGGCTGCTCGAACTGCTGGGGCTGAGCGTCGATCAGTACATGCTCATCTGCAACTGACCCATCCGACTTGAACTCCTGACAATTCACCAACTCACGAGCCTGCCTGCGAGTGCGTGGAGGCATGTTCCACAAAACAAGCACATTAAGAAGTTAGCAGATAAAACTCGATCTAGCGGCTAGCAGTGTTACTTGTACTTCCTAAGAGACTTTACGTTATTACTTATTTCTATCACAAGTCTTGATAGACCCCTTACTCTGATTCCACTGTAACGGCCCCGACTCCCGGACCCTCAGCTCCTACCAAGAATCCGAACGTCGGCACCACCGCCTACGGGTCCGGAGACCCGGAACGGCTAACGGATCGGTCTAACAAGATATGTAATAGAGATAAATAACAACAATAAACTAAAATGTAAAACAAGTGAAGGGAAAATAGTCCAAAACTAATGTAACAGTCTAGTACAGTCCCAAAGTAAATAAAGTACAAGCGCTGCAATAAAAGGATAGAACACGTCCCTTAGGGACATACCCCGAGGGTGAAGTACAACTACTGGGGGAACACTGCTCACTAGAGAAGACGACTACAGCGGACCCATCTCCTCAGTCCGCCGCGGAGGGAGCTGCTGTGAAGTCTCACCTACAAAATAGGGAGTGAGCTTCACGAAGAAGCCCAATAGGGACTACCAATCTCCCACTGGTTCTAACAGCAGAATAGAACTAAGTGCAGTAATTAAATAAAGCAGTAAAGTCTATTCTACTAAACAGAGTCAAGTGCGGAAGCGTGAAAGAGACTACACGGTCGTCGGTCTAGGCTACACGTCAGGATCGAAAAACCCGTGTACAACACGGCACCAAAGGAAACCCAAAGCTGTGCTCACAGACAGTAGAGACTGCCTAGATAAACACACTAGCTACAGAATGCTACAGTAGTTAGCCAGTCAGGTGCGCCACGCACCTTACCCTTGACCAACGGTCCATGTCTAACACCTCCCGTAGGAGTGAGACACGGAACTAAAGTAAACACAACACCGTAGTATGGCCAGACTACGGTCCCACACCTGACCCCTCTAAATGGTTCCGGAACCACGTAGAGTGAGGCAGTGAGAAAGGACTAGCTGGTCCGCACCTAAAGAGCACCACAACTACCTTGGAGACACAGACCAGCTAAGAGAGCTCTATAAATGACTCTACGTCGTTGTCCCCACCATTTTCCGCTCCGCTCCAAGTCAGTGACTAGAGCACGCCCGCCGCCCGGAGAACTCCGTCTAACAAGCACGCGGGGATGGAGGTCCCAGGTAACGGTAACAACCTATCTCGCGGACAAGCCCTCAAGTGCCTAGCACCGGGCGAAGAGACTAGAGTAGCACTGCACTAGGAATAGCACAGGTGCCAAGAAAATTGAGTCACAATGGAAGCAAACCATCAAAACCTGCTGACAGTCGCTCTCAGTCAGAGAGGCGACATATCAGCACGTCGCGTCCAGAACACGACGGCTTTGCCTATCGCGACAAGAATTTGGAAGGTGACCCTTGCGCCCATCGCGATAAGAACACGCCGGCTAAGGGCACCGCAACAAGCCTGAGTCTTCTGAACGCGACACGTACCCCGTCGCGATCTCATCGTGACGGAGACGGTGGTCGCGACCCGACGAGACTCCGAACTCCTGAACGCCACCACGTACCCGTCATGTTTGCTGGACGCGGCGGGTGCTGGGACGTGTTCAGAGAGAACATGACGCAACGATACGTCGTGACCTGGTCGCGACTGGGAAACCCGTTGCAACCACAGCCGAGTGCCTAAACAGAGCACCTCACACACCTCAAAAGCCACAAAACGGTACAACATGGGGAGGGGAAGCCAGAAGATGATGATAACATGTCAATTATCATGCAAACCACCCAAAGAAACCCCATGCATGCATGAATAGTCAGAGAACACTCATTCCCCTTACATGCAAACATGATACCCTCCACATGCACAACCCAAAACAAGCATGTATTCATCCAAACCAACATCAAGAATTCATCACACATGAATCATGGAACGAAAGCACATCCTAATCAAGGATTCTAGGCTTGGAAGTGGGGTTGGAACCTAGCATGTAGAACTAGATGGAGGGTTTGGAGTCCCTACCTCCAAATGAAGAACCACCCCAAAGGGGCCTTCTCGTAGGCTAGCACCCCTCCACCTCAGAGCTCCAATGCTCCAAGAGTCGCCGTCCACGAGCCCAGCATGCCCTTCACAAGCCGATGGAGAGAAACCAAGGTGCATGCCACAGAGAAGGGGAAGGAGAATAGAGTGAGAGGGGGAAGCACAGATTTCACACCCACCAACACAATCAAACCATGCACTTACCTTCACCAAACACCACACACACCACAAGCCTTCCCCAAGCTCCCCACGGAGCAGCCAAGCCACAAGAATCGCCGGAGAGGAAGAACACAGGTAAAAGGGCCAAATGGGGGTTCTGCTCTCGGCCAGAGCAACTTAAACACAGACGTTAAGAACGCGACAGCGTCGCGATCTGGAACAGTCAGCCAGTCAACCCAACAATCGACGTGCATGCAAAACTGACAGCAAGAACGTGACGGCCAACCATGTCGCTTTTATGCATGCACTTTGACACGTGGTGCAACTGTCTCGACAACAAGACGACAAGAAGACAGTCTGCTGTCAAGATCCTATTGCGACAGGGGCGGCCGGCGTGTTCGTAACCAGAATGCGACGGTCACTTATGTCTTCTTCAGGACGGGACGGGCTGACATGTCGCGACCATAGCCGGGAGAGCTAACCCCTAAAGGTAACGGGATGTTACACTTGTACCTTAGCACAAAAGAAAGAAATTGGGACCTAAGATAGTTGACTCAGTCTTCCTTGGCTATGCTGAAAATAGCTATGCATACAGGTTTTTGGTCATTAAATCAGAAATTCATGGCATAGATGTTAACACCATAGTCAAGCTTCGTGATGCTACGTTCTTCAAAAATTTGTTTACCATGAATACTGTTTTGCCTAAACAACTATCTTTTGAGACTGTTGCCTCTACATCTACTTATATTTCTGAACATGTGGAAAAAATGACAAATGTGGGGGCTGGTGCATCCAGATCTTCTTCTAATACTAGTGATCAAGAAGAAGAAGTAGAACCAAGGAGGAGTAAAAGATGAAATGTTTCTAAGGACTGTGTAAGTGAATTTGTCACTTACCAGATCACAGGTGACCCCCCAACCTTCTGAGATGCCATGGCTTCATCTGAAGCAAGGCATTGGAAGGATGCCATTAAGAGTGAGGTTGACTCCATTCTTGCTAATAGTACTTGGGAGTTAGTTGATCCTCCTCTTGGCTCAAAGCATGTTGGATGCAAATGGGATTTTAAGAAGAAGCTCAAACTTGATGAAACTATTGACAAGTATAAAACCATGCTAGTAGCTAAGGGTTTTAAACAAATGGAGGGAATATGTAGCACCCCGAAAATTAAATAATTGAAAAATTAAAAATAAATTGAAAATAATAAAATTAATATTATTGAAATAGTAAAAAACATACGTGCCATTATCGTATATATGAAAACACATCAGAAAATTTCATAAAAATCATAGTTCAACTCTAATAATACTTCCTAATGACTACGAAGAAATTAGTTTAAAGGAAAATCCGATTGGCTGAGTTTAAAGTATTTTGCATTCGATTATCTTAATTAGGGATTAAGTCGAAAAATCATTATCATATTTACTTAAGGAAGTCCAAAAATAAAATAAAAAGCATAGATAGACTCCAACTAATGGGTATTGACAACCCGATGAAAGAAATGGACCAAAGGATGTCTTTTGGGTCACAAATAAATTCAAGTAAGAAACTATCGTGGAAATTCGTAGCTTCAGTTGGGCATAAATTAGGAAGGACAATTAAGGCAAAATCTAAGACAATTAGACTTTCATATTAACCCAAATTTGTATCCAACAATAGTGTGGAGTTTCTTAAAGACTTTCCTACTCTAATTGGGGTAAGAAACCACATAACTTGGAAGGGATTAACCAAAACTCAGAGCTCCATTTCCTAAACACATTAGGACTCCTAAACAACCCTAGATCTATAAGTACTCATCATAAACCTTTTGGGTATGTGTAGCACCCCAAAAATTTTATTATGAGAAAATTAGAAATAATAATTTAATAATAGTAAAATTTTACGTGCCATTATCATGTGTACAAAAACACACTGGAAAATTTCATAAAAGTCATAGTTCAACTCTAAATAATACTCTCAAATGATCCATAAAGAAATTCGTGCGAAGAAAAATCCGATTGGCCAAGATTAAGGTGTTTTGTGACTTATTATCGAAATTAAGAAATAAGTCGAATAATCATTATCACATATACTTAATGGAGTCCAAAAATAGAATAAAAAATATGGTTGGACTTCAAACAATGGGTATTGACAATCCAATGAATAAAATGGGCCAAAGGATGTCCTTTGGGCCACAAATAAATTTATGCTAGGAAAATGACCCGAAATTCAGAAATATTCACTAATGGACCATGATATGGTAAATTCTCACCTAATAGACCACCATTAGACTTCAAACCAAGCCCAAATTCGTGGTTACTACCTAAGATAAGTTTCCATACCAATTCCATCACAAATTGGAGAGAGAAATCTCCAAGTTGAGGAACGAAATTCGTGCCTAAAGATTTCCTAATCTAATTAGGCAAACTAAAGGCCCCTCTCTCTATAAATAAAGCCTCACTCTCCCATGGGACAACCCCTAGGGTTATTGGAGGCGTGCTTGGAGGCAGTGGTGGCTGGAGATCTCAAGGAGAAGGTTGGAGCAAGGAGGAATCTCGTGCTCTTCCCAACTCGGATCTTCAACGACCTGCACACAAGAGTTAGATTGATCATCATCAAAGGTTAGTGAAACCTCGACCAAACCATGCAAACCATATACCCTTAGAAAGATCTTCGAGTCTACCCAGTAGTTCGTGAGTATTAAGCATTCTCTTACGACTGGTCGAAACTAGGGTTTTCTGGAGGATGACTTTTCTTCCACCCAAAATGTTGGTTTTCACTGGGCCAAAATCTAATTAAACTCATGCATGCTTGCATAGATATGTTTATACTATTTTCCCCAATTTATGTCATGTTGTGTCATCGAAATAAATCTTGTATCATCATAGTCATCTTTCTGCTTGATGAAACCTTTACACTATTTTAAGAATATTCTACCTCTTGTCTAAGTTGTTTTCAAATCAAGCACTCAACATGAATAATGTTCCCCTTTGAGTCTACTTTCAAACAAGACTAAAATCACTCTATTTCATGGTGTGTGTAGAGAGCAGTGACCCAAAAATCTCTACTATGTCAGTTTTCTATGGTCTGTCTCACAGAGTCAAGTTGACCTAGTAAATGTGATTGATTTTCTAATTCCTCGTTACAGTAGTTAGCTTAGTGAGATAGCAATCCAATGAACTTAGTTTTACTTCATGCTCTGTATAGCGAGTTATAAGCCTTAGAAGTGCCCTATATCAACCCAGTCCAAGTAGGAGTCGAACTAGGTGCATTTGGCAACCCAAAACCCCTGTTCAGAAGGCGACGTATCGACTTGTCATGTTCAGAATGCGACAAGTTTGTTGTCGCGACCTGGCCTCTGCGCAATGTTTGCTTAAATGGCTATAACTAATCCTATAGACCTCGGATTGACGAGCTATTTTTTTTTGTTGGATTCCTTATTTAAAGGTATTGAAGATGGTATATTCATGTGTTATATTTGCATAAGAAATCAGCAAGTGATGATTAGAGGAAGTGAAGGGATGGGACTGCATTTGCTTTCTAAGGGTCATACGTCTTGATTTTCATCGTTTTGCGTCGTTTCTTCATATGTGTGAGTTTGATCTATTCTGGGAAGGTTCTATAAGATCTTATCATGTATTAATCAACCCATAAATAAGTAGTAAATATTTTCACATGATTCTAATTGAACTTAAGTGATTGATCATGCTCGCTACTTGCCGATTGTCCTCTCTTTCATGCCTTGTTATCGAACTTGCTAAAAACACATTGCTACTTGCTAAAATTGGTCATGCATGATTAGTATTTCCTGATTTATCACTCATGATACTTTCCATAAACAGTGTTCCATAATCGGATTCACATCGATGCACTTGAGCGATTCTCATGCGCGGCATGCGCGTACACTCTTGCTCGATAGGAAAGCCCCTTTCTTGGCTTGTGGTGAACTCTCCGTTGGATATTCCTTCTGTCGGACTAGTGACCCCTTGGTAGGTTGAAGCAGAGCAGCAGAACAAGACTTCTCTTGAGAACTCTTTAGGGTTCTTACTTGGAGGCTGCTTGTGTACGAGATTTGCTTCAAAAGGATGTTTATATATTGGTGTTTACATATGGAGAGATGTGGTAGAAGGAAACACCAAGTTTGGTAACTTTCAAACTTCCCGTATATGAAGCTTCTGTACGTCTGTCGACAGGTCATGCACCTGCTGTCGACAGGGATCAACAGTGTGCCAAGTTCCAGAAGTCTGGAAGTTCTGTTGAAGCTCTCACTGTGTGCATCTGTCGACAGGTGCCTTGGTGCTGTCGACAGGCACATGTTTTCCATAACTGTGATTTTCTGACTGTATGCTTCTGTCGACAAGAGGCTTTGTTGCTGTCGACAGGGCTTGTTTTCCAGAACATGTATGTTGCTGACTGTTGGTATTTGTCGACAGGGTCTTGATAGCTGTCGACAGGTACACTGTCTTTTGACTTTTCTTGATCTTTCATACTTGTTGTTGGCACATGTCTTGCATAGTATATCTCCTACATTAGTAAACATAGTTAGTGAGATATTATTAACATATATAATCAAGCATTGTACCAAGTTATTGTGACAAGTCATTTGTATGAAGATCTCATGCATTAAACTCAATTCACATTGTTCACATTTGTTTACATTGTTCATCATCAAAAACATGCTGTATTTATTATTTAGAATGTGAACCCAACATCATGCACTTTTTAATAATCGTGCCTACCTAGTTCTTAAAATGTTTATCACTTATATCATTGCACGCACATTGAGATATAAATCCTACTGGGCTAGTTTGCTCATTCCCTACTTCTTAACATCATAGGTGACATTGAAGGGGAAGATGGAGGCTAGGACATGGATGGGAATGCATATGAGTGAAGAGCGTGTTCCAATCATATTGCCTACTATAAGTTTATTTTGAGAGTTAGCTTGATGTAGTAGGTAGTGAGGACGTATAATCTCGTGTAATTTTCCTTTTCTTGAGCCATTGTAGGTGAAAGTGCATGAAGTTGCATTCAACATTATGAGTTAATGAATAAGAGTTATGTGTGCTCATTATATGTGCCCTTATGTTTGTGTTGATACACATCTAATGTTCACTAGCTAGAGGCTTATTTGTCGACTACTCACGTCTCAAAATATTGATTTTAATATAACATTTCCACTGCGTAATTCTCAAGACGTGACAATTTAGTGGTAGTAGAGCCTAGGAAACAAAAATAGAACTTATATGTCTCAAGATTAAGGGATACCCAAAAAACATAGGTCTTGAAAATTACATATAGTGCCTGGTGAGAATGGGTAGAGACTGGGAAATATATTAGTTGTATGAATTAAGTACCATACCTGTTAACCTTTATGGTATATCTAGAAAAGTTAATTAGTTGTTGCCCATTTCTCAGAAATTCCATAAATTCCTTCATCCTCTAGCAATGGCCTGCAACCAGTGACAAGCAATGCATGAGACAGTGGCAAGACTTACTCAAGCCCAGCAAAATGTGGTACAAGCTGGAGCTCGAAATCGAGCTGGCGATCTGCATCGCAACTTTTGTAGTCTGAACCACCCTCGTTTCTCTAGATCCCCTGACCCAAACGAGGTAGAGAACTGGCTTGAGGAGATGGAAAGAATTTTCCAAGTGATGCAGTGCACCAATCGGGAGAAGGTATTACTAGCTACATTCCAACTAAGTAAGGATGCTAGTGCATGGTGGAAGGCCACATCAGCTCACTTGCCTAATGTGGCAGAACTAGAATGGGAACAGTTCCTAGAGATATTCTGGGCAAAATACATCTCGAAAAGAGTCTAAGAAAAAAAGGTTGTGGAGTTTGCTGCGCTAAAACAAAGAGGAACATTTATGGCTAAGTATCAAGCTCAGTTCGCACGTTTGGCACCTTAAGCCCCACATCTGATGGGTACAGAAAAGCTAAAGGCTAACCGATTCATGGATGGGCTCAGACCCATGTTTATTGAAAAGCTAAGACCACATAACATTCGTACATATGCGGAGATGGTTCAGAGAGCTCAACTAGTAGAAGATACAATGACAAAAGTGGAAAGCCTCAAAGGAAAAGAAGTGGCAAGGCTAGCTTATATAAAGAAGGAAGCATCCCACACCGCTAGGACTATTCACCCAGGAAACAACGGTAATAGAAGATCGAATGGGGGAAACGACGTCAGTAATAATAAGATGTTTAAGGTAGAAGAGCAACCGGTCATGGAGAATTGCAATTTTTGCGATAAGCCTGGACACCAAGCAGATGAGTGCTGGAAGTAGGCCAAAGCTTGCCTGCGTTATGGAAGTCACGATCACCGTATACCCAACTACCCCATGGTAAAAGACCAAGCTGGAAGGAACCAAGGTGTGGGAAAACGTTAAGGGCGCATGAATGCGTTGACACGAGTGGAACTTCCGGAAGAAGGTATGGTGAAAGATGTTAGTTCTTCTAATCTTTTAGACTCGTCTTATAATATCTAGTCTATTTCTAAGTGGGGGAGATGATTAGAGAACAATCGAAATAAACCTGCTAGTTTTTACCATAACTCATCATATGAATGACAATAGAGGTCGAATAACCACAAGAGAGGAAAAGAAAAAAGTTGGAAGAAATTATGTGGAAGGTATTTATAACATTAAAGGTGGATACAAGCCGGAGTTTATTCAAAAAAAAAAAAGATGGATCTTCAACCGAATCAAGAACCCAAGTGTTGAGTTCATCTGACTAGCTGCATAAATTTGGGGATTAAATTCTCTTAAGTGGGGGAGGGTGTAGCATCTCGGAAAATCAGTAATTGAAAAATTAGAAATAAATTAAAATTAATAAAAATAATTTTCTTAAAATAGTAAAAACGTACGTGCCATTATCGTATGTATGAAAGCAGATCAAAAAAATTCATAAAAATTATAGTTCAACTCTAAATAATAATCCCTAATGATCCACGAAGAAATTCGTGTGAAGGAAAATCCGATTGGTCGAGTTTAAGGCATTTTGCGACTGATTATAGTAATTATAAATTAAATTAAAAACTCATTATCACATGTACTTAAGGGAGTCCAAAAATAAAATAAAAAGTATAGATGGACTCCAAACAATGGGTATTGACAACCTAATGAAAGAAATGGACCAAAAGATGTCTTTTGGGCCACAAATAAATTCAAGTAAGAAAATATCATGGAAATTCGTAGCTCCAATTGGGCATAAATTAGGAAGGACAATTAGGGCAAAATCTAAAACAAGACTTCCATATTAACCTAAATTCGTGCCCAACCATAGTATGGAGTTTCCTAAAGACTTTCCTACTCCAATTGGAAGGGATTAACGAAAACTCGGAGCTCTTCTTTCTTAGACACATTAGGACTCCTAAACAACCCTAGATCTATAAGTACTCGTCATAAACCCCTTATGGATGAGTTACCAACTTGCTGGGGTTGTGAGGAGGATTGGTTGAGCACCAGAGGAGGTGGAGATCGCCCCCAACTGGAGCATTCTTCCCCAACCAACGTTCTGCATCGACCTATAGAAGACTCTTCTAAGGATCATTCAAAGGTAGGTGTTCTCGGGCCAAATCTTAACAAATCATATATCATGATAAAGCTCATCGTGTTCAGTTTCATATGCACCTATTTTGCCTAATTTTGATCGAGCAGGCTACGAGTATTAAGTGTTTTCCAAATATCATGCATGTCTAGGGCTTGTAGCATTCATATCATGTTTCACGCATCCCAAGACCAAATCGAGTCAACCCAAAAGTATAGTTCTCTTATACTTTGTGTGCTCTACACCTTTCATGTTCATAGTTTTGTCCAAAGATCCCTAGATCTCAAGTTATAGGCAAAACATGCATGACTGCATTGTTTTCATGGTTTTCAGATCGAACCCTAAACCGCGAACAATCCAGAAGTCGTGATTTAGAGGTTGGTATTGTGGCAGGCAGACCCGTTGCAATTACCTTAAAAGTGCCTAAAACTTGTCAATCCATGTAAAAGTCATAACAATCTAAAAGCTTATTCTAATTGTTCTTAATTTCTTGATCTATTTCTGCTGGAGATTGATATGTTCATCTTGATGTTCTAGCTTGTTGTTAAACTAAAGGTTGGACTTGTTAAATTGCAAAAACTATGTTAATGAAACATGTCATCATGTTACTCACTTTCCACTTGATTTAAACTGATGGATTGTGACATTGAGGCACGTTCTACACTACACTCGTGCACAAATAGGCAGCCCTTTCTTGGGAGGATTGGAAACTCTCTACTGGACATTCCGTTCTGGTAGACTAGGGATCTTTCCACTAAGAACTCTATAATTCTCCATACTTCATTGATTTCCTTATGGAGTCCGAGTTGGTTGTAGTATTGAACTTCCCAAAAGATAGAGTGCACTTCCTCTCTCGTCTCTTTCTCATGATTATGACTTTATAATCATGGATTCAAGCTATTAATGTAAGGATTTAACTAAAAGTGTAAACTGCGCTGTCATGCTGCCGAAATTCTATCTCGACTATTAATATCATGAAATCATGTTCACATGCCTTGTCTTTCCTGAAACTATCATGAACATGATATTGAATTGTATACTTCTTGAAACTCTTGGTATTGGCCATGAAAGACTGTAGGTATCTACATTTGAAATTACTAAGATGTGTATCAGGCACGACAAGTGTCCAAGGGCTCCAATATAGCCCCAATGACAGAGAGTCATAAATGTCCTATTAACCTTAGGGTATAATGATTACTGTCGTTGCATCTGCGCCAAGAGTACATGCGTGTTGAATGCTAGATACAATAACCATATACACGTGTCCTAGTGTGCATTCCAAGGTGGCATAGATCCGTAGTGCACATTAGTGTCATCGAGCTTAATTACTGTTATATGTTAAAAGTTCTTGCTCATGCTTGCTTTCTTGCTTGCGTAATATGGCCATCTTGCATTCTTCAAAATGATTGATATCCTGCGTGCTTGTACATACTGTTCTACTGTTATTTCTTGCTCGTTACATTATTCTAGATCTTGTTCAATCTATTTTATTCACGTATCATGTTTAAATGGATTTATCATTCATGCACATCTTGATAAACGTGTATGCCTAGTTCTTAAAATGTTAATCACTTATATCATTGCCGCACATTGAGATATAAATCTTACTGGGCTAGTTTGCTCATTCTCTACTTCTTAACATCATAGGTGACATTGAAGAGGAAGATGGATGCCAGGACATGGATAGGAAAGCATCTGATTGAAGAGCGTGTTCCAATCATAGTGTAACGACCCTCCTTATATCGGTACGATTATACCAATCCACATCGGTACAAAGGGTGCCATCACAGTGGGACATTTAGCCAACACTACACAATAGGTTGAAACGTACATGAATAACAAGGAAAGTACAATGAAAATAAAAGAAATAACTCTTATTCCATCATCGTTCACATAATTCCACAGTCTATATAGCAATGAAAGAAATAACAATGTCCACATTATTACAAGTCTAAATGAAATACATTGTTAACATACTATGAAATAAAGCAAACTAAGCAGTGATCTCCACAAAATCAGCTACCCCTCACGCTCGGAGTCACTCCTCACTAAGTCCTCCTCAAGTACGGGGACTCTTGTCTCACCTGTATGTCAAAGCAAGTATGAGTCTTTCAACAAGACCCAACAAGCAACCTAAGGTACATCCTTACACATATCGCATACACATGCTATCTTCTAAACAATAAGGGAAATACATGGTACATGCTTCATGTTAATTAAACAATTATACATGAAAACCTATAGCATGCTTTCTACACATAATATGTAACATGATTCATATTGCTAAACTCAATTCACATCATTCATATTTCTAAACAAATTGATCATGAAAATTAGCATAAGGTAACTAACAATCCTAGCATGGTATCTAATCATTTTCACATGATTTTATAACACATTTCCACATATTTAGCTTGCTGTTTTAACATAATTAATTCACATTCACATAGTTTCACATCTTTTCGCATGCTATCACATTCACATAACACTTTCACATATTCACATTTCACATGTTCACATTTTTCACAATTTTACACTTAATTGCTATGACACATAGTCCGAACCACCATAAAGAAGGACACACATTCACATAATCACATATCCGTCACCTAGGCAACACAGTGACGAATCTTGGTTAACTATGCAGAACCGGGAGAAGCCCTCTTCACCCTAACCAATGGTACTTATCCACCTCCAAGATTTCATCCTAATGCCCATAGGATGTCACATACACATTGAGCCTTCCCATAGAGACTTTACTACAGTACGGCTCCACAGCCTTTTATGGTAGCAGTGTCAATTTCGACACACGTTACACATTAACACTTTATCACATGGTTTACATTATTCACATGTACTATTTAACTCATTCACATGCTTCAGTTTACAGAATGTTTCACAATGGCAATTTAATCAAAACAGTGCTTGATCATGCTACAAACCATTAAACTTTACATGGTTTAACTCAAATACACCTAATCATGATTTAATACCCTCGTTCAAAGCAAACAGTACCCATGGGTGTCAAAATAGTGTCAAAGTTTTATCACATACTTCTTATAGGTAATATGTCACATGTCTAATTTTTCATTTTTTTGCAATAGAAAAACTAATTTTTACAATTTAACATAGAATTCAGGTAATTTCAATGAAATACTTACTTAACATGGTAGACAGTAGAGCAGTCAATTCTAATAGTTTCAAAACATGAGATCAGTAACGCTAATGTCATACAAATTTCTTGTGACATTATCATGTAGTAAAACAATTTTTTCAGAATTAAACACAGTCACAATATACTTAATTCACCACAGGAATTTTATTAATTAAAACTATGCACAAAAATTCGACATACCCTCATGATATGACCTACTGACTATACCTGACCAAACATAAATTTTACAGCATGCACAGTCATCCAGAAATCCAAAATCATAATATAGACATGCTCAACATATTTCTGTGAAGAACAGAAGAACTTGGCGGCAAGGTCCTTGCGTCAAGGGGGGTTAGCGGGCACATGATGTTGCCGCCAACTCAGAATCTTGGTGGCAACAAGGTTGCCATCAATATCTTGTCTGCAGAAGTGCAGACCGAACTCCAAAAATAGTGAGAATTAGAGGTTCCAGGACACGAGTAAAAATCCAAAAAAATTGCTAGGACTTAGGGGACATGTATAGCAATGAGACCCCTCGATTACTTGCCTGTGAATAATTCTCTAAAGGGACTAATTAGTCGCAGAAGCTCTCCTCGGCCAAGCCAAGAAGGTGCAGAAAATGCCTCCAAGATCCAGTCTTTTTGTTGATGTAGATCGATCTCTGGAGTCGGGGAAGATTTACCAATCCAAGGAGCACCTCCTAGTCAATGTAGATCGCCGGAAGACCTCCCCAAATCGTCGGATCAAGCTTGCAAAAGTCTCTTCTTCTCACAAGAAACCCTAGGTTTTCTCATAAGCCAAAAGACCTAATCTGAGCGAAAACTAGGTGTTTTATAGAGCTAAAGGGTCGGGCTACACGTTACATTAGGTTTCCTACCGTTGGAGGGTAGTTTCCTAAACGAGAACAAGAGAAAACGCAGCCGTTTTCAGATCTAGAATTGCATCATGAACGGAGAAGTAAACGGCCACATTGCTGCCATTAACAAGAAGTCAGCATCCATCGATCTGGACGTCAACATGAAATAAACGGCACACTGGTTGCCATCAACCTGCCCTTAACGTCAAGGGATGTTGTCGTTAACTGGGATTTCGGCAGAAACACAGAAATATCTAATAAACAACATACACCATATAGATACATACAATATGTACAACATTATTTAAATACAACATGTACAGAATTAAATAAATACTATATGTACAGAAATAAACATGTATATACATATGCACATAAGTAATAAATATTTATAATATACACAAAGTTCAATAAGCATAATATGTACAAAATTCGAGGGCCTTACACCCTCTCCCCCTAAAAGAAAACTTTGTCCTCGAAGTTAGAACGAAAATACTAACTAAATAAGTGGGGATACTTCTTCTTCATGGCGTCCTCAAGCTCCCATGTAGCCTCTTCTCGTGAGAAATTCCTCCATATCACCTTCATGGATGCAATGCTCTTGTTCCTGAGGTGCTGAACCTTCTGGTCTAGGATAGCTACTGGTTGCTCTACATACGACAAGTCTGGCTGAATCTCCACTGGCTCATGACTAATAACATGAGACGGCTCTCGCACATACCTCTTGAGCATTGATACGTGAAAAACTGGGTGAACACTAGCTAACGCTGGGGGTAAAGCTAGCTCATATGCCACGCTGCCCATCCGCCTGAGAATCTCAAACGGGCCAATGAATCTAGGACTCAACTTGCTATGCCTGCCAAACCTAACAACGCCTCGGGTAGGCGAAACCTTAAGAAATACATGCTCGCCAACCTCGAACTCCAAATCCTTCCTTTTGTTGTCAGCGTAGCTCTTCTGCCTATCCTGTGCCGCAACAAGCCTCTACCTGATAAGTTGAATCTTATCCGAAGTCTCCTGCACCAACTCCGGACCAATCAACTGCCTATCGCCCGTCTCCTCCCAGCACAAAGAAGATCTACATAGTCGCCCATACAAAGCCTCAAACAGAGCCATACCAATGCTCGCATGAAAACTGTTGTTGTAGGCGAACTCCACAAGAGGTAAATGATGCTCCCAATCACCCTTCCAATCAAGCATGCACGCTCTCAACATATCCTCGAGTGTCTGGATAGTCCTCTTGGACTGGCCATCTGTCTGGGGATGGAACGCCGAACTATGCTTCAAATGGGAACCCAAAGCTTCCTAAAGACCCTGCCACAGCCTCGAAGTAATCCTCGGGTCTCAATCCAAAATAATAGACTTCGACACACCAAGCAACCTCACAATGTTGCCAACATACAGCCTAGCCAAACTCTCCATGGAATGCTTCTTCTTCATAGGCAAGAAATGCGCCGTCTTGGAGAAACGATCTACAATCACCCAAATCGAGTCATTGCCCTTTGCTGATCGGAGCAAACCTATCACAAAATCCATAGTGATTGCTTCCCAGTTCCATACATGTATCTCCATCTTCTGCATAAGGCCCGATGGTCTCTGGCGCTCGGCCTTCACCTGCTGGCACACCAAACACCTGGATACGAACTCGGCCACATCTTTCTTCATACCAGACCACGAGAAAGATCTCTTCAAATCCTGGTACATCTTGGTATTGCCTGGATGAATAGAAAACCTCGACCTGTGAGCTTCTGCAAGAACATGCTCATGGACATCCACAACATCAGGAACACAAACTCGGTGCTGGAATCTAATGACACTGTCCTCATCTCGAGCAATGCCTGACTTGCCCACCATCTCCTGAAGTATAGGATCAGCTCTCTGTTGCTCGATCATCTCATCTAGAACCATAGATCGGATAGCCAACTGAGCCACAAAAGCCTAACACAACTGTGGCTCTAACTCAGTCATCGCACATGCTGCATCCTCTGGCATCTTCCAATCCTGCCTAAGCAAAGACCTCTTCCTACTGAGCACATCCGCCATGACATTCGCCTTCCTTGGATGATACTAAAGCTCTATGTTGTAGTCCTTGAGAAAATCTATCCATCGTCTCTGTCGCAGGTTCAACTACTTCTGCGAGAAAAGATACCTCAGACTGTTGTGGTCAGTGAACACCTCGAACTTGATACCATAAAGATAGTGTCTCCATATCTTCAGTGCATGAACCACTGCTGCAAGCTCCAAATCATGGGTTGGATAGTTATGCTTAAGCTCCTTTAACTGGCGAGAAGCATAGGCAACTACCTTACCATGCTGCATCAACACACAGCCAAGACCTATTTGAGAAGCGTCAGAATAGGTGGCAAAACCCTCTACACCACTCGGCAAGATCAACATGAGTGCATATGTAAGCCTCTCCTTCAGCAATTGGAAACTACTCTCGCAATCCTCAGACCACACAAACTTCACACCCTTTCTGGTTAGCTTAGTCAAAGGTGCGGTGATAGATGCAAAGCCCTCAATAAATTGCCTTTAATAGCCTACTAAGCCAAGAAAACTCCGAATCTCCGTTGGGGTCCTTGGAATTTCCCAATCTAACACTGTGTGTTGATTGGAATTTCCTACTAAGCCAAGGCAATCCTCAGACCACACAAACTTCACACCCTTTCTGGTCAGCTTAGTCAAAGGTGCGGCGATAGATGCAAAGCCCTCAATAAATTTCCTTTAATAGCCTACTAAGCCAAGAAAACTCCGAATCTCCATTGGGGTTCACCAAGGCATAGTGCTCCTCAAGCCAATCTAGACCTAGAATAGCATCATAGTCTTTCATCTTGAGCAAATAGAAGCACCTAAATAAGCCTCGGTCCTCAATGCACACAGGTAAAGATGGAATACACTTACTAATCGATACAGTACCTGTCGGTGTGTGCACAGACAAAGGGACCTCTAACTCTTCTGCCTTTACTCCAGACTCTACTGCTAACTACTTGGCAAATCGCTCGGAAACGAACGAGTGTGTGGCACCCATATCAAACAACACCTGAGCGTGCACACCCATGACTAAAACTGTACCTTCCGTGACGTTCTCGGCCTACTCTGCATCCTCTCGTGCAAGTGCAAACACTCGAGCTTAGGCTCGAGGCCTTCCTGGTCTCCTTGTCACTGGCGCTGCTACTGCTGCTGCTGCTGGGGCTGGCGCTCCACGCTGAACACCCTGTTGAAGTCTAGGACAATCCTAGATCTGGTGCTTGGTACTGCCACACTTGAGACACTTTTTTGCTAGCTTCCAACACTCGATGCCGCCATGTGCTCTACCACAATGGGGACACGCCTTCCTGTCGCTAGGCCTGTAGCTGGGGGACTGTGGTGTAACTGCCTGCTGACTCGATGCTGCTAGACGCTGCGATGACTGGTACACTACCTTCTTCCTGTCCTGCCTCTGGAAAGGTGGCACAGACCTCTTCTGTGATACCTTCTCCTCCTCCATGTACTGGTCCATCTCGCTCTCCTATCTGCATGCTGCACTGAGAGCCTCATCCAAAGTACGGTGGTCAAAAGCCACTAACCTCAACCTCAGTGATGGTTTGAGACCCATTACGAACTTCTTAGCTTTCTTGCGCTCATCAGAAACTATATGGGGAGCATAATTAGACAGCTCAGAAAACCTGGCCTCATACTCCAATACGTCATGGAGCCTTGAGTAAGAGAGAGAAATTCCTGCTCCATCTTGTCCTGGATGTGCTCGGGGATGAGCTTGGCCTGAAAAAGCCTTTTGAACTCAGCCCAAGTCACCTCTATAGCACCATCCTCGTACCTGGTGCGAAGTACGGAGGCCCACCAAACATCGGCTCTCTCCTGCAAAACACAACCCATAAGCAAAAAACAAAACCTTAACTTGCACAAGTACATATATATATTTTAAGTACCTGTAGCATATAGGTAGCCAAGCTAACTTTATCTTCCTCGGCACACCTGATGGCTCGGAAGATCTTCTCCACTTCCCTCATCCAGCTCTCCGCTAAGAGTGCCTAACCCTCCCCTTTAAAAGAAGGCAGAGCCATCCTCTTGAACCTCTCCATGATGGAAGGACCACCATGGCCATACTCCTGGGGAACTGGAGTTGGTGCCTGAGCTTGAGACAACAAGCAACATATAAGCAATACATAATAATCATGCATTTAACAAAAACAGACTATGCCTATTTACCAACTCTAACCTGAGCATGCAGTGCCGCTTGAGTATGTGCTTGGGTCTACATTGCCTGAACCAGGCCTTGCATGAACATGTCGTAGTCCACAGGTGGTGGTGGAGGAAGTACTATGGGACCCTGGGGTGCTGGGGCCTGCTGCTCACCCCTCTCCTCACGTCTATGCTCATCTTCCCTAGCCTGAGCACCACGCCTACCACGGCTCGCCATAGCCTGTAAAACAATTAATCTAGTAAGAATCTAAGTTATTTAGTCCTAACAATTTTCTTATCTATCTTCCATTCATTATTAGATAATTTCCACATATATGGATTAATTCTATAAAGACTTTGCATTCTCGTGAATATGATGGCATATTCATGTACTATCTCAACCTTGTGCTCTGATACCAATCTCTGTAATGACCCTCCTTATACCGGTACGATTATACCAATCCACGTCGGTGCAAAGGGCGACGTCACAGTGGGACATTTACCCAACACTACACAATTGGTTGAAATGTACATTAATAATAAGGAAAGTACAGTGGAAATAAAAGAAATAACTCTTATTACATCTTCATTCACATAATTCCACAGTCTATATAGCAATGAAAGAAATAACAATGTCCACATTATTACAAGTCCAAATGAAATACATTGTTTACATACTATGAAATAAAGCAAACTAAGCAGCGATCTCCATAAAAGCAGCTACTCCTCACGCTCGGAGTCGCTTCTCACTAAGTCCTCCTCAAGTACGGGGACTCCTGTCTCACCTGTATGTCAAAGCAAGTATGAGTCTTTCAACAAGACCCAGCAAGCAACTTAAGGTACATCCTTACACATATCGCATACACATGCTATCTTTTAAACAGTAAGGGAAATACATGGTACATGCTTCATGGTAATTAAACAATTATACATGAAAACCTATAGCATGCTTTTTACACACAATATGTAACACGATTCATATTGCTAAACTCAATTCACATCATTCATATTTCTAAACAAATTGATCATGAAAATTAGCATAAGGTAACTAACAATCCTAGCATGATATCTAATCATTTTCACATGATTTTATAACACATTTCCACATATGTAGCTTGCTGTTTTAACATAATTAATTCATATTCACATAGTTTCACATCTTTTCACATGCTATCACATTCACATAATACTTTCACATATTCACATTTCACATGTTCACATTTTTCACACTTTTACACATAATTTCCGTGACACATAGTCTGAACCACCATAAAGAAGGACACACATTCACATAATCACATACCCATCACCTAGGCAACACAGTGACGAATCTTGGTTAACTGCGCAGAACCGGGAGAAGCCCTCTCCACCTTAACCAGTGGTACTTGTCCACCTTCAGGATTTCATCCTAATGCCCATAGGATATAACATACACATTAAGCCTTTCCATGGGGACTTAACTATAGTACGGCTCCACAGCCTTCTATGGTAGCAGTGTCAATTTCGGCACACTTTACACATTAACACTTTATCACATGGTTTACATTATTCACATGTACTATTTAACTCATTCACATGCTTCAGTTTACAGAATGTTTTACAGTGGCAATTTAATCAAAACAGTGCTTGATCATGCTGCAAACCATTAAATTTTACATGGTTTAACTCACATACACCTAATCATGATTTAATAACCTTGTTCGAAGCAAACATTACCCACGGGTGTCGAAATAGTGTCAAATGTTTATCACAGACTTCTTACAGGTAATATGTCACATGTCTAATTTTCCATATTTTTTGCAACAGAAAAAATAATTTTAACAATTTAACATAAATTTAGGTAATTTCAATGAAATACTTACTTAACATGGTAGACAGTAGAGCAGTCGATTCTAATAGTTTCAAAACATGAGATTAGTAACCCTAATATCATACAAATTTCCTGTGACATTATCATGCAGTAAAATTTTTTTTCCAGAATTAAACACAGTCACAATATACTTAATTCACCACAACATAAATTTTATTAATTAAAACTACGCACAGAAATTCGACATACCCTTGTGATATGACCTACTGACCATACCTGACCAAACATAAATTTTACAGCATGCACAGTCATCCAGAAATCTGAAATCATAATATAGACATGCTGAACATATTTCTGTGAAGAACAGAAGAACTTGACAGCAAGGTCCTTCCCGTCAAGGTGGGTTAACGGCACACGATGTTGCCGCCAACTCAAGATCTTGGCGGCAACAAGCTTGACGTCAATATCCTATCTGCAGAAGTGCAAAATGAACTCCAAAAATAGTGAGAATTGGGGGTTCCAGGACACGAGTAAAAATCCAAAAAAATTGCTAGGACCTAGGGGACATGTATAGAGATGAGACCCCATGATTACTTGCCTGTGAATAATTCTCTAAAGGGATTAATTAGTCGCAGAAGCTCTCCTCGGCCGAGCCAAGATGGTGCAGAAAACTCATGCCAGATACGGTCTTTTTGTTGATGTAGTTCTATCTCTGGAGTGAGGGAAGATTTACCAATCCAAGGAGCACCTCCCAGTCGATGTAGATCGCCAGAAGACCTCGCCAAATCGTCGGATCAAGCTTGCAAAAGTCTCTTCTTCTCACAAGAAACCCTAGGTTTTCTCATAAGCCAAAAGACCTAATCTGAGCGAAAACTAGGTGTTTTATAGAGCTAAAGGGTCGGGGTACGCGTTACATTAGGTTTCCTACCGTTGGAGGGTAGTTTCCTAAAAAAGAACCGGAGAAAACGCAGCCGTTTTTAGATCTAGAATCGCTTCATGAACGGAGAAGTAAACGACCACATTGCTGCCGTTAACAAGAAGTCAGCGTCCATCGATCTGAATGTCAACATGAAATAAACGGCACACTAGTTTCCGTCAACCTGTCCTTAACATCAAGGGATGTTGACGTTAACTGGGATTTCGATAGAAACACAGAAATATCTAATAAACAACATACACCATATAGATACATACAATATGTACAACATTATTTAAATACAACATGCACGGAATTAAATAAATACTATATGTACAGAAATAAACATGTATATACATATGCACATAAGTAATAAATAATTATAATATACACAAAGTTAAATAAGCATAATATGGATAAAATTCGAGGGCCTTACACATAGTGTCTACTATTAGTTTATTTTGAGAGTTAGATTGATGCAGTAGGTAGTGATGAAGTATAATCTCATGTAATTTTCCTTTTCTTGAGTCATTGTAAGTGAAAGTTCATGAAGTTGTATTCAACATTATGAGTGAATGAATAAGAGTTATTTGTGTTCGTTATATGGGCCCTTATGTTTGTGTTGATACACATCTAATGCTCGCTAGCTAGAGGCTTAGAATATCAATTTTAATCTAATATTTCCGCTGCATAATTCTCGAGATGTGACAAAATAGATTATTTTGATATCTATTCCTCTGTCACTAGGATGACCACAATCTGGGTATTTGTAGCACTGACCTCCATATACAATCAAACTATCCATCAAATGGATGTCAAGACTGTCTTTCTTAATGCTGATCTTGGTGAAGAGATTTATACGGATCAGCTTGAAGGATTTGTGACTCCAGGTAGTGAAAAGAAAGTTTATAGACTTATTAACTCTCTGTACGATTTGAAACAAGCACCTAGTAGTCGCAGTGAAAATTTGATATGACAATCATACCATTTGGCTTTATAGTCAATGAGTTTGATAAGTGTTTATACTATAAAGTTAAGAGTGATGAATGTATAATATTATGCCTGTATGTAGATGATATCTTGCTGTTTGGAAACACTGTGGGGATAGTAAATGAGACTAAGTCACTCTTAAATAGTGAATTTGAAATGCAGGACATGGATGAGGATAATGTAATTCTGGGGCTGACTCTTAGTTGGTCAGCTGAAGGAATAACTATTTCTCAGTCTCACTATGTTGAGAAGGTTTTAGAGAAATTAGCCTATTAGAATCGCAAATATGTCTATACACCTTATGATTCTTCTATAGTTTTCTGCAAGAACAAGAGTGGTGTTCCTATGTCTTAATTATGATATTCCCAAGTTATAGGAAGCTTAATGTACCTAGCTAACTGTACAAGGCCTTATATTTCATATGCAATGACTAAACTTAGCAGATACACAAGCTATCCTGGCCAAACTCATTGGGAAGGGTTAGAGAGGGTTTTGAGGTACTTAAAGGGTACTATTACCCTAGGGTTGTATTTTGGGAGATTTCCTGATGTCTTAGAAGGATTTAGTGATGCAAGTTGAATAGCGCAAAACTCATGGAGTAATGGTGTCTCAAGATATGTATTTACTCTGGCAGGTGATGTAGTAACCTAAAGGTTTTGTAAACAGACCATCTTATCTCGGTCTACTTTCAAAGTTGAGTTGTGTGCTTTGGATACCATTGGGTTGGAGGCTGAGTGTCTAACGACACCAAGAACACGACCCCCGGCCACAAATGAGGACCCGATTTTCGCAATCGCCGCCCACGAATCTGGGGACCCGGAAAAGCCAAACAGAATATGTAAAGGAAATGAACGTCAACTATAGAATTAGGAGCACACGCACGAAATAGAAAGAAGAGCAAGACCGCGTCGTAACGCTCTAGGTACCGTCCCAACACACACACACACTAGTACAAGCAAAAAGGGGGAGGACAGAGCCCTTAGGGGCATACCCCGAGGGTGAAGTACAACTGAAGGGGGAAACCCACTGCTAACCACGGGGACGGAGACTACCGCCCCATCGCCTCCACCCGACGCGCACTCGGCCGCTGTTGAGAAGTGTCACCTAGAAAAAGAAGGGATGAGCTTCACAACAGAAGCTCAGTAGTGACTACCAATCTCCTACTAGCTCTAACAGGCAGGAAAGAATATATATAAACAAAGTAAATGGCAGCAGTTCTATATATATTCTAAGCTATAAGGAAAAGCGTGGAAGTAAAGCTAACTAACTAGCAACAGTACGGAAAAAGACACCGCGGTCGGAAACTCCGTATGACCTGCACATTGTGACCACAACACGACTAGTAACACAGACAGAGGAACCCTGCCTGAACAAGAGACACTAGCTACGGAAACCACTACCACTAGTCAATCGATCAAGAGCATCCACTAACATCTTACCCTCGACCCAGGTCCAAACCTCTACTCTCATCAAAGTGTCCCAGACCAACCAAGAGAGCTCTGCAAACGACTCGATGCCGCTGTCCTAACCACCGTTTTCCCCTCTACTCCAAAGTCCGTGACTCGAGTACGCTCGTCGCCGCAAACGCTCCCTCTAAGGCGCACGAGGATGGGGGTCCCAGATAAACGGTAACAACCTCTCTCACGGGACAAGTCCTCAGGTGCCGAGCACCAAGCAAACGACTAGTGTAGGACCATACTAGGAACTAGCACTGGTGCCACGGGTACAGAAAGAACTGGAAACAGCGAAGACTCAATGAGAAATGAAACTCCGCAAGTACTTACCTAAACCTCACACCCCACAATCCCCAGAACCACAGAGAAACAAGGATCTAAAGGGGAAAGGGAGCATGCTAGAACAAGAGGGAAAGAGGAGTCCCTACCTCAAGAAGTAGAGCCGACCTGTTGGGGCCTTCACGTCAGAATGGCCACCCCCTCCTCGCTCCTAGCTCCATACGAACGCCACCTTCATGAATGGAGCATCACCTCCGTACCCAAAACACCCAAGAATCACCGGAGAAGCAAGAGGGCGAGGGGAGAGGAAGAAGGAAGAAGAAGAAAGAAAAGAAGAAGGGGAGGGGGAAATGGGCGCCGGCCTCGGTTTTGAACCGATGGCCCTAGAGACGTGATGGGTCGGGCCGGCGCAACAACAACCTTGTCGTGACCGCCTTGTAGGTCGCGACCATATCGTGACCACCAACCCCAGTGCGACACCAAAATCGGTCAAATCTCGAAGACCAGGAAAACCATAATGCGGTGGCCTACCAGGTCGCGTCAACGTTGTACACGTCTGACACCCGATAAGGCCATTCTGATAGAAAGGACAGCAATCAGAATGGTCAGAACCAGAGTCGCGTCGCCTTCAGACGCCTCGACAAGAATGCGACGCCCACCCCCGTCACGACCACAGCGCAATGACTAGGTGTGCCGTGACCAAAAGCATGTCGCGACCGGCTCCTCTGTCTTGACAATGTCGCGACCAAGGGGTCCGTCGTGACCAAGAGGATAGGGCTAAGGGTCCGAGAGGGCCAGGTCTCAAAGAGTGGATTAGGGGTCTTCTTTCAGAACTTCCCCTAATGAGTAAGCCTACTCTTGCGATCTCTGTACATTGTGATAATATGACCACAATTGCAAAGGTCAAGAGTTCAAAGTACAACCAAAAATAAAGGAGACACATCCAAATCAGATTGAGAACTATAAGGGATTTACTGTCTTAGGGAGTTATCGCTGTGGATTTTATTGGTACCGATGACAATTTAGTTGATCCTCTGACAAAAGGACTTGATAAAAAGAAAGTCCAAAATTTCAAGTTGGGGATGGGACTGAAACCCATTATTTATTTTCCTGCGGAGGCAACCCAACCTATTTGAGTGGAGAACCCACACAGAAGGTTCAATGTGGTAACAACAATCTGCTGAGAAAATTTGGAGGCACTTGTATATTTCTTTGATACTCTATATCTGTGTCTATCCTCTAATATTCTGGCCAAGTGCCTGAAACTGCTTCTGTAGGAAGAGTAATTACTATTACTTTTAATGTGTTCAAGCCTGGTAAGGCAGAATACTAGCATTGTATCCTTGGTGAAGCCCACCTAAGTGAGTACTACTGTGAAGCCGTAGTTAAGGAATTTGGGTTAGTTCCTAAAAGTACTCATGACTCAAGACTGGATGCATGGCTTAAAAGCATCAGATCTATGGATTGCAACCAAAAACCTTATATCATGTTGTTTTTTATTGAGTTTAAGATTTAATTCATTTCGGTTCTATGGGGGTAAAAGTTAGAAATACTAAGGTAAATGTTCAAACCCAAAAGGCCTTTTTGCTGAAAGCATGATATGTTTTTCCTCTTATGTATATTTCCTTTAGACAAACCTTTTTTTTTTTTCAAAAAGGAGATGCAACAGGATCAGCGACCGGTCAAGTGCATTCCACCCAGAAGGGTGAAATGGAACCACTCCTCCAGACGTATATATATATATATATATATGAAAAAGTTAGGTACAAGATCTACAGGGCAAACCCCTGGAAGAAACAAAAGAGTTAACAAACTCTAAAACTCCCAAAACCCAATCGGTCCCCAATAAGAGCAGAAAAACAAGAACACGGGAGCTGGGTGGAAGAAGTAAAAACCCCATTACAACGAGAATAACATGTAAAGGTCGCCAAAGCATCCGCCACCTGATTTGCTTCCCTATAAACATGTGAAATACGAACACCATGCTACTTGACAAAATCAAGCACAAACCTCCACCACCTATAGTAATCCCAAGAAGGAGCAACCTCAGTCTGAAGAGAGTTCACCAAAATCATAGAATCCGATCAGATCTCAGCTATGGAAAGCCCTTGCTCCACAGCCAACTGAACATCATCACTCATTGCCCGAGCTTCAGCAAGGAGGCTGTTACCAGCACCATAAAAGTGAGAGAAAGCAAGAACCACAGAACCAAGAGCATTTCTAGCAAGGCCAAAACCCCCACAAGGGCTTGGGTTGCCTTTGGAGGCACCATCAAAGTTGAGAAGGAGACCTTGTAATGGCGGGATCCATCTCACTATTTTGTACAGCTTAACAGTAGGTTGAACAGAAATACCCAGATCAAAAATTGCTTCCATTTGCTGAGATGTGGCAGCTTCTTTAAAAACCATATTGTCAATGGCATTAGTAACCAGTGCATGGATCTTTTGGCGCTAAAGATGCATAGAACACCCAACTTGTTCAAACTTCATTTTGCATCGAATCTTCCAAACTTCCCAGCTAATAAGCATGGAGCAATAGATAGAGATGAAGCCATGTGGATTAGTAAGACTACAGAATTTGATAATATCCCAAAGGCGCATGGAGATATTCATATGGATACCCAGGTCACCCCTAATATTCCAAAATAAAATATTATTCATCATGATGAAACATACCCATAGTGGACCGCGACAACTTTAGCCTTAGATCTAGTGTAGATACTATTCCTTAAAAGAGTGTCACGTTCTTTAGAAACTCCAACAAGAGGCATGAGAAGGTTTTCGGCAGTTGCCCTTAAAGAAACTTGGGAAACTTCCTGGGAAGGCAACTTGGCAGCTGGGCTACCGTGCGAGGACTCAAGTACTAAAGAAAACAACTTACCATCTTCCATCCCTCCGGCGGAGGGATTGCCATGCATGGCCGATGAAGGCGGCGGCGCGGCAGAGACGCCATAAATCCCCATGCATTGCTCATAACCATTAGAGGAAATAGCGCCATGCACACGTAAATGTTCTTCACTATCATCAGCAACCAACTCCTTCTGTAGCAAGGGCTCCACAATGCAATTATGGCTGGGCTTAAGAACATGCAGAGCATCGACGTAAGTCGACTGTTCACCATGGTTATCCTTGGAAGGGGCCAAATCGTGCATGACAGGAACAACATCACTACCACTGTTAATGTTATCAAAAGTAACCACAACTGGTTCATCCCACTTGGATCCCGAAGCATCGTGAATAACAACCAAAGAATCAACAACATCTTGCCTCAAATGCTAAAAAGCGTTACTAACAGGAACCACAGAAGTAACTACCACCGTCTTATTTTTTGAAGCTCGTACAAGCCTCCATTCTTGAACAAGCTGTGCTGCAGCCCCAGTAACACCAGTGTCTTGAGTAACCTATTTCAGAACATTGTTCTTATTCTTCTTGTGACAAGAGTCCTCACCATGGCCAATGCGATTACAGAACTTGCATAGAGGAGGAACCCAGTTTGTGGGGGGAATGTTGGGTTAAGGGAGATTGGGAGCAATATAAGAAAAGAAACTCAATGATTGCTAAGGTGAAAAAGGTGTACAGTTTTGTCCTTTATGTTATGAGAAATCTCTAAGGAGATGGATTTTATAACTCCAAGGGTCCATGAGACTATGTCTTATAGACATTGGTAGGGTTATTCTAGACCATATCACACGTGCACACCGCTTGGTTGGGTGGACACGCGTGTGTGATGGCGTTGGTCCAGTCGGCTTGGCTTGACACCTTTTTAGTTTTCCTTATTATCTTTCTGCCCATTCTTGGAGAGAAAGAGACCTATTTTGATTGGGTCTTTGGACTGGCATCTTGTATATAGGCCGGTGCAGCTGTGGGCTTCAAAGGGTAATTAGGATTCTCATAATTACTAGTTAACCCTAATAAGCATGTTTTGGACTCAAACGAGGAAGCACTCACATTCTAGCTCTCTGCTGCACTTAGGTGATTCTTCGTTATTGTTTTCCTCCCTCGCAAGACTTCACTTTCATTGATGCACTACTTCTTCCTTCTTCCTTGGTTGGCTTCCTCGCGCTGCTGTTGTGACAAGGCGTACCAAGATCTATCTGCATTTCGGTGTTTAGTGCATGCTCTTCCAACTCTCTCATTGTTTGTTTCTTAGAAGAGGATTATGTATTTCTTGATTTCCTTTCGGTATAGAAGAGAGTGTGCTCATCTATCCCGGGTTGGTAGTTGTATCCTGGGAGGAGACCATCGTTCCCATCACACCCTCCTAGTGGGGGTGATATCTTCTCTAAGGGTAGCCTCTCTGAGGTGCCCTTGCCATCACATTTATTGTTAATGCTCATGTTTGACATCATGTTTATCATGATAATCATGTTGTTTGTTATTGCTCGTTGGTTACTATCTATTGCACTCATGTCCCTTACATGCCTAGTGCAGTTTACTATGTATCTGCCTGTAATCGATTCTGGATGCCATATTGTATGCATATCATATATCCATTTTTCAACATTCTGAGTCTAAATGAGCATCAACTTTAGTGCATGAAATTATTTAAATGGAAAGACTATCTCAGAAGAAAAATAGCATCATGGGAAGGGAGCTTATATATGAAGGCATGATGCATGGTATAAGAAAAGGAGGCATGATAGCCCAACATGAACATAGACCAACAATAGCCTGAGGGGAAGAGGGATTCTTGGATAAATATAAAGTTGTGGCAATGGGTAAGGATTTGAACATAGAATAAACAAGGAGGCCATGGGGGAGGGGATATGTACATAAACATGAAAAACATAAGAGAAGTATGACCATGAAATGATATTGCATTGATTGCATAAAATAAATACAAGGAGATACATGAGTGAGGAGGAAGAAGAAGACATAGACTCTCCCCATTGTCTACCTCTCCTGCCTTCAATTTCCCTCACAATGTGAACTCATGGAAACCCCCAAAAGGAGCACAAATGTGGCCGATTTGATGAAGTGAAGTCCTCCCCCAAGACTCCCAATGGGTGGCACACTTCCCAAGACTTGAAGGCTCAAAATGGTAGACTCTCCCCCCCTTCTCTTCCTCTTTAGAAAATAAACCCCTTAGGGTTCTATTTATAGGCACCAAGAAGTTGATTCGGCACAAGGATTGATCTAACACGATCTGACACCAGAGTTCACACAAACTGTGCGACTCTAGCACCGGATCAAGGGTGATCCAGTGTAGAGATCACATAGAATATGTGATATTGGAACTAGCACAAAGGTCACATAGAATGTGTGATCCTGGCGTCGGATCATGGGTGACCCAACACATAGTTCACACATAGGGTGCAATCCTTATTCTGGATCAAGGATAATATGGTGCATCATCGATCCTATGCATCAGTAGTTTAAGTGTTTAAACATTCTGCTTTTGATTTTATTTTGGTGCCATGGTCTTTGACTTGGTCGGCCTCCAGGTGCTGCAAGATGGCAGGTCTCTGACTTTTTGCGCAGCTATTGACCTTTGACTATGTGCATGACTATTGTTATTTGGATTTGTATAGAATTGTTGGTCTTTGACTCTAACACTTGGAAGCTTGTATTTGACTTTATGAAGGAACGTGTGCCTTTGACTTTGGCAAGGATGCAGGTTCTTGGCTTACTGTCATTATGTAGGTCTAGGACTTTTGTAGGGCTGCAATTTTTGACTTGTTGCCAGACCGACGATCTTCGACTTATTGCTAGACTGACAAACATTGATTTGTTTCCTGACTAGTGATCTTTGACTTGTCACCTAACTGGAAGTCTTTAATGTTGCCTAACTATCAGTCTTTTGAGTGAATGTGATATGTGCTGCTATCAACATTTGAATTTTTAAATGCCCACAAATGCCCCCTAGCCACAAGCAGCACGAGTAGGGAACATGTAGAGCGACGTGTGTGGATGCAGTCCCCCCCAACTTGATCATGTTCGAACTGCATGAGTTAGAGGCTTCAAGCTACACCGGATGGCTAGCTGCGTCAGATAGGGTGCTTTGGCTGCACTTGATGAGGTGCCGAATGGGTGCTATGGGGGGTGCACTAGAGTGGTGCTACAGTTGCACCGAAGGGGGTGCATTAGGTGGTCAGTTCATGCCAAGTGGTCAATTCTCGCCTTCCCCCCTTTCAAGAGAGTTACAAATGTTGAACCACTCTTATATTTATCCTTGTGTTTTGGTGATAACTAAAACCCATGACTACTATGAGCATATTTAATAATAATTTTTAAGGTATTTATGTATATGAAATAAGATAATTTTTGTTGCTTCAAAGATTTGTACTACAACTCCATATTGATTACAGTTCAAATTGTATATCGATTAGAGTCTAAAGTGCCACATCAATTACTGAAGAAATATTCTATCGATTGACATTTAAGTGTTCTTCTGATTGGAGAACAAAAACTTCCATAGATTGACGTTTAGGTGTTCTATTGATTAGAGAACAAAAGTATCTTATTGAATGATGTCTGTGTTACACTGATTACTAAATAAATGTTCAACTTTGTTCTAATTGGTACTGTACACATTCCGATTACTAAACAAAGGTTTAAAATCATTCCGATTTGTGTTGTATACATTCTGATTATTGAGCAAAGGTTCAACTTTCTTCTGATTGGTGAACAAATGTTTAATTCCCATTCTGATTGGTTTATAAGCATTCCAATTAGTGAACAAACGTTCATTACTCATTTCGATTAGTTCGTAAATATTCCGATTGATGAACAAATATTTAGTTCTTATTTCGATTGGTTTAAAAACATTTTGATTAGTGAACAGATTGTTTTAAATACTTTGGATGCACCGATTACTAAACATATCGTTCAATTGATTTTGAACAACATATCTTTGGTGCACAACATATTTCAAATGTTCTACATATCTTTAACTTATTATTTCTCATGACTTGCTTGTTGTAGGGTCGACCTTTTATATATAGTCTGCATGCAATATACTCTGACTGAAGATACCTATAACGACCCTCTTTATACCAGTACGATTATACCAATCCACATCGACATAAAGTGTGTCATCATAGTGGGACATGTACGCAGCACAACACAGTAGGGAGAGATGTACACAAATAGCGAAGGAGAGTACAGCGAAAATAAAAGAAATTCTTATTCCATCATCATCACACACATCCCACGGTCTATTTAGTAGCAAAAATAAATACAACAAGCAAATGAACAAGTCCATAAGTCCATATCACATCATCATCTTGTTGTGTGTAGAAGGATTATCTAGAGGGGGGGTGAATAGAGAATCCTCAGAATTTTTAGCACAAATTAGAATTTAAAATCTAATTTCAATTCAGTGAGCTAGATGCTCAAACACACAAATCAAGATTAGCACAACCACACAGACAAGGAATTTTAAGGTGGTTCGGCTCTAATGAGGAGACCTACATCCACCCCTCACCAAATCAGTGAGGTACCACTATCAGAAATCCTGACAGAAATTCTCAAACAATCGTTGATTCACAGCTTCTACACAACTGCTGCCTTACAGCTTGAAAGCACTGCTGATACACAGCTTTGATAATTCGATGATTCACAGCTTCACCTGAATTGATCCAATCACAATTTGTGAGTGATCAATCCAATCTGCTTCACCAAGAAACAGATAGCACACAATTCAAACGCTTAAAAGAAGGTTTAAAATAATGAAAAGGAAAATTGTTGGAATATATGGCAATTTCATCAAACTCCTTGGTCTGGATCTGAATTCGTATGCATCTCTCCCAGATTTTAGAATCATCTTTCCATCTGATGAATTGCTTTAGAAATCTACCACAATTAATTCGCAGAGATCAAGTGAGGGAGATTCCGATCCTCTATCTTGAAGGCTCAGCATCCGCTTCTTGAAGCTTCAGATCTTGCTTGAATCAACATTGCTTTCATCAAATCATAGCTCCAATTTGAAATTGCGTCGAAGTGCTGCTTCAGAATATCTGAACCTCCTTTCTGCTTGCTCAGCTCCTCTTCCTTCACCGTAATGCGCTAATGCTCTTTTGTGATTGGAGCTCTTTTACCGTATTACGCGGGATTCTGGTCGTGGGCCCCTCAACTGATTCACCAGAAAAGGAGATCTTTTTGCCGCCAAGAATCAGCAACCTTCTAGAACATCTGACGTGGACAGAGAATATCCCATGTGATGGGCTTTGGATCACGTGCATTGCTTGATGACCCTTGTATTCTGAGAAATTTAAGTCCTAGTGTCGACACTGCAGACTCTAGTGTCGACATACTCACTTCAATTCAAGAAAAGCACTCTTTTCTAATTTCTCAAACACATGTCAAACATGAGATCTCCAAGATATATGCTTGAACTTCCTTCGAGTTGATCTGATGAACTATTAGAGTCGACCTCATGCACAGCTAGGGTCGACCTTTACTTCCATTTTCTTCAAAGTAAATTCGCCCCTGCTAGTGTCGACCTTATCACCACATAGTGTCGACACGATTAGAGTTTCACTTCTTGGAATAAACTGAACACAACTCTGGTGCTGACATACTCTTGAGTAGTGTTGGTTTTGACTTGATCTCAACCTTTCACATCAACATCCATAGACCTCTAGTGTCGACCTATGTTCTGGGTAGTGTCGACTTATCTGACAATTTCTCATTGTTCTTTAATCTAGTTGAGTTGTACCTACAAAACAATTGATATATGTCAACTGTCTTTCATTTTATATTTAATATGACAATCATCAACCAGGGACACAACAATCTCCCCCTTTTTGATGATGGTAACCAATTGATGGTTTGATCTTTGAAATTTAAAAAAAAATTCAACCACAACAACTCAAGTACAACTCTTCACACACAAGGTACCCAATCCATTGCAGCAAGTCAAACAACATTCATATGATTGTCATTCAAAAGGGAAATACTGATGTTTTTCATTCATCAACAACAGATCAACCCATACAAAAAGATTCAAACCATCAACAACCTCTCCCCATTGATAATCAAAAAGAGATACCACTAAAGAGGTGGTGGAGGTGGTGAATGGGGAAAGAGCCTCTTCTCAATCCTAGTCAGGCGAAAAATATAAATCATCATAGTTGTCTGTAAGATAGATCTGAATAGCACAAATTTTTGATTCAGAAAATCTTTCAGTGGTCTAATTGCTATTCAACCACCACTGGAATATGATCAACCCACGAGGCATGGTTGGAAGCTACGTAGAGGAAGTAGCTTGATTGCTGTCATCAGATTCCTTTATATCATGTAAGCACCAGACTTTGTTAAATTCCTTCTTATGTACTGAAGCTCCTGGAAATATCTTCATTATGGCTCCTCAAAATACCCATTCTATGAAGAATCAGTCTCATAGATTGAGCCAGCCTATGAATTTCATTGAAGTTTTCGGCACGCAGCGAAAGTTCTTGAGCGATAGATTCAATCTTTTCAAAAAACTTTGCTGAGTGAATGTTGCCTTATAAAAAAACATAGCCATGGTATGAACCAGCTGATCAGACCTGACTTTTGTGAACTGTGGATCTGTTCTTGCTATCTACATTATCTTGCAGAGACTTCTCAATCATTTCCAAACGACTATCAAACTGTAGAGCTTGCTCCTCTATCTGGTATTCAAAAGTTCAAGAGAGCTATGAACAGAAGCAAATGCTTTTCTAGAAATGTGAGAAGAGCAGGTGGAATTGGAGCAGATGCTGTGGATGATGATGGAACATCATGCAAAGATGGAGCAAAATGGACTGAATGATATGTGAAAGAAGAGATATGAGGGGATGAAGTTCAGGATTATCAAAAATAGGAAATATAGAGAGAGAAGGATTAGGAAGAAATTGTTCTGGTAAAACCTCAAAAGGAGCAAATATTCCTGACCTGGGGAACTCCTTCAGCAATATGTACATGTTCCTGCTCTAATCCAACATTATCATGATGTGCCTCCTGAGGACCCAAATTGAGCTTCATGAATTTCACAATGTGGTCCAGATCAGAGATAGGGAATCTAGTGATTTTCTGAACTTAGATCCAGCAGCCGAAACTCCTAGCAACTGAAATGGAAGATAAATGAGCTGCATATGGCAGGCTCCTTCGTAATTTCGGTACTGTTGCTTCATGGACTAATTGGCAAAAGATAGCAGCCAGATAATCTTATTTCTTGGTCAAACAAAACATAATACTCCTCTGCAGACTTGTGACTGTCTGACGTCCTCCTCCTTGAGGAGTTAGGATTGTGTACACCAATGGTGCAGAAGTCTGTGAGAAGGTGGGACCTGTTGGCATTCAAATGTGAAACCTTTGCTGATTTTCATCAAGAATATTATGAGGCGGACTGGTCAGGATGGAAAATGCTTTCATGAGCACTAAACTGAAGACTCTGAGGAGTTGAAGCCTTCTTGGTATTCCCAGCAATTGACTTACTGTAACATTTGTGAGTACAATTCGATTCCTCTAACACTGGATTCAAGACAATGCTTTTTACTTATCATGTTTCTGTAAAACTCTTGCACCAATAGAGGATAGTGTGACCTATGCACACTCACAAAATCAGTCCAACCCGGAAACTTAGCATTTCAGAAGGTATGGCACTAATGGGACATACCTTCATCATTGATGTTGATAATTCTAGGGTGTACAATAGGTTTATTTCCAATACCATTCTTTTTGCATTTGAAGGTGTATTGAGAGCTTCTTCATCAGCAGAATCATTATTTCATCGTCTGATTCTTCTCTGTTCTGGAAACTATCTTCAGATCTTGTCATCATCTTCATCTGCATTTCTTTTTCTTCAATATTCTCTGTGTGTACATTTTCTTCATCTTCCTGACTAGCGTTGTCAAAGTTGTCATCTCAGTTTCTTCTGAGGATTCTGACTCATCGGCACTGGATTTGTGTGACACATTTGGTATCTTTTCCTGCTCAATCTGATGATCAGAACCATTTCCCATGTCCTGGGATTAGGGCTTTCTTGCGAAGAGCCTGAGATCCTTGCTGGCTGGAAGGATCCTCCTCAGAACTGCTTAAATTGACAAATTCCAACTTTTTCTTACCTTTGGCGAAGTCTTTTCCTTAGCAGTATGAGGATGGAGATCGACGCTTGAAAAATCTTGAAGCCGCAGACTTTGATTTCTCTCAAATCACAATGCCTTTTCACCCTTTGAGTGCCTTTCAGAACAAAGGCTCATCTTGATTTCTCTTCCCGCCGCGACGAGAGGATCTTGGGAGACATGATGGAATGAACAGAATTGCGGAAGGAAGGAGAAGGGGTATGCAGTGCGAAAACGAAGGAAGTTATGGAGAGAAGTTGAGAAGAATGAGGAGAAAAAGATTTCAAATCCGCCTTTTGATATAGGAGACGTCCAAAAGACGTGATACATGAGAGTGTCGACCTTTCAGTGAGTGAAATGGTCTTAGGAACAGTGAGGTTTAATTTGATCCAGACCAAACATGATAGACTAGTGTCGGACTCTATTGTCATAGTGTCAACACCAAGACACAAAAGTTAATGCCAGGCTTCAGAGAATTTTGAGAAACAAATTCTGATGAACTGCTAGCTGTACAGAGAAATCTGAAGAGGCAAAACAAGAATTACACTCTTTTAAAACACCATTTCTCATTTATTATCCGATAAGGGTTTAAAAATTACGAATTTAGAAAAACCATTAAAGAGAATTGGAGAATCCATAGCAAGAATAACAGTCATGAAAGATTATTCTTCAAAAAAAGAATTTGCATCATAATGAAATCATTTACTCAAAAGCACATAACATGATGCCATGAAAAGATATCTAAGAAATTTGAAAATGTTGATATTACAAATCTATTGCCTTTCAGAACATTGATTCTTGCATAAATTCATCATCCTTCATTTCATATTTGTTTATAAACAAATGAACAATTTGATTTCCCAAAATTTTCATGCAAAAACCCATGTTTGTACACACCAGATCCTGATTACTTGATTAGGGAATCATCTTGTCTCAAGATGAACTATGGAGCATCTTTCATGTGAGGATACATGTCTATCAAACACCAGAATCCCTAATTACTCAGAATACATAGACTCATTTCATATCTTGAACAGAATTAACTAGCTCATCATGATATACAATGTTAATTCTGATTTTATAAGAGATTTGCAGTTTCTCATAGCATAGTCATTGTTCTGCCATTTGCAATAGAGTTAATCACACAAATAGTTTCGGGTCATGGAGATTTTCTAAATCAACCAGTTCAAATGCCTTGAAAATCTGAACAATGAGAACAAGTTATATGAAAGATTTCAAGATTTGATTAAAATGCATTTCTACCTCAAGAATTTCTCCTTGCACTGTAAGTTAAAAATTTTGAACACTTCAAGAACCTTTGAAAGTTGATCCATAAATTTTTAATTCTTAAACCACAATCTTTAAAGAACAACCTGAGATTAGGATGTTTAAGAAAGTTTAATTGAAGTAGCTCCCCTGAGAATATACCTAGAAAAGTTGTATTAAATGAAATCATTTCGATCATACTTGAAACCATGAAGCAAGAGAAGCAGTGAAAGGAAATGAAGAACTCCCCCTCAACACATGCACAAAGACTTTTTGGTACTTGGCGGAGTTATGTATCGACACATAATGAAAAGATTTCAGACAAACGTAATTTGTCCTCTCATCAACCACTATTTGATATACCACAAAGTCCATGCAAAGTTAGAGGCATGATTTTTATTGCTGAAAGAAACATGATTTATTTGCTGGAAGAAATCAAAGATAGAGAATGGACAGAATTAGTGAACACTTGGTATGAAAGATGAATACAGTGTTAACACTGTTATTGAGAAAGTCGACTTTATTGGAGAATCATGATAGAATCTCAGTGAAACTTTTATCCTATCAATTTCACACAAACTATTTTATTCCAATCATCTCAACTGACAGATGAACCATAAACCAAAGACTTTCATCACAAAATCATTTCACTTCCTTATAACATTACACACAGTAATGTAGCAACGACCAGAACATACATCTATGCTAACAGCCATTCAACCACAATATCATGCAAATTCAACAATTCATTCATGGATCAAGCAAACACAAACCAAGTTCTCTTCTTAAACCGGAAAATCTTTCATTGCACAAGGGTTTTGTAAAATATCAGCAACTTGTTTTGAGGACTCACAAAGTACAATTCAAAAGATTTTTTGCTAACTTCATCTCTTAGAAATGATGCCTGATTTCTATATGCTTAGTCCTAGAATGTTGAATAGGATTTTTTGCTAACAATTTGCACTTGTGTTATCACACAATATGGGACACATCCAAGATCTACTTGGTGTCTTGGAGTTGATGTTTAATCCATAACACTTGAGTGCCACAACTACCTGCAGAAACATATTCCGCTTCTGCAGTAGAGAGACAACTGAGTGTTGTTTCTTAGAAGCCCAAGAAACTAAACATCCCCCCAAAAATTGGCAATAGCCACTAGTGCTCTTTCTATCTAGCTTACAAATGGCAAAATCCACATCGAAAAAGATATTAACTTGAATTCACTGAAAGTAGGATACCACAGCCCCAACTCTTGAGTTCCAGCAAGATCTCTAAAATTCTTTTTGCTGCACTCAAGTGGGATTCTTTTGGACAAGCTTGAATCTAGCACACATACACACCGGAAAAGGAATATCCGGTCTAGATGCAGTCAAATAAGTAAGGAGCCAATTCATACCTCTGTGATACTTTTGAATCAATTGTTTACCTTCAGATCTGCATCTAAACTCCACAGTTGTGCTCATTGGTGTTGCCATTGATTTGTGTTTTCCATTTTGTATTTTCAGAAAATCTTGAATGTACTTGGATTGGTTAATGAAGATTCCCTCCTTTGATTGAATGATCTGCAATCCAAGAACGAATTTTAGCTTCCCATTAAACTCATTCAAATTCATTGGTCATTAGTTCTGAAAATTCCATGCATAAGGAGAACTTTGTTTATCCAAAGATAATGTCATCGAATTTCTTGGACCAGCAAGATATCCTTATCTTGAATTTTGTAAATAGTGTTTGATCAACCTTACATCTTGAATCCCTTTACCTGTAGAAAAGGAGCTTAATCGATATACCAGGCTCGGGGAGCTTGCTTTAATCCATATAAGGCTTTGTCCAATTTATACACATGATTAGGAAATTTGCACATTCAAAGCCTGGAGGAGTGTTCAACAAAAACTTCCTCTTAATTAAACCATTCAAAACACACTCTTTACAGTCATGTGCTGTAATTCAATCCCATGGGCACAAGCAAATGCAAGTAGAATTCGGATGGCTTCAAGCCTAGCTACAGGAGCAAAAAGACTCTTCAAAGTCAATACGAAATTCCTGATTATAGCCTTTTGCAATAGCCTAGCTTTTTCTTATTACCTTCCCATCTTCACTGGTTTTATTTCTGAAGACCCATTGGTTCCAATAACACTTTGAGATGAAGGTCTTGGAACCAAATGCCACACTTTATTTCTTTCAAATGATTTAACTCCTCATGCATTGCATTATCCAAAAATTGTCTTTTAGAGCATCATCTAGTTCTTAGGTTCAATTTGAGACACTAAAAGCAATTTGATCAAGTTCAGAAATTATTCTAAAATGAGATCTTGTCCTAGGGAGGATCAAAGGATTGCCAATTATACTTTCCTGTGGATGATCTCTCAGCACTCTTACATTCAACCCATCTCTTTCTTTGAGTTCAATTTCTGGTCCTGTGCTTCTCTGTGATCTAAATTCTTTGGTTGCCTCTTCTTCTTCTTTTTGTCATTGAAAGTCTTCTTCTTCCAGAAATCCCATTTCTTTTTCTCTGCAAATGTTAACATTAAATCATCAAAGGTGATATGAGGAGATTCTTCAACAATTTGATCTTTTACATTGAAAACTCTTATAAGCTTGTGAATGATCAGAGCAGCCTAGGAATATCCTAAGTCACTTTTGGGCTCAAATTATCCAAATCATGTTTATTGTTTATCAGAATGAAACACTTTGTTCCAAAAACTCTGAAATGGGCAATGGATGGTTTATACCTGTCAGTAGTTCATAAGGAGGTCTTTTTTACAGAAAGGTATACCATGCCGCGATTTATGATATAGCACGAAGAGTTTATAGCTTCAGCCAGAACTTCCTTGGCAGACCACTCTCAATTAACATGGGTTTGCCATCTCCACAAGTGTTATGTTTCTTCTTCCACAACTCCATTTTGTTAGGAGTTCTTGGTGATGAAAACTTGTGGAGAACTCTTCTTTCCTGCAAAAATCCTCAAAGTTAGCATTCTCAAACTCACCAACCATGATTGACATGATTGAAATGATTTGAAATTTCCTTCTTGTGAAATCTTCTATAAAACTCATGAAATTCCGTAAAAGCATCATTTTTGTGAGCGAAGGAAGTAAACCCATGTGTATCTAGAAAAATCATCAACTAACAAATATCCAACCTTTTTCCATTCAGACTGTTTGATTGTGGGACCAAACAAATCCATGTGAATAAGTCGAATGGTTGGTGGATCGACTTTCTAATCTACTTTGAAAGATTTTCTGGTTTGCTTAACTTGGGAACATACTTCACACAGATTCAAGTTTTGTTTGAAAAGATATAAGGCAGTCCTTAACCATGTTGAATTTGGCTAATTTTGAAGCACATGGTAGCTAGCATGACCTAGTCTACGATGCCATAAACATGCCAAGTATTTTGTTTGCAGTTAAAACACAAATTAGTGTTTTCAGAATCATCAAGATTACCATGTAGACATTATTTGCTCTTTTTCCAGTAAACTTAACAAACATCAGGTTAGGTTCAAAAATAGTGCAATCAGAGAATCAAACATTACCTTGTGACCTTTGTCACACAATTGGCTTATGCTCAGAGAAGGTTTACTCCAAACCTTCCACTAGAAGAACCATCAATCGAATTTGTGAGATTCCTACCAACCTACCTGACCCAATGATTTACCTTGTGTGCCGCTCCGAATGTGACATGTCCAAACTTCTTTTCAGATAATAGACAGAATTTATCCTTATCCCCTGTCATATGTCTTGAACACAACTATCTAAGTACCACAAATTCTTCTTGGCCGTAAGACATATTCAACACATACAATCAAAGAAAATTTTTTGGAACCCAAGTACATTTGGGTCCACAATGCCTTCAAAATTAAGAATATGAGAAACCAGGTCTTTCAGAATCCAGAGTTGTTTATTCCCCTTTATGTTTTCCTCATTCCCGATGTTATTCTGTTTTCATTTGGTTTCTGTTCTCATGATATTTTGAACCATTTCTTTTTTGTGAGATTTTTGTTTATCTTTTTCTTCCATGTCAGTGTAAGATCTGAACTTGGTTTGATTCCACAATTTTCAAGATGTTTAGGCCATCATGCTTCTAACAAAATCGTAGGTATGTGTCGACACTTTGAAAGGATAGTGTCGACTTGAGTGACATTTCTGATTATTGACATAGATGGATCTTGATTTCTCATGAGTCCATCTGATGGGAGACCAATTTTGAAATGCTTTTGACCTGTTATTTGGCCAATTTCCCAACTCTTGTGATTTTATGTAAGACGGTGTCGACTTACCATAGGTGTAGTATCGACCTGCCAAATAGGTGATGTCAATTTTTGTTCCTTTGAAAGACTTGTTCATTTTCAACTTTTGTTGTCTTCTTCCCATAGTGTTTTATTGTCAACAGACTATTTTTTCATCCTGTTTTGTATCCATTTCAATTTTCACATTTCTCTATTCTTTTGAAGTGGAAGCTTCAGATGTTTTTGAGGAAGTGAATGTTATAGTTTTCAGTCCTACTTCCTTTTTTGTAGGATTAAAAACCTAAACCCTCTTGTTAATGTTTAATCTTGTGCCTAGGAGAACTTCAAGATTGTTTGCCACTCACAAATTTTTAAGAGCTTCCTGCTTTTTGTTTACTTCATTGCAGAACTTCAATCTCCTTTTATAATTCAGTGTTAACACTATGTAAAGTAGCATCTTTCAGTCACGAGAGCTATTCATCAAGAATTACAATATTCTGATTTTCAATTCATTTACAACTTCTTAGAGCATTTATCTCTGTGAACACTCTTTCTCTTTTTCTTTGTTAAAATGTTCTGAGAGGAGTGTTTCAGTTTCCTTTTTAACAACTTGTTTCCTTCTTAAGATCATCATACTATCCATAAGTTCGAAAGTAAACATGCTCCCAATCTTTCAAACTAAAATCCTAAATAAGGAAACTTACCTCTTCTTCTTCCTCTCAGTGTCTATAGCCATTAAGCCCAGCTTGAATGAGGTGTCCTCAGCATCGAGCTTTCTCCTCTTCATCATCTTCTTCTTCACTCCAGGTACCAACCATAGCCTTTTGCTTGTTTTATTCCATCTGGGCTGAGTCTTCTCTGAACTTCAGGACATTCAGACTTAACTGTCTGGTTTCCTGCAATTGTAACACACAATTCTATCAGTCTTTTTATTAGCATTTGCTTTGGGTTTGAAAAAATTGTTGTGTAAGATTTCTTCTTCAGAAAATTTTACTTCTTTTTTCCTAAACTTTCTGAAATTTCTAGTCATTAAGGCAAACTCAGCTGAGTCATCTCAGAAATTGGATGAATCACTGTCTTCGGTATCCTCCTTGGTGCTAGGACTTGCTTTAAGAGCAAGAGGTTTCTTCTTCTTTGGTCATCCTCAGTTCTTTTCAAACCCAACTCATAGTCATTAAGGAACCAATTAACTCATCAACAGTGGTTGTGGACAAGTTTCTAGATTCTTCAATAACAACTGCTTTAGTATGCCAAACCGGTGTCAAAGATCTAAGAATTTTTTCACTAGTTCTTTATCAGAATAAACTTTACCTAGATTCTTCAGCCATTGTTAACACCATGTCAATCTACCATACATCTCAGAAATAGTTCATCGTGTTTCATTCGAAAAGATTCATATTCAGAAATTAACATATTGGCCTTAGTTTCCTTTACCTCTGATGTGCCTTCATAGATTAACATAAGTCGATCCAGATTTCTTTTGCGCTGGAATAATGAAATTCTTGAAAATTCAGTCGGATTGGTAGGAGCATGCCTTATATTCATTGCACTCCAATTTGCATTTGAATTTTTATTTCTCTGGAGTCCACTTCTCTTCGTCCTCGAACAGCTCATAAGGTATGGTTACCACACTCCAGATTTGATGATCTTGAGCTCGCAAGAAAACCTACATGCGAGTTTTCCAATACTCATAATTAGTGCCATCAAAGTAAGGTGGTCTATTCACAGAGTGACCCTCTGCGATATAGCCTCTAGATTCCATCATACCAATTATCTCTGGTCGTGAAACCAAATAAATTGGAGAACCAAGCTCTGATACCACGTGTGTGTGTGAAGGATTATCTAGAGGGGGGGTGAATAGAGTGTTGGGTTTACATGAGATTGTCAGATACAATTGAAATGGTTGTTTTTTATGATGAGCATTTCATGAAGAATACCAATGATTGTGATGTGAATGGGTGAAACATGATAAGAATGATAAGTCAAGCAAATGTTAATCAAGAAACACATGTTTAATTTTGATCATTTATATGTTCAACTATATCTCACTAACAATGTTCTCAAATATAGGTGTGAGAAAGTGTGAAAGTCAAAGGACCAAAGTCAAGAGCAAAAGATCAAATGAAACACAAAAGGCAAGATCCTGTCGACAGCCCCAAAGAGGCCTGCCGACAACTAGACACAGACAGCTTCAGAAATCTCAGTGTGAAGTGTGTCTGTCGACAGCCCCAAAGGTCCCTGTCGACAGCCAAGCACAGGGAAGTGAAACAGACTTCAGGACAAGTGTCCCTGTAGACAGAGGCCAATCGCCTGTCGACAGCCACTGATAGGAAACTGTCTCCGAGAAGCCCAGTCTTCGGGCTTTTGTAATTCTGTCAGCACCTGTCGACAGATTGCAATTCTTGCTGTCGACAGACGAAGAGAAACTTCAGTCCGAGATTTCTATGTGTTTCCTATGTGGGTGTTTCCATTTATCATGATTCTCATACTTGAACACCCATATATAAGGAACATTCTGAAGGTATTTTCGTACAGAAGCAGCCACCATACCAAACCCTAGCAAAATCTCAAGAGAAATGACTCTCCTTACTGCTTGCTTCAACCTTCCGTCTAGGGAAACGAAAGAGCCATTGTTCGAACGGAATTGAGCCAGGTTGTCCATCTCTCAAGCTTCTCCATCAAATGATACCTGTCAGGACGGAGCTTGAAGTTCATCTGGACGACCATCGTGAAGAGTTCAATATCAGGATTGATACTTCAACTCAGAACTCTTCTATGTCTCTGTTTTTCATATCTTGTGTGTGTGGTGTTGGGTCAAGCAACTCTTGTGCTTGATCTAGGGTTAGCTTTGTTTTGATCGTGTGTTTACGTCAGACAGTGTGTGGTGTGGTGGTTGTAGTGAGTGAACTCGCTGATAAGCAGTCGTTTCTGCGTGTGTGTGTGGACGGTGGACGTAGGATACACAAGTTGTGTACTCCGAACCACCTTAAATCCTCGTGTCCTATGGTTTGCACGCTTCACGATAGTTGATTGGTGGGCACACTGCTTTTACACACGTTAGATAGGTTGTTCGCATTTTTATCATAATAAGCATACTATCTGAAAGTCAAATCAAACTGAATCTATTTAAGAATTGATAAGTTTGTGTTCTCATTTAAAAAGAAGTCAATCTTGGTTAAAGTTAGTTGTAATCTATTCAACCCCCCCTTCTAGATTACCATTTGGGCAATTCCGCACATCTTTCAATTGGTATCAGAGCGAGGTTTCTCCGACTTACTGCTTTAAAGCTGATCTTACGATCAGGAGATTCTCGATCTCAGGAATCTAACAAGGGGTTAATGCCCAGGGACACTCAGTGTCCAGGCCACCCTTCTTCGATGGCACTGACTATCCTTATGGAAAAATATGTGCAGGTGTTTCTGAGAGCTCAAAATTGGAGCTATGGAAGATTGTCAGCAAAGGAGCCTACACCCTTCCCGAGGATGAGAGATACCAGACAAAGGACCAGATTGCGAAGGGAACTCTCAACTGGAGCGCCTTGAACATGATGCAGTACGCAGAGCATCCCAAGGAGTATTCAAGAGTCTCCACAGGCACCTCAGCAAAGAGATGTGGGACAAGCTTGAACTCATATATGAAGGTACGTTGAGGTAAGGGAAACCAAAGCCAGCATGCTAACATCTGAATATGAAATGTTTAAAATGAAACATGATGAAAATCATATCAGATATTTGCTAGATTCATGTTAATAATCAATGGTCTGAAAGGTCTTAAGAAAGAATACTCAGAAAGTGACTTAGTTAGGAAGATACTTCAGTCTCTTCCATCCTCGTGGAACACTAAGGCCACTGTCATTGAGGATTCTAAAGATCTTTCAAAAAATGAAATGGGATGAATTAATTGGCTCCTGATGACATATGAAATAAATGTGAAGAGAAAAGAAATGGAAGAAACCCAAAAAAATCAATTGCTTTAAAAGCCTCCAACAAAAATTCTTCAAGTTCCAAAAAGGATGCTCAATAGGAAAGTGATGAAGATCGACGTCTAGTGAGAGTGAGAACGATGAAATGGCAATGCTCACTAGACAGTTCAAAAAAATTCTTAAATCAAAAGGAAAGGCTCAGGTAACTCCAAATCCTTCCAGAAGAATGATTTTTCAAATAAATTGAGTCTAACAAAAAATCTGACATTGTGTGCTATGAGTGCAAGAAACAAGGGCATATGAGAAGAGAATGCCCGGAACTCAAGAAAAAATTGAAGAAAGAAAAGTTCACCTTCAAGAAAGCCAAGGCAATGTTGGCAACTTGGAGTGATGAAGATGAAGATGAGGACGCACAAGAAACCTCGGAGATGAAGAAATTCAATGCTTAATGGCAAGAAGTGACAACTCCAATGAGGTAAACTCTTCCTTTGAAAGCTATTCTATTGATGAATGTGAAGAAGCATACACTGTCTTATTTGAAAAATTATGTGAATTTAAATCTGAAAACAAGGCATTGAAAAAGAAAATCAGTCTATTGTTCATAGCGTAAACAATGATGAACAAATTGCATCCTTAAATAAAGAAATTGAAATGATGAGACTGATGAGGAAGTTCACAGTGAGGAAATGGATTGCTTGAAAATAAAATTGCAAGAAATTTAAAAGGAAAGGAAAGTCTAACCAACTCTCTTGAATGTCTTCAACATGACATCAAGGAAACTAAGAAAAAAGTTGGAACAGGTGAAAAAGATCTAAAAGAAAAATCTGAAGATTTTACAAGGTTTGTTAGGGGAAAGCAGAATCTTGATGCAATTTTGGGATCAAATATCTTTGTTGCAAAACATGGAATTGGGTATCGACCTGCAAAACAAAAGAAAATGGGAGAGACATTGATAACTTCTTTTGTTGATCCTAGCCCAAGCGCAAGCAACCAAGTCCCTCCAAAGAACAAGAAAAATCAAATCAAGGATAAGCAACACCAACCCAAACAAAAGTCTTCAAGTGTTCAGAAGAACAAGCCACCTGTCGACATGCTCAATGAAAGCTGTCGACAAGCATGGAAAACTGTTGCCAAGGGACAGTCATCCAGGCAATTTATGGGTTAAAAAGAAAACAAATGTTCTGAGAAAAACCTCATCATGCAATATTTACAAGAAATTGGTCATAAAGAAAATCAATGCTGGAATAATTCAAATAAACAAAAATGTAAGCAAATCTGGATTCACAAGTATTACTTTTTGGCATGAATGATACACTGGAACCAAAGTAATTGGGGGTACCAAAACCTCTTGTCTGATCCACCTATGCAGGAATGCCTAGCAGCCCAAAATCAAAACAAATGGTACTTGGATAGTGGCTGTTCGAGGCATATGACGGGCGACAAAGACAAATTTGTTTGCTGGTTGAAGAAGACGGAGGTCAAGTTGTCTTTGGAGGTAACAATAAAGGCCAGATCATCGGCACAGGTAAGATTGGTAAGTATGCCTTTAACTCAAAAGACAATGTTCTGTTAGTTGAGGATCTTAATCACAATCTGCTTAGTATAAGCAACTGTGTGATAAAGGTCATAAAGTTGTGTTGAATCAAACTCATGTCAAATTGATGATAAGGAAACAGGAAGTATTTAATTTCTGGAAAAAAAAAGGGGGAAACAACATTTATCTGGTTGATTTAGATGATCCAGAAAACGAGAATTTGTGTCCTGTTGCAAACAGACAGAATGAGCTCACTTTGTGGCATCGTAGGCTTGGCCATGCAAGCTACAATGTCTTTCACAAGATTATGAGACTGGAATTGGTAAGTGGACTTCCTGAAATTTCCTTTAATAAGAATGAGAGTTTCTGCGATGCATGTGCACAGGGAAAACAAACCCGAAAATCCTTCAAATCAAAAGCACTGGTAAGCACCTCTAAACCATATGAACTGCTGCAACATGGACCTTTTTGGACCTACTAGAACTCTAAGTCTCAATGGCAAAACGGTTTGGTTTTGTCATTGTGGACGACTTTCTAGGTTCACTGGGTCAAATTCTTGGCACACAAAAATGAAGCACTCAAAGTCTTTGAAGATTCTTTAATAAGATTGAGCATGGAAATGTCATAAGATATGCTCAATCTGCATGATCACGGGGGAGAGTTTGATAACAATTCCTTTTCTAATTTTTGCAGGCTCCACGGGTTAGAACACTTGTTTTACTCTCCAAGGATTCCGGAGCAAAATGGCGTAGTGGAGAGAAAGAACAGGACCCCGGTGGAAATGGCTCGCACTCTTTGGTCGAAAGTCAACTTTCAAGGAGCTTTTGGGCAGAAGCGGTGAACACCTCGTGCTATATTCTCAAAGAGCCATGGTAAGACATGTGATAAAGAAAACCCCCTATGAACTGTTAAAAGGTAAGAAACCCAATATTGGGTACTTCAGGGTTTTGGCTCAAAAGTCTTTATTCATAACAATGATAAAGTTGATCTAGACAAGTTTGAAGCCAAAAGTGATCAAGGTATTTTTCTTGGATACTCAGAACACTCTAGAGCATATAGGGTGTTTAACAATAAGAATAAACTGTGGAAGAAACTCCACATGTCGTCTTTGATGAGTATCATGCAAAAATTAACAATTCAAATCTTCAAAGGATCAAGATGGAGATGATGAAACAATTCTCGAAGAACAACAACACAGAGAAGCAAAAAGAGAGTCTCAAACAACACCAAAAACTAAGAGTGGATATTTACGCAGGTATGATGATGATCATCATCAAATCCTTCTCAAAAAGGGAGATGATGAGTCTAAGGAAGATCCACAAGAGGAAGACCCTCAAGGTGAATCCCCTCAAGCAAGCCCTCCTCAAGAACAACCTCCACAAGATCAATTTCCACAAGTCCAAGATCAACCTGGCCCTTCAACAATCACGAATGTGAGGTATTCCAAAGATCATCCACTTGATAATGTGCTAGGAAATGCAAATGATAATGTTTAAACTAGGTCTCAGGTTAGACAAATAGTTGAACAAGATCATTTAGCTTTTGTTTTTCAAGTGGAACCTAAAAATGTGGAAGAGGCACTAAAGGAAAACTCTTGGATAGATGCCATGCATGAGGAACTTGGTCAATTTCAAAGAAACAATGTCTAGAGTTTAGTTCCTAGAACCTCTGAGATTTTTGTCATAGGTACAAGATGGGTATTTAGGAATAAGCTAAATGAAGAGGGTAAAGTGGTGAGAAATAAGGCTAGACTAGTAGCAAAAGGATACAATCAAGAATTTGGTATGACTTTGAAGAGTCCTTTGCACCTGTAGCTAGACTTGAAGCAGTTAGCATGCTCACACAAGTTTAAACTTTTTCAAATGGATGTTAAAACTGCCTTCCTGAATGACTACATCAAAGAGGAAGTCTATGTTTCTCAACCACCTGGTTTTGAAAATTCTGAAATGCCTAACCATGTTTACAAGTTGCATAAAGCTCTTTACGGTTGAAGTAAGCACCTCGAGCTTGGTACGATAGGTTAAGCAACTTCTTGGTGAGTAAAAACTACTCAAGAGGTAAGGTGGACCAAACACTCTTTACTAAGAAAGTTCACAATCATATAATTGTCGTTCAAGTTTATGTGGATGACATTATTTGGTTCCACTACCCATCTGTGTGAGGAGTTTTCCAAAATATGCATAGTGAATTTGAGATGAGTCTAATGGGGGAGCTTCAATTCTTTCTTGGTTTGTAGGTTAAAGCAACATGAAGACGACTTCTTCATTATTCAATAAAAATATGTTAAGGAGCTTCTCAAAAGATTTCAATTTGAACAAGCAAAACTTGCCTCAACCCCAATGAGCACAAGCATTAAACTTGAAAATGATGAGAAAGGTAAACCGGTAGATGCAAAGCAATTCTAAGGTATGATTGGCTCACTCCTTTATCTTACTACAAGTAGACCGGATATACAGTTCAGTGTTTGCCTTTGTGCTAGATATCAATCTAGTCCAAATGAAAGTCATTTGGTTGTAGTTAAAAGAATATTCAGATATCTCTTAGGTACGTATGATTTGGGTCTTTGGTATCCAGCAGGAAGTAGGTTTGATTTGATATCATATTCTGATGCTGACTATGCTGGATGTAAAATTGATAGAAAGAGCAATAGTGGGTACTGCCAACTTCTTGGTGGTTGCATGGTTTCGTGGGCATCCAAGAAGCAACATTCGGTTGCACTCTCCACTGCAGAGGCAGAATATGTTGCTGTAGGGAGTGTGCGTGTTGAGCAACTACTTATAAAAAATTTAAGAATTTTCTTAAATTAATATATCTATTGTTTTTGCTATGACAAAACTCTTTAAAATAAACTTTCTACAAAGAAAATATATTAATTACATATCACAAAAATCATATCGGTATATTGCAGAATATCCATCCAAAAATTTCTAAGTCCACAGACTCTCTCTTTGTCCTACTGAATTCGACTTCTAACTTCAAATGTCAAATCCGACTCTTTCAGAATCGAAGTTAAACAATCTTCAAATTTTTCTAAGGTCACAACTTTATACTTGATTCGACTTATGTCTCCGATGGGTACATTCGAATGCTTCATATAATCTTCTACTTAATTCGACTTATGTCTCCGACTGGTACAGTCGAATGCTTCATATAATCCTCTACTTGATTCGACTGATGACTCCGACTGTTACAGTCGAATGCCTTTCTATATTCATCTGTCTTCTTCGATTGCCACAGTTAAATGCTTCAGTAAACAATCTATATGCTATTCGACTACTGAAGTCGAATCACTCTTATTTGTTCAGTCTAATTGCATGTTCTTTTGGATTCATCTTCACTGATTAAGTCTGCACTTAAACTCTCTTCTGATCCTTTTAGTCTGAACATCTAATGTAAATTTATCTCCAAATCTTTTCATACATCCTTTTAATGAACTTTCAATGTCTTATTGATTCATCAAAACTGTCATTATGCTATTATTTTATTATTTTATTCTCTGTCAGAAAAAGTCATATCAATCTTAATTTATTCATTTAAATCCTGCGCATGACACTTCTGATATATTTTAAGAAATAATCCTTGAGTTGTTCAATGCCTTTGCTCCAGATTTTGCTGGATTCATTAGACACTATGCATTTATGAATTCTCAGGCGCATGGCATCTGACAGGACTCACCTACCACAGACAGACCCATACTTTAATTTTTTACCATATCTATCTGTCTACTTTTTCTTTCTGATAGCTTGTGTATATGAGGTTTCCATACCTATTTTCTGTACTTACCTGACTTACCTACCTCAAAGGTATGGAGTTCTCTCTTCTTTCTGTCTTGTCCTTGTAACAGACATTTATTGGAGCACGTTTTTAGCATCACTCATTCACAGTCTATGATGACAGGAGCTTATCTTCTAGCTGTGAACGACTACTCCTCCTCTGAAGACTTTGGAAAGATGCAAAAACTGAAGGACTTCTGAACAATAAGCTCATCAAGATCCAAAGGAAACTAGAGCTCTCTCCAAACGGTCAAATTGCAAATGACCACAAACTCCAACAGCTATTTTCTAAACGGCCATATTCTGAAGTGTATAAAAGGAGCTCAAGTTTAAAGAAGAAAAATACACACAGCAATAGGCAACTCAAGAAGAGAGCATACAAGCTTCATTTGAATTCCTTCATCTCTCACAAGCTCTTCTGAAAGCTAAAGTCTTAGAGCTTTTCTTCCTTAGAAGACTTTCTCTGAAGCCCTCCTAGTAGTGTTGGGTGGCAATTGTAATTGCTTACTTTCTTTAGTCCACCCTTAGATTTCAGATAGGATTTGTATATCATCTCTGATCTTTGAATCCTTCTGAAGTCTGTGTTTGTGTTCAGACAAACACACAAGTCTTTTTATTTCTCTTGTGTAATTACTGCAGAAGTCTATTTCTGGATTGCCCCTCCTGTGTAGGGAAGGCCTTGTGAAAGGCAATTGTTGTACCCCTGGTTAGGGAAGACTTGTTTGGGAGCAAGTGGGTTTGTAATTCCTCTCAAGGGTGAGAGAAGGCCAATTTATTGGCAGTTAGTGGAAATCTCAAGTGGTTGGCTTGAGGACTGGATGTAGTACTTCCATGTGGGAAGGGCCAAACCAGGATAAATCCCTGTGCATTCATTGTGTGATTGTTTCCGCCTTGTCTACACTTGAATCACACACACCACACTAAGCTCTAACAATTTACTTAGTGTTGTGTAATTTCAGAAGCAAATTTTAAAAGGGAAGAAGTCCTATTCACTCCCCCTCTAGGACATTCCTAGTGCCATTTCGATCCAACAAGTGGTATTAGAGCGAGGTCTTCTCAGAAGAATCCAAGAGATTTGAGAAGAAATGGCATCCGAAGCTCACAACTATAAAGACCAATCTATCACAAGGCCACCATTCTTTGATGGTGAAGATTACCAATACTGGAAGATGCGAATGGAGTGCTTCATCAGATGTACTGACTTCGACTTATGGCAGGTAATAGAACAAGGTGACTATCAAATCATTGGTGAAGCTTCTTCCTCTGGTCTTTCCATTGCAGATAAAAGAAATATGTCTTTAAATTACAAGGAAAAAAATTATCTTTGCTGTGCTTTGTCTAAAAGAGAATTTAACAGACTTTCAGCATGTAAAACAACTAAGGAAATGTGGGATAAACTTCAAGTAACCTATGAAGGTACAGATAGGGTTAAACAAACAAGAATAGATATACTTGTATCCCAATATGAACAATTCAAAATGCTCCCTAATGAAAATATAACTCAAATGTATAACAGATTTTCAAACATAATTGTCGGACTAAGTTCTTTAGGAAAAGTCCTAACTAATGAAGAAACAGTTAGAAAAATCCTAAGATCTCTAACTAATGTATGGACCCCTAAAGTTACAGCCATAGAGGAAGCTCATGACTAAACACAATTATCTATTGATAAATTAATAGGATCCCTTATGGCTCATGAAATTAATATGGAAAGGTTTTCTGAAAATTCCTCAAAAAAGAAATTTTCAAATGCCTTGAAGATTGCAGATTCCTCCTCATCTTAAGACTCAAAGGAAAAATCAGATGATAGTGATGATGAGGCTATGCTTTCAAGAAAACTGCAAGGAATTCTTGCAAAGAAGAAGAAGTTTGGCTCAAAAAGATTTTTTCAAGAAAGATAAAAAGAAAGAGCCAACTTGCTATGACTGTAATCAGCCAGGACATTAAAAATCTGAATGTCCCAAGCTTAAGAAGAAGGATCAAGTAGAAAAATTCGACAAGAAGCAAGGCAAGGAAAAGAAATTCAGAAAGTTCAAAAAGAAGACAATGGCATCAACATGGGACAATGAAGAAGGAACCAGTTCAAAATCCTCCAGCATAGAATCCAAAGAAGAAGCGAAGGCAAATCTAGCCCTCATGGCAGGACTAGAGCAGGTAAACTCAGAAACCTCCTTTACTTCATGTTCTGAATCCGATTCTGATAGCCTTGAAGATGCCTTCAATGAACTTTATGAAAAATATAAGACAGTAGTAAAACAAATAAAAATAGTTAAACTAAATCTACTGAACCAAGAAAAAGATAACACCTTTCTTAAAAATGAAACAGAAAGGTTAAACAAAAGTTTAAGTGAAATAAAAAGAACTAATGAATTGCTGTGCGAAGACTTAAAAAATAAAAATAGCAAAATCTTGGAAATTGAATCAAACCTTAAGGAACTTAAAGATGAAGAAAAATTGCAAGAAGAAAATAATTATCTAAAAGCTACTATAGAAAAGATTTCTAATTGTAAAACTTCTTTATTTGTTAATTTAAAAGGTTCTAGAGTAGGAAAGAAGAAATATGGATTAGGATACACACCTCCACAAAATGAAGAAAACATTATTCATCCTCAAGTGTATCCAACCCCTAAATTCGTAGCAGAAAAGAAAGTCAAAAATACCAAAAAAGTAAATCAGCATGTGTACAAACAAAAACAGAAATCTAACAATTTTGCATATATGAAGAATGCATTTGATTTATGTTGTAGTCACTGTAATTAATTAGGACACACAGTAAGCACATGCACCACTAGACATTTAAGATGGATTCCTAAAACTAAGCTTCAAGGACCCAAGAAAATTTGGGTACCAAAAGTTACAACCTGATTTTGTTTGAAGGGTCAGCTGAGGGGATCCAAATGGTATTTGGACAATGGATGCTCAAGGCACATGACAGGAGATAGGAAGTTATTCACAAGTTTTAGGGAAGAAAGTGGTCAAGTCACTTATGGTGATAATGGGAAAGGAAAAGTATTAGGATGTGGAACAGTTGGTACTAAAGAAAAGAACCTAATTGAAGATGTCATGTATGTAGAAGGTCTGAAGCATAATCTAATAAGTATCAATCAATTGTGTGATAAATGACATTCAGTAAATTTTCAGAATGATAAGTGTATTATTCAAAAAGATAACAAGATTGTGTTCGAAGCTCAAAGAGTGAAGAATTTATACACATTGCAACTAGCAGAATTAAAGGAAGTAAACTTATGTCTTGCTACCACCAAAAGTGAAGAGTCTGATTTGTGGCATAGAAGACTTGGTCATGCAAGCACTTCAGTTATCAAGAAATTAATAAAGCATGATCTAGTTGAGGGACTTCCAAAGACGAAACTTAGGAAATCTAGAATTTCTTCTGCTTATGCTAAAGAAAAACAAACCAAGACTTCATTTAAGTCTAAAACAATTGTTACAACTTCCAAGCCTTTGGAGTTAATTCACATGGATCTATTTGGACCTATGAGGACAGTTAGTCATGGAGGAAAAATATATGGCTATGTATTAGTTGATGACTACTCAAGGTACACTTGGGTATCTTTTCTAGAAGCCAAATCAGAAGCATTTCAAGCATTTCTGAAGTTCAGCAAAATAGTTCAGAAAAATCAGAAATTTCAGATTACAAGCATTAGATCTGATCATGGAGGCGAATTCAAAAATGAAGAATTCATGAAGTTCTGTGAAGAAAATGGGATTGAGCATAACTTCTCAGCACCAAGAACACCTCAGCAGAATGGAGTAGCAGAAAGAAAGAATAGGACACTGCTGGATATGACCAGAACAATGTTGAATGAGTATAACTTGCCAAAATATTTCTGGGCAGAGGCAGTCAATACAGCCTGCTACATCATCAACAGGTGCATGATCAGACCCATTCTAAAGAAGACTCCTTATGAACTCTACAAGGAAAAGAAGCCCAACATCAGTCATCTTCGACCTTTTGGTTGTAAGTGCTTTATCTTAAATAATGGTAAGGATAATCTAGGGAAATTAGATGCTAAAAGTGATGAAGGTTTTCTATTAGGATATATTTCAAAACCTAGAGGTTATAAAGTATTCAATAGAAGGACATTAACCATAGAACAATATGTGCATATATATTTGATGAAACTAACCCTTATATCAAAAGGATAGAAGAAGAAGAAGAATGTGTTGATGATCTTTGCAGAGATTTAGAAAAGACTTCTCTTGAAGAAGAAGGTAAAGATGAAGAAATGGAAGATCCCCCATTAGAAGATCTTCAACAACTAGAAGAACCACAAGAAGGGCTACCTAGAGACTTAAGGTATCACCGGATCATCCTAGAGAAAACATCATAGGTAATCCTCAAGATAGAGTAAGAACAAGAGGTATGCAAATTCCTTGTGACTTTTCTGCTTTAGTTTCTCAAATAGAGCCTAAGACAATCAATGATGCTCTCGGAGATGAATCTTGGATCCTTACTATGCAAGAGGAACTTAATCAGTTCCAACACAGTGAGGTTTGGACTCTTGTACCTAGACCTACTGACCATCCAGTTATTGGAACCAGATGGGTTTTCAGAAACAAGATGGATGAATCAAGGGTGATTAGTAGAAACAAGGCTAGACTTGTTGCTCAAGGATATTCCCAAGAGGAAGGCATAGACTTTGATGAAACCTATGCTCCAGTAGCTAGATTAGAGGCAATCAAATTTTATTAGCCTATGCTTGTTCTCTTAATATTAATTTGTTCCAAATGGATGTTAAAAGTGTATTTTGAATGGTTTTATTAAAGAAGAAGTATATGTTGAGCAACCACCTGGTTTTGAAGATACTACTTATCCTAATCATGTTTTCCGTTTAAAGAAAGCACTCTATGGTTTGAAACAAGCTCCAAGAGCTTGGTATGAAAGATTAAGTGCTTATATTATATCACATGATTTTATAAGAGGTAGAGTAGATAGCACACTATTTATAAAGAATTTTTCATATGGAATCTTAATTGTGCAGATCTTGTTGATGACATTATCTTTGGTTCTACTAATGAATCACTTTGTAAGTTCTTTGAAAATTTGATGCAAAGTGAGGTTGAAATGAGCATGATGGGTGAACTAAATTATTTTCTTGGGTTGCAAATAAAGCAGACCAAGGAAGGAACTCACATTTGTCAAACCAAATATATTTCAGATTTACTTTCTAAATATGGTTTTGACAAGTGTAAGCCTTTAGGAACACCCATGAGCTCAGGCATTAAGTTAGATAGTGATGTTCTTGGTAAAAAAGGTAGATCAAAAGATCTATAGAGGAATGATTGGATCACTGCTCTATCTTACTGCTAGTAGACCAGATATAATGTTTAGTGTTTGTTTGTGTGCAAGATTCCAAGCTGATCCAAAAGAATCTCATGTTAATGCTGTTAAAAGAATATTTAGATATCTTATAAATACCAGTAAGTTAGGCTTATGGTATCCCAGATGTTCAGATTTCCAGCTTATTGGATATAGTGATGCTGACTATGCTGGATGCAAAATAGATAGGAAAAGCACCAGTGGCACTTGTCAAATTCTTGCAGGGTGTTTGATATCTTGGTCCTCCAGAAAGCATAACTCAGTAGCTTTATCCACCACAGAAGCTGAATACATTGCAGCTGGAAGTTGCTGTACTCAACTCTTGTAGGTCAAGCACCAACTGGAAGACTATGGTCATCAACTCCAAGAAATCCCAATGCTATGTGACAATACAAGCGCAATAAATTTGACCAAGAATCCTATCCAGCACTCAAGAATCAAGCATATTGAGGTTAGACATCACTTCATCAGGGATCATGTAAGTAATGACAATATTTTACTTGAATTTGTTTCTACAGAAAACCAACTTGCTGATATTTTTACAAAACCTCTTCCTGAGGATAGATTCACATCAATTAGAAGAGAAATAGGTATGTGTAATCCTGATTAAATTACCAAAGTAAAATGACATTTGAATTCTATGTTAAGATTGTGTTGAATGAACTCTGTGAAAAACCATCCTGAAAATTCTAAGTCCCAGACATTCGACTTATGCATTAGAATTATCTTATAATTCTTGCATTCGACTGATGCAGTCGAATACATGATTCGACTTATCATGAAATCGTGAAAAGGCGCTTATAATTTTAAATTATGTAACTGACACTCCTTTAAGACGCATCCTTTCATGTCTTAAACGGTCAAATCATTAATCCTGTCCGTTCATTCTGAAATCTAGGGGCAATTATCTTGTCTTTCCTTATAAAAGAAAATCCCGACTCCTTTTGAAGACACCCTTTCAAAATTTGTCTTCAACCTTCTTGTCTTCTTCTGCTTCTTCGCGCCCTTACTGTTCTCCAGCGAAGGACTTCTGAAGAACCCTGAAATCTCCATCCTCCTCGAAGAAAGGTAGTATCTTAGAACTCTCCTTTGCATTTCTATCACTCCTCTACTAGTTCCCTGAGTCCTGTTCATCTCCTTTTCTAGATGGCTTCGTCTAGGGCTCGGGAATCCACCCAGATGACCCCTGATCAACTGGTGAGACTGGCTAAGATTCCCATTTGCCCAAGGAAGGTTGTAGATTTCTCCTGTCTTACTGGAAGTCTTGCATGGGTAGTGGACACCCTCAATGCCATGGGTTGGACCAAGTTGTGCCAGATTTCAGAGCCCATTGTAGAGAATGTCGTTAGAACATTTTATGTAACCATGGAAATCTCATCTGGAAGTATAGTGTTCGGTTATGTCAAAGTAACCAAGATATCTATTTCTGAGGAACTGTTGGTTGAGATATTGGAATGTCCAAACTTCGGGCATAAGCTTAATGAAGTAATGCCTTTGGAAAAGCAAAAACTAGGCATCATTGGGAGTTTGGCCTCTATAAGTATGAAAGGTCTTTCAGTAAATGAGCTGTTAGCCAAAAAGAGATTGATTCATTCTGTAATATCCAACATTGTGACCCCTAGAGCAGGAACCCACTCATCTATCACCTCTAGAGATGGGAACTTGCTATTTTGGGCTATTCAGAGGCACAAAGTAAATTTGGCTGGAATTATCTTGGATAGAATGATTGCTGCTAAGAATCTCCAAGAATCTTTTCCCTATGGTCCTTTTCTCTCCCTGATATTCAAGAGATTCTCAGTAGATCTGTCAGGGGAAATATCTGTTGGAATAAAAGAGAAGATAGCGATCACTACTTTTAGAAGGAGTCACTACTCCTTAGTTAATAAGAAGCAAAATCTTTGGGTAAAAGACTCAGTGCCAGAATGTGATCATGAAGTGTTTTCTGATGAACCTCTTGTTCCTCCAGTTCCTCAAATAGTTCAACAAGAGATAGAGCCTCTAGATCAAGTTAGATCTGAAGTACCAGTTCAGACCCAAGAGCAAGAAGATCATGTTCCTGTTTCCTCCTCTTTTCCTGAACCAGATGGTCCTGAGGAAACTATCAATGAAGTATTAAAAGACATCAGAGGCAAAGGTATTGCATCAGATGACATTCTTGCAGAAGTAGAATTTGAAGAGAGAGAGCATCTCTTCTCCCCTTCTGAGTTTGAGACCCAGCTAAGGTCTTAGGGGGAGAGTAGCAACAGTCTAAACTCCATTTTGGATTTATTAAGTAAGCAACAGGAAAGTCTTTCAGTTCTTCAAATGCAGATAGAGTTTATTGATGTCAAGTTTGATAGTCTGTCTGATGAGGTTAAGCAAATGAATGATTTGCTACTTCAGTTAGTGTGCCAGCAAGGCACTTCTCGGCCATCAGGGCCCTCTTCCTCTCAGCATCAAGGAGTACATGTTCAGTGTTAAGAGCCTCTAGAACCTGAAAAGCCAACTCAAGAACAGCAGTCCACAGAAGATTTATACCAGCAAGTTGAGCAGCAACCTGAGCAGCAGCTGGACCAAGAGCCAGAATCCCAAGTTCAAGAACTTGTTGAACCTTCTGTTGATCAATCCAAGGAGCCTGAGCCTCAGGACAAGCAGCAAAGTGTGGAGGAGGAGCCTCATGAACAGTAGAAAGATTTAAAGCAAGAAGCAGACTTAGCTATGATTGTATTTCAACCTCAAGTGGAGCATCAACAACAGTCTGTGTCAGAAAAGCAGTCAGAGGCAGTGGCAGCAGCTGATGTTTCCCAGCCCAGGCAGGCTTCCCAGTTAGAATCTATGACTAAGAGACCCCTGGAGTCGAATCCTAATTTGCAAACCTTCAAGAGGAAAGTGAAGCGAAGACTGGTCAAAAATGGTGACCCAGTCTTCCCTCATCCTCCTTCAAGACAAATTCATCCTACTCCAGCTCCATCTGTTAAGCCTCCTCTAGAGCCTAAAAAGCCAACTCCAGCTGAGCCTCAACCCACTGCACCCTCTGCACCTACTCCTCTCACCACTGAAATTCCCTCACAATCCACTTCTTCGGATCCTCCTCCACTTGCAACTATTCCTATGGATCCATTCCACCAGGATATCAAATTCAAAATCTACCCAATGAAATATCGGTTTAAACCTCCCAAACCTCTCACTCTTTCCACTCAACCTCCTCAGTATTTTTCTTGTCTTCCCACTGCCTTAAGAACAGACTCCAAGAAAACACTTCTCCATCTAGCTGAAATACTCCCCAGTATTCAGCTTTCCTCATCCAGTGGACCAAAACATGGAGACAATCCTTCTAAACTCCTTCCACCCTTTTTGTATGCCTTCATCTACCACTCTGAACATCACATGAATCTGTTCAGAGAATATCTATCTATTCGTGCTTTCCTTGAAGTTCATGAGATTCCAGAGTTCACCTTCGAACATTGGCTTCCTATTCTTCTCAGAACTTCACATATTTCAGTTGAGGAACTTCAATTCATCTCTCAGAAAAGTCATAGCTTGACTCCTAAGGAGTTCCTTGATCTCTATCCAGGAGAAGCAGCCAAATATCAGCAAGGTTCAAAATTAAATACAAGCTCAAATTGTCTTTCCAAAGATGTGTTCCTTCAAATCTCCAAGAACCCCATCATCTGTTGGATTTCCAGTTATGTTTTGCTGAATCTGAAAGACTCAATGAAGTTCAGTGGGCAGCTGCCTATCCCTCTTACCACTCTGATTGTGAAAAGATGAAGCTCTCTCTTTAAAGATTTGTGTTCCTTCAAATTCCAGTCATCTGTTGGATTTCCAGATGTCTGAATCTGAAAGACTCAATGAAGTTCAGTGGGCAGCTGCCTATCCCTCTTACCACTCTGAAAAAGATGAAGCATGAATTCCAGGAGTCTTAAGGATCTGAGGAAGAACATTGGGGGTTCAAAGGTACTTAGTATATTATCAAGCCAAAGATGCAGTTGTGGACCGAGGCCTGCACTGGAACATCAATGTCCATGAGTTTCTTTTTCTTGCAGCCTCTAAGAAGTTTGTTTCCATCAAGTATCGTCTGAGCAGAGAAAAATTCCACTCCAAGATAGGCTGGTTCCATAGGCGCCACATCAAATCTCATAGGAAACTGCCTACTAGTAATCCCTCCTACAACATTGACCTCTCCTTGTTTGAAAATTTCTTTTGTGAAAATGAGACAAAGCTCTGGGACCTTCTCAAATCATATTTTGCTCAAATTCCCAGATCTTTGTAATTACCTAGCTCCTTGTCTAGGTCTTGATCAATTTTGTTTTTGAGAACTGTGTAATTTATAAACAATTTCTGCTATGTTTCTGATCCCTTTGTCATGCACTATTTTACATCTTGTGTTTAATGATTGCCACTTATGAATGCAACATTGTGTATCTTTGTGATGATTTCCTTTATGTTAATGCCACAAAGGGGAGAGACAACAGCATATTCACACTTCACACTTCACTTATGCTTTTTACTGTCAATTTAAAGATTTTTGTCATTAACAAAAAGGGGGAGAATTGTTGAGCAACTACCCCTAAAGAATTTAAGAGTTTTCTTAAAATAATACATCTATTGTTTTTGCTATGACAAAACTCTTTAAAGTAAACTTTCTACAAAACAAATATATTAATTACATATCACAATAATCATATCGATATATTGCAGAATAATACCTCCATCCAAAAATTTCTAAGTCCACAGACTATCTCTTTGTCCTACTGAATTCGACTGCTAACTTCAAATGTCAAATCCGACTCTTTCAGAATCGAAGTTAAACAATCTTCAAAATTTTCTAATGTCACAACTTTATACTTGATTCGACTTATGTCTCTGACTGGTACAGTCGAATGCTTCATATAATCTTCTACTTGATTCGACTTATGTCTCCGATTGGTACAATCGAATGCTTCATATAATCCTCTACTTGATTCAACTGATGACTCCGACTGTTACAGTCGAATGCCTTTCTATATCCGTCTGTCGTCTTCGTCTGCCACAGTTAAATGCTTCAGTAAACAATCTATATGGTATTCGACTACTGAAGTCGAATCACTCTTATTTGTTCAATCTAATTGCATGTTCTTTTGGATTCAACTTCACTGATTAACTCTGCAGTTAAACTCTTTTCTGATCCTTTTAGTCTAAACATCTAATGCAAATTTATCTCCAAATCTTTTCATATATCCTTTTTTCATCAAAACTGTCATTATCCTATTATTTTATTCTTTGTCAAAAAAAGTCATATCAGTCTTAATTTATTCATTTAAATCCTACGCATGACACTTCTGATATATTTTAAGAAATAATCCTTGAGTTGTTCAATTCCTTTGCTCCGGATTTTGCTGGATTCATTAGACACTATGCATTTATGAATTCTCAAGCACATGGCATCTGACAGGACTCACCTACCACTGACAGACCCATACATCACCTTTTTAGCATATCTGTCTATCTACTTTTTCTTTCTGATAGCTTGTGTATACGAGGTTTCCATACCTATTTTCTGTACTTATCTGACTTACCTACCTCAAAGGTATGGAGTTCTCTCTTCTTTCTACTTGTCCTTGTAACAGACATTTATTGGAGCACGTTTTTAGCATGACTCATTCACAGTCTATGATGACAAGAGCTTATCTTCTAGCTGTAAACGACTCCTCCTCCTCTGAAGACTTTGGAAAGATGCAAAAACTGAAGGACTTCTGAACAATAAGCTCATCAAGATCCAAAGGAAACTAGAGCTCTCTCCAAACGGTCAAATTGCAAACGGCCACAAACTCCAACGGCTACTTTCTAAATGGCCATATTCTGAAGTGTATAAAAGGAGCTCAAGTTTAAAGAAGAAAAATACACACAACAATAGGCAACTCAAGAAGAGAGCATACAAGCTTCATTCAAATTCCTTCATCTCTCACAAGCTCTTCTGAAAGCTAAAGTCATAGAGCTTTTCTTCCTTAGAAGACTTTCTCTGAAGCCCTCCTAGTAGTGTTGGGTGGCAATTGTAATTGCTTATTTTCTTTAGTCCACCCTTAGATTTCAGATAGGATTTGTATCTCATCTCTGATCTTTGAATCCTTCTGAAGTCTGTGTTTGTGTTCAGACAAACACACGTCTTTTTATTTCTCGTGTAATTTCTGTAGAAGTCTATTTCTGCATTGCCCCTCCTGTGTAGGGAAGGCCTTGTGAAAGGCAGTTGTTGTACCCCTGGTTAGGGAAGACTTGCTTGGGAGCAAGTGGGTTTGTAATTCCTCTCAAGGGTGAGAGAAGGCCAATTTATTGGCAGTTAGTGGAAATCTCAAGTGGTTGGCTTGAGGACTGGATGTAGGACTTTCATGTGGGAAGGGCCGAACCAGGATAAATCCTTATGCATTCATTGTGTGATTGTTTCCGCCTTGTCTACACTTGAATCACACACACCACACTAAGCTCTAACAATTTATTTAGTGTTGTGTAATTTCAGAAGCAAATTTTAAAAGGGAAGAAGTCCTATTCACCCCCCTTTAGGGCATTCTTAGTTCCATTTCGATCCAACAGTGCGGCTCAAGTGTTGTGGATAAAAGGTCAACTGTCTGACTATAATATTGACGTTGGATGCACACCTATCCTATGTGACAATACTAGTGCCATCAATCTCTCAAAGAACCTAGTTCAACACTCAAGGACCAAACATATAGAAATAAGACATCACTTCTTGAGAGATGAGGTAGCCAACAAGTCCTTGGAGCTTAGTTTCATACCCACCGAACAGCAGTTGGCTGACATCTTCACCAAACCACTGTCAGAGGATAGGTTCACTACTCTAAGAAGAGAATTGGGATTGTGCAAAATGCAATGAAATCCTTACCGAATTTTAGGGTATATGCTCTTTACGTGTAATGGTTATGGGGTATATCAAATGGTGAAATGTGGAAGAACAAGTTATGCTTGTTTGGAAACTATCATTATGCATGAGAAAACATTCTCCGCCACGTATCCATAGTCAGTTGCATCTAAAGATCATTTACTTCAAACGAGGTCTATGGGTTCTTTACAATTTTCCCATTCACGTTTAGACACACAAGGATTTCTGCTTTCACCTGTACTTTCTCATGAACTTATGTGCAAATGCTTGTTATACATGTGAAACCTTGATTTGAATTGCTTGAATGTTTGGGCCTACACAAGTACACACACTGGGGGAGGAAGTTCAGGTTAGATGAATGTATTCTTAAGGGAAAATCTTCACATTTCACATACCCAAATTTTCCTAGCATGGAGTTCAAATTTTTCTCTCATCCTAGCCCTAAATCTGTCTTGTACAAGCTCCTGTCAACAGCACTAATCCATTTTGTCGACAGACATGCCTCCATAGAACCCAGATTTTGAACCCTGTGTGTCTCTGTCGACAGGCCCAAACCCATCTGTCGACAGCTAGGCACAGTTTCTGATCTCCCCGAACTCAAAAACTTCTATCTGTGTGCATCTGTCGATAGCTAAAAATCCATATGTCGACATCTTTGTTCAGTCTGAAACCAGAAATCTCCAGCTGTGTACATCTGTCGACAGGGTCCCTTTAGCTGTCGACAGATATCCGCTTTCCAAACAATTCCTCCTTTTTTGTCAATATTCTTCATGAGCATACTTCACTACTATTTTTAAGGTGAAAAATTGGTGACTTGTGTTATAATCTTTCATATCCATATAATATCAACGATGTTGTCTAAATCACAATGATTTTGACACACTATTCTTCTGTGAGTCTAGGTTGCATCATTTTGAGAATGTTTAACAAATCACATGAATCTAACCTAACTCACTTGAATAACTCCCTTGTGGAATATCATTTTTCAAAGTCACGTGCTATGTTCAAAGGTCGTTGAGGGTTATGTCTTGCATTGACTTTTAAACCTTATCTAATTCTTGACCTTGAGTTTTTAAAAAAAAAAAAAAAAACAAGGGGAGAAAAGCTACCTATTTCACAAAAAAAACAACAACAAACGTGTATCAAATTTAATAGAGAACAAGGCAGAGCAATGCTGAGTATTGCTAAGTAATCGGGGATATGGGCATCACAAATGTCTGTCTTCACGTCAAACGGCTTACTCATTATCTCTGTCTAATGGTCTGATGGACACTTCCACCGAGTAACTGAGGATACTGGCATTACCCATGTCTATCTTCACGTAAAAAGGTCAAAGTGATCCTAATTACCACTTTTTCTCTTCTGTTCAATAAGAAACAAAACATAATAGATGAAATAGAGTGTAGCCTCCTCATTTTTCTTATCAGGGTCAATTTGATGTTAATGATTAATTGCCCATGTAGACATATTTTTCATACACCTTTTTGACTGTCACCCACTAAGAAATATGTTTTTCTGCAATGACTTTATTCAAGAGGATTATATTATTTTCATATGTTTTTGTATAATGTATTCTTCATGACGCAACTTGAGATCCTGGGAATATTATTTCACAACCATTGTAGATGCTTGACGTGTCCCAATTATTAGTGGGTATGACATTTTATCATGAGTATTTTCCTAATTTCCACCTTATATACACATTGGATGCTCGTTACCTTGAAAAATCTGTCACAATACCCTGACTGGCACATTTCTGTAAGTGCCTGTCGACAGATGATTATTCACCTATCGACAACCGGTGGAAGGGTTTGTTTTGGAAGCCCAATGGGCGGCTCGTTAGGGCGGATTTTGTGGGTCCTTGTCTCTTCAAATCCCTTCCCACTTTCTTTAAAAAGGAACCCACGACCCTTTCCTCCCTTTCTCACTTCCAAAAACTCCCTCCTCCTTCCTTCTCCACTAAACCTCTCTTCTCCAGAGCGCCAGAGCAAAGTTTGCCTCTCCCTGGTGTCTCCTCCTTCTCGTGTCTCCTTCCTTCTTCCTAGTTCTTCTCTACTCCAGGATCCTTTCTTCTCATGGCTCCCAAGAGCAAGAAGCTTGCCTCCCGTCTCCGTCCTCGTTCTCCCCAAGCCGACGAGGGTTCCGGGGCTTCTGCCGAGCACCGAACAAAGCATCAGGATGATCGTCTGCCGGAACTACTTATCCCTCCAAATCTGCAGTTCCTAAATGCTCATGGCACCTTCACCAAGTTTGTTCAACCTCGCTACATTGATTTTGTCTCATTGGAGGACATGTTCCCAGATTTGCAGATTCTTTTTGAAGTCCAGGGCTGGTCTCCCTTCTGTTATTCCCACAAGCGCTATTCTCCAGCCGTTGTGATGGACTTTTACAACAACTTGAGGATCACAACGAATGGTGATCTCTACACCAAGGTGAAGGACCAATCTTTTCAACTCACCCCTAATCTTCTTTCTCGTGCTCTTCAAATTCCAAACTCTGGCATTGACATCATGCACCATCATCCATTGGCCTCTGAGTACTATACTCTTATCACCTTGCAGCCATACGATTCCTCAAAAGATCGTGTGCAATGGAATGCCAATTCCTTTCCTTGTCTTCATCGTCTCATCCACCATATTTTCACCACCATCATAGTCCCAAAGGATGGTAGTAGGGAACTTGTGACTGCCGTTCACAAATCCCTTTTTCACTCCATTCTTAATGGTGATAAGGTCACCTTGCCTCTCCTTATGGTTTCTCACATCCGACTATGCCTTACCAGCTCCAAACGGTCTATGCCTTATGCTTGTCCCATCACTTCTCTTCTCTTGTTCATTGGCATTCCCATTCCATGAGAAGAGATGACTGTTCTCAAATCTCGCAGTGCCTTTGATCTTACTATTGCTCATCGGATGGGCTATAAGCTAAATGACAGGGTTGTTACAAGGGACCTCAAGGGTAAGGCACAGGTAGATGATGAAGATGAATCTTCTGAAGATGATGCTGATGAAGAATCCTAGTCCGAGCCAATGGATGCTCCGGGAGCTGAAGCTGATGTTGCTGCTGATGAACAAGCGCCTGAGCCCTCTCTTCGAGATTTCATCACTGCTCAAATGGCACAAATGCAGCTCCAAATGACCACTGGTTTCGACCATCTAAATGCTTGATTGGATAATGTTGATACCAGCTTGGATGCATTGGCTGACACCCAAGTCCAGTTACGGATACAGCTTACCAGGCTCTCCACAGAGCTTCATGGTCTCCGTCAGGCCTCTGCACCTCCTGGAAATGACGATGTCTAGAGAGTCTAGGCATCAGTTATGTGGTGTTTACGTTGCTTTGGTCAGGGTTTTGTCACTGTTATCTTCGTTTGCTATCACAATTATGTTATCTCCTTCCCTTGTACTTCATTTGTCATGTTATCACTCCATTTTGTAACTGTGTGTAATGAATGCCAATTCAATGAAAATCACAGTTATATGCTTATGTTCTCTTCCTGTGTGCATGACGTGTCCTTTTAGCTGTTGTCAAAAGGGGGAGAAAAACATCAATTGTCCATAAATTGAATTTTGTCATCATCAAAAAGGGGGAGAATGTTGGGTTTACATGTGATTGTCAGATTTAGAATTGAAATGGTTGTTTTTGATGATGAGCATTTCATGAAGAATACAAATTGATGTGATGTGAATGTGTGAAACATGATAAGCATGACAAGTCAAGCAAATGTTAATCAAGAAACACATGTTTAATTTGATCATTTATATGTTCATAATATCTCACTAACAATGTTCTCAAATATAGGTGAGAAAGTGTGCAAGTCAAAGCACCAAAGTCAAGAGCAAAAGATCAAATGAAACACAAAAGGCGGATTTGAATTCATCGATACCTTCATGTAGCGATATCTACATTAAAACTTACAGAATTACGATTCCTGCCACTCGAGTCCTGCTCCGCTCTGCTAGGGTTGGCGTGCGCCGCCATCGCTGATGCCCCTGGCGCCATGCAGGGTGCGCCATCCAGAGGTGCGGGGGGCTTGCGTTCAGCACGTTCGACGTCGCCTTGCACATCCGCGGCTGCCATGGGGATCGGGTTGGATGCCCCTAGAAGATCCTATGCTCAAATACTATACGCCTCCAAACCTTCACCGGCTATGAGTATTGAAGTGAAGACACCTGCTTTTACTGATCTTGGGGAGCCAGCCGTTTACTTTTCCAAAGAAGAAATCGAAAGATTCGTGGTCCCCTTCAAGAATGCTATAATCGCTAAGTGCTCTTATGGCAGATCTTCGATCCCAGAAATTAAATCCTGTTTATCCCAGCGCCTTACGTTATCTAAGGACTTTATCATTAGCCTTCTTAACCCAAGGCATCTCCTTCTTCGCTTTGATGATGAGCAAGACTTTCTCAAGGTCCTTCTGCGTAGAAGCCTTTATATCAAAGGTTACTTATACCGGTTTTTCCGTTGGGATCCGGCGTTTGATTATTCTTATGACCCCACCTTCATCCCAGTCTGGATCGGGTTCCCGATGTTGCCTGTTAACTTCTATCATGAAGGTTTTTTAAAGTCCATTGCAGGGAACTTTGGTACGGTGCTGCAGATACATGACGTTACAAAGGCTATGGCACAGACTCAGGAAGCTTTGGTTTCGGTGGAGATGGATATCAAAAAGCCTAGACCGGATCGTATTTGGATTGGATGTGATAATGACGGATTTTGGCAAAAGGTAAATTTCCATAGAATTCCCTCTGTTTGCTCTTTCTGCCACAAGCTTGGTCATCTTGTTGAGGAATGCAATAAGAGGAAATCTCCGGAGGACAAACCTACACGGGTGATCAACCATATTGATACGGCTGGACAAGTCGACGAGGAGTGGAAAATACCAACTAAGTTGGGATTCAAGAAAGCTTTGCAAAAAAAAGAAAAAACAGCTACTATACAACAGGATACAAATCAGTTTGTTTCTCTCCAAAATAATGCCCAGGACAACTTGCAGGTGGAGACTCTCAATACGGTTCAGGTGCAACAGTAATTATCTCAGGACGTGGTGGATCCCCTCAGAACAGTTTACTCATCTTCAGATGTGATACGGGTTAATGAACATGTCGGGCATGTCGAGCCTTCTGCCATAACGTATGTATCTCCATGTCAGCCGGCACTTGGTTCTATCTCAGTCCAGGTTATGGATAATCCAGGCGATACCTTGTCTCATGCACCTACCGCTGATGCGTATCCTTCCCGTGGGCCGGTGGAAATTTTGACTGTTGATGAGGGGGAGCTTCTGTTAAGGGTCGCGAAAGAGGATATTCATATGTCGGATCAGGAGATTAACAGGGAGGTTTCTACCAATTTAGATCGTGGTGTTACAAAGAGATCCAAGGCGAAAGTTGTCGGTGCAAGGGACGGATACCGATCCTCATGAATAGTCCGCTCTTGAGCTGGAATATCAAGGGGGTTGCAAATGCTGCCTCACGTAACAGTTTAAAAAAGAAAGTCAAGAAATATAATCCGATGATTGTGGGTATCTCTGAACCTAAAACTGTCTTCAGCAAAGCTAGATCTCTGGGCAATTCCCTGCGTATGAATGGTTGTACGGGAAACAAGGAGGAGGAGTCCAGCATTTGGGTCTTCTGGAGGGCGCAGGATGATATCTAGGTTATAACTTCTTCTAATCAGTTTATTACTCTTGTGTGTAATGTTGGCAGCGGTAAGTTTTATATTACTTTTGTGTATGCGGATTGTAACCAAGGGGAGAGAAAATGTTTATTTAATGATTTAATTATGTAACGACCCTCTTCATACCGGTACGATTATACCAATCCCCATCGGTATAAAGGGCGTCGTCACAGTGGGACATGTACCCAACACTGGTCGATAGGTTGATATGTACCTGGATAGCAATAGAGTACATCGGAATAAAATGATCAACTCAACTCTTACCCATCACCAACACACATTCCACAATCTAAATAGCGAAATAGAAAGACAATGTCCACATTTAATACAAGATAAAAGAACTACATTGTCCAAATATTGTCCATACAATAATTCTTTTTGTGCAAAAGAAAAAGGAAAGTACAACTAGTAGCAGCTCCACAAAATAGTCTTCAAATGACGATCCTCACCAAGCTTCCTTCTAGGACCCGATACCTGCCAACCTGTACGCCGAAGCAAGAATGAGTCCAAAGACTCAGGAAGCAAACCAAAATCTTAAACTTAAACATGTCGCACTCACACTAAACCATTAACATTAACGAGATGCACACTAACATCAATTCACAAGGGTACACATAGTCCTTATGCTCAACTAGCAATAGATATTATCTTCACAGGAGCATGCTTTAGTCTACCATAATTCTATTCTAAATCATGAGCACTTCATCATACACATGCACTTTTCGTATTCAATTGCACAACTTACTTACTTACTATTTCAACATGATAAAATCACATGCACATAGCTTCATATTTCATAGCATGAATTGAAGGTTAAACTTGGTAATACTAATTAGCAACAATAAGTGCTTAAGTAGGAAACTTTATACTAATTGAGCCTTTCAACTAGCATGGGATCAAAACATTTCTCATGCATTTGCCGTATTCAATATCAACCTTTTGCAAACATGAAAATCCTATTACATGCTCACTACCCTTTCATTCACGTGAGAGTTATACATATATACAATTCCATTACAACATGATAGCAATTAACATGAGATTCTCATATATTTGGAAGGGAAGTTCCTCACATGGATTCTACTCATTCTTACACATGTGAAACATCCTTTTTCATGCATTTAGGTTGCTGTTTGGATATGCATTTAACACTTTCATGACATATATCATAAGTTCACAATTTAACACATTTATCTCACATGATTGCACATTTACACATTCACCTTGTTCACTTTTACACATTTCATATGTACACATGTTCACACTTACACAATTTACACATTTCCACATCATTTACTCTTTCACTTTCACTTATCACATATCACATATCACATCGATTGCACTTACCACGTGCATCATGGGCACTTACCATGTGCCATATTCACATATTTCACACTTTATTCATTATTTCATTGGTTAATCAATTTGCCATGACACATAGTCCTAACCACCAGTAGAGGACACTAACAAATAACACAACTCATTCTCATAACTCTTTTCACAACACATAACACGACTCATGATCACATACCCACCACCTAGGCAATACAGTGGTGGATCTTGGTTACTGCGCAGACCGGGAGAAGCCCTCTCCACCCTATCAAGTGGTACCGCCCACCTCTAGGATTTCCCCAATGCCTTTGGGACAAACTTATATCACATGGAGCCTTCTATAGGGACTTTTCTATATACGGCTCCCGATGCCTCTAGGGTAGCAGTGTCACATAGGCACAACTTTTACACTTTACTCATGCCGAGTTTTAGCACGTATTTTACACATAACGCTCACATCTCATTCATCTTCTCATGCACAATGTGACTCTATTTTTCTCCTAACCATGCTACTACAGATGACCATAATTAACATTCCGGAAGTTTCATTAATCATGTTAAAAGGGTTCAGAAATCAAATCATTTCATAATAGCTAGCATTAGTCACGCATTTTGCATGGAAATTTCATGTTGCACTGTATAATTGTCCAAATGTCCTGAAACTTTAACCACACACTGTTTTCAGGTTTCAGACTTCTCATGCAAATTTTCATATTTTCCTGAATTACATAGAATTTACGGAAAATGAAACATTCATTTTCATGCCACTAATAATTCAATTTAATATGGAACATGACATAAATATCAGATTTGATGGTTCAAGGTCCTGAACCTGACATATACATGGTCACAGAAATTTTTTTCCTAATTTATTGCACGACACACCATTTACTGAAATTTTTGAATAACCTACACATGACTTCTATTCCTATTGCAGAAAATGTAATAAATCACATGAACAAAAAACAAAATTCTCAGATTTGCAGGGCATGGACTGATGCATATGTACATGGTTTAGAAAAATTATAGCATCCAAACTCCTCCTGATTCATGTAAACAGGAGACTAACATATCTAAACTGATTGCTAACATACTATTCAATAAATCTAAAAATTTGCACCATCCACAAAAATGCGCAAGAAATTCACCATACATCCCACCATAGGTATTACATAACATATAAAAATTACACTATATCCTCATGCGAAGAAGTCGGAAAATTAATCATATAGGGAAGGACAGTTCACTGTTCTGTCCTGAAGAACTAAACGGCGGGGTCTGGCCGTTCACAGAGGTTGACGGCATTATCGTATGCCATTAACAGATGATCTTGACGGCAAGATCTCTTGCCGTCAAGTTCTTGTCTGTGTGAGAACACAGACCGAGCTGGGGAAAAATGTCAGAATGGGGGCTCCAGGACGCGAATTAAAATCCACAAAATTCTTGAGACTTAGGGAACATGTCTAGGCTCAAGACCTAGGGTTTACTTGCCTTTGAATAAATCTCCAAATGGATCAAAATGGCCGGAGAAGCTCTCCTTGGGCAGTGCCAAGAAGCCTCCAAAACTCCTTTGCTCCGGGTTCTAGGGGTTTGTAGGCCGCAGTCCAGCGCCGGGGAGGTCTTCTCCTATGCTTAGATGTCCTCCTTGTCGAAGAAGAGCGCCCGAAAATGCCTCCAATCGCCGGATCTAAGCCTTCCAAGGTCAGGTTTTCTCACATTTCTGAGCTAGGGTTTTCTCCTCTTGAAAAGGGCAAGAGAGCACCTTGCTAGCAGCAAGGTGGGTGCTCTTATGAGGCAAGACCCGAAGTCTGCCCTTGCAAGGGTGGGAGAGCCCCTTTGGGTCGGCCATCCCCAATCAGAAGCATGGCAGGCCATGCTTTTTCTGACCTGCTGTGCATGCAGTGTCAGAAGAGTAGGCGTCCACATCCATGGACGGCTACATAGGGTTGGCGTCCATCGATATGGACACTGACATAACATGGGCGTCCATGCATGTTGACGCCAAGATACTCTTCTGCCAGAACTTAAAATCATGTAGAACCATGCTTAACCCACTCATACATGCACATGAAACCTATGTAGTATAGTGTATACACACCACTACACCATGTAAATATCCAATATTCACTACTAATCCTACACATACATACATAGGTACATCAAGATAACAACACGCTCATGAATATATTCATACGCATACAAGGTATAAGGTATAATATGTATATTACTACACCGGGCAATCAATAGCATTTATACCTAGACATACACAAGCATACATGAATACACTAAGATAAGATGTACGTAGATATCTACCTATGCCTACACACTTGATTTGGCATATATATAGTATACACACACGGGTGTAGCACACTTGTGCACAGTACGCTTGAAATAGATGGACACAACATGCGCACCGGTAATTATATTAACTTGCAGAACTTTACCTAGCATTGCTTAAGTACTATGTGCATAAGATTCCTTAATATGCACTATATGCATAATTTAGCCAATTGACTATCCTCACCTAATTATAATCAAAATACATGCATGTTGTTCATGAGGAGTATGGAAATCCAATATAGACTACTAAATACACCTACCATGCTTGAGCTCTTCATGTACATGCAATGTACGAAGTACAATGTACGCATCACTAAACCATGCAATGAACCATGTTTACAACTAAACATACTCATACGTACGTAAGTACACCAAGGTGTTATGCAGGTAGAATTAGGTATACCATTGTCACGCATACAAGATAACATATGTACGTACATACACATATCTACTTCTTATATTCTCATACAAAATTCCATGAAATAGGTAGTATAGGATATTCTTCAATATTTAGATAACACACGCATAGTATTATTCAAGTATCCTAAGTCAGAGATTCTTGGTATTCATAATACACTTCTAATTAGCTAATTGTTCACTTCCACATTAATCATCATATACACCTATGTAAACATATATAGATGTTCGCACATGCTCATATTCAAAAGAAGGATAAAACTTATAGTAGGCACAATGAACTACGCATGCTAAGCACACAACAACCGAACACCCAACACACCATTCATATACATACAGATATATAAAGAGAGTAAAAAAATCCGGGGTCTTACAAATTATGTTTGCACAAAACACTGCTGATGTTCCTTGGTTGGTTACCGGGGACTTTAACTGTATTTCTCAACATTCTGAGAAACTTGGTGGTAACCTTGCTAGTAACACTTCAATGTCTGATTTCAATGATTTCATCATGGCGGCTGGGATGTTTGATGCTGGTTACATCGGGTCTCCCTTTACATGGTCGAATAAACGTACTGGCAGTGCGTCTGTGAGAGCTCGGTTAGATAGAGCTATGTTTAACAATGCTTGGCAGGATGTCTTGCCGGATACTGTGGTCCGCCATCTTCCTAGGGGGGTCTCTGATCATGCTCCATTGCTTGTTGAGCAGAAGGTGGTTCCAAAGTTTCCTAGTCGGTTCATCTTTCAAGAGGTCTGGGTGTCTCATGAGGGATTCCTGTCTGTTGTCTCTACTGCTTGGAAGAGTGTAGATTCAAAAATATATGCTTTCGACACTCTGATCTGTAGACTGCGGGCGGTCAAGCTGGCTTTGCGTGATTGGAATAAAGAGGTGTTCGGTAACATTCAGGAGGCTATTCATGCTGCTGAATCAGATGTTTCTATTGCTGAACAGAAGTTCGACCTTGCTCCTACTGAAGCTAACAGAATGGACATGTCTGCTGCACATGCTAGACTTCGCTAAGCTCTTGTTAATGATGAGAAGATGTGGTGCCAAAAAGCTAGGATGTCTTGGCTGCAAAACGGAGACAGAAACACATCCTTTTACCAGGCTGTTGTCAAGAATAATCGTAGAATAAATTATATTCACAGGCTTAAGATTGAGGGCTCGAATGATTGGTGTGAAAATCAAGATTTGCTGAAAGGCGCGGCGATCTGTTTCTTTGAAGTTTTGCTCACTACGGAGAATACTGTGGTGAATGACAACCTTCTTCAGATTATCCCTAACCTTATCTCTGAAAACTAGAATATGTTACTTTGTGATATCCCGAGTAGGGAGGAGGTGAGGGCTGTGGTCATGGCTATGAATGGGAAGGGAGCTCCTGGTCCGGATGGTTTCACTGGGTCTTTCTACTCTATCTGCTGGGACATTGTTGGTGAGGATGTGGTTCATGCTGTTCAGGATTTCTTCAAGGGTTTTCCTTTGCCTATTGGGGCGACTTCTTCCATTATTGCTTTGGTTCCAAAAGTGAGAGACCCGACTACTTTTGGTGATTTTCATCCAATCAGCCTGTGCAATTTTTGTTATAAAATAATTTCCAGGATCTTTTCTGACTGCCTCTCCCCTGTACTGCCTAATATTATTTCTGAAGAGCAAGGAGCCTTTGTTTGGGGCCGTTCTATTATTGAGAACGTTTTAGTCTCTAGACATATGATGAAATACATTGGTAGGAAGGTTCGTGGGGGCAATGTTATATTTAAGTTGGACATGATGAAGGCTTATGATAGGGTGGAGTGGAATTTTCTGTTTGCGGTTCTTCGGAGCTTTGGGTTCTCATCCCGGTTTGTTTCGCTTGTGGGTATGATGGTTAGTAATTATTGGTTTTCAGTTCTATTAAATGGTCAGCAGGAGGGTTACTTCAAGTCTTCAAGGGGTATCCGTCAAGGTGACCCTTTGGCGCCGGCCTTGTTTATCATCATGGAGGAGGCTTTAAGCCGGGGTCTGCGCGCCCTTCAATCCTCAGGGGCCCTTCATCCCTACAGAGGCCCTCATGGTTGCATCCAGATATCTCACCACCTATATGCTGATGATACACTTGTGTTTATGAATGGCCAAGCCAGCAATATTAAGAAATTCCTTGCTTTCTTGAAGGCGTATGAGGACTCTTCTGGGCAAAAGGTGAATGCTTCCAAAAGTAGCTTTATTATTTCTCCTAAGGCTTCTGCTGCTATAGGTACTCGCATTAAAGCTTTAACAGGCTTCCGCAAGGAGGAGGGGGTTCTTAAGTACCTTGGGGTTCTGATCACTCATGGCCGTTCTTTAGTCTCCCATTATAAGCACATCATTGATAAGGTCAACACTTCGCTGGCTTCCTGGAAGTCTAAGCTTTTATCTCAGGTAGGTCGGGTTGTTCTCATTAACTCAGTTCTGTGCTCTATTCCTATATATGTTGCTTCTGCTACTGGTTTGCCTAAGTCTATCATCCAGCTTATTGAGCGCTCCTATGCATCCTTTTTTTGGAATGGTAGTGATGAACATAGAAGACGTCACTGGATTGCTTGGGACCGAATATCTAAACCAAAACAAGAAGGAGGTCTGGGGGTAAGAAGTATGTGGCATGTTCAGATTTCCCTCATGGCTAAGCTGATCTGGAATGCAATTCATGGCCAAACCTTATGGTCTACATATGCCAGAAGCAGATTTATGAATTCTAAGTCCAATGAAGATGTCAAGGTGTTTCCTACAAGGATTCCTAAGGAAGTGTTTAATGTTGCTCACTCCCTCATTTTGCAGAACAGTAGGTGGATTTTGGGTGATGGCAAGAATATCGATATTCTAAGGCATATGTGGGCTGGCAACCGCCCGCTTATCTCCCTTATTCCAGCCCCTGCCCATTACTCTTTTACTGCTGTTCATGAAGTAGCGGCCAGCACTGATCACCCCCTGAGGAACCATGCAATGATTGGAAGATTAATGGAAAAGGTAGATATTCTTGATGCCCCTGACAAGTGTGTTTGGATGAGTAATGCTGATGGGATCTTCTCTACCAAGTCCGCCTTCCAAGCTCTCAGGCCGCGCGGAATTCACAGGCCTTCCTTACTTAAAGTCTGGAATCATATGTTCCATCCTAGAGCCTCCTTGTTTGCTTGGAGAATTTTACACCGTGCGGTTCCCACTGATGATAGAATTTCAGATTGTGGTGTTAATCTTGCGTCCTCCTGCTCCTGCTGTTCCTCCCCTTCTACTAAAGATTTAGACCATCTCTTTCTTAAGGGGGATCTTGCAGTCGCGCTTTGGGACTGGGCCCGCCCTCTCCTCCATGGTCAGGTTATTGGCTCGCATATAACATCCACCTTATGGAATATCGTATCTGTTGTCAACAACCGGAGTGCCACGGGGTTCATTTTCACATATGTTGTGCTTCTTGTTTTATGGGAGATCTGGAAGTATAGATGTGCTAAGAGGTTTGATTCTACTTATAAGTCGGTGGGGAAGATCATAACGGACATGAGATATGTTGTGAATGTGGCTATTCAAGGCGTCAGGTTTAAACAAGAATGTGCTGCTGATTCCATTGTTATTCTGAGGTTCTTTGGTTTTAAACCTACAGTTAAACTAAAGGCTCCTAAGATTGTCAGGTGGATCCCTCCAACTCATGGTGTTTGTCTCAATGTGGATGGTGCTTGCAAGAGGAACCCGGGCCCCTGTGGTGGGGGGGGGGGGGGGGGGTTGTTTTCGAAATCCAGCTGGGGAGGTCCTTCTGAGTTTTGATTTTTACTATGGCTATGGTGATAGTTTGCTTGCTGAAGTTCGTGCTCTTACTGATGGCCTGAGATTGGCTTCGCTGCATGGCCTCCAAGTTACTGCTGTGTACTCTGATTCTCTTGTTTTAGTCCAGTCGTTTATTCATGATAAATGTCCTACATGGAAGTGTTCTTGGTGGTGGAGTCTGGCTCGGTCCTTATTGCAGCAAATGCACCTATGCGTCGTCCACTCTTTCAGGGAGACCAATAGAGTAGCTGACGCCTTGGCTTCCCATGCCTGTATCACTCAAGAGAGATCGATTATTTCATCTTCTTCTTTCCCTACCAGCTGTAAAGGTCCAGTTGTTCTAGATAAATCTAGACTTCCTTCTGTTATATTACTTTGACTTCTGTTTTTCAGGGGTATGCCTCGTTGGTACTTGTATGTTCTTTCCAGATATATAAATTTAGGCGCAGGTCAAGGCTAGGGGAGTGAGAACGTTATCCCCTGCTGGGGGATAGCGCACTTAGCTAGCTCTTCGTCCCTGTGTCCCATTTATTTAAAAAAAAAATAAAAGAAACACAAAAGGCAAGTGCCTGTCGACAACTAGACATAGACAGCTTCAGAAATCTCAGTGTGAAGTGTGCATGTCGACAGCCCAAAAGGTGCCTTTCGACAGCCAAGCACAGGGAAGTGAAATAGACTTCAGGACAAGTGTCCCTGTTGACAGAGGCTAATCGCCTGTCGACAGCCACTGATAGGAAACTGTCTCCCGGGAAGCCCAGTCTTCTGGCTTTTGTAATTCTGTCAGCACCTGTCGACAGATGCACTTCTTACTGTCGATAGACGAAGAGAAACTTCAGTTCCGAGATTTCTATGTGATTCCTATGTGGGTGTTTCCATTTATCATGACTCTCCATACTTGAACACCCATATATAAGGAGCCTTCTGAAGGTATTTTCGTACAGAAGCAGCCACCATACCAAACCCTAGAAAAATCTCAAGAGAAAAGACTCTCCTTGCTGCTCTGCTTCAACCTTCCGTCTAGGGAACAAAAGAGCCATTGTCTGAACGGAATTGAAGCCAGGTTGTCCATCTCTCAAGCTTCTCCATCAACTGATACCCGTCAAGACGAAGCTTGGAGTTCATCTGGACGACCATCGTGAAGAGTTCAATATCAGGATTTGATACTTCAACTCAGAACTCTTCTTTGTCTCTATTTTTCATATCTTGTGTGTGTGTTGTTGGGTCAAGCGACTCTTGTGCTTGATCTACGTGGTTAGCGTTGTTCTGATCATGTGTTTATGTCAAACAGCGTGGTGTGTGTGTGTTGTAGTGAGTGAACTCGCTGATAAGCAGTCATTTCTGCGTGTGTGTGTGTGGACGGTGGACGTAGGATACACAAGTTTTGTACTCCGAACCACCATAAATCCTCGTGTCCTATGGTTTGCATGCTTTCACGATAGTTGATTGGTAGGAACGCTAGTTTTACACACGTTAGATAGGTTGTTCGCATTTTATTCACAATAAGCACACTAACTGAAAGTCAAATCAAACTTGAATCTGTTTAAGAATTTGATAAGTTTGTGTTCTCATTTAAAAAGAAGTCAATCTTGGTTAAAGTTAGTTGTAATCTATTCAACCCCCCCTTTCTAGATTACCATATTGGGCAATTCCGCACATCTTTCATAGAGAATCCTCAGAATTTTTAGCACGAATTAGAATTTAAAAATCTGATTTCAATTCAGTGAGTTAGATGCTCAAACATAGAAATCAAGATTAGCACAACCACAATAGAACAAGGAATTTTAAGGTGGTTTGGATCCAATAAGGAGACCTACATCCACCCCTCACCAAATCAGTGAGGTACCACTATCAGAAATCCTGACAGAAATTCTAAAACATCGCTGATTCACAGCTTCTACACAACTGCTGCCTTACAGCTTGAAAGCACTGCTGATACAGAGCTTTGATAATCCGCTGATTCACAGCTTCACCTGAATTGATCCAATCACAATTTGTGAGTGATCAATCCAATCTGCTTCACCAAGAAACAGATAGCAGACAATTCAAACGCTCAGAAGAAGGTTTAAAATAATGAAAAGGAAAATTTCTGGAATATATGGCAATTTCATCAAACTCTCTAGTCTTGATCTGAGTTCGTATGCATCTCTCCCAGATTTTTGAATCATCTTTCCATCTGATGAATTCCTTTGGAAATCTACAACTATTAATTCGCAGAGATCAAGAATGAGGGAGATTTCCGATCCTCTATTCTTGAAGGCTCAACATCCGCTTCTTGAAGCTTCAGATCTTGCTTGAATCAACATCGCTTTCATCAGATCATAGCTCCAATTTGAAATTGTGTCGAAGTGCTGCTTCAGAATATCTGAACTCCTCCTTTCTGCTCTGCTCAGCTCCTCTTCCCTCACCGTAATGAGCTAATGCTCTTTTTTCGTGAACTGGAGCTCTTTTTACCTTATTACGCGGGATTCTGTGTCATGGGCCCCTCAACTGATTCACCCAGAAATGGAGAGATCTTTTTGCCACCAAGAATCGGCACCTTCTAGAACATCTGACGTGGATAGAGAATATCCCATGTGATGGGCTTTGGATCACGTGCCTGCATGATGACCTTTGCATTCTGAGAAAATTCTAAGTGTCCTAGTGTCGACACTACCAGACTCTAGTGTCGACACACTCACTTCAATTCAAAGAAAAGCACTCTTTTCTGATTTCTCAAACACATGTCAAACCTGAGATCTCCAAGATATCTGCTTGAACTTCCTTCTGAGTTGATCTGATGAACTATTAGCGTTGACCTCATGCACAGCTAGTGTCGACCTTAACTTCAATTTTCTTCAAAGTAAATTCTGCCCCTGCTTAGTGTCGACCTTATCACCACATAGTGTCAACACGATTAGAGTTTCACCTTCTTGGAATAAACTTAAGAGAACTCTGGTGCTGACATACTCTCTAAGTAGTGTTGGTTTGACTTGATCTCAACCTTTCACATCAACATCCATAGACCTCTAGTGTCGACCTATGTTCTGGGTAGTGTCGACCTTATCTGACAATTTCTCATTGTTCTTTGATCCAGTTGAGTTGTACCTACAAAATAATTGATATATGTCAACTGTCTTCTCATTTTATATTTTAATATGACATCATCAAAACCAGGGACACAACACATCTCACGTACTAAGTAAAAGAAAAGTACAAGCTATGTGAATAGCTCTCTAAGTCCCAACTACTCCTCTCGCTCGGAGTCGCAACATGCTATCTCCTCCTCGATTTCTAGAATACCTGCCTCACCTGTATAGTTAAGCAAGGATGAGTCTTCACAAAAGACTCAGCAAGCAACCTAATGGTTACATCCAAACACTCATCACATTCATTCTACACAAGTATAACATATAGAGCAATTTATCACATGATTCATGTAGCAATAAACAAGTACTAAATGTGTTGGATTAAGATGGAGCTAATGACTAGAGGGGGGTGAATAGGACTTCTTTGCACCTTTAAAAATTTATCTGAAAATAAATAACACTAAATAGTGATGTTAGTACTTAGTGTAGCGTTTGAAATAAGTGAAATACTTTGCGCAAACAATCACACAAAGTGCACATAAATTTTATCCTGGTTCGGCCATTCCCATACGGAAGTCCTATGTCTAGTCCCCAAGAACCACTTGGGATTTCACTAACTGCCAAGAACACTTGACCTTCTTTCAACCTGAGAGGTATTGCAACCCACTTGCTCTCAAGCAAGTCTTCCCTTCACCAAGGGGCAATACAAACACCTACAACCATAGGTCTTCCCTTTACAAGAGGGGCACTACAGGAAACGAACCCCCTGCTGGTTACAATCTCTGAAAAGAGTACAATGTGTCTGCTCAAGGGGTAAGCAAACACAGAAAATCAGAAAGAGATACAAATAAAAAGATTGCTCTAACTCTTTTTGACTCAATGGTGGTGGATAGTGAAGATCTAGAATACAATAGCCACCCAAGAGAAAATACTTTAGAATGTAGAGAGCTTGGAAGTCGAAGCTTGAAGTAGTAGGCTCTCTTCAAATCTTGTGAGCTTCTCTCTTTCTCTTTTCTATAGAAGGTGTGGTTGTGTATGCTTGTTATGGTTCTTGTATCTCGCATTTTTTATTAGTGTTGGTGTGTTTTGCTGGTTCAAACTTCTGCTCCTATATATATGCATCAGAGATTTGAGCTTATCGTTTGAAAGTGAATGTTAGAAAGTAGCCATTTGAAAGATAGTCATCGATCATTGGATGTTGAGACCTTGATGCTTTTGTTATGACCATCAGTCCTTCAGCTCTTAGAGTCTCAACGGCTTCAGGCTATGCAGATAGCTTCATGGCTTTATGAGACATCTTCATTAAATGATTGTAAGCTCCATACTCACGACTGAAAGCAGACATACTTCAGTGGATTGCTGAATATCTGCAAGGTAAAGAGAAACACAAATACCTCTGTCCTTTCGGAGGTAGGTGATATAGAAATATATGTAAAGTGAAAAGAACTTCAGAAAGACAGATGTTTAGAGCATTTAAGGAAAGACAAACAGTTGTATGGGGAATACAAGACTTTTCTTGAAAGTAAGGGAGTTCTGACAGAAAGGGGACGTGGTAGGTGAGTTCTGACAGATAACCCATGCTGCTTATACCTACCATCACATTTGCAGCTTAGTATCTTTCTAAAAGACATAGAATTGTATTTTTAACAAAGAGTAAGAGAACATATGATACAACTCTTTCGAATCTCAACAAATATTTCTAATACGAATATTTTAGATACACATTTTCCCACCTATCAGAATATTTGAATTCAATAGTAGAGATGAAATTATATTGTGAGTCATACATAAGACTTTTGTTCTTTAAAAGATACTATGGGAATAAAGATAACCTATTGAAATGCTTAATATGAATAAGAGCACTAGGTTTTGTAACGAATAAAAATATATGTGTGGTCACAGAGAAGTTGATGTTATACTTTGACTTCTAAGTAGTCGGAGTGAAGAACAGTCAAGAAAAGAACAATACCAAACTTTGACTATTAGAAGAGTCGGAGTGAGACTAATTGGTAAAAGACTTCAACTTTTTGAAAGTTGGAGTCAATGAAGTTTGTTCAGCAATCGGTCATACTTCGACTTTTCATAAGTCAAAGTGAGGCTATGTATTATTTCGACTTTGCATGAGTCGAGTGAAGCTAGATCCCTTCGAATTTCAAAGAGTCGGAGTGAGCCTAGATTACTTCCACATTCGAGGAGTCAGAGTGAAGCTAGACTACTTTAGACTTCGAGGAGTCGGAGAGGCTAGATCACTTCGACTTTCGAGGAGTCGGAGTGAACCATATCACTTCGACTTTTCAAGAGTCAGAGTGAAGCCAGCAGTTCACAACATCGATAGCCTACTTCAACTTTCTAGGAGTCAGAGTCAGTAGTATACAGTATATGCTGTGGACTTCGAAAAATTTTCTTATCATGTGTGACAGTGTTGACACTTAGGTCCTGTGAATTGACACACACACATATCACTAGTGATTGTATGGTGTAATACATGCATGCCTTTACTGAAACACATTAATTTTTATACAAAATAAAGTGTTGTATAATTAAAGAAAATTTGTTTAAAAGATTTTGTCATAGCAAAAACACAATAATCAAGTATTTGTAAAAGATAACTGCACAACAATGTTCCTAAATATTTTTGTTCAACAATTTTTAAGATAGTTGCTAAACAATTTTTTCAAAACATTTTGCTCAACAATTCTCCCCCTTTTTGTTAATGACAAAAACTTTTATATAGACAGTGTAAACAAATTTGTAGAAACAATTATTCTGTTCTATATATCTATTCTTTTCTTTCTTTCTTCCCCTTTGTGGCATTAATAGAAAGGAAAGGACAGAGAGAGAGAGAGAGAGAGAGAGAGAGAGAGAGAGAGAGAGAGAGAGAGAGAGAGAGAGAGAGAGAGAGAGTAATACACACAAATAGAGAGCAATAGTTTTATATTGATACTATTAAAGAACATTGTACATTCATGAAGAGGAACTAGGAAGATAGAGAGAAGGTGGAATTTGATCAAAGAAGGGTTGAAGAAGATCCCAAAGCTTCTTCTCATTTTTAGGGAATACATGAAAGAATTTGGAACCATCTATGTTATAGGAAGGTCCTGCATAAGGGAGTTTCCTATAACACTTAAGATGTTGTCGATGATACCAATGGACTCTCCTATGGTAGTTATCACTACTCAGAGTTCTCCTAAGAGGAGTGAACTTCCTACTGGCTGCCTTGTGCAGAAATTAATGAACAGTGATGTTCCACTGGAGACCTTGAGAGTGAGATGCTTCATTGGTTTTATAGTAAATAGTGTATCTCTCTATCCACTTCAGAGAGATATACTTCCAAAGTGTCTCATAGCCCTTACTTAGGAAGACCAAGGGAGATAGCTTCAGCTTCTTGCATTCTGAACTGTCTTCAGGATAAGATACTGCCCACTGATCTTCAGACATTCTTTCATATTCTATAAAACTGTACTAAAAGTCCTTGAGATACTGTGAATTCTTGGGGCTTGCATCATGGAAAAACAATGAAAGGATAGCTTGATGTTGTATTTTATCTTGAACCTTACTGCTATCCTAATGTGACTATTGAAGACAACTTGGGCAAACTGTTTCCTTGAGGAAATGGCCCCTATCAGAGTAGGGTGCAGTCCAGAGGGCAATCCAATGGTCATAGAGGGAGTAATTTCTCTTTGCCCTTTAACAATCATAGCCCACTGCCCCTTACTAACATCAGGCATATTCAGTTTAAACCTGTCTTCATTGAACTTCTTCATTCTACTGTAACTGTTCTGCTGCTCTCTTATGAAGTTTCCAAACATATCATAGAATCTCAAATCCAAGTGGAACAAAACATTCAAAAACTAGTTTCTAAACCTGGCTTCTCTATATTTTACAACTTCTCCAAGATAAAGAGACAAAAAATCTTCAAGACAAAGGCTATGGCTTTTCTGAGTGATAAGATTCAGATCAGCCAGAAGAACTTCTAAAGTTTTGAGCAAAGAAGGGAGCCAATCATCAAATTTGTTGGTTGGCATCCCATGGACTTCAAGAAAAGCTTTGATTGATAGGAATTCTTTGAAAAAAGCCATGTGTTGCTCAGAGTGATAAATAAAAGCATACCAGAAGGGAGGAAGTAAAGATCTAGGGTTATGTTTCATCATTGGCCCTACTCTAGATGAAAGTGCCACACTTGGCACAATATGAGCAAGTGGATGAGTAGATTGGGCCGAAGAAGGAATTGAAGATGTAGGGAGAGAGGAGAAAAAGTGAGGAGCTAGGGTGTGAAGAGTAGGTGTTTTTATAGTGTAGGAATTGTATGTATATACCATAGGAAATGAAGTAATTGAAGTGTTTCGGGAAGGAGGTTGTTTCTCTGGTTGAGAAGTAGAAGGAGGAGGATCAGAGGAAACTAGAGGGATTGGTTCAGAAGGAAATGGAGGAGGAGGTTCAAAAGGAATTAGAGGTGTAGGTTCAGAAGGAATCAGAGGTGTTGATGTAGGAGGAGATGGAGGTAGGGTTGAGGGTTCTGAGGGAAAGACAACGAAACCAGATTTCACGAGCTTTCTCCTGACCCTTCTCTTGAAAGTCTTGACTTTAGGTTGTTCTTCCACTTCCATAGACTGATCAGATTGCTCTGGCTACTCTTCTGACTGCGGCTTGATCTTTTCAGATGGCTGCTCCTCCTGAGGTTGCTGCTACTCAACATCTAGTTCTGGCACTGCTCTTTAGGTTGAGGAACTAAAGGAGGTGCAGGAGAGCTGCCCTTGCCCTGTTGGCACACTAATTGAAGGAGGAGATCCTTCATCTACTGTACTTCCTCTGACATAAAATCAAAATTTACATTAATTTGATGTATTTGCATTTGAAGCACCATCAACATCTCTTGTTGCTTCAGGACCACATTCAGTACATCATCAATGGTCCTACTTTGTCTCCCCCTGAGACCTTAGCTAGGTCTCAACTGGTGGTGGAGAGACATGATGATATTCTTCATCCATAGAAGGCTCAACTAATGTAGTACTTGGAACATCTTCTTCTTGAGTCACTCCTTCATCCCTCATATCTCTGAGCACTTGATTGATGGTCTCATCTGGGAGATCATGATCAAGAGAGGGTTTTGCAGCTTCATCTAGAACTGCCCCTTCTACTACTGCTTCTATTCTAACTTATTCTCTTCTGATTTCTAGAGGCTGAACTTGAGAAATAGAGGAGGAGCTCTGTACCTCATCTGGAAATCTATCATGTGAGCAATTTGGTACAGAGCCCTTAGTCCATAGATTCTGGGCTTCATCTTCCAAAACATAGTGGCTTCTTCTTAGGGTGGAAAGCCCAATTTTCTCCTTAACTGATACTGATATCTCATCAGACAAATCTACTGAAAATATTCTGAAAATGAGAGTAAGCAAGGGTCCATAAGGAAGAGATTTCTGTAAATACTTAGACCCTGCCATCCTATCCAAACTGATAGAGGGCAAACTGACTCTATGCCCCTGAATAGCCCAAAATAAAGACAACCATCTCTGGCTGTGATGAAGGAGTGAGTTCTAGCCCTAGGGGTGATGATGGTAGTGATGATGGCATGGAGAATCCTCTTTTCTGCTAAAAGCTCGTTGATTAGGAACCCTTTGTTGGAGAGACTGCCTTGACTTCCAATTATTCCCAATCTCTATTTCTCTAAGGGAACAAACTCGCCTATCTTATGTCCGATAGAAGGACAATAAAAAATTTCCATGAATAAATATTAAGTAATAGAAATTTTTGTACCTTTCACAAAACATGTCACCAACCATCTACAGATATTTGAAAGGAGAGATAGAAAGCCTTCACTGCACCCTCAAAAGTCTGCTCGTTGATCTGACAAATCTTGGACCAACCCATCTCTTCTAGGGTTTCTGCTACCCAACTGAGTCTGCCCGATAACGGAGAGAAATCCACTACTTTTCTTGGGCAAATCAAGGCTTTGGCAGAGTAGAGTCATTGGAGCTGTTCTGGGGTGAAGAAGGTCCCGTTCAGTGCCCTAGAGGAGGCCATCTAGATAAATGTACATGAAAAATCTATGGGAGATGATAGAGTAGAAGTGAAATGAGTTTAGAGAAGTCAAAGATCCTAACTTTCTTCAAAGAAATCAAGGAGATGGGTAAATTCTTGAAGACGGTTCCATCAAGGTGAACAACAGACGTGGGAATCAGGAAGAGGACGAAGGAGTCGGAGACGTTTTGAATGGGGTGATTTGGAAAGTAAGATGGAAAGGTGCTAATAAGGAAAGAAGTTGTGTAATGGACCGTAGATGAGGAGATGAATGGCTAGATTAAAGAATAAATTGTTATTTTAATTTACCGCCAAACGTTTTGTAACCCCTTTTTTATAATTAACGAATGTCGAAACTCCGACTTTGGAGAAGTCGAATGTCTAGGACATAGAAAAAGTTTGACGATGGATAGATCAGATTATGTACTTAGGAATTTTAAGTATTCATCTAGGATTGCACATTGCTATTTCTCTTCTTATTGAAGTAAATCTAACTTCAGGAATTGGTTTAGTAAATATATTAGCTAACTGATTTTCTGTAGAAACAATTCAAGTAAAATATCACCATTACTTACATGGTCCTTGATGAAATAATGTCTGACCTTAATGTGCTTGGTTCTTGTATGTTGTGTTGGATTTTTGGTCAAATTGATTGTGCTTATATTATCACATAGCATTGGAATTTCATGTAGTGTATGACCATAGTCTTTTAGTTGATATTTGATCCACAACAGTTGAGTGCAGCAACTCCCAATTGCAATGTATTCTACTTCTATTGTGGACAGAGCTACTGAATTTTATTTCCTGGAAGACTAAGAAATTAGACATCCTGCAAGAAATTGACAAGTATCACTGGTGCTTTTTCTGTCTATTTTGCATCCAGTGTAGTCAGCATCACTATATCCAAGCAATTTAAATTCAGAACATCTGAGATACCATAAACCCAATTTACTTGTATTTAGAAGATATCTAAAAATTCGTTTAATAGCATTCACATGAGATTCTTTAGGATCAGCTTGAAATCTAGCACACAAACATACACTGAACATTATATTTGGTCTACTAGTAGTAAGATAGAGTAATGACCCAATCATGCCTCTATAAATCTTTTGATCTACTTTCTTACCAATTGGATCACTATCTAACGTAATTCATGATCTCATGGGTGTTCCTAAGGGCTTTGTAACGACCTGACCTCCTAGACCCTGCCAGGGACCCCGAAGGTCGCGCCGCCACCCACGGATCCGAAGACCCAGAAGGGTTAGAATTTAGTATAGTGAGATAAGCATTGAATTCAAATAACTTTAACCAGACAGTTCGTACATTAATAAAGAAATTATGTACAATATGCCCCAAATAAAAGTACAGGTACAGAAAGAAAGGTGCAGTCCTTAAGGGGCATACCCCGAGGACTTGCAAAAAGGCAACTCTCAACTCACTCCTGAACAAGCGCTCACGCTCACAACTCACACTGCTGGCAATGCACGGCGAACAAACCGCCACCACAACCGTCCGACGATGAACTTCTGTGACAGCGAGTCCCTACCTCAAGAAAGTAGGGGGTGAGCCTCGCGTACAAGGCTCAGTAGGGATAACCAGTCTCTTACCAACCAGAGCAGCAGGAACTCCAACAAAAGCGGAAGCAAACTACTCTAGAAAGCAGTAAAGTGAGAAACATCTACTGCAGAGTACTACAAAGCAGCGGAAAAGAGTAACGCCACGATCCACAACCAGGTCGGGCCAGACACGACTCCCGCAGAACCAGCGGAGTCAAACACAATGCGGAAGCAACCCTCGGCATGCACCCGCCGAGACAAGAAGCTCACGAAACACCAGAGCAACCACGTGAGACCAGAGTCTCATGACATAAGCACCAACATGCCAGACCTCCACGAGGTCGGGAAGGAACAACCAGGTGTCACCACGAGAGACACCGAGCAACCACGTGAGAAGGAACGTCTCACCTCAAACACGGCCACTTCAGACCTCCACAAGGTTGAGGGCCCACAAGCAGAACCACCCTGGACCTCGGACACGCCAAGAGGTGAGGGAACTACACACTCGTCGGTGCCACCACAGACGGCACCAAGGGACAAGCTACAGAAATAGCAATCGGGTGCCTACTCAAGCCACCCCGAGAGAACACGCTATGCAGAACAACGCCACAAGCACATGCCAACCAAGCAAGACCAACAAAGCCCACAGAAGCTAGACACGGCTAGGCTACAACCACCGTTCAGGCTAGGGCGACGAGACTCAATTAGAAACAACGTGAGAAGCTCTGTCACAGTAAGAGCAACCAAGCCACCGCCACAGGTAGCTAAGAGGACGACACTCTGTCCACACCTCCAACTTGCCAGCCACTGACCCCTGCCTACAACCTCCCCAGTAGAGTGAGGCTAGTGAGCCACATCAGAGAACAACCACAACCACCGCAGCCCGTCCGAGCTGTGGCCCCATGCCTAACCTCCCTATGCGGCTCGAGAACCAACGCAGAGCAAAGCAGTGAGAAGGACTAGCTGGTCCACACCGAAAGAGCGCCACAACAACCTCGGAGACCCAGACCCAGCTAAGAGAGCTCTACAAATGACTCTACACCATTGTCCCCACTGTTTTCCCCTCCGCTCCAAGTCGGTGAGTTGAGCACGCCCGCCGCCTGGAGAACTCCCTCTAACAGGCGCGCGGGGATGGGGGTCCCAGGTAACAATAACAACCTGTCTGACGGATAAGCCCTCAAGTGCCTAGCACCGGGCGAAAGGAGAATAGTGGGGCAACTACCACAGAAACCAGCACAGCTGGCTTGTAACCAAGATAAGCCCAGCAAGCACAGGCATGCACGGCACCCCCCCCCCCCCCCGGAAACCCCTAGAAGGGCCGTCGGCCAACGCCGGCACACACGGCACGGTCTGAGGAATCAGAACAAAAACCTTCATTCTTCTAATAATCGATTGACAGTCAGACAATCGATTATTAGGTAGACGCGAGCCTCCTAGCACCGCAGCTAGGACACGACCACGAAGGTGTCACCTTCGGTCACTGAACGCAGCGAGCCAACCTGCCGTGTTCCCTACCAAAAGGTCCTAAGGGCAACCCTGCCCTGGGGCACACGCCGACACACCAACAAGGCCACGGAAACACCCGAGGCAAGCCTGGTGCTGTCGCTCCCTCCTAGCCCATCACGATACCATCGCGATAGGGAGGGCAACCGCGACAAGCACCCTGTTGCGACAGGTAAGCGCGTCGTGACAACAAGCTTGTCGCGACAGGAAACCAGGTCGCGACACGACCCTTATCACGACGGCCAACTGCGCCGCGATAAGGTCACGCCCGACTGGGGCGACGCCTCCTCTGATGTCGCGACATGCACTGCGGTCGCAACATTAGACGGAATGCCAGCCGCCGGAATGCTACATCCCGGGGTCTCTCACACAGCACAATCTGCACAACCATGGGGAGGGGAGCATGGGAAAAGCTATAAAGCTAACTACCAACACAAGAGGACTCCCAATCACCCGGATTGGAAAAGTGCGCAAGAGATCCCTACAGGAAAATGGAGAACTGAACCCCACAGGGCCTTCTCGATGGCAAGAACACCTCCTCCTCGCTCCACGACGCCGCTCCAAGCTCCGCACGAGCTGCCGCCGGTGCCACCATGCTCCACGCCCAGATCACCGGCGACAAAAGCTTTCCCCTTTATTAGCCTTCAGCCCCCAGAACGTGACGGTGGGGGGGCGTCGCGTTACCAACCTTAATGCGACGGCCCTGCACACCGCAACCAGAACACGTACCTCCGGGATGCCACGACAACATGACAGGCCGCTTTGGCATGCCTTCCCTTCTGACAGGCGTCATACGACTGCAAAGCAGAACCCTGTTCCGACCCGTTGACCGGGCGCGACAGGAATGCGACACACCAGGTGGTCGCAACTCGGATGACTGTCGCGAGAGATAGTTCTGTCACAACACTAATGCGTCGTCATGGCCGGACACGTTAGTGGCCAGTCATCCCACACATAAACAGAAATTCGGAAAGCTCGAGATGTTACAATACATCCAACAAAAAAATAATTTCGTCCTCGAAATTAAGGGCAAAACCTGATCAGAGAAAACAACAGGCGCAAAGGGACCATTAAGTCACACAACGACTTCCCGGTGGTCGCCACCATGACCCTGCCATAAAAGGAGTGCCTAAACAGACATCCGACGACTCACATGGCGCACCACAATGGTGCAGAGCACACAAGCAGATGTCAACAACTCCACAAGCGCGGCGCTCACCAAGCCGACGAGGAACACTGAAAATCGCCAACTGGAAACCATACAACTGAGCCCTCAACAGGCCATGCTGTCGAGACCAACTGGTCAGTAACTCACTCTGTCACCAGCGACTAGACAGAGGTCCCAGCTACTGACGGCAACCGAGAAAAATGCCAAGAGGTCATCTGCAAGACTCAGCTGAATGGCTCCGCACAACTATCAATAGATAGCACCTACGGCAAGGCCAAACGAGAGCTTCTTAATGGTGACCCAGAACCAAGCGGAAAAACACGCACGTGGAGAACACCACGGCACGCAGGACAGTGTCCGCCAGCACCACTAGATCTCACCCAGATAATCCTCGTGGTCCGACAAGGACACACAACGACTGTGGAGCCACAGAAAGCTACACCAACCGGTCCACAGGCACACGTGCAGAGGCAAAATTATGGAAGACATCTAAGGCTGGCAAAGCCAAGAGCTCAAGACATCGGCAAACTAAACGGAAAACGAAACAACTGCAGAGGTCGAGGACAGCACGTCAACCTTAAAGGGACCCAAACCGAAGCAGGGTACCACAACATAATGCACTTTCTCCCAAGCGAGAGGGAAAACCTGGACAAAGGCCACGACCAAAGCCTAGCACACCACCGATAGGGCTGCCTAGACAAGGCAAAGCAGTCACCCCACAGCGGTAACGGTACAGCCACAAGGCATCGGCCAGCACAAAGTGTCCCAGAGGTGGAAAATTCAACGCCTCGAACACCGAGCAAACTCGTGAAACAACGCACGAAGCTCACGATCAGGGAAATACGACACAACACATGGTGCCAACACAAGCACCAGGAGCCACCCAAGGTACAACACAGTGCACCAAGGCTCTAAATGGCACAAAACAAACTACTCGAACATGAGTACAGGGTGCCACCACAAGCACCAAAAACCAGGCAAGATGCAACACGGTTGCACCAACAGCCGAAACAACATGGCTAACAGGAAGGACTCTCCACAAGAGACCTGCCAAAAGCCACCCGCAAGAAGTCGCAAGCCAAAAAGGGTAGAATAGGCCACACTGGCCCCGAACCCTTAAGACAAAGACACGAAACATCGAAAAGAACATGCTCAAGGTGCAGTACACAATCGCACCAATAGCCTGAAATGACCCATGGCTAACCGAAAGGGACTCTCTACCAGAGACCCATACAAAGCAAAACACGCAGAGAACCAGTAGCTTCAAGAGCGCAACAATACATCGGCTCTTAGAAGCACACAAACACAAGGCACCACTCCTACCACACAGGCGGAGAGGGCCACACACTAAATAGCAACAAGTGCCTCCATGCATAGTTGAGGCACAAGCGAAAGCACACACCAAGATGATGCTTGCACAAGTATACCAAACAGAAGAAAAAAACCGGTGCTGCCTCACACTGAACACAGAGCACGCTGCCCTACATTGTCCAGTCTGGCAACAAGAAACCAGCACAACAAGAGATGGCGCAATAGGTCGCCACAACCCATCGTGCCACAAGGAAAAGTGCACGAGGAGAGCAGCCTGCTCAACCTCAAAATAGCTCAAGGTGGGGACCTTCGCCACAAAGGTCGCCACAGTGCACACCAAGGCACCAAATGCCATGGTAGAGCACCGCCACCCCGAGCAACCCACATAAAGCAGAGGGAGAAGGCACACAACAAGCCTCCGCCTCACATGAAAGAGGAAACCACGATGCAAGTCTAGCACTCCCGCAGGAGGCACAGCCAGCCGAACACCCACGACGCTCGCCAAACAACCGTCGGCAAGAGTGTGTCAGCACGGAAATGCAAGCAACCACAAACTCAAACACAGGGACCCACAAGTGGTCCCGCCGGCACAACCAACTTGGAAGCTAACAACATGGCGAACCAGCCAAAACACAGGGCTGCACACAGGGTCACGGTCCACCACCTTGACCAGAGGCAGACAAGTAGACTACACGCAACAGTCCAACCCAAAAGTTGCACAACCCGCAAAGTGGCACTGCAACACAATCCTCCAAAGGAAACCGGTGCACATCATAGCAATGCTCATGCCCGCAACCCAATAAGAAAATGATACTACCTCATGCTAAACCAAGAGGGACCCAATGCCCCAATTGTTCAGGCAGGTAGCAAGAAGCAATACAACAACAACAGCACGAACAGGTCCACCGACCCAAGGTGCCACAAGGAAATGCCGGAATAAGGAGAGCAACCAGCCAGACACCCACGGCACTCACCAGACTACCATCTGGCAGGGCGCGAGAAACGAAGCAAATCTCCTGACCACGGGGACACACAAAGTCCCACTAGCGCGGCCTAGAACTCGCAAACGAACATGAAGACAACCTGGCCAGCACCACGGCCAGGCACACGGTCAAAGGCACCACACCTTGACCGACAACACCTAAGCAGACTGTAACACGGACAGTCCAACTGGCAACAAACGATGACTCATCTCTACAGAGAGAAACTCCAAAACAACCACAGGGCAGCTTTGGGGAGAAACTCCACACAAAAGCGCCAAGAGCCATCCTGGGAGAACCTCACCAGAACGCAGCCCATCCAAACAACACACTACAAACCACAGGGGCAACACAACGGTAGCCCAAAACAACACCGAGCACTCCTGGGAAAAACCTCCGCCAGAAGCGACAAAGGGCGATCCTGGGAAGAACCTTCACTAGAACGCACACCAACCGGCCAAACCACATGGACCATAAGAGAGAAACACCGCAACAAGCAGAGCTGCAGCAACGCAAGCAGGTCCTGGGAGAACCTCCACCAGAACCACCAAGGCATCGTTCTGGGAAACCCACCAGAACGCACTGGCCAACACAACAACAGCATACCTCAACCCTGAGATAGCACGACAACCGGCAGAAACAAGCCTGAAATAGTCCTGAGAGCAACCTTCACCAGGACAACAACCAACGGTTCTGGAAAAACATCACCAGAACACAAGGCAACCAAGCGATACACCTCAACTTCGAGGGCAACGCAACGATAACCAACCAGATACCAGAGACCTCAACCCAAAGAGGCAACATAGCGGAAGACTTCAACGAGCACAGAAGCAGTCCCAGAGGGAGAGGAAACCCTCACTAGGACAACAACAAAATAGTTCTGGGAAACATCACTAGAACACAAGTAGCCAAGCGATGCACCTCAACCCAGAGGGAACGCCGCAACAACTGGAAACGAGCACAACATAGTTCTGGGGAAACCTCACCTCCACTAGAACCAACAGAGAAGAACTCTGGGAGCACCTCACCAGAGTTCACAACCAGTCAGCACAAGGCCGACAACAGCCACAGATAAGTGTCGCAGCGCTCAACCAGCGGTGCAACACGGCACACAAGCATCTGCTTAGCTCGAGAAAAGACGCCGACTGAGCAGAGCACAGCGCCCAACGGCGCATAGGCACACAAGGCCAAGCACACATCCAACAAGGACACACCCTAACAACAAGGGACTGCCAACAAGACAAGGACACCTTCGACTGGTTCCGCAGAACACAACCTACACCGGTGAAGGCCACACCACACGTAGGCTCTCTCAGCCTTCGCGACACAACCACCCAGATGTGCAGGCCAAGGACGTATCCAACTGCAGCACGAATGAAAATAGCAACCACGCTCGCAGCACGCGCGCCCAGCAGTAGCAGCAACACTCTCCTGCAGCTCACACCCGGACCCTGTTGGAAAGCCAGCCACCTGCAACAAAGAACCAAATGCTTACACCTAACAACAACTCTACATGGACGTGCCAGTAGCGTACTAGTACCTTTCTTTGGGACAGCCATAGTTATTAACTCATTACAAATCTCGTTGGACCCCTGAGCTCTAATACCACTATAACGACCCGACCACCCGGACACCCCGCCAGGGACCCCAAAGGTCACGCCGCCACCCATAGATCCGAAGACCCAGAAGGGTTAGAATTTAGTCCAGTGAGATAAGCAATGAATTCAAATAACTATAACCAGAAAGTTCGTGCATTAATAAAGAAATTATGTACAGCATGTCCCAAATAAAAGTACAGGTACATAAACGAAGGTACAGTCCTTAAGGGCCATACCCCGAGGAATTGCAAAAAGGCAACTCTCAACTCACTCCTGAACAAGCGCTCACGCTCACAACTCACACTACTGGCAATGCACGGCGCACAAACTGCCACCACAACCGTCCGACGATGAACTTCTGCGACAGCGAGTCCCTACCTGAAGAAAGTAGGGGGGTGAGCCTCGCGAACAAGGCTCAGTAGGGATAACCAGTCCCTTACCAGCCAGAGTAGCAGGAACTCCAACAAAAGCAGAAGCAAACCACTCTAGAAAGTAGTAAAGGGAGAAACACCTACTGTAGAGTACTACAAAGCAGTGGAAAAGAGTAACGCCACGACCCACAACCAGGTCGGGCCAGACAAGACTCCCGCAGAACCAGCGGTGTCAAACACAATGCCGAAGCAACCATCGGCACGCACCTGCCGAGACAAGAAGCTCACGTTACACCGGAGCAACCACGTGAGACTAGAGTCTCACGACACAAGCACCAACATCCTAGACCTCCACGAGGTAGGGAAGGAACAACCAGGTGTCACAACGAGAGACACCGAGCAACCACGTGAGAAGGAACGTCTCACCCCAAACACAACCATCTCAGACCTCCACAAGGTCGAGGGCCCACAAGCAGAACCACCCTGGACCTCGGACACACCACGAGGTGAGGGAACTACACACTCGTCGGTGCCACCATAGACGACACCAAGGGACAAGCTACAGAAATAGCAGTCGGGTGCCTACCCAAGGCACCCCGAGAGAACACGCTACGCGGAACACCGCCACAAGCACAGGCCAACCAGGCCAGACCAACGAAGCCCACAGAAGCTAGACACGGCTAGGCTACAACCACCGTGCAGGCTAGGGTGATGAGACTCACTTAGAAACAACGTGAGAAACTCCGTCACAGCAAGAGCAACCAAGCCACCACCATAGGCAGCTAAGAGGAGGACACTCTGTCCACACCTCCAACTCGCTAGTTGCTGACTCCTGCCTACAACCTCCCCTGTAGAGTGAGGCTAGTGAGCCACAACAGAGAACAACCACAACCACCGCAGCCCAGCTGATCTGCACCCCCATGCCTAACCTCCATAAGCGGCTCCGGAACCAACGCAGAACGAGGTAGTGAGAAGGACTAGCTGGTCCGTACCGAAAGATTGCCACAACAACCTCAGAGTCCCAAACCCAGCTAAGAGAGCTCTACAAACGCCTCTACGCCGCTGTCCCCACCGTTTTCCCCTCCGCTCCAAGTCAGTGACTTGAGCATGCCCGCCGACCGGAGAACTCCCTCTAACAGGCATGCGGGGATGGGGGTCCCAGGTAACGGTAACAACCTGTCTCACGGACAAGCCCTCAAGTGCCTAGCAATGGGCGAGAGGAGAACTGGTGGGGCAACGACCACAGAAACCGCCACAGCTGGCTTGTAACCAAGACAAGCCCAGTAGGCACAGGCACGCACGGCACCCCCCCCCGGAAACCCCCACAAGGGCCGTTGGCCAATGCCGGCACACATGGCACGGCCTGAGAAATCGGAACACCACCAAACAGAATAGAAACCATCGCTCTTCTAATAATTGAATGACAGTCAGACAATCTATTATTAGGCAGACGCGAGCCTCCTAGCACCGCAGCTAGGACACGGTCACGAAGGTGTCACCTTCGGTCACTGAACGCAGTTAGCCAACCTGCCGCGTTCCTTACCAGAAGGTCCTAAGGGTGACCCTGCCCTGAGGCACACGCCGACATGCCAACGAGGCCATGGAAACACCCGAGGCAAGCCTGGTGCGATCGCGCCCTCCTAGCCCTCGCGATACCATCGCGACAGGGAGGGCAACCGCGACAAGCACCCTATTGCGACAAGTTAGCGTGTCACGACAACAAGCTTGTCGCGACAGGAAACCAGGTCGCAACACGACCCTTATCGCGATGGCCAACTCTGCCGCGATAAGGTCGCTCCCGACCAAGGTGACGCCTCCTCTGATGTCACGACGCGCATTGCGGTCGCGACATCAGACAGAAGGCCGACTGCCGGAATGCTACATCACGGGGTCGCCCACACTACACAATATGCACAACCATTGGGAGGGGAGCATGGGAAAAGCTGTAAAGCTAACTACCAACACAAGAGGACTCCCAATCCCTAGATTGGAAAAGGGCGCAAGAGATCCCTATAGGAAAATGGAGAACCGAACCCCATAGGGCCTTCTCGACGGTAAGAACACCTCCTCCTCGCTCCATGATGCCGCTCCAAGCTCCGCACGAGCCGCCGCCGGCGCCACCACACTCCACGCCTAGATCGCCGGAGAAGAAAGCATTCCCCCTCAGAGAGGAGAAGGGGAAGGAAACAGAGAGAAAGGGGAAAGGGCCGCTGGCCAAGGCTTTTAACCTTTGGCCCCCAGAATGCGACGGGGCGGGGGATCACGTTACCAACCTTAACGCGACGGCCCTGCACACCGCAACCAGAACGCGTCCCTCCGAGATGCCGTGACAACTTGACATGCCGCTCTGACATGCCTTCCCTTCTGATAGGCGTCAGACGACAAAAAAGTAGAACCCTATCGCGACCCGTTGACCAGGCACGATAGGAATGCGACACACCAGGTGGTCGCAACCCGGATGACTATCATGACAGGAACTTCCGTCGCGACACTAATGCGTCGTCAAGGCCAAACGCGTTAGTGGCCAGGCATCCCACACACAAATGGAAAGCCGGAAAGCCTGAGATGTTATAGGCTTACACTTGTCAAAACCATATTTAGATAGTAAATCTAAAAAGTACTTGGTTTGACAAATGTGAGTGCCTTTCTTGGTCTGCTTGATCTGCAAGCCAAGAAAGTAATTAAGCTCACCCATCATACTCATTTCAATTTTATTTTGCATAAGGTGTTCAAAGAATTTGCTGAGTGACTCATTAGTAGAATCAAAGATAATATCATCAACATATATTTTTACAATCAGGAACCCTTCTGAAAATTTCTTAATAAATAGAGTGCTATCTATTTTACCTCTTGATAAATTATGTGATATACGATAAGCACTTAGTCTTTCATACCAAGTTCTTGGAGATTGTTTCAAACCATATAGTGCTTTATTTAAATGGAAAATATGATTTGGATATTTAGTATCTTCAAAACCAGGTGGTTGCTCAACATAAACTTCTTCTTTTATTAAGCCTTTCAGAAAAGTACTTTTAACATCTATCTGAAACAAATTGATATTAAGAGAACATGCATAAGCTAATAGAATTCTGATTGCCTCTAATCTAGTAACTGGAGCATATGTTTCATCAAAATCAATAGCGTCCTCTTGGGAACATCCTTGTGCTACCAGTCTAGCTTTGTTCCTGGTGATCACTCCTGATTCATCCATTTTATTTCTGAAGACCCATCTGGTCCCAATAACTGGATGGTCTGAAGGTCTAGGCACAAGAGTCCAGACCTGGCTGCGTTGGAACTGGTTAAGTTCCTTATGCATAGCTAGGATCCAAGATTCATCTATCCGTGCATCATTGATTGTCCTAGGCTCAATGTAAGAAACAAATGTAGTGCAGTCACAGGGAACATTCATACCTCTTGTTCTTACCATATCCTGAGGATCGCCTATGATATTTTCTTTTGGATGATCTCTGTGATTCCTCAGTTCTATCCTTCATATGCTTCTTCTTGTTTTTGAAGTTCTTCTATTGGTGGATCTTCCTTGTCTTCCTCTTTTTCTTCAAGAGAAGTCTGTTCTAGATCCCTGCACAATTCTTCAACAACATCTTCATCTTTTTCTATTTTCTTAATAGAAGGGTTAGTTTCATCAAATAAAACATGACATGACTGTTCTATAATTAAAGTTCTTCTGTTAAATACTTTGTATCCTCTAGGTTTTGAAATATATTCTAGTAGAAAATCTTCAACATTTTTAGCATCTAATTTTCCTAAATTATCTTTATCATTATTCAAAATAAAACACTTACAACCAAAGGGTCGAAGGTGACTGATGTTTGACATTTTCTCCTTGTATAACTCATAAGGTTTCTTCTTCATAATTTGTTTGATCATGCATCAGTTGATGATGTAGCAGGCTGTGTTGACTGCTTCTGCCCAGAAGTACTTTGGTAAATTGTATTCTGTAAGCATTGTTCTTGCCATATCCAGTAGTATTTTGTTCTTTTTTCTGCTACTCCATTTTGTTGAGGTGTTGTTGGTGCAGAGAAGTTGTGTTCTATGCAATTTTCTTCACAGAATCTAACAAATTCTTCATTCTTGAATTGTACACCATGATCTGTTCTAATATTGATTATCTGATATTTCTGGTTCTTCTGTACTAATTTACTAAATTTCAGAAAAGCTGGAAAGATTTCTAATTGACTTCAAAAAATGATACCAAGTATATCTTGAATGATCATCCACAATTATATAGCCATATATCTTTCCTCCAAGACTTACTATTCTTATAGGTCCAAACAAATCTATGTGAATAAGTTCTAATGGTTTGGAGGTTGCCACCAATGCCTTGAACTGAAATGTTGTTTTTGTTTGCTTTCCTTTTGCACAAGTTGTACAGATTCCAGATTTCTTCATTTTCAGCTTTGGAAGACCTTCAACTAGATCATGTTTGATTAATTTCTTGATCACTAAAGTGCTTGCATGTCCTAGTCTTCTATGCCATAAATCAGTCTCTTCACTCTTAGTAGTTGTAAGGCACAAGTTAACTTCTTTCAGTTCTGCTAGCTGTAAGGTATACAAATTCTTAACCCTTCGAGCTTCAACGACTGTTTTTCCATCTTTTTAAATAATGCATTTTTCGTTCTGAAACTTTACCAAGTGACCTTTGTCACAAAGTTGACTGATACTAATGAGATTGAGCTTTAATCCTTCAACATACATAACATCTTCTATTAGATCCTTTTCGTTTGTTCCTACTGTTCCACAACCTAACACTTTTCCTTTTCCATTATCACGATAAGTGACTTAACCAATTTCATTTCTGAAACTTGCAAATAATTTTCTATCACTTGCCATATGCCTTAAGCACCCACTGTCCAAATACCATTTGGATGCTCTCAGGCATCCTTGCAAACAAAATTAAGTTGAGATTTTTGGTACCCAATTTTCTTGTGTCGTTAATGGTTAGTTTTTAGAATCCAACAAAGGTGTCTAGTAGTGCATGTGCTAATTATGTGTCCTAATTAATTACAATGACTACAACATAGATCATATGCATTCTTAAATTTGTAGTGTTATTAGTTTCTATTTTTGTTTGCAAACATATTGATTAACCTTTTTGAATTTTTAATAATCTTTTCTTTTACAAATTTAGAGGTTGGGTATTTTTCAGGATACACAATTTCTTCTACATTTTCTGGAGGTGTATAGCCTACTCCATATTTCTTTTTATGTGTTCTAGCACCTTTCAGTTTTACAACTAAGGATGTCTTAAAGTTTGTGATTCTATCTATGGTAGCTCTTAAATAGTTATTTTCTTCTCTTAATTTTACTTCATCTTCAATTCATTTATATTTGATTCAAGTTTCATTGTTTTACTATTTTTAGCCTTTAAATCTTCGCACAATAGTTCATTAGATCTTTTAGTTTCAGTTAAATTTTGTCATAATCTTTCTACTTCATTTTTTGGAAAGGTGTTGGATTTTTCTTAGTTCAGTAAATTTAACTTAACTACTTTCATCTGTTTAACCACTATTTTTTTTGTTTATCATACAATTCATTAAATGCATCTTCTAGATTATCGGAATCAGATTCTGAGCATGAAGTAAAGAAGGTTTCAGAATTTATCTGATCTAGTCTTGCCATGAGGGCTAGATTCACTTGTTCTTCTTATTATTCTGAACTTGAAGAGTTGAACTTGTAGCTTCTTCATTGTCCCATGCTTCTACCATTGCTTTCTTTTTGTATCTTCTAAACTTTTTCTCTTTGCCTTTCTTTTTCTCATATTTGTAGCTGGATCTTTCCTTTTGAGCTTTGGACATTCTGATTTGAAGTGTCCTAGCTGATTGCATTCATTACATACTGGCTCCTTCTTCTTATCCTTTCTGAAATATCTTTTTGAGCCGAACTTCTTCTTCTTAGCAAGAATTCTTTGAAGTTTCCTTGACAGCATGACTTCATCACCACTGTCTTCAGATTTTTCTTTTGAATCTTCAGAGGGAGAAGAATCTGCAACCTTCAAATCATTTGGTATTTTTATTTTTGATGAATTTTTAGAAAATCTATCCATATTAATTTCATGAGCCATTAGAGAACCAATTAGTTTATCTATAGAGAGTTCAGTGAGATCATGAGCTTCTTCAATAGCAGTTACTTTGGGAGTCCATGAATGAGTTAATGACCTGAGTATTTTTCTGACAATTTCTTCATTTGAAAGAGCTTTTCCTAGTGAACTTAAACCAACTATTATATTTGAGAATCTACTATACATTTGGGTGATATTTTCATTAGGTAGTATTTTGAACTGTTCATATTAGGAAACAAGAATATCTATTATAGTTTTCTTTACTTTATCAGTTTCTTCATATGTTTCTTGTAGTTTATCCCACATTTCTTTTGCCGTTTTACATGTAGATAGTCTATTAAATTCCTTTTTAGATAATGCACAACATAAATAATTCTTCACTTTATAGTTTAAGGATATATTTCTTTTATTAGCTATAGATAGAGCAGAAGTACCATCAGCAAGTATAGCAAAATCACCTTGCTCAAATACCTTCCACATATCAAAATATGTGCCTCAAATGAAGCATTCCATTCTCATCTTACAGGACTGGTGATCTTCACCATCGAAGAATGGCGGCCTTGTAACAGACAATCCTTCATAGTTGTGACCTTCAGCTGCCATCTCTTCTCAAATCGTTTGATTCTTCTAAGAAGGCCTCGCTTTGATACCACTTGTTGGATCGAGATGGAGCTAATGATATCCTAGAGGGGGGTGAATAGGATTTCTTTGCACCTTTAAAAATTTACCTAAAACTAGATAACACTAAATAGTGATGTTAGTACTTAGTGTAGTACATGAAACAATTGAAATACTTGGCGAAAACAATCACACAAAGTGCACAAAAATTTTATCCTGATTCAGCCCTTCTCACATGGAAGTCCTAGGTCCAGTCCCCAAGAACCACTTGGGATTTCACTAACTGCCAAAACACTTGGCCATCTCTCAACCTGAGAGGTATTACAACCCACTTGCTCCCAAGCAAGTCATTTCCTCACAAAGGGGCAATACAAACACCTACAACCACGGGTCTTCCCTTCACAAAAGGGGCACTACAGGGAACAAACCCCCTGTTGGTTACAATCTCTGAAAAGAGTACAATGTGTCTGCTCAAGGGGTGAACAAATATAGAAAGAAAGAGATGCAAATAAAAAGGATTGCTCTAACTCTTTCTGACTCAAAGGTGGTGGACTGTGAAGATCTAGAATACAATAGCCACCCAAGATAAAAGACTTTAGAATGTAGAGAGCTTGGAAGTCGAAGCTTGAAGCAGCAGACTCTATTTAGATCTTATGAGCTTCTCACTCTCTCTTTTCTATAGAAGGTGTGGTTGTGTAAGCTTGTTGTGGTTCTTGTTTCTTGCATTTTTTATTGGTGTTGGTGTGTGCTGCTAGTTCAAACTTCAGCTCCTATATATATGAATCAAGGATTTGAGCTTCCCATTTGAAACTAACTGTTAGAAAGTAGCCATTTGAAAGATAGTCGTTGATCTTTGGATGTTGAGAGCTTGATGCTTCTATTATGACCATCAGTCCTTGAGCTCTTAGAGTCTCAACGACTACAGGCTATGCAAATAGCTTCATGGCTCTATGAGACATCTTCATTAGATGACTGTAAGCTCTGTACTCATAACTGAAAGCAAACATGCTTCAGTGTATAGCTGAATATCTGCAAGGTAAAGAGAAATGCAAATACCTCTATCCTTTTGGAGATAGATAAGATAGAAATATATGTAAAGTATAAAGTGTTGTGTCCCTGGTTTTGATGATGTCATGTTAAAATATAAAATGAGAAGAAAGTTGACAAGTGTCAATTATTTCGTAGGTACAACTCAACTGGATCAAAGAAGACTCAGAAACAGTAAGACAGTGTCAACACTACCAGGGACTTAGGTCGACACTAGTGGACTGGAAGGCACTGTGAAGACTTCAACTGTGTCGACACTCTGCAGTGATAAGGTCGACACTAAGCAAGGACAGAGCCTACTTCGAAGAAAGATAAAGCTAGAGTTGACACTTTGTAATGAAAAGGTCGACACTTAGCATTCGATTTCATCATTCAAGCAATTGGCTTCAGAAGTGGAAGAGTTTGTGTCGACACTAGAACCTGACAGTGTCAACACTCGAATACTTAGAATGTCTCCAGGATGATCAAGTCATCAAAAAGACGTGTTCCAAGGCTAACTAACTGAGATATTCTTTGTACACGTCAGCAGCTCTAGAAGGCTCCTTTTCTTGGCGGCAAAAAGATTCCTCCACTTTTTGGGGGTGAATCTTCTATGGGGCCCACGACATGGAATCCCGCGTATTCAAGAGAAAGGGGAAAAAGGTTCCAGTTCGACATCGAAAAAGAGGTGATCGCACACTACTGTGAAAAAAGAGGGGTGCGGAGCAGAGCGGAAAAGAAGACCTCAAATGTTTTGAAGCAGCATTTCGTGCAAATTGGAAAGTGGGGTTGTGATCAGGCGAAATCAATGACAATTCATGCAAGATCAGAAGCTTCTAGGAGTGGATGTTGATTTCTCAATTACAGAGGATCAGATGTTTCCTTTCTACCTAATTTCTGAAATCAAACGACACCAGAATTCTGAAGAAGTTCTTTGAATAGGGAGTAGATTCTATAATCTTAGAAGAATCTTTTTGAATTCAGATCCAGATCAACAATTTTGATGAAATCACCATGTTCTTCATCAGTTTTCGTTTTCCCATTTTAGATCCTCTTTTGTTCGTCTGAATTGTCTGTTGTCTGCTTCTTGGTGGAGCAGATTAAATTGATCATTCACAAGCTGTGATTGGATCAATTTAGGTGAAGCTGTGTATCAGCGAATCTGTTAAGCTGTGTATCAGCAAGGTTCTCAAGCTGTAAGTCAGCGGTTGTGAAGACTTCAACTGTGTCGACACTCTGCATTGATAAGGTCGACACTAAGCAAGGACAGAGCCTACTTCGAAGAAAGATAAAGCTAGAGTTGACACTTTGTAATGAAAAGGTCGACACTTAGCATTCGATTTCATCATTCAAGCAATTGGCTTCAGAAGTGGAAGAGTTTGTGTCGACACTAGAACCTGACAGTGTCAACACTCGAATACTTAGAATGTCTCCAGGATGATCAAGTCATCAAAAAGGCGTGTTTCAAGGCTAACTAACTGAGATATTCTTTGTACACGTCAGCAGCTCTAGAAGGCTCCTTTTCTTGGCGGCAAAAAGATTCCTCCACTTTTTGGGGGTGAATCTTCTGTGGGGCCCACGACATGGAATCCCACGTATTCAAGAGAAAGGGGAAAAAGGTTCCAGTTCGACATCGAAAAAGAGGTGATCCCACACTACTGTGAAAAAAGAGGGGTGCAGAGCAGAGCGGAAAAGAAGACCTCAAATGTTTTGAAGCAGCATTTCGTGCAAATTGGAAAGTGGGGTTGTGATCAGGCGAAATCAATGACAATTCATGCAAGATCAGAAGCTTCTAGGAGTGGATGTTGATTTCTCAATTACAGAGGATCGGATGTTTCCTTTCTACCTAATTTCTGAAATTAAACGACACCAGAATTCTGAAGAAGTTCTTTGAATAGGAAGTTGATTCTATAATCTTAGAAGAATCTTTTTGAATTCAGATCCAGATCAACAATTTTGATGAAATCACCATGTTCTTCATCAGTTTTCGTTTTCCCATTTTAGATCCTCTTTTGTTCGTCTGAATTGTCTGTTGTCTGCTTCTTGGTGGAGCAGATTAAATTGATCATTCACAAGCTGTGATTGGATCAATTTAGGTGAAGCTGTGTATCAGCGAATCTGTTAAGCTGTGTATTAGCAGGGTTCTCAAGCTGTAAGTCAGCGGTTGTGCAGAAGCTGTGAATCAGCGATTGTTTTGGATATACTGTCGGGGTGTTCGATAGTGGTACCTCACTGGTTTGGTGAGGGGTGGATGTAGGTCTCCTCATTGGAGCCGAACCACCTTAAAATTTTCCTGCTCTCATGTGGTTTGTAATTTCGTGATTTGTGCTTTTGTGCATCCATCCTCTAGAAATACAAAATCAGATTTTATAATTCAAAATTAAGTCTAAATTTCTGAGGATTCTCTATTCACCCCCCTATAGATAATCCTTCTACACACAACCCCGTATCAGAGTGGTATCAGAGCCTGGTTCTCCAATTAATTGGTTTTACAACCAGGAGTTAATTGTGTATTATGGAATCTAGAGGTTACATTACTGAGGGTCATTCTGTGAACAGACCACTTTACTTTGATGGTACTAACTATGCTTATTGGAAAACTTGTATGCAGATGTTCTTACGAGCTCAAGATCATCAAATATGGAGAGTGGTGAACAATGGACCTTATGAGCTGTCCGATGATGAAGAGAAATGGACTCCAGAAGAGATCAAAAAGTCAAATAAAAATTGGAGTGCAATGAACATTATGCAGTGCTCACTGCATCCCACCGAATTTTCAAGAGTTTCATCGTGCTCAAGTGCCAAAGAGATCTGGGATCACCTCATGGTAATATATGAGGGCACATCTGAGGTAAAGGAAACCAAGGCTAATATGTTAGTTTCTGAATATGAAGCTTTTCGGATGAAACATGATGAAACTATTTCTGAGATGTATGGTAGATTGACATTGTTAACTAATGGGCTGAAGAATCTAGGTAAAGTTTATTCTGACAAAGAACTAGAGAGAAAAATTCTTAGATCTTTAACACCCATTTGGCATACTAAAGCAACCGTTATTGAAGAATCTAGAAATTTGTCCACAACTACTATTGATGAGTTAATAGGTTCTTTAATGACATATGAATTGGGCCTAAAAAGATCTGAGGATGATCTAAGGAAGAAGAAACATCTTGCTCTTAAAGCAAGTCCTAGCACCAAGGAGGTTACTGAAGACAGTGAATCAACAACTTCCGAAGATGAGTCAGGTGAGTTTGCCTTGATAACTAGAAAGTTCAGAAAATTTCTGAGAAAAGAAGGTAAGAGTTTTCTGAAAAAGAAACCTTACAATAACAACTTTTCTAAGTCCAAGCCAAATGCTAACAAAAAGACTGACAGAATTGTTTGCTACAATTGCAGGAAGCCAGGACATGTTAAGTCTGAATGTCCTAAGGTTCAAAAGAAGAGTCAGCCTAGATGGAACAAAAACAAGCAAAAATCTATGGTTGGTACCTAGAGTGAAGAAGAGGAAGATGAAGAAGAGGGAAGTTCAGATGCTAAGGACACTAAGTCAAAGATCTGCTTGATGGCCATAGAGACTGAAGAAGAAGAGGAAGAGGTAAGTTCCTTATTCAAGGATTTCAGTGTGGAAGACTGGGAGCATGTCTACTTTGAATTAATGGATCAGTATGATGTTCTTAAAAACGAAAACAAAATGTTAAAAAAGAAACTGAAACATTCTTCTCACAAAGTGACAACAGAAGAAAATGAAAAAGAGTGTTCACAAGAGATAAATGCTCTGAGAGAAGTAGTCAGTGAACTATAAAAATAGAACATTGAAATTCTTAATTAAATATCACTTGTATCAAAAAAGAATGTGGCCTTACAAAGTGCTAACACAGAGCTACAAAAGGAAATTGTAAGTTTGCAAGATGAAGTAAACAATAAACAGGAGGCTCTTGAAACTTTTGTAAATGGCAAGAACAATCTTGAAATTCTTCTAGGCACAAGAGTAAATCATAAAAAGGAAGGATTAGGTTTTAATCCCACAAAGAAGAAGGAAGTAGGGTTGAAAGCAATAACATTCTTTTCCTCAAAAACATCTGAAGCTTCTACTTCTACAAGACAAAAAATTGTAAAAATTGCAAAGGATATCAAACAGGACGGAAAAGCCAAGCTAGTTAATGATCAAAGAACAACTGGAAGAAAGCCAACAAAATCTAGAAATGAACAAATTTTTCAAAGGAACAAAAATCTAGAATTACCCGGTTGGCAAGGTCGACACTATCATACAAAAAATCACAAAAATTGCCAAACTGGACTAACAACATATCAACAACATTCCAAAATTAGTCTCCCACCAAATGGACTCACCAGCCATCAAGATCCACTTATGCCAATATTCAAAAATGGTCAAAAAGGAATTTCTCAGGTTGACACTATCCCTTCAGAGTGTCGACACATGTCTATGACTCAGTTAGAAGTAATAAAACACAGTATCTTGGTAAGCTGTAGAATCAAACCAAATTCAGACCTTACTCTGAACAAATAAAGAAAAGTTCAATGAAAATTTTGAAAGAAGAAATGGCTCAAAACATCATGAAAAACAACAAAACATCAGAAATAAAGAAAACATGAAAGTGAACAAACATATCTAGATTCTGAAAGATTTGCTCTCTCATATTCTTAATTTTGAAGGGATTGTGGGACCCAAATGTACTTGGGTTCCAAAGAATATGTTGGGTTGAGTGTGAAGACAATTCATTTCCCCTCATATTTTGATGATGACAAGGTGTGATGTTAATGCAAAATAATTGGAACATGTTAGATGCACCACACATGTTAAGACCACATTCATAAAGCATGTTTCCAAACATTGTTATCACTTATATTCATGACAACTCAATGGACTAATGATTTATATGGTTTAATTCTCAGGGACAAACATTTCTTGCAAAGGTAGTGTCGACACAACTCTCACTGGTGTTGACACAATGCTTCAAAGCCAAGCAAAAATGTTGAAGAAATGGTCAAGTAGTGTCGACACTAGACCAAGTCAGGTCGACACTAGAGGCAGCTCCCAGAGAACCATGTCAACAAGCCTCTACAACAGGTCGACACCAGATGCAGTCAGGTCGACACTAGAGAGCCTTCTTAGAAATCCTGTTTTGAAGGTGTCTACAGTGTGTCGACACTAGATCATCTCAGGTCGACACTAGAGACTTCTCCCAGGGAAGTTTTTCTGCCAGTCTGGGACAGTGTGTCGACACTAGACCAAGTCAGGTCGACACACTCCGGAAAGTTTGTCACTTAAAGTCACATCTGGACACGTGGCACTCTAAGGACTTGGTGGATCGGCCTTGGATCATGTGCCCTCGACCCCCAAGGGTACTTTTGGACATTTTAGGGTATAAATACACCCCTAATTGGCCATCCAACGACATGAGCCTCCAAGAGTCTTCCAGAAATCCTTTTTGGCGGCAGAGAGAGTTCTCCTCCCTGTTCTTGCATTCCCTTGTGCTTCTTCCCTCCAATTCCCACATCTCCAAGCACAAGAAGTGGGGTCTGATCCAAGATGAAGCAGTAGGATCAACTTCCAAGGATGTAGATCAAGTAGAAGCAGTCGTTTGTGAAGAATTCGAGGAAGATCCCAAAGATCAAATTGCAGAGCATCGCCCAGGGACTTCAAGAGATCAAGCCCCTTCACAATTCGACATCTACAAGGGAGTCTTCTGAAGAACAAGGATATTTCAATCAATTTCTCATTTCTCCCTTGTGTCTTCTTGGTTGTTCTAGAGATTGTGCAGTATCTATTGCATCAATTCTCTTGAATGAGCCTTTTGAGATCAGATCTTAGCTAGAGGATCTGGATCTTGTGTTGTTGTCTAGAAAAGTGTTTGTGAGTCGTTGTACTCAGTGGTTTGTGAGCTTGTGTGCTCAGTGTTGAGTCGTCGCACTCAAGTTTGGTTGAGCAATTGTGCTCAAGTGTCTAGAGTAGTCTTGCTCTAGGTGTTGTGTTGAGTTGTAGAACTCATTGTGGTGGAGTTGTCAGGCTCCAGTGTGTGTGTATCCAAGTTGATAGTGGATCCTCACTGTGTAAGGGGTGGATGTAGGAATCACATGGTGTGATTTCCGAACCACCTAAAAATCTCTGTGCAGTGGTTTGCTTGTTCTTCAATTTCTTGTCCTAAAGAATCTCATTTAAGTGCAGCAAAAAGAATTTTCAGATATCTTACTGGAACTCAAGAATTAGGACTGTGGTATCCTGCATTCAATGAGTTTAGCTTGGTTTCTTATTCAGATGCAGACTTTACTGGTTGTAAACTAAATACAAAGAGCACTAGTGGCTATTGCCAATTCTTGGGAGGATGTTTAGTTTCTTGGGCTTCCAAGAAACAACACTCGGTTGCTCTCTCTACTGCAGAAGCAGAGTATGTTTCTGCAGGGAGTTGTGGCACTCAAGTGTTGTGGATTAAACATCAACTTCAAGACTACCAAGTAGATCTTGGATGTGTCCCAATATTGTGTGATAACACAAGTGCCATTTGTCTAGCAAAGAACCCAATTCAGCATTCTAGAACTAAGCATATATAAATCAGGCATCATTTCCTAAGAGATGAAGTGAGTAGAAACTCATTTGAGTTGCATTTTGTGGAAACTTCAAAACAAATTGCTGACATTTTTACAAAACCCTTATGCTATGAAATATTTTCTTGTATAAGAAGAGAACTTGGGCTATGCTTGTTTAATTCTTGAATGAATCTGTTGAATTCACTGTGATGTTGTGATTAAAAGTCTGTGCTGAAATCTGCTTTGTGAAATATCTCATGAAAGAAAGATGAGATTTGGTTGAGAGTCCTTGGCTGTTGGATCTAATTACAAGTAACAATGGTTGAAAATCAATAAGGTGATGTTCAGTTGGTGTAGTGAAATTTTCATTGTGATTAAGTGTTATCTTAACTGCCTAAGGTCGACACTCTTGATAATAGTGTCGACACAATCCCTCCTTACATCAGACCTCTTGTCATTCTTGAAAATTCATACATCCTTAATTCCTTTGATATCAATAATGATTCATCCATCAAATAAAATCCTTGTTCTTAGTCTTCACATTGGTCTATCAGTATATAAAATGGTGAATTGAGGAAGGACAGGTTAAGCCTGTCTGGATTCCTTCACTATGCGTGAGTATGTGTCTCCGCCAAGTACCAAAGGCTTATGTGCATTCACTAAGGGGGAGCTCAATTTCAGTTATCCTCCATCCTTGATTCAAGATGTTTTTGGAAAGGAGATAATTTCATTCTGAAAGATTGATTTTCTGGGTATGTTTTCAGGGGGAGATAATTTCTGTTACTCATTCGTCAAAACTTCATTATCTCATTTTGAAGATTATGGTTTAAGAGTTCTAAATTTCTGATTAACTATTTAAAATTCTTGAAAAATTCATCTTGGTTAATCTAACAGTGAAGAGAAAAAATTTCTTAATGAGAAGTCATTAATAATGATAAAACTTGAAAATCCATGAAACTTGAACTCATGGTCAGAGTTTTCAAGCTCCTGAAATATTTTGATCTGATAAATCATCCTGATCCACAAAAGTTTGAGTGTCAGTGTATTGATTTACAAATGGCAGAACAATTTCTATGTTTTGAGAAACTGCAAATGTCTGATAAAATCAGAATATCATTGTATGTCATGATGAGCTAGATATTTCTGTTCAGGAATCTAAGATGATCATGATGTAGTCTGAGTAATTGGGGATTTTGATGTTTGATAGACATGTATCCTCACATGAAAAGATGAATTTAGTTCATTTCCTGAAGCAAAATGATTTCCTAAGCAAGTAATCAGGGACTCTGGTGTGTACAAAACATGGGTTCTTGCATGAAAACAAAGGAAAATCAGATTGTTTATTTGTATTGTTTAAAAAAATGAATAATGAATAAAAAAGGAGGTTTAATCTAATCAACATATTTTGGCAAACTTGAAAAATCTTCCAATGTCATCTTGATTCATGTGATGAGTAAATGGTTTAACTTTGTTGTGACTTTGTCATCTAAAACATTTTTCTCCTATCTGTTACCCTCAATCATGAGTTTTTCAGTTATTTCATTAATGGTTAATTCAAAAATTTAAAATTTTTAAACCTTTAATCTGTACAAAGTGAGAAAGAGTAAGATTAATGAGTAACTGTAATTAACTTCTCTAGGATCTTCAAAAAATCAGTGATTTATTGTGAAATGACATCCTTTCAATCTCCTCGACATCTGAACCCTCACAGTCATTCGTAGTGTTGACACTATTCATCATAGAGTCAACACTATAATTTTTTCTTTGTCCTGGAACATGATAACTTTCGTTGTTCCGCACGTGCACTGGACTCATCAAAAAGGGTCAATGCTTTCTCTCATGTCTCTTCATATGTTAAATCTCGAAAAAGTTGGTTTTTAAAAAAGCTATCTTTCTTCCCTATTCGTTTCTCGGAAAAACCCTTCTTCTCCCAAAACTGTGCCCTAGTGATTCCTCCAAACCGATACTCTGTTCCATCAATCATGGCTTCAAAGGCTCAACCTAGTCGTGGTGGAAAGAGGAAGCTTGCTGAAGGTTCAGATTCTGAGAGGCATTCCAAGGCACCGAAAGGGATTGTGATTCGAGAAAGGCCTGTTGCTCCTACCTTTTCAAGTCGAAGGTTTTCTCATCCTCGAACAGCCAAAGAAAAGAACTTTGCCAAAGGTAAGAAGAAGTTAGAATTTGTTGATTTGGCTAGTTCGGAGGAGGATTCTTCCAGACAACAAGAGCCTCAGGCTCTTCATGATGAAAACCCTAAATACCATAAAACGGGTAGTAGCTCTAATCATGATCTTGAGCGGAAGGTGATGTCATCTCCTTCACAGACATCTTCAGAATCTTTAGAAGAAACAGATGATGTCAATTTTGATCAACTGCTAGTTGCGAAAAGTGAAGAAGCAGTATGCACAGAAATTGCTGTAGAAAGAGAGCATGTAGAAGAAGATGATGTCAGAGGCTTTATGGAACAGGTTTCAGAACAGGAAGAAAAATCAGACGAAGAAGAAATTGATTCTGATGGTGAAGAAGCTATCCATACACCCTCAAAGGCAAAAAGAATGATGATTGGCAATAAACCAATTTTACATCCAAGGATTATCAACATCAATGATGAAGGTATGGCCGCATTGGTGCTAGAACTTTTAGAAATGTTGGAATTTCAGGGTTGGTCTGAGTTTGTGAGTATGCATAGGTCATACTACCCTCTGTTAGTGAAAGAGCTTTTCAGAAACATGATAAGTAAGAAGCAATGTCTTGTGTCCAATGTACGAGGGGTTCACATTGAACTCACAATTGCTAATGTGAGTCAATTGTTGAGAATACCAAATGAGGGTGTCATTCCTCAAAACTTTGATGTTAATGCTCATGAAGCTTTTTCAGTCCTGACTAGTTTACCCCATGATGTACTAGATGTGAATTAGGCAAAGGTTTCAAATCTTAATTCCAACATATTTCCACCTGCTCATAGACTACTACACCATTGGTGCACAACAATTCTAACTCCTCAAGGAGGAGGACTTCAGAGAGTTACAAGTCTGTAGAGGAATCTCATGTTTTGCTTGATCAAGAAGATGGAGATCAACCTAGTAGCTATCTTCTATCAATTAGTTCAGGAAGCAACAATACCAAAGTTGAGGAGAAGTTTGCCATATGCCACACATCTATCTTCCATACTTCAGTTGCTAAGAGTCTTTGTTGCTGGATCAAAGGTACAAAACCTCACCAGATTTCACATCTATGATTTGGATCATATTGTGAAATTTATGAAGCTTGACTGGGGTCAACAAGCGGTTGACGATGTTAATGTAGCACAGAATCAGGAAGATGTTGCTAAGGAGGTTCTTCAAGATCATACATATGTTGCTCAAGAAGAGGTTTTACCAGAATAATTTATCTCTTCTCCTCCATCAATTCCTGTTGTTGATAGTTTTGTTGGATCTGAAATTCCACACAATTCTTCTCCTCAAATTCCTCAATCTCATTTTGCTCCATCTATGCAAAATTTTCCATCATCATCCACATCATCAGATTCGATCCCACCATCTCTTCTCACATTTCTAGAAAAGCAGTTTGCCTCAGTTCATAATTCTCTTGACTCTCTGAATACCAAATTGGCAGAGCAAGCTTCACAATTTGATACTCGTTTAGAATTTATTGAGAACTATCTTCAAACGAATATCAACATCCAAGAACAAAGTTACAGATTCACAAAGGTCTGGTCAGATCAGCTTGTTCAAACAATTGGTTATGTATTTAATAAAGCTACCTTTACACAAGCCAAAATTTTTGACAAGATTGAGAATATTGCTCAAGAACTACAGCAGAATGCAGACAGTTTTAATGCTATTCCTGGTCTGGCTACTTCACTCAGGCTAATTCTTCATCGCATGAATTTCTTGAGGGTCAACAATGAGGATATTTCTAAAGATCTTCAACTGATGAGAGATGAGTTCAACAAAGTTTGGAGAATGCATGATATCAATGAATCTGATGACAGCAATCAGGCTACCTCTTCTGCAGTTGCCCCAACCATGCCACATGGTGTAGACAATGTGCCAGTAGTTATTGAGGCTCAGATTGAAAAGTTAACAGACTTTCTCAATGTTAGATTCAATGCAGTCCAAATCTATCTTAATGAGAACTTTGAAGACTTGAACTTTCGTCTTTCCAGGATTGAGGACAGACTATTTCCTAGACATCCGCCACCTCCATGATTTGCTTATCTTTTTTATTATGTCAAAGGGGGAGAGGGACTCTTGGATGTTGATCTTCATGTTGTTCATGGTTGAATTTTTTTTGGGTTGTAAAATCTCTGCTACTTAAATATGAATTGCTTCAATGGATGCCTATATTGTGTATGATTGAGTTGTACTTGAGTGTTGTGATTGCATGGTTATGATTGTTATTTAAACTTCAAAGATCAATCATCAATAAGTTGCCATCATCAAAAAGGGGAAGATTGTTGTGTCCCTGGTTTTGATGATGTCATGTTAAAATATAAAATGAGAAGAAAGTTGACAAGTGTCAATTATTTCATAGGTACAACTCAACTGGATCAAAGAAGACTGAGAAACAGTCAGAGAGTGTCGACACTACCAGGGACTTAGGTCGACACTAGTGGACTGGAAGGCACTGTGAAGACTTCAACTGTGTCGACACTCTACAGTGATAAGGTCGACACTAAGCAAGGACAGAGCCTACTTCGAAGAAAGATAAAGCTAGAGTTGACACTTTGTAATGAAAAGGTCGACACTTAGCATTCGATTTCATCATTCAAGCAATTGGCTTCAGAAGTGGAAAAGTTTGTGTCGACACTAGAACCTGACAGTGTCAACACTCGAATACTTAGAATGTCTCCAGGATGATCAAGCCATCAAAAAGGCGTGTTCCAAGGCTAACTAATTGAGATATTCTCTGTACACGTCACAGCTCTAGAAGGCTCCTTTTCTTGGCGGCAAAAAGATTCCTCCACTTTTTGGGGGCGAATCTTCTGTGGGGCGCACGACATGGATTCCCGCGTATTCAAGAAAAAGGGGAAAAAGGTTCCAGTTCGACATCGAAAAAGAGGTGATCGCACACTACTGTGAAAAAAGAGGGGTGCGGAGCAGAGCAGAAAAGAAGACCTCAGATGTTTTGAAGCAGCATTTCGTGCAAATTGGAAAGTGGGGCTGTGATCAGGCAAAATCAATGATGATTCAAGCAAGATCAGAAGCTTCTAGGAGTGGATGCTGATTTCTCAATTACAGAGGATCGGAAGTTTCCTTTCTACCTAATTTCTGAAATCAAACGACAGCAGAATTCTGAAGAAGTTCTTCAAACTGGGAGTTGATTCTATAATATGAGAAGAATCTTTTTGAATTCAGATCCAGATCAGCAATTTTGATGAAATCACCATGTTCTTCATCAGTTTTCGTTTTCCCATTTTAGATCCTCTTTTGTTCGTCTGAATTGTCTGTTGTCTGCTTCTTGGTGGAGCAGATTAAATTGATCATTCACAAGCTGTGATTGGATCAATTTAGGTGAAGCTGTGTATCAGCGAATCTGTTAAGCTGTGTATTAGCAGGGTTCTCAAGCTGTAAGTCAGCGGTTGTGCAGAAGCTGTGAATCAACGATTGTTTTGGATATACTGTCGTGGTGTTCGATAGTGGTACCTCACTGGTTTGGTGAGGAGTGGATGTAGGTCTCCTCATTGGAGCCGAACCACCTTAAAATTTTCCTGCTGTCATGTGGTTTTTAATTTCGTGATTTGTGCTTTTGTGCATCCATCCTCTAGAAATACGAAATCAGATTTTATAATTCAAAATTAAGTCTAAATTTCTGAGGATTCTCTATTCCCCCCCCCCTCTAGATAATCCTTCTACACACACAACATAAAGAACTTCAGAAAGATAGATGTTCAGAGCATTTAAGGACAAACAGACTGTTGTATGGGGAATACAGGACTTTTCCTAAAAGTAAGGGAGTTCTGACAGAAAGAGGATGTGGTAGGTGAGTTCTGACAGATAACCCATGCTGCTTATACCTACCATCGCATTTGCTGTTTAGTATTTGTCTAATAGAGATAGAACTGTATTTTTAACAAAGAGTAAGAGAACATATCATATAACTCTTTCGAATCTCAACAAAGATTTCTAATACGATTATCTTAGATAAACATTTTCCTGCCTATCAGAATATTTGAATTCAACAGCAGAGATGAAATTATATTGTGAGTCATATATGTGACTTTTGTTCTTTAAAAGATCCTATGAAAATAAAGATAACCTATTGAAATGATTAAGATGAATAAGAGCACTAGGTTCTATAACGAATAAAAATATATGTCTGGTTACACAAAAGTTGATGTTATACTTCGACTTCTAAATAGTCGGAATAAAGAACAATCAAGACAAGAACAATACTTATAAGGCCGTCAATTCCTCTGCATGTTATATTTGTTTGATGCTTTGTTGTTCTTCCAAAAATTAATGTTTAACGCCAACATCCATTGACGTTAAGAGCATGTTGATGGCAACTTTTGTGCCATTGACTCTATGGCCAGAAGATCTAGACGTCAACATCGATTGACGCCTATTTTCTGGTTGGCGGCAGCTATGTGGCCGTTTACTTCTCCATTTGTGTTTGGGATTTCAGATATGAAATTGCTCCGTTTTCTCCGTAGTCTATTTAGGAAACCCATCCCCAACGGTCAGGACTCTTAAGACCTAGATTTACCCCGACTCTACTGTCTATATAACCTAAACATCTCGGTTAGGAGAGGGCTTTTCTCACCTAGGGCTATTTGGGTTCTGGGGAGAGAAAAAGAGAGTTCTTGTGAGGGCTTGATCCAGCAATCTGAAGGTTTCTCTGGCGATCTTTTGCATTTGGAAGGCTCCACTGGAGGTGGAGGACCTCTCCTATCTCTGGGGAATTGATTGCACAAGCGTGGAGGTGAGATCAAGGCGAAGGACATCACCTCATTGGCTTGGTCGAGGAGGGCTTCATCACCAAAAATTAGATCTTTAGAGGTTTTTAGAGAGGCAAGTAACATAGTGGTCATCCCTAGACCTATCACCTCGAGCTTAGGTATTTTTCTAGATTTTTAACTCGTGTCCTAGACCCCCAAATTTTGTGTTTTTCTATGTTCGGTCTGCACTTTCTGCAGACCGGAGGTTGACGGAAACCTTATTGCCGCCAACTTCTTGAGTTAACGGCGATCAATTGTGCCGTTAACCCACCCTGACAGTAGGCCCTTTGCCGTCAAGTTCATCTTGTTTTTACAGAACTGTGAATTTAATCTGTGTGATGTGATTTTTGGGGATTTCTAGATGTTTACTCAGGCTATAAAATTTATGGATGTTCAAGTATGATATTAGATCAAAACCACAAATTCCTATTAATTTTCTAAAAATAATTGTGAATTATAGAATTGTTGTGAAGGGTAAATATGCATATTTTGATGGTTCTAATTTCAGAATAAATTGATATGATGCTTGATATTGTTACAAAAAATTTACCTAAAACTTGGGCTACTATATACAGGTTTTCAAACTCTGAGATCTGACAGTTTAATATCTATCATGTTTAAATTGAAATATCTTCTTAAATTGCAAGAGACATTGTTTAATGTTAAAAATAGTTATAATGTTATGAATATTCTGAAAAAGTAACCATATGATAGGTTCCATGCGTAAAGCCTATGGTTAAAATTTGGGACTGTTCTGATATCTGAAAGTACTATTGTATTCAAAAAGATATTAAAGAGCATATTATGCATGATTATTCAAGAAACGGAAAATTTTAGTGAGTAGTATCATGTTTAGGTACTATTGTGCATGTTTTAATACTGTTAGACAGTCATGCTAGCTTCTGTAACCTGAAATATATATATTTTAATAGTATGCATGTGAATGGACCAATAAGTGCATGTAAAATGATGTTAATCATGTGATCAATTGAGAAAATGTGTTTAAGTGAAATATGTGCCGAAATTGACATTGCTACCATAGAAGGCTGTGGAGCCGTACTGTAGAAAAGTCCCTATGGGAAGGCCCAATTTGTATGTGATATCCTGTGGGCATCAGGATGAAATCCTGGAGGTCGACAAGTACCACTGGTTAGAGTGGAGAGGGCTTCTCCTAGTTCTGCGCAGTTACCAAGATACGTCACTATAATGCCTAGGTGACGGGTATGTGTTATGTGATATGTGTGTCCTTCTTTATGGTGGTTCGGGCTATGTCTCATGGTAAAAGAAAGATAATGTGTAAAAAAATGTGAAATGTGTGTGAATGTGCAAAGTGTTTATGCGAAAGTGATGTGCTAATGTGTTACAATGTGAAATGATGTGAAACCATGTGAACAAGTTTAATTGTGTTAAAACAGCAAGAAAAATGTGCAATTATGTGATATGAAAGCATGTGAAAAGTGATAGACACCATGCTAGGTGTGTTAGTAAGCATGTGTTTAATTCCATGATCAAGTTGTTTGGAAAAATGATATGAATGAATTGCAATTGATACTATGAATCAAGTAAAAGACCATGTGTAGAAAGCATGTTATAGGTTACTTATTTATATTTGTTGTTATGACATGGACCATGTGGTAAGATTACTCTTGTTGTTAATTTGAATAGCATGAATGTGATATGTGTAAGGATGTGCCAATGAGTTACTTGCTGAGTCTTTGTGAAGACTCATACTTGCTTTAACATACAGGTGAGACAAGTGTCCCCGTGCTTGAGGAGGATATTGTGAGGAGCGACTCCGAGTGAGAGGAGTAGCAGAGCTTTGGAAGACTATTTGTTAGCTTGTACTTTCTTTCACTAGTAGGTGGAAATTTATGTTATGTTATGGACTTGTATAATGATGGACTTGGTTTATTTTCATTGCTACTATATAGACTGTGGAATGTGTGAATGATGATGGAATAAGAATATCATTCATTTTCGTTGTACTTTCTTTTGTTATTTATATACATCTCTACCTACTGTGTTGTGTTGGGTATATGTCCCACTGTGACGGCACACTTTATATCAATGTGGGTTGGTATAATCATACTGATATGGTCATTACAGAGATTGGTATCAGAGCCCACAGGTTGAGATTGTACATAAATAAGCCATCATCTACACAATATTTCAAAGTCTTTATAGAATGAGTCAATATTTGTGGAAAATATCTAATAATGAATTAAAGATAGTTAAGAAAATGGCTAGGACTAAGTAATTTAGATTCTAACTGAGTTAATTGTTTTACACGCAATGGCGAGCCATGGTAGGCGCAGTACCCAGGCTCGGGAGGATGAGCAGAGGCATGAGGAGAGGGGTGAGCAGTAGGCCCCAGCACCCTAGGGTCCTACGGTACTTCCTCCACCACCACCTGTGGATTATGGCATGTTCATTAAAGGCCTGGTCCAGGCGATGCAGACTTAGGCTCAGATGCAGGCGGCGTTGCAGGCTCAGTTGTAGGCACATGTTAGAGTTGTTAAATAGGGAGTAGTCTGTTTTGTTGGTTGCATGATTGCTTATATGTTTCTTGTTGTCTCAGGCTCAGGCTCCAGCTCCAATTCTCCAAGAGCATGGCCATGGTGGTTTGTCCATCATGGAGAGGTTTAAGAGGATGGTTCCACCTCCTTTTAAGGGGGAGAGTTAGCCCTTCTAGCAGAGAGCTAGATGAGAGAGGTGGAGAAATTCTTCTGGGCTATCAGGTCTACGGAAGAGGACAAAGTTAACTTGGCTACTTACATGCTACAAGTACTTAGAGTATATGTAGTTGTGCAAGATTAAAATTTTAGTTTGGAAGGTGCTTATGGGTTGTATTTTGCAGGAGAGAGCTGATGTTTGGTGGGCCTCTGTGCTACGTACAAGGTATGAGGATGGTGCTATAAAGGTGACTTGGGCCGAGTTCACTAGACTCTTTCGGGCCAAGTTCATTCCCGAGCACATTTAGGACAAGATGGAGCAGGAGTTCCTATCTCTCACATAGGGCTCCATGACTGTTCTGGAGTATGAGGCCAGATTTGCCAAGCTTTCCAAGTACACTCCCCACATTGTAGCAGATGAGCGAAGGAAGGCCAAAAAGTTTGTGACGAGGCTCAAACCATCACTCAGGTCGAGACTGGTTGCTTTTGACCATCGGACTTTGGACGAGGCTCTCAGTGCAGCATGCAGGCAAGAGAGCGAGATGGACCAATACATAGAGGGGAAGAGGGCAGCTCAAAAGAGGTCAGCTCCACCTTTCCAGTGGCAGGACAAGAAGAAGACAACAGTGTACCAGTCGCCACAACATTCAATAGCAGCTCCGAGTCAGCAGGCGGTTGTACCCCAGACACCCAGCTTCAGGCCCAGCGACAAGAAGGCGTGTCCTCATTGCAGAAGAACACACAGCGGATCCGAGTGTTGGAAGCTTGCAGGGAAGTGCCTGAAATGTGGCAGCACCGAGCAGCAGATCTGAGACTGCCCTAGACTTCAACAGTTTGCTCAGAGAGGAGCAGCAGCCTCAGCAGCGGCAGTAGCAGCGGCACCAGTGACAGGAAAACCAAGAAGGTCTCGGGCCCAAGCCCGAGTGTATGCACTAGCTTATGAGGAGGCAGAGCAAGCCGAGAACGTCACAAAAGGTACGGTTCTAGTCATGGGTGTGCAGGCTCGAGTATTGTTTGATACAGGTGCTACACACTCGTTTATTTTTGAGCGGTTTGCTATGCAGTTAGCAGCAGAGTCTGGAGTTGAGGCAGAGGAGTTAGAGGTTCCCTTGTCTGTGCACACACCAGCAGGTACGGTAGCGACCAGGAAGTGCATCCCATCCCTACTTGTGTGCATTGAAGATAGAGGCTTGTTTGGGTGCTTCTACTTGCTCAAGATGAAGGACTATGATGCTATACTTGGTCTGGATTGGCTTGAGGAGCACTATGCCTTGGTTGATTTTAGGGGGAAGAGGATTACTTTCCGTATTCCTGGAGAGGATGAGTTCTCACATCTGTTGCCAAGGAATCTAGCAGGAAAGTTTGTGATCTCCTCCATGAAGGCTATGAAGATGATGAACAAGGGTTGTGATGCTTTCTTTGCCAGTGTGGTCTTAGTTCCTAAGGCCGATCAGTCACCTACCCTTGAGGAAATTGAGGTTGTGCAGGAGTTTCTAGACGTGTTCCCTGATGATTTATCTGGATTGCCACCAGCAAGGGAGATAGAGTTCACTATAGAGTTGCTTCCAGGCACCTCACCTATCTCTAAGGCTCCCTACCGGATGGCACTTGTGGAGTTAGCTAAGCTGAGGAAGCAGTTGCAGGAGTTGCTTGATAAGGGGTTCATTCAGCCTAGTGTGACACCATGGGGCTCACCTGTGATGTTCGTAAAGAAGAAAGATGGTTCCCTCAGGATATGCATCAACTACAGGAAGCTCAATCAGGTGACAGTGAAGAACAAGTAATCCTTACCGCACATAGATGATTTATTTGATTAGCTGCAGATTGCATCCGTGTTCTCCAAGATAGATCTGCAGTCCGACTATCATCAATTCAGGATCAAGGGTGAAGATGTGTCCAAGACTGCATTCAGGACCCGCTATGGACACTATGAGTTTCTTGTGCTTTCATTTGGTCTGACTAACACCCCTGCAGCCTTCATGGATCTCATGAACAGGGTGTTTAGACCATATTTGGATAGTTTGGTTGTGGTGTTCATAGATGATGTGTTAGTCTATTCTCCTGATGAGGCTACACACCGTCAGCATCTGAGGATTGTTCTGGAGTGTCACGTCCTAATAAAAGTCTATTTATCGAAAATGATAGATATTAGGCACGAAAATAAAACTAGTGTCTATTCATTTAAAACAAAATTTAGCGGAAGTATTATTACATAAGACTCCTCGATACAATCTAGGTGAGGAGTAAGAAACAGTAACTTTATTTTGTTACAATCCATGGGTTCAACTCTAAATAAAACAAAACAGTTGGCTTCTTGAGGTCGGAAGATTCTCTCAGCACACCATTCCCCTTACGCTTCACCCCCATCTTGATCACCTGAAAATGTAGGATGTGTGAGCTAACTAGCCCAGTAGGATTCAAATCCTTAAATCATAAGGATTAAAATATATGATGATCAAGGAAAAAGACTTGACTGAGATCACAGAAGAACAAATAAACATCTTAGCATGATAGTGGATTTGAAACAGTGGTACTAAAACACAGGGCATGCTCAGGGATTCATAATGAAACTCATAATCTGGTTTATATATACATTCACAGATGAAAGATAACATGATGACCATAATCAAGTTGTATTGATGCAATGCCAAGCATCTTAGTGTCATTTATCATTCCGTACGGCTCGTAAATGAATTCGGGTGCTCCTCCCAGGACTGGACCAGCGCTATTTGCACAGGCATATTAATCAAGTGGGGTCCAGGGACCCAATAATTGTCATCACCAGTTCTTCACAATCAATTGTGGTACTCAAGTATTTACACTCTCATGAAATCAAAGTATATGAATTCAGGTTACTGAACATAGGGAATTGTAATCAACTAGACATTACTTGTACTGGAAGACTTCAAGAGTAATCCAAGGAAGGGTATAGAAAACAATTAGAGTGATCTTCTTAGTGACACAATGTTAAACACCTATAAGAATGGAGATGGTAACTTTCTGGACCAATAGCAAGAAATATTAGCAAGAGATTAGGCAAGAAAAGGTACTGGAACACTGGCCAAAACAGTGGTTGTCGATGGCCAGGAGATGGTTGTCGACAGGTGTAAGCATCCAAAACACAATTTCTAGTTTTGGGACAGTTCCTGTCGGCAGGCATGGTCTGTCTATCGATAGGTCAGTATGTCTGTCGACAGACAGATGTCATCTGTCGACAGCCACTGCTATTTCCAGAAGCCTGGGCCTGTCGACAGGTACTTCCTATCTGTTGACAGTCACCAGTTCCACTTCCAGAAATGACTCTATACTCATTCTAAAAACTTTAACCATGAAACCTATGGATCAAAGTATGTACAATACCACATGGTAGACTTGTTTCTAGCTCTCTCAATAGGCTTACAAGTTGGACAATATAAAACTTGAAACTACAACCTACACATGTCTAGCTAGAAGCTTAACATGACATAATACTAGGAGAGTAACTTCTACAACAACAATTATGAAAGAGGATTTCTTCATAATAGACACATATTTCCAGAGGTGTTTAAGGAGTCAAACAAAAGTCTAAGATACAAACATCTAAATAGAAGAAGTCCACACTGTTCTAAAGATGTTGGTGGATTCAAAACTCAAACATCTAAACAAGAGACTTCATAGTATGTATAAAGCTTAAAAATGAAGAGGGAAGGAAAATAATCCTACTAGAAGATTCCTATAGATACACATGCTACATCACATTTACAGAAAATGAATACTTAGCTCTAAAGATACTTATGAAATCAAAACCAGTGTGTGAGAACTTAAACACTTAACAGGAACTTCCTTAGCATGTGTAGTAGACAGGAGTGAGGAAGGAGACAATGAATCCTACTTGGAATAGAACAAGATTCTTCTTCTTCCCAATGTAAAAAGTCTACAGCAACCGAAGGAGGAAACAAGAGAACTGCAGGTGTAGCAACTTTAGTAGGCTTCGTTGTACAAATGGCAGCAACAGGGAAAATGCAGTAGCACCTACGGTAGGAACTACTCCAGCAGCTCCCATAGCAACAGCTCCAGCAACAAGGATCAGAAGGAAACAGGAACTAGAAGTGGGAAGTTTGCACAATGGGGCGAGAGGATGTTTTTATAGCCTAGCCGCCTTCCCATGCACAATGACACCTCCCACGTACATGTGTAACAGTAAAAACCATTTCACATGTCTCATGCAACCCATCCAGCACTTACACATAAACCACCAACGTGTAAGGTGTTTAGCGGCTGATGACATGGGCTTACGTAGCCCATGTTGCGTAAGCAGGGAATAATCCTAAAAATCCTTATCGTAAATAGCCCATAAATCAGCTGGCCCAATAATCCTCTCGTTAATATATTCAAATGATGTCCATTTGTGTTAAAATTTCAACAATAGACCAAAGGAATGGTTTTACAAATTATGGTGATTTTAGTTTAATTTTTAGAATTTATTTTTCATCCAGTAAAATTACCCGGAAAATAGTTACGTCGACTTAGTCTTGAAATCCGTACGTCAACAAATCTGGATATTTACATTTCTGATATCACCATATTTTTATGAAAATTATGGTGTTTTCGGATTTCGTTTTCGTTATAGAATTCCGGTGTCGCCTTGTCGGAGCACGCACCTCTGAGTACGACTCTGGAGTAACATTTATTAACACCAATTAATCCCAGGTTTTAATTATTTAAATCTCATAATAATAATTAAGTTCAATAACTATGTTATTCATATTTTTCTAACAAATAAAATTTTTCAAGGCGTTACATGGAGGTTCTCTGAGAGCACAAGCTGTATGCCAAGTTAAGCAAGTGTGACTTGTGGATGCGCGAGGTTCACTTCCTTGGGCATGTCATCTCAGGTGCTGGAGTTGTTGTTGATCCGGAGAAGGTTCAGGCAGTGTTAGAGTGGGAGACTCTAGAGACAGCATCCTAGATCAGGACTTTTCTTGGGTTAGCAGGCTATTATAGGCGATTCATTAGTGGCTTTGCATCTATCGCTGCACCTTTGACTAAGCTAACCAGAAAAGGGGTTAAGTATGTGTGGTCTGAGGATTGTGAGAGTAGTTTCTAGTTGCTGAATATCAGGCTTACATTTGAACCCATGTTGATCTTGCCTAGTGGTGCCGAGGGTTTTGCGATCTATTCAGATGCTTCCCAGACCAGATAGGCCTTGGATGTGTGTTAATGCAGCATGGTAAGGTAGTTGCCTATGCTTCTCGCCAATTAATGGAGCATGAGCGTAACTATCCGACCCATGATTTGGAGTTAGCGACTGTGGTTCATGAACTGAAGATCTGGAGACACTATCTTTATGGTGTTAAGTTCGAGGTGTTCATTGACATAAGAGTTTTAGGTACCTTTTCTCTCAGAAGGAGTTGAACCTACAACGGAGAAGGTGGATAGAGTTCCTTAAGGACTACGACTTCAAGCTTCAGTACCATCCAAGAAAGGCGAATGTCATGGTAGATGCACTCAGCAGGAAGAGGTCCTTACTTTGGCGGGATTGGAAGATGCTAGAGGATGCAACATGCGCTATGATCGAGCTAGAGCCATAGTTGTGTCAGGCTTTCGTGGCACAGTTGTATATCCGATCCACGGTATTGGACGAGGTGATTAAGCAGCAGAGAGCTGACCCCAGACTTCAGGAGATGTTGGGCAAGGCAGGCATTGCTCGAGATGAGGATGGTGTTATCAAATTTCAGCACCGAGTATGTGTACTAAATGTAGTGGAGGTTCATGAGTGAGTACTTGCAGAAGCTCACAGGTCTCGGTTCTCTATTCATCCAGACAACACCAAGATGTACCAAGATTTGAAGTGATATTTCTGGTGGTCAGGCATGAAGAAGGATGTGGCAAAGTTCGTATCTAGGTGTTTGGTATGTCAGCAGGTTAAGGCCGAGCGTTAGAGACCATCAGGCCTTATGCAGAAGATGGAGATACCTGTATGGAAGTGGGAGGCAATCACCATGGATTTTGTGACAAGTTTGCCCAGGTCAGCCAAGGGCAATGACTCGATTTGGGTGGTTGTAGATCATTTCTCCAAGACTGCTCACTTCTTGCCCATGAGGAACAAGCAGTCTATAGAGAGCTTGGTGAGGCTATATGTTGGCAGCATTGTAAGATTGCATGGTGTGCCGAAGTCTATTGTCTCAGATAGAGACCCATGGTTTACATCGAGGCTATGGCAGGGTCTTCAGGAGGCTTTGGGTTCTTAGTTGAAGCTTAGTTCGGCATTTCACCCTCAGACATATGGCTAGTCTGAGAGGACGATTCTATCCAGGTGTTTGGTATGTCAGCAGGTTAAGGCCGAGCGCCAGAGACCATCAGGCCTTATGTAGAAGATGGAGATACCTGTATGGAAGTGGGAGGCAATCACCATGGATTTTGTGACAGGTTTGCCCAGGTCAGCCAAGGGCAATGACTCGATTTGGGTGGTTGTAGATCATTTCTCCAAGACTGCTCACTTCTTGCCCATGAGGAACAAGCAGTCTATAGAGAGCTTGGCGAGGCTATATGTTGGCAGCATTGTAAGATTGCATGGTGTGCCGAAGTCTATTGTCTCAGATAGAGACCCACGGTTTACATCGAGGCTGTGGCAGGGTCTTCAGGAGGTTTTGGGTTCTCAATTGAAGCTTAGTTCGGCATTTCACCCTCAGACATATGGCTAGTCTGAGAGGACGATTGAGATGCTCGAGGACATGTTGAAAGCGTGCGTGCTTGATTGGAAGGGCGATTGGGAACGTCACCTACCTCTTGTGGAGTTTGCTTCCAACAACAGTTTTCATGCAAGTATCGACATGGCTCCATTCGAGGCTTTATATGGTCGGCCCTGCAGATCTCCTTTGTGCTGGGAGGCGACAGACAATAGGCAGTTGGTTGGACCTGAGTTGGTGTAGGAAACATCGGATAAGATTCAGCTCATCAGGCAGAGATTGGTTACAGCGCAAGATAGGCAGAAGAGCTACGCTGACAATAGAAGGAAGGACTTAGAGTTCGAGGTTAGCGAGCATGTTTTCCTCAAGCTTTCACCTACTCGAGGCGTGGTCAGGTTTGGCAGGCATAGCAAGTTGAGTCCAAGATTCATTGGCCCATTTGAGATTCTCAAGCGGATGGGCAGTGTGGCGTATGAGCTAGCTTTACCCCCAGCGCTAGCTAGTGTGCACTCGGTCTTCCATGTGTCCATGCTCAGGAGATACATGCGGGATCCGTCACATGTTATCAGACACGAGCCAGTGAAGATTCAGCAAGACTTGTCTTATGTAGAGCGACCAGTAGCTATCCTAGATCGGAAAGTTCAGCACCTCAGGAACAAAGCTATTGCATCTGTGAAGGTGTTGTGGAGAAACTTCCCTCAGGAGGAGGCTATATGGGAACTTGAGGAGGCCATGAAGAAGCAATATCCCCATTTGTTTGGTTAGTATTTCTGTTCTAACTTTGAGGATGAAGTTTTCTTTTAGGGGGAGAGGGTGTAAGGTCCTCAATTTCTATGCATGTTATATTTGTTTGATGCTTTGTTGTTCTGCCCAAAATTCCTATTTAACGTTAACATCCATTGACATTAAGAGCATGTTGACGGAAACTTTTGTGCCATTGACTCTGTGGCCAGAGGATCTAGACGTCAACATCGATTGATGCCTATTTCTGGTTGACAACAGCTATGTGGCCATTTACTTCTCTGGCTGTGTTTGGGATTCCAGATCTGAAACTGCCCCATTATTTTTAGAGACTGTTTAGGAAACCCATCCCCAACGGTCAGGACTCTTAAGACCTAGGTTTACCCTGACTCTAATGTCTATATAACCTAAACATCTCGGTTAAGAGAGGGCTTTTCTCACCTAGGGCTATTTAAGTTCCGGGGAGAGAAAAAGAGAGTTCTTGTGAGGGCTTGATCCGGCGATCTGAAGGCTTCTCTAGCGATCTTTTGCGTTTGGGAGACTCTACTGGAGGTGGAGGAGCTCTCCTAACTCCGAGGAATTGATTGCACAAGCGTGGAGGTCAGATCAAGGTGAAGGACATCACCTCCTTGGCTTGGCCAAGGAGGGCTTCTTTGCTAAAAATTAGATCTTCAAATGTTTTTAGAGAGGCAAGTAACTTAGGGATTTCGTCCCTAGACCTATCACCTAGAGTTTAGGTATTTTTATAGATTTTTAACTCATGTCCTAGACCCCCGAAATTCTGTGTTTTTCTGTGTTCAGTCTGCACTTTCTACAGACAGGAGGTTGACGGCAACCTTATTGCCGCCATGTTCTTGAGTTGACGGCGATCGATTGTGCCGTTAACCCACCCTGATGGCAGGCCCTTTGCCGTCAAGTTCATCTAGTTTTTACGGAACTGTCAATTTAATCTGTGTGATGTGATTTTTTGGGATTTCTGGATGTTTGCACATGCTATAAAATTTATGGATGTTTAGGTATGATATTAGGTCAAAACCACAAATTCCTGTTAATTTTCTGAAAATAATTGTGAATTATAGAATTGCTGTTAAGGGTAAATATGCATATTTTTATGGTTCTAATTTCAGAATAAATTGATATGATCATATTGTTACAAAAATTTTACCTGAAACTAGGACTACTATATACATGTTTTGAAACTGTGAGATCCAACTGTTTACTGTCTATCATGTTTAAATTGAAATATCTTGTTAAATTGCATGAGAACTTTGTTAAATGTTAAAAATAGTTATACTATTATGAAAATTCTGAAAAATTAAACATAAGATAGGTTCCATGCGTAAAGTCTATGGTTAAAATTTGGGACTGTTCTGGTATCTATAGGTATTGTTGTATTCATAAAGGTATTAAAGAGCATATTATGCATGATTATTCAAGAAACGGAAAATTTCAGTGAGTAGTATAATGTTTAGGTACTATTGTGCATGTTTTAATACTATTAGACAGTCATAATAGGTTCTGCAACCTGAAATATATATACTTGAATAGTATGCATGTGAATGGACAAATAAGTGCATGTAAAATGATGTTAATCATGTGATCAATTGAGATAATGTGTTTAAGTGAAATATGTGCCGAAATTGACACTGCTACTATAGAAGTCTATGGAGCCGTACTGTAGAAAAGTCCCTATGGGAAGGCTCAATGTGTATGTGATATCTTGTGGGCATCAAGATGAAATCCTGGAGGTCGACAAGTACCACTGGTTAGGGTGGAGAGGGCTTCTTCCAGTTCTGCGCAGTTACCAATATTCATCATTATAATGCCTAGGTGACGGGTATGTGTTATGTGATATGTGTGTCCTTCTTTATGGTGGTTTGGGCTATGTGTCACGGCAAAAGAAAGATAATGTGTAAAAAAATGTGAAATGTGTGTGAATGTGCAAAGTGTTTATGTGAAAGTGATGTGTTAATGTGTACAATGTGAAATGATGTGAAACCATGTGAACATGTTTATTTATGTTAAAACAACAAGAAAAATGTGCAATTATGTGATATGAAAGCATGTGAAAAATGATAGACACCATGCTAAGTGTGTTAGTAAGCATGTGTTTAATTCCATGATCAAGTTGTTTGGAAAAATGATATGAATGAATTGCAATTGATACTATGAATCAAGTAAAAGACCATGTGTAGAAAGCATGTTATAGGTTATTTATATTTGTTGTTATGACATGGACCATGTGGTAAGATGGCTCTTGTTGTTAACTTGGATAGCATGAATATGATATGTGTAAGGATGTGCCAATGGGTTACTTGCTGAGTCTTTCTAAAGACTCATACTTACTTTAACATACAGGTGAGAAAGGTGTCCCCGTGCTTGAGGAGGACATTGTGAGGAGCGACTCCGAGCGAGAGGAGTAGCATAGCTTGTGGAAGACTATTTGTTAGCTTGTACTTTCTTTCACTTGTAGGTGGACATTGATGTTATGTTATGGACTTGTATAATTATGTACTTGGTTTATTTTCATTGCTACTATATAGACTGTGGAATGTGTGAATGATCATACAATAAGAATATATTTCATTTTCGCTATACTTTCTTTTGTTATTTATGTACATCTCTACCTTCTGTGTTGTGTTGGGTACATGTCCCACTATGACGACGCACTTTATATCGACGTGGATTGGTATAATCGTACCAATATAAAGAGGACCGTTACAGAGATTGGTATCAAAGCCCACAGGTTGAGATTGTACATAAATAAGCCATCATTTACACAATATTTCAAAGTCTTTATAGAATGAGTCCATATTTGTGAAAAATATCTAATAATGAATTAAAGATAGTTAAGAAAATGGCAAGGACTAAGTAATTTAGATTCTAACTAAGTTAATTGTTTTACAGGCAATGACGAGTCGTGGTAGGCGCAGTACCAAGGCTCGGAAGGATGAGCAGAGGTGTGAGGAGAGGGGTGAGCAGCAGGCCCCAGCACCCCAGGGTCCCACGGTACTTCCTCCACCACCACCTATAGACTATGGCGTGTTCATGCAAGGCCTGGTCCAAGAGATGCAGACTCAGGCTCAGTTGTAGGCCTGGTTCAACAATTCTTAAGATAGTTGCTCAACAAATTTTTCAAAACATTTTACTCAACAAAATGAACAATTCTACAACATGCTAACTACACATAGATTTTATAAAACACAAGATGCTTAACATAATTCACAAGATAACACATCTCCAAGTATTCTAATAATGAAATTAAGCACATATCTACTAGGGATACTAACATGATAACTAACACATTCAATATGTTCCTATGTCATATTCTCACCTTTTTCTTTCTGTTTTAACATAAAAGTAAGTTAATCACATGGTTTCACAATCTTACACATTGGAGCACATTAACACATCACTTTCTTATATTCACTTTGCACATTAACACTTAATTCACATCTTTACACATCTTTTTGCCGTGACACATAGTCTGAACCACCATAAAAAGGACACATCACACACATATCACATACCTTTCATAGGCATTACAGTGACAAATCTTGGTAACTATGTAGAACCGGGAGAAGCACTCTCCACCCTAACCAGTGGTACTGGTCCACCTCCACGATTTCATCCTGATGCCCACAAGATATCACATACACATTGAGCCTTCCTATAGGTATTTTTCTACAGTACGGCTCCACAGCCTTCTATGGTAGAAGTGTCAATCTCGGCACATTAATCACTTAATCTCATTAATCACATGTTTAACAAAATTCTCATGCATTTAATGGTCTATTCACATGCTTTAAGACACCGCAATATCTAAGATTACAGAAGTAGTCATTACTACTTAATAGTTTTAGAACATGCTTAACAGAGCCTAATCATGGTACTAATCATCAAAAAACACCATTTTTAAGTAATCATGCTTAACATGGTCATTAATGACTTTTAACTAGAAACATTGATCACAGATGTCAGAACATGCTCAAATTTTAATCATAGGCCTTACACATGGAGTATATTAGATATTTAATTTTTCAGAATTTTTGCCATAGTACATCTACTTTTAACATTTAAAACATATTTCAAGTAATTTAACAAGATGATTTACCAAAACATGTATAACAGAGAATTAGTGGTTCTTTTCTATCAAAAACATATCCACATGAACTCTGCTTCCATGGAAAAATACTGAGACAATGATACACATCACACTTATTTATCCTGAATTTAGATCTAATATGGCATGCTTATTTGCTACTACCAGAAATTCTAACCATCACAAATATGATTAGAAAAATACCAAAATTTCATTAGTCAGTCTTCCATACATACATGACAGGATAAAAACCCTAGACCCATACATACATTCAAAACCTCCAAAAAATCACATCACATATAATAAAACACATTTCTGGAAAAACTGAAGAACTGAACGGCAAGGGGGTTGCCGTCAAGGGTGGTTCACGGCATGATCGATTACTATCAACACAGGAACTTAACAGCAAGGATATTGTCGTCAACTTCTTCTCTGCAGAAAATACAGACCGAAACCAAAAGGAAAGAGAATTTTGGGGTCTAGGACATGAGACAAAATCTTTAAAAATTGAAAAACTCTAGGTGATAGGCATAGGGATGAAACCCCTAAGTTACTTGCCTCTAGAAAACTCCTTGAAGATCTAATTAGGGTGAAGAAGCCCTCCTCGTCCATGCCAAAGAGGTGATCTCTCCTATCTTGATTCGACATCCACGGCCTAGCAGACAATCTTGCAGAAACGAGAGAGCTTCCCCACGTTCTGAAGGGCCTCCCTCTTGCAGAAAAATGTCGGTACAGCCTTTGATATGTCGGATCTGCCACCACAAAACCCTCTCTTTTCCTCTCTTCGAAACCCAATAACCCTAGCTGAGCAAAAGTCCTCTTTTTGCAAAGATGACTTCGTTTTATAGTGGTTTAGGTTGTAGGCATCATAGGAAAGAGAATCCTAGCCAACGTGGGGTGTCCATGTTTATCCCACGGAGAAATTGGGACGATTTCAGAGAAAGAAACCCAACGCAACCAGAGAACTTGACGTCCAATATGTTGCCATCTACATGAAGTAGATGTCAATCAATTTTGACATCAATATCCTCAAGTCAGACTGTAAACAACACATAGCATGCCGTCAACCAGCGACCAACATCACAAGATGTTGACGTTAAGAAGAAATTCAACTAGTAATTAAAACATAACAACAAGCCATAAAATGCACAGAAAACTAGGGCCTTACACCCTCTCCCCCTAAAAGAAAACTTCATCCCCGAAGTTAGAGCAAAGGTACTAACAAAAAAGATGTGGGTACTACTTCTTCATGGCCTCCTCGAGCTCCCATGTAGCTTCCTCCCATGAGAAGTTCCTCCATAGCACCTTCACAGAAGCTATAGCCTTGTTCCTCAGATGTTGGACCTTGCGATCCAGGATAGCCACTGGTCACTCCATATATGACAAATCTGGCTAAAGTTCCACAGGCTCATGGCTGATAACATGTGACGGATCTCGCACGTATCTTCTGAGCATAGACACGTGGAATACAGGGTGCACACTTGCTAGCCCTAGAGGTAATGTACGCCACACTGCCCATCCACCTGAGAATCGCAAACGGGCCAATAAACCTCATACTTAGCTTGCCATGCCTGTCAAACCTGACAATGCCTCATGTAGGTGACACCTTGAGAAATACATGTTCGCCTACCTCGAACTCCAAGTCCTTCCTTCTGTTGTCAGTGTAACTCTTCTGCCTATCCCATGCTACAGTCAACCTCTGCCTGATGAGCTGGATCTTGTCCGATATTTCTTGAACCAACTCAAGTCCTACCAATTGTCTATCTCTAGTCTCCTCCCAACACAAGAGAGACCAACAGGGTCGACCGCCTCGAATGGAACCATGCCTATACTTGCGTCGATGCTGTTGTTATAGGAAAACTCCACCAGAGGTAGGTGACATTCCCAGTCGCCCTTCCAGTCAAGCACGCACACTCTCAACATGTCCTCGAGTGTCTGAATCATCCTCTCAGACTGTCCGTCTGTCTGAGGATGGAAAGCCGAACTGAGCTTCAATTGAGAACCCAATGCCTCCTAGAGACCCTGTCATAGCCTCAATGTAAACCGTGGGTCTCTGTCTGAGATAATGGACTTCGGCACTCCATGTAATCTCACAATGCTATTTGCATACAGCCTCGCCAAGCTCTCCACAAGCTGCTTCTTCCTCATAGGTAAGAAGTGAGCAATCTTGGAGAATCGGTCCACAACCACCCATATCGAGTCATTGCCCTTAACTGATCTGGGCAAACCTATCATGAAATCCATGGTGACCGCTTCCCACTTCCACACCGGTATCTCCATCTTTTGCATAAGGCCAAATGGTCACTGACGTTCGGCCTTGGCCTATTGACACACCAGACATCGAGATATGAACTCCGTCGCGTCCTTCTTCATGCCTGACCACCAGAAGGACCGCTTCAAGTCCTGGTACATCTTGGTGTTGACTGGATGAATGGAGAATCGTGACCTGTGAGCTTCTGCAAGCACTTGCTCTCTAACCTGCACAATGTCTGGCACACATACTTTGTGCTGAAATCTGATAACGCCATCCTCATCATGAGCAATGCCTGCCTTGTCCACCATATCCTAAAGTCTGGGATCTGCTCCCTGCTGCTCCACAACCCTATCCAGCATAGTGGATCAGATGGACAACAGTGCCACGAATGCCTGGAATAACTACGGCTCTAACTCAGTCATAGCACACGTCGTATCCACAAGCATTTTCCAATCTTGCTAAAGTACAGACCTCTTCCTTCTGAGTGCATCTGCCATGGCATTCACCTTCCCTGGATGGTAGTGAAGCTCGAAGTCGTAGTCCTTTAGCAACTTGATCCATCTCCTCTACCGCAGGTTCAACTCCTTCTGAGAGAATAGGTACTTCAAGCTCTTATGGTCTGTGAACACCTCGAATCTGACACTGTAGAGGTAGTGTCTCTAGATCTTCAATGCATGGACCATAACTGCTAACTCCAAATCATGGGTCGGATAGTTATGCTCATGCTCCTTTAGTTGACGAGAAGCATAGGAAACTACCTTACCATAATGCATCAGAACACAACCAAGGCCTATTTGAGAAGCATCTGAGTAGATCACAAAACCATCGGCACAACTAGGAAATATCAACACGGGTGCAGATGTCAGACTTGTCTTCAGTTTCTAGAAACTGCTCTCACACTCCTCAGACCATACATGCTTGACCCCTTTCTTGGTTAACTTGGTTAAAGGCGCTGCTATGGAGGCAAAGTCTTCTATGAATCGCCTGTAATGACCTGCTAGACCAAGAAAGCTCTTGATCTCAGATGGCATCCTTGGAGTCTCTCACTCTATCACTGCCTTCACCTTCGTTGGATTAACAACAACTCCAGCGCCTGAGATGACATGCCCAAGGAAATGAACCTCACGCACCTAGAAGTCGCACTTGCTGAACTTGGCATATAGCTTGTGCTCACGGAGAACTTCTAGAACTGTCCTCAGGTGATCACAGTGTGTAGCTTCATTAGGGGAGTAGACTAGCACATCGTCTAAGAACACTACAAGAAAACTATCCAAGTATGGTATGAACGTTCATGAGATCCATGAATGCTGCAGGGGTGTTAGTTAGACCAAAATGGAATTACAAGGAACTTGTAGTGTCCATAATGGGTCCTGAATGTAGTCTTTGAAGCATCCTCTTCCTTGATCCTCAACTGATGGTAACCTGAACATAGATCGATCTTGGAGAACACAGATGCATTCTGGAGCTGATCGACCAGATCATCATTGCGTGGCAAAGGGTACTTGTTCTTCACCGTCACCTAGTTAAGCTTCCTGTAGTCTATGCACAGCCTGAGAGGACCTTCCTTCTTCATGAATAGTACAGGTGTGCCCCATGGTGACACACTAGGGTGAACAAATCCCTTATCGAGAAACTACTGCAACTGCTTCCTCAGCTTAGCTAACACAGTAGGTGCCATCCGATAGGGAGCCTTAGAGATAGGTGAGGTTCCTTGAAGCAACTCAATAGTGAACTCTATCTCCCTTGCTGGTGGCAATCCAGACAGATCATCAGGAAACACATCTAAAAACTCTTGTACAACCTCAATCTCCTTAAGGGTAGGTGACTGATCGGCCTCAGGAATTAAGGCCACACTAGCAAGAAAGGCATCACAACCCTTGTTCACCATTCTCATAGCCTTCATGGCGGATATCATGAACTTTCCCGCTAGATTCCTAGGTAAAGGATGTAAGAACTCATCCTCACTAGGAATGCGGAAAATAATCCTCTTCCTCCTGCAATCGACCAGGGCATAGTGCTCCTCAATCCAATGAGACCAAGTATAGCATCATAATCCTTCATCTTGAGCAAGTAGAAGCACCTAAACAAACCTCGGTCTTCAATGCAGACCGGTAAAGATGGAATGCACTTTCTGGTTACTACAGTAACTGCTGGGGTATGCACCAACAGGGGAATCTCTAATTCTTCTACCTCAACTCTAGACTCTTCTGCTAGGTGCCTAGCAAATTGCTCAGAAATAAATGAGTGTGTAGCACCCGTATCAAACAATACTCGATCCTGCACACCCATAACTAAAACAATACCTTCTGTGACGTTCTCTGCCTGCTCAGCATCCTCATGTACAAGTGCATACACTCGAGCTTGGGCCCGAGGCCTTCTCGGCTTCCCAGTCACTGGTGCCACTGCTACTGGGGCTGGAGCTCCTCTCGGTGCAAACTGCTGAAGTCTAGGGCAGTCTCTGATCTGGTGCTCTGTGCTGTCGCACTTCAAGCATTTCCCCTTTAGCTTCCAACACTCTGAGACGCCATGTGTCCTTCCACAATGAGGACACTCCTTCTTGTCACTAGGCCTGAAGCTGGTCGTCTAGGGTACAGCCACTGACTGGCTCGAAACTATTGTACGTTGTGGCTACTGGTACATGGGTACCTTCTTCTTGTTCTGCCTCTAGAACGGTGCCGTCGATCTCTTCTAGGTCGCCCTCTTCTCTTCTATGCACTGGTCCATCTTGCTTTCCTTTCTACACGCTGCGCAAAGAGCCTCGTCTAAGATCCGATGATCAAAAGCCACCAGTCTCATCCTGAGGGATGGTTTGAGCCCCATCACGAACTTCTTGGCCTTCCTACGCTCATCTGCAATGATGTGGGGAGTGTACTTGGAAATCCCAGCAAACCTAGCCTTGTACTCCAGGACAGTCATGGAACCCTGTGTAAGAGAAAGAAACTCTTGTTCCATCTTGTCCTGAATATGCTGGGGGATGAACTTGGCCTTAAGGAGTTTGGTGAACTCAGCCTAAGTCACCTCTAAAGCTCCATCCTCATACTTGGTATGTAGCATAGAGGCCCACCAAACATCATCTCTCTTCTAAAAGATACAACCCATAAGCATCGACTAACTATAACATCCATATGCAAGCACATATACTCTAAGTGCCTATAGCATGTAGGTCGCCAGGCTCATTTCATCCTCTTCCACACACCTAATACCATGGAAGATCTTCTCTACCTCCCTCAATGAGCTCTCTGCTAAGAGGGGCTGACTCTCCCCCTTAAAAGAAGGTGGAGCCATCCTCTTAAAACACTTCATGATGGCCAGACCACCATACCCAACCTCTTGGGGCACGGGAGCTTGAGCATGCAACAACATGCAACATATAAGAAATCATACCACAACAAAGCAGACTACTCCTACTTGACAATGCTGACCTGTGTCTGCAATTGGGTCTATAATGCAATCTGAGTCTGTGCCTGCATTTGCATTGCCTGGATCAGGCCCTACATTAACACACCATAGTCCACTAGTGGTGGTGGTGGGAGTACCGTGGGACCATGTTGTGCTGGGGCCTGCTGCTTGCAGCTCTCCTCATGTATCTACTCGTCCTCCCAAGCCTGAGCACTACGCCTACCATGGCTCGCCACTATCTGTAAACAAATATGTGACGGAACACCTCGGCCAAGCCCGTTAAACCGATAACGTACTTGATCCGAGTCCACCTCCGGCGAACGGGCCGAAGCCTTGCAAGGGATACCAAACCACAGTCCGTGTAAACACAAAGGAACACACCACATTTTATATATATTTCACAAGTTACATAGCCATATTTCCACAAAACTGAAAAGAAGGTACAAGAGCCTGGGGCATACCCCGAGGTACAACTGAAGAAAATAAACAACCAACTACACTACACTGCTGGAGCTGCTACTACACAGTTGGAGGTACCGACCCTGCACCGCTACGGCGCGGCTCTGAACTGGACGACGGTCGTGAAACGTCCTCCTCGCTCTCACCTGTGGGGGTAGGGGTGAGCCTCGCTAGTCACTGGCTCAGTAGGGAACTCCCCCAACACCGAGCAAACCAAAAACCACAGGTACAAAGCAATAAACAGTACCAACAATTTATAGAATAGCTAAGCAGGATATGAAAGCTGTAAAAGTACTCACCGTCTGCCGACTACGAAAAACAACTTTAATAATTAAACGGCAAACCAGTACAGGTGTACAAGCTAAAGTATAGACAGCCAAACACGAGCCACGTGAACTGGTTCGCCACACCAGAAACTGACTCGGACAAGCTAACACAGGTCTACCTCTCAGTCTCGCAGCCAAGAACGAAAGGTTCAGCTGCTGCTCCATGTGAAAAGGTCAAGCAACTGTGGAGACCAACTAAACACCACCACCTGCGAACCACACGGTCACAGGCCCATGCCTGACACCTCTAGAGATCCTGTCCTGGAACCCTCTAGAGTGAGGCACTGGAAAAGGACTAGCTGGGGTCCAGTACGTCTACTGGTGTCCGTACCCCGAACTACAAGTGCGCTACAAGTGACTAAAGACAAACACAAGTGTCACTGTCCCACTGTCGTCTTTCCCTCAGCCAGATGTACAACTCAAGCACAAGAGTGAGGGTGTCCAGGTCAAACGACATAGACCTCGATGGTACAACACAAGTACCGGGACAAAGCCCCGAGCTAACAGCCTGGCTCACAAAGAACCTGGGGCACCCAACTGGAGAGGTAACCATGGTAGGCGTCGTACTACTCGCTACGTACACAAAACCACGTGCACGTCACACACAAACCACATGAAACCTCACGTAAACCTCAAGTAACAACGGTCCACCACACGTGAATCCAACTGGACTCGCGTGAACAACACGCAACCTCGAAGGTGAGTAACTAACTGCATACCCCGTATGCTAAATACAAAAATCATGTGCACTCAGTGCACTTCAGGTGCTATCTCACCATTCATTATCGATAAATACCATAAACGGTCATTTCTGCTTATACACAAGTTAGCGGCAACATCGACTGCCGCTTACAGGAAGTAGACGGCAAGGGATATAGCCGTCTATATCCCAGCTGATGAACTTAGCGACAAACGATGTTGACGCCAAGATCTTCAGCCTATATTCCTGCAGAAACCCTAAACCGATTCTACAGGTTTTACAACCGTTAAAACAACGGAAAGACATGCAGAAATAGTTCCTCTAACACCCATACACTATAATTAAACTATAACAGCATGCTTTACTACTTGAATTCATCAAACCACCCATTATCCCCGCATGGTGCAACTTAATCCGAAAATGCATTAAACATGCTGATTCAGGTGGTTAAGTCATGTTTTAATGATCCTATGGAGCTAACAGGGTTCGTTCCCTACCTCTGAACACGCTTAAACCTTCCGAAATCTCCCGGTTCACACCGAACCCTCCCCGAGCTCCCACGTCAATTGCACCACGCCACGGCGTTTCCTCGCGCGATTCGGCAACGCCACACGTCCCACGATCCTCCAACCACTCTCCTGTACCTGTTGGAAGCTTTAGGGATGCAGGGGCGTGAAGCTGGGGCAAAGGGAAGAGAGAACTAGGTGGAAAACCTGCCCTCGGGTGACCCTATAACCTGCAGAATTCACAGGTTGGCGTCAACCCCTCTGCCGCCTAGAGCAACCGCCGCCATTAACGTCCACATCTACTGCCGCTTAGTTCATGCAGTCAACGGCACTTTACCTGGACGCCAACAAGTCAACGACCACCCCTGGCCGCCAACTCCAACTCAACTGCAGCAGGTCCTATTTCATTTCAGGACCAAACCTACACCTCACCTGAACAAGCCACACATCCAAACCACACATTCCACACAACCAACTCACACTGGCCTCACAACGGCCATCACAACCATTACACACATGATCCGCATGGATCCGAAAAGCACGCGACGTTACAAAATATCTCAATTAGGATCTAAGTTCTTTAGTCCAAATCATTTTCCTAACTATCTTTAATTCATTATTAGATGTTTTCCACATATGTGGACTAATTCTACAAAGACTTTGAAATAGTGTGTATGTGATGTTTTATTTATGTACTATCTCAACCTATGCTCTGATACCAATCTCTGTAATGGCCCCCTTTATACTGGCACAATTATATCAATCCATGTCGATATAAAGCATGTCGTCACAGTGGGACATGTACTCCACACAACACAGTAGGTAGAGATGTACACAAATAGCAAAGGAGAGTACAACGGAAATAAAAGAAATTCTTATTCCATCATCATCACACACATCCCCTTGTCTATATAGTAGCAAAATAAATATACTAAGTCCACAAATGAACAAGTCCATAAGTCCATATCACATCATCATCTCACGTACTAAGTAAAAGAAACGTAATAGCTATGTGAATAGCTCCCTAAGTTCCAGCTACTCCTCTCGCTTGGAGTCGCTCATCGCTATCTCCTCCTCGATTTCTAGAATTCCTACCTCCCATGTATAGTTAAGCAAGGATGAGTGTTCACAAAAGACTTAGCAAGCAACCTAATGGTTACATCCAAACACTCATCACATTCATTCTACAGAAGTATAATATATAGAGCAATTTATCACATGATTCATGTAGCAATAAACAAGTACTAAATGAACAATTCCACAACATGCTAACAACACATGGATTTCATAAAACACAAGATGCCTAACATAATCCACAAGATAACACATCTCCAAGTATTCTAATCATGAAATTAAGCACATATCTACTAGGGATAGTAACATGATATCTAACTCATTCAATATGTTCCTATGTCACATATTCTCACCTTTTACTTGTTGTTTTAACATAAAAGTAACTTAATCACATGGTTTCACATTCTTACACATTGAAGCACATTAACACATCACTTTAACATATTCACTTTGCACATTCACACTTAATTCACATCTTTACGCATCGTTTTGCCATGACACATAGTCCGAACCACCATAAAGGACACATCACACACATATCACATACCCGTCACCTAGGCAATACATTGATGAATCTTGGTAACTGTGCAAAACCGAAAGAAGCACTCTCCACCCTAACCAGTGGTACTTGTCCACCTCCAGGATATCATCATGATGCCCACAGGATATCACATAGACATTGAGCCTTCTCATAGGGACTTTTCTCTAGTATAGCTCCACAGCCTTCTATGGTAGCAGTGTCAATCTCGGCACATTGATCACTTAACCTCATTAATCACATGTTTAACAAAATTCTCATGCATTTAATGGTCTATTCACGTGCTTTAAGACACCAAAATATTTCAGATTACAGAAGTAGTCATTACTGCTAAACAGTATTAGAACATGCTTAATAGAGCCTAATCATGGTACTAATCATTAGAAAACACCATTTTTAACTAGTCATGCTTAACATGGTCATTAATGAATTACAACTGGAAACAATAGTCATGGTTGTCAGAACATGCTCAAATTTTAATCACAGGTCTTACACATTGAGTATATCAGATGTTTAATTTTTCAGAATTTTTTCCATAGTACATCTATTTTTACCATTTAAAATAGATTTTAGGTAATTTAACAAGATGACCAAAACATGTATAACAGAGGATTAGTGGTTCTTTTTTGTCTAAAACATGTCCACAGGAACCCTACTTCCATGGAAAAATACTGGGACAATGATATACATCACACTTATTTATCCCGAATTTAGATCTAATATGGTATGTTTATTTGCTTCTACCAGAAATTCTAACCATCACAAATATGATTAGAAAAATACCAAAATTTCATTAGTCAGTCTTTTGTATATACATGACAAGATAAAAACCCTAAACCCATACTTGCATTCAAAACCTCCTAAAAATCACATCACATATGCTAAAACACATTTATGAAAAAAAAAAGAATTTAATGGCAAGGGGGTTGCCGTCAAGGGTGGTTAACGGCATGATCGATTACCGTCAACATAGGAACTTAACGGCAAGGATATTGTCATCAACTTCTTGTCTGCCGAAAGTGCAGACCGAAACCAAAAGGAAAGAGAATTTGGGAGTCCAAGACATGAGACAAAATCTTTAAAAATCGAAAAACTCTAGGTGACAGGCATAGGGATGAAACCCCTAAGTTACTTGCTATTGGGTTTTCCATATATCATGTTTTTGATGATCACATTAATATCCTTGAACATTGATTTAATGCAAAATTGATGTGCTAACTAACATGAAAAACACCATGAAAGTGATTGAGTTAAACATTGCTAAATAATACAATGTATATCACTAACAATGTATTTGCATGTAGGTGCACAAGCATGAAAGATGGAGCATTGAAGAGGCATTGAAGAGATGAGCAAATAGCACAAAAAAACTGTCAAAGAGGTGTATCCGTCGACAGGCTCAGGGCATGTGTCGATAGATTCACATAGTCATTCCAAGACAGAACTCAGGTTTGCATCTCTGAGTGCACCTGTCGACAGATGAAATGTACCTGTCGACAGATACACACAGGCAACCCAGGACAGAACTCAGGTTTTGTATTCCTGAGTGCACCTGTCAACAGATGAAAATTGTATGTCGACAGACACACTCAGAAACTCAATTTTCTGAAACCCAATTCTCAGCCTGAGTGCGCCTGTCGACAGATGCAAGTGCACCTGTCGACAGACGACGGAAACATGAGATTTAGAGTTTCCAAATCCGGCCCCACTTGGGTGTTTCCTTCCTCTACGACCCCCACCTTTACCTAACACTATATAAGCATCCTTTTGGAGCCAAATTCGCAGAGAGCAGCCTCCCAACCAAGAGCCTCCAAGGGACCAAGAGGAAAAGCCCCAAATTGCTGCTCTGCTTCAACTTTCTGCCCAGATCGTTGTGGAATCGCCATCCATGCGAAGTTGAAGCCGGATCGTCATCAATTCAACCTTCTACATCGATCAATCTACATCCAATCGAAGTTTGAAGAGCGTTTGGATGATCCACGAGAAGAATTCCAACTGGATTTGTTCCCCAACTCTAAATTCTTCTCCATTTCACAATTTCCATTCCATCGTGTGTGTGTGTGGTTGTGTTTCGAGCATCCCTTGTGCTTGATTCACGAATTTGTGGTTGTTCTGATCGTGGTTCATCAGACAACGTGTGTGTGGTTGAGTTGTTGTGTTGAACTCGCTCATAAGCAGTCGTTTCTGCGTGTGTGTGTGGACGGTGGATGTAGGATACACGAGTTGTGTACTCCAAACCACCTTAAATCATCGTGTTCTATGGTTTGTTCGCGTTTTGCGATAGATGATTGGTAGGCACGGTGTTCATACGCACGTTTGATACCCTGTTCTCAATATATCAACTCAAGCTTTCTTAATCTCAATCAAATTCTAATCAAGTTTCATTAAGATTGTTGTAGCACCGAAAAGAAGCCATCAGTAATTAGAATTTGCCGTAAACTATTCAACCCCCCCTTCTAGATTACCATATCGTGTTATTCCGCATAACTCTTCAATTGGTATCAGAGCGGGTTTCTCCGATTTACAGTTTTCGTAATTTGATCTAGCGATCAGGAGATTCTCGATCTTATGGATTCTAGCAAAGGGTATATGGCCGAGGGACATTCAGTAACCAGGCACCCTATTTTGATGGCACTGACTATTCTTATTGGAAAAATCGTATGCAGTATTTTTAGAGCTCAAAATTACGAGCTGTGGAAGATAGTCAGCAAGGGACCATATGTGTTGCCCGAGGACGAAGACACCTGGACGAAAGACCAAATAGCTAAAGGAACTCTCAACTGGAGCGCACTAAACATGATGCAATGTGCGGTGCATCCAAAGGAGTTCTCAAGAGTCTCCACATGCTCAACAGCAAAAGAGATGTGGGACAAACTTGAACTCATTTACGAAGGTACGTCCGAGGTAAGGGAAACTAAAGTTAGCATGTTAGTGTCTGAATATGAAATGTTCAAGATGAAAACTGATGAAAACATATCAGACATGTTTGCAAGATTCATGCTAATAGTTAACGGGCTAAAAGGTCTTAAGAAGGAATACTCTGAAAGTGACTTAGTAAGAAAGATACTTCGATCTCTTACTTCATCTTGGAATACTAAGGCCACTGTCATTGAGGATTCCAAAGACCTTTCCAAAATGAAATTGGATGAACTAATTGGCTCCTTAATGACATATGAAATCAACATCAAAAGAAAAGAATTAGAAGAAAATCCTAGGAAGTCAATTGCTCTAAAAGCATCCAACAAAACATCAACAAGCTCCAAGAAATCCATTCAACAAGATAGTGATGAGCAAGAAACATCTAGTGAGAGTGATAATGGTGAAATGGCAATGCTCACTAGACAATTCAAGAAATTTCTGAAGTTCAAAAGGAGAGACACAGGTAACTCTAAACCTTTTCAAAAGAAAAATTTTTCACAGAAATATGAGTCCAACAAAAAATCTGATATTGTTTGTTATGAATGCAAGAAACAAGGGCACATGAGAGGAGAATGCCCGAAACTCAAGAAGAAGCTGAAGAAGGAAAAATCACCTCCAAGAAAGCCAAAGCAATGTTGGCCACCTGGAGTGATGAAGATGAAGATGAAGATGCACAAGAAACATCCGATGATGAAGAAGTGCAATGCTTAATGGCAAGGAGTGATGACTCCACCGAGGTAAACTTCTCATTTAATGATTTCACTGCAAGTGAATGGGAGGAAGCATACACTACTCTATTTGAAAAATTTTGTGAATATAGATCTGAAAATAAAGCATTAAAAAAGAAATGCAACTCCCTTGTGCATGATAAAAACAATGATGAACGAATTGCATTCCTGACAAAAGAAATAGAAATGATGAAAGTTGATGAAAAGACTCATAATGAAGAGATGGATTGCTTGAAAATGAGATTGCAAGAAACACAAAAAGAAAAAGACTGTTTAAGCCATTCTCTTGAATTCCTTCAAGAAGAACAATTAGAAACAAAGAAAAAGTTGGAACAAACTAAAAAGGAATTGAAAGAAAAATCTGAGGACTTAATAAAATTTGTAAAAGGGAAGCAAAATCTAGATGCGGTTTTGGGCGCTAAAATACATGTAACCAAGCATGGGTTAGGATATCAACCTGTCAAACAAAAGAAAATAGGAGAGTCATTGATCACTTCCTTTGTTGATCCTAGCCCAAGCACAAGCAAGCATGTTCCCACAAAGCATAACTCAAGGCAGTCTCAGACCAAAGCAATGCAACCCAAACAAAATGTTCCCAACAAACAAAAGAAAAAGCCACCTGTCGACAGATGCAATGGTGCCTGTCGACAGACAAGAACAACTTCAACTAATAAACAGTCTATCAAGCAACAAAAAATTGAAAAGAAAATTCCTTCATGCAATGTGTGTAAAAAGATTGGTCATGATGAAAAACAATGCTGGAATAATCCAAAGAAACAAAAATTCAAACAAGTTTGGATTCCTAAACATCTACTTTGTTGCATGAATGAAATTTTGGGACCCAAAGTAATTTGGGTACCAAAACCTCTTGTCTGATCCACATATGCAGGAATGCCTAGCAGCCCAACATCAAAACAAATGGTACTTGGATAGCGGCTGTTCGAGGCACATGACGGGCGACAAAGCTAAATTCTGTTTCCTAGTGGAGAAAGACGGAGGACAAGTCATCTTTGGAGGTAACAACAAAGGCCAAATAATTGGCACAGGTAATGTTGGTAAGTGTCCCTCCAATTCAATTGAAAATGTACTGTTGGTTGATGGCCTTAATCACAACTTGCTTAGCATAAGTCAATTGTGTGATAGAGGTCACAACGTCATGTTTGAATCAAATTCATGTCAAATTGTTGATAAAGAAACAGGAAGTGTAAAATTTTCTAGAAAAAGAGTGAATAACATTTACTTAGTTGACTTAGATGATCCAGAAAATGACAACTTGTGTCTTGTTGCAAATAGACAAGATGAATTGACCTTGTGGCATCGTAGGCTTGGCCATGTGAGCTACAACGTGTTGCACAAGATCATGAAGCTCAAATTAGTAAGTGGACTTCCTGACATTTCTTTTAACAACAATGAAAGTTTTTGTGATGCATGTGCACAGGGAAAACATACCCGGAAGTCTTTCAAATCTAAAGCACCGGTAAGCACATCTAAACCATATGAACTGTTGCACATGGACCTTTTTGGACCAACCAGAACTCTAAGTCTCAATGGCAAACGTTTTGGTTTTGTCATTGTAGATGATTTTTCTAGGTTCACATGGGTCAAATTCTTGGCACACAAAAGTGAAACACTTACAATCTTCCAAGAATTCTTTAACAAGATTGAGCATGGCAATGTGAATAAAATATGTTCAATCCGCACCGATCACGGGGGAGAATTTGATAACAATGCTTTTTCTGATTTTTGCAGGCACCAAGGGATTGAACATCTGTTCTCTTCCCCAAGGACTCCAGAACAAAATGGAGTAGTGGAGAGGAAAAACAGAACATTGGTGGAAATGGCTCGCACTCTTCTAGTTGAAGGCCAACTCTCCAAAAGCTTTTGGGCAGAAGCAGTGAACACTTCATGCTACATTCTAAACAGAGCCATGGTAAGACCTGTGATAAAGAAAACCCCCTACCATTTGTTGAAAGGTAAGAAACCCAACCTTGGGTACTTCCGAGTTTTTGGCTCCAAGGTATTTATTCATAACAATGATAAATCTGATTTAGATAAATTTGAAGCCAAAAGTGATCAAGGTGTTTTTCTAGGCTACTCAGAACACTCTAGGGCATATAGGGTGTTTAACAATAAAACACGCACTGTGGAAGAAACTCCACATGTCATTTTTGATGAGACTTATGCCAAATCTAACAGCTTGAATGTTAACAGGACTGAAAAAGAGGATGAAGGAACATCGCTTAAGGACCTACAAGTCAAAGCAAAAGACAAATCTGAAGAAGATTCCAAGACCAAAGGTGGATATCTTCACAGGGACTACGATGAAGATGATGAAATAGCATTCAGAAAACAAGATGAAACACTTGAAGAGAATCCACCAGAAAGTGAACCTCCTGAAGAACGACATTCACAAGATCAAATTCCTCAAGGACAAGATACTCCCGGCCCTTCAACAATCACAAATGTGAGGTATTCCAAAGATCACCCACTTGATGATGTGATAGGTAGTTTAAATGATTCTGTTCAAACGAGGTCTCAAGTAAGAAAAATAATTGAACATGATCTTTTTGCTTTTGTTTCTCAAGTGGAACCCAAAAATGTTGAAGAAGCCTTAAAAGATAACTCGTGGATTGATGCTATGCATGAGGAACTTGGTCAATTTCAAAGAAATAATGTATGGAGTTTAGTTCCTAGAACCCCTGAAATTTCTATCATAGGAACTAGATGGGTGTTTAGAATAAACTTAATGAAGAAGGAAAAGTGGTCAAAATAAAGCAAGACTCGTTGCAAAAGGATATAGTCAAGAATTTGGTGTAGACTTTGAAGAGTCCTTTGCTCCAGTAGCCAGGTTAGAAGCAGTCAGAATTTATTGGCATATGCATGCTCCCATAAGTTCAAACTTTATCAAATGGATGTTAAAACTGCTTTCTTAAATGGCTATATAAAAGAAGAAGTCTATGTCTCTCAACCACCAGGTTTTGAAAATTCTGAAATGCCTAACCATGTGTATAAATTGCACAAAGCTCTTTATGGTTTGAAACAGGCACCTCGAGCTTGGTATGATAGACTAAGCAATTTTCTGGTAAGCAAAAACTACTCAAGAGGTAAAGTGGACCAAACTCTCTTCACTAAGAAAGTTCGCAATCACATGATTGTTGTTCAAGTTTATGTGGACGATATTATATTTGGTTCAACTAACCCTTCACTGTGTGAAGAATTTTCTAAACATATGCACAGTGAATTTGAATGAGTCTAATGGGGGAGCTTCAATTCTTTCTTGGTTTGCAGGTGAAACAACATAAAGACGGATTCTTCATAAATCAAGAAAAATATGTCAAAGAGCTTCTCAAACGATTTCAATTTGAGCAAGCTAAACCGGCCTCCACCCCAATGAGCACAAGCGTCAAATTGGAAAATGATGAGAAAGGTAAACCAGTAGATGCAAAGCACTTCCGAGGTATGATTGGCTCACTCTTTATCTTACTGCAAGTAGACTAGATATACAATTTAGTGTTTGCCTTTGTGCTAGATATCAATCTAGTCCAAAGGAAAGCCATTTAATTGTAGTCAAGAGAATTTTCCGATATCTCTCAGGCACATACAATTTGGGTTTTTGGTACCCAGCAGGCAGTAGCTTTGATTTGATCTCATATTCTGATGCTGATTATGCTGGATGTAAAATTGACAGAAAAAGCACTAGTGGATATTGCCAATTCCTTGGCGGTTGCATGGTTTCGTGGGCATCCAAGAAACAACACTCAGTTGCACTCTCCACTGCAGAGGCAGAATATGTCGCTGCAGGAAGTTGTGCAGCTCAAGTGTTGTGGATCAAAAGTCAGTTAGCTGACTATAATGTTGAAATTGGATGCACACCTATCCTATGTGACAACACAAGTGCTATCAACCTTTCAAAAAACCCTGTCCAACACTCAAGGACTAAACACATAGAAATCCGTCATCATTTCTTGAGAGATGAAGTTGCCAATAAAACCTTGGAACTTAATTTCATTCCCACAGAAAAAATTGGCTGATATTTTCACCAAACCCTTGTCTGAAGATAGATTCACATCCTTAAGAAGAGAATTGGGTTTGTGTAAAATGCAATGAAACTGACAAACCATATTGGAGTACATGCTCTTTATGTGTGAATGACTATGTGGTATATCAAATGGTGAACTGTGGAAGAACAAGTTCGGCTTGTTTGAAAACTATCATCATGCGTGAGAAAATATTCTCCGCCAAGTATCAATAGTCCCATTTCATATAAAGGCCCTGTACTTCACATAGGATTTTTAGTTTCCTTACATTTTATCATGTTAACTCCATGAAACAATGCTTTTTCTGTGATCATGTGCTTGTGTATGACTTTCTTTAAATGATCATGTTTGTCTTGTATCAAATGCTTGTGTGAATCCTTGCTTAGATGTTGTGTCAACACGTGCACACACTATGGGGGAGTGAGTTAAGGGTAGATGAGTATTTTTTCTTGAGGAAACTCTTCCTACATCTCCTTGTTGAATTCTCACTTCCTTGAACTCAATGTGCAATCAATCTAAAACCAGAAAAATCCAATCTGTTCATATCTGTCGACAGTCTCACTCCATCTGTCGACAGGTACACTCAGTTTTGTTCTGACTGAAACTTCAATTCATCAGTCTGTGTGCATCTGTCGACACACAGATTCCTTCTGTCGACAGATACACACATTCTTCTTTATTTTTCAATTCTTTCTTCATACTTCTCAAGAAAGTGTTCCTTACTTGATTTAAAGGTAAACATTGGTTTGTTTGTGTGCACTTTAACCTTTTCATATCCACTTCATGTCAAAGTCGTGAACCAAGTCTAAATGATGTTTGATGCAACACTTGATTGAGGTCTATTTAGATCATTTTGAACACAATGAGCAAACCAAATGATTTTTAAACATCTCCTTTGATTAACTCCCTTGTCGTTAAACATGAATCTAAAATGATTTGAAAAAAATCAGAAGATTCTTGAATTTGATGTTCTACATTATAACTTGCCTAAAGAAATCTCATGTACTTGACGAAAATCAAAAATAAAATAAAAAAAAGGAGAAAAGCTACCTATTTCTTCGGTTCAATCATCAAATTTATCTTTCATTTATGGGATGGAGGTAGAGCAATGATGAAAATCACTAAGTAACCGGGGACATGGGCATCACAATGTCGGTCTTCGCGTCAAAAGGTTGTTTCATTATCTCTATACAATGGCTTGATGGACACTCACATTGAGTAACTGGGGGTATTGGCATCACAAATGTCTACCTTCACATGAAAAAGTGAAAGTGCTCCTCATTGCCACTCTTTTCCATCTTCGTTGTTTAAAGATTCTAAAATCATACCAGAAATAGAGTGAAGCCTCCGAAAACTTTTGATGTCAAGTCCAATGTGCTTCTTATGGGTAAGATGTTCTTGTGGCCATCTAATTCAAATGTCATCTGACTATCATCTCTATTTAGATGCATGTTTTTCTTCAACGGCCTTAATCAAAAGAGTTATTTAATTTTCACTGGCTATTGTGAAATGTGTTCTTCATGATATAATTAAAGAACTTATCTGTTTTAATTCAAACACATTTTAGATTTGTGTCATGTCTTCATCATAATGGATATGCATTTTTATCTTGTACATACACCTATTTTACCTTAAAACACCAAATGAACACTTGTCCCTTTGAAAAATCTTATCAAAAATCAAGTTTTAGCCAAAATCACAAAAAAAAAGTGTTATCTGTCGACAGACAGATTGTCGTTTGTCGACAGCCGGCGGCCCAGATCCGTTTTTGAAGCCAACCCTCGCGCCGGTTCAAGTCCTTTTTGTGGGGCCTCTCTTTTAAAACCCTTCTAAACCTATTCTAAGGCATCCCACGACCACTTCTCACCCTTCCCCTCTCATTCCCTCTTCCGGGCTCAAGATCCGCTCTGTCTCCGACGATCCTGCTGCTCCTCGTCTGGGATCCCTCCACTCTCCCTTCCCAAACGCCATTCTCACCCTCCTTCCTGAGATGGCACCCAAATCAAAGCTTCTCTCTCGCCGTCGTCGCGCTTCGACGGACGCCGGAGAAAGTTCCAGGGCTCCTTCCGAACGTCGTAGCAAGCATCGCGAGGATCGGTTGCCGGAACTCAATGTTCCTCAAGGTCTCCGTCTTATCCGGCCCAACGGCACCTTCAAGAAACTCGTCCAATCCCGGTATGTGGACTTCGAGTCCTTAGCACCGATGTTCCCCTCACTCCTACCCTACTTTGACACTCAAGGGTGGACATCCTTTTTGTACTCACACTTGCATACTCTCCAACTGCCGTCACAAGTTTTTCAATAACCTAGGGCTTTCCGATCAGGGAGATCTCTTCTCTTCGGTGAAAGGCACACGTTTTCGCCTCACCGCCAATCTTATCTCGACAGCCCTTGAAATTCCAAACTCAGGAGTTGAAATCTTCAACTACACTCCTTCCGCTTCTGAGTACTATGAACTTCTCACGTTGCAACCTTATGACTCCACTAAGGAAATTGCTCGTCTAAATGCCAACTCCTTTCCTCCTTTGATCCGGATGATCCATCACATCTTCACTACCTTGATCGTCCCAAAGGATGGAAGCCGAGAATTAGTCACCGAGGTCCACAAGTCTTTGTTCATATTCTTCCTCAAGTGTCAACAAATCAATCTGCCTGAACTCATGATAAGCCTCATCCGTCGGTGTTTCTCAAACACCAAAAGATCAATGCCATACGCTTGCCCCATCACCTCTCTTCTCATTTTCATTGGCATTCCTATCGCTTCAAGTGAGCTCATCTCCTTGAAATCCCGCAGTGCTTTTGACCTCACTGCTGCTAACCGAATGGGCTACAAGATTGTAGACAGTGTAGTCACAAGGACTCTCAAAGGAAAGGAACCACAAGGAGTTGAAGAGTCATCTGCTGAAGAAGACAATGAAGCCGATGAAGCTAATGAAGGCAGTGATGAAGGCTCTCAGGATGAGCAAATGCCTGATCAACCTCAGGAATTTGATGATGTACCTGTGCCTCAAGAACAATCTCTTCGTGATTACTTGGCACAAATGCATCAACAAATGATCTCAGGTTTTGCTCAGATGAATTCCAGATTTGATCAAGTGGACGATCGCCTCAACTCACTGGATGAGTCTTACGTGCAAATCCGAGACCGGCTTGATTTCCTCTACTCCGAGAGAGATGGATCCCGTCATCCTCCACCTGCTGGACATGACAATGAATAGAGGGTCTCAGGATCGTTAGAAGTCATTAAGAGTCTTAGCTGGGAGTTAGTCTCACTTGTCCTGTCATCTTTTGCTTGTTCATGTTATTTCCCTCTCTTTTGATTTTTATTGAGTCATGTAATGATTGTCTCTTGTACTGTGAAATTTGAATGATCAATCAATGAAAACTCATAGTTCATGTTTATTTGTCTCCTAATGTGCATGACTTGACATTTTGTATGTTGTCAAAAAGGGGGAGAACATCAGTATGCATCAATTGAATGTTTTTGTCATCATCAAAAAGGGGGAGATTGTTGGGTTTTCCATATATCATGTTTTTGATGATCACATTAATATCCTTGAACATTGATTTAATGCAAAATTGATGTGCTAACTAACATGAAAAACACCATGAAAGTGATTGAGTTAAACATTGCTAAATCATACAATGTATATCACTAACAATGTATTTGCATGTAGGTGCACAAGCATGAAAGATGGAGCATTGAAGAGGCATTGAAGAGATGAGCAAATAGCACAAAAAAACTGTGAAAGAGGTGTATCTGTCGACAGGCTCAGGGCATGTGTCGACAGATTCACACAGTCATTCCAAGACAGAACTCAGGTTTGCATCTCTGAATGCACCTATCGACAGATGCAATGTACCTGTCGACAGATACACACAGGCAACCCAGGACAGAACTCAGGTTTTGTATTCCTGAGTGCACCTGTCGACAGATGAAATTGCCTGTCGACAGATACACTCAGAAACTCAATTTTCTGAAACCCAGTTCTCAGCCTGGGTGCGCCTGTCGACAGATGCAAGTGCACCTGTCGACAGACGACGGAAACATGAGATTTAGAGTTTCCAAATCCGGCCCCACTTGGGTGTTTCCTTCCTCCACGACCCCCACCTTTACCTAACACTATATAAGCATCCTTTTGGAGCCAAATTCGCAGAGAGCAGCCTCCCAACCAAGAGCCTCCAAGGGACCAAGAGGAAAAGCCCCAAATTGCTGCTCTGCTTCAACTTTCTTCCCAGATCGTTGTGGAATCGCCATCCATGCGAAGTTGAAGCCGGATCGTCATCAATTCAACCTTCTACATCGATCAATCTACATCCAATCGAAGTTTGAAGAGCGTTTGGACATCCACGAGAAGAATTCCAACTGGATTTGTTCCCCAACTCTAAATTCTTCTCCATTTCACAATTTCCATTCCATCGTGTGTGTGTGTGGTTGTGTTTCGAGCATCCCTTGTGCTTGATTCACGAATTTGTGGTTGTTCTGATCGTGGTTCATCAGACAACGTGTGTGTGGTTGAGTTGTTGTGTTGAACTCGCTCATAAGCAGTCGTTTCTGCATGTGTGTGTGGACGGTGGTTGTAGGATACACGAGTTGTGTACTCCGAACCACCTTAAATCATCGTGTTCTGTGGTTTGTTCACGTTTTTCGATAGATGATTGGTAGGCACGGTGTTCATACGCACGTTTGATACCCTATTCTCAATATATCAACTCAAGCTTTCTTAATCTCAATCAAATTCTAATCAAGTTTCATTAAGATTGCTGTAGCACCGAAAAGAAGCCATCAGTAATTAGAATTTGCCGTAATCTATTCAACCCCCCCTTCTTGATTACCATATCGTGTTATTCCGCATAACTCTTCACTTGCCTCTAGATGAAGATCGAAGCCCTCCTCGGCCAATCTTTTCGAACGACTTAGTAGACAATCTTGCAGCAACGAGAGAGCTGGGCCTCGGAAAACGTCGGTGTAGCCTTTGATACGTCGGATCTACAACCATAAAACCCTCTCTTTTCCTCTCTTCGAAACCATGAACCTTAGCTGAGAAAAGTCCTCACTTTGTAGAGATGACTTACTTTTATAGGGGTTTGGGTTGTCGGCATCATAGCCCATCCGATATGCTTATCCCCGGAGAAATCAGGACGATTTTAGGGAAAGAAACCCAACGCAACCGGAGAAGTTGACATCCAATATGTTGCTGTCTACATGAAGTAGACGTCAATCGATTTTGATGTCAAGATCCTCAAGCCAGACTATAAATGACATATAGCATGCCGTCAACCAGTGGCCAGCGTCACAAGATGTTGGCGTTAAGAAGAAATTCGACCAATAATTAAAACATAACAACAACTCATAAATTGCACAGAAAACTAGGGCCTTACAATAAATGTTTGCATGTCTCAAGGTCTCCTTCTTTCCTACTAGACAGAAAGGAAACTACTTAATATAGTAGGTTGTTAGTAGGAAATGTGGAAGAGGTATTCGTTAGAAATAAGAAGCAGATAAAGCATTACATGCTCACAGATAAAGGAGATCTGAGGCATTCGTTAGAAATAAGAAGCAGACGCTAGATACAAGGAGAGCAGAAGAAGAAGAAGAAGAAAAGTAATGGGAAGAAGATGAAGCCTCAAACGGTTATCTCAACGATCTTCTTCAGAAGGTCTATAAAGAGTTGAAGGCCTTGAAGCATAAGTAGAAACAAGGAGTACACATGAAAAAGAGAGAAGCTTTTTCCTTAAGCATTCTAAGCGTTCAAGCCTTCACTCCTTCCCAACATTCTCTGTGTGACATTATAAATTAGAAGAGAGAGTCTGTGAGCCTAAGAGTCTTGTGTTAGTCCTATCTATCTCTATATCTCTCAGATTGCTATCGAGATCAAGAAAGCCAAGTTCATCATTCCTAAACTTGATCTTGACAGCTTGTTCCTTCTTTCTTAAGAAATACTAGTGTGTTCCTCTTCTAGTGTGAAGAGAAGAACAGCGGGCGTGCTGAGTGTTATGTCCAGCTGAGGGATTGTACTCATTGTTCCCCTTATGTGGGAAGACCAGCTGGGGTCTGTGGAAACCATGCTTGGGTTTGTATGAGCGAGTTCGCTTCTGAGCGCGGAAAAGAAGCACATGGATGAGGTTAAATTGTGGATGCGCTCACACCTAGAAGTAGAGTAGGTTTGCTTCTAAGCCTATAAAAGAAGTGAGCTTTCTTCTTGCCTAGAAACAGAAGAAGACTAGTAGAAAGATGGGTGTTGTATGTCCATTGGGGGATTGTACCCCGATTAGTGAAATCCCAAGAGTTTGTTTGGGGACTAGACATAGGACTTCCAATTGGGAAGTGCAGAGCCATGATAAATTCTTTGTGTTATTTGTGTGTCATTGCGTTCGCACTCTACATCTTTATTCGCATACAATTATATTCACTAACTAAAGTTTATTGTGTTTGATTTCAATTCAGATTTATCACCCTATTCACCCCCCCTCTAAGTGATTTCTACCTTGCTAATATGGGCCAACGATGGCATGGTGGGTGGGGGGGAGAAACTTCCCCCCATCATCATCTTCTTCCTTGCTGCACTATCATCCCGTCACTGAGCTTCCTTGTCACCGTTGCTTCTTCTTTCACTGAGTGCTTTTGCCATCGTCGATTGCTGGAGATTCACTTCTAGGAGGTCATCATCAGCACTCTTCTTCTCTTCCTTCGGATTTTGGATAGGGGAAAACCCTAGAAATACCCAAGGACAACCTTAACCGTACCATGACGGGGCTTGACCTTCACACCTTGGCTCTCAGTGGGCACTATGCCCTAGGGTGACCTGAGGAAGCCTCGTTGGAACAATAATGTTCCTTTGGATAGCGGGTGGGGCATACCTTTTTCCCATAGCATTGGGCAAGTTCCCCTTGTAGTCTTGTCCTCGAGGTTTCAAGCACTTGGAGAGCCTTTACATGGGCATTTCTTTTGTGCATGCTCATTTCATTAGTAGTCGTCTCTTCCTAATGCATGGATAGTGAACCCCCCCCCCCCCATGATTTGACTAAGGGGAAGATGCTACCAAAATTTATGTTATGTGTGGCTCATTTTCTGAGCCAACTTCATGGCTTGCAGGTTATGGCATAATGAAGCACCCATATTTAGGCTTTAGTGCTTTCGTAGTTGATGTGCACATTGAGGCTCTTTTGGTGACCTTGTAGGGCCTGGCTATACTAGACCATCAACATGGATGAGTCATTGTAGTTTCCAACTCTTCATATTCTGAGACAAACACCATGGAGTTGAAAAGGGTGTCTCAAACATTCAAGGCCTTCAACTTCGACCAGAGCAGAGATATAGAGATGATCATCCCAAGGATCACCACTTGATTCACTTTCTGTGAGGTCTTCATTTAGAAGGGAAATATGACTTCTTTGCTATCTAGCGACTGGAATAGGCTATTCTGAAATGTTGTGCAACATAGCGAGTGGTGCTTATAGGACCGAGCCAGTGTACAGACTGGGAAAGCCCCATAGGTGGGAGGTTACAATGGGCCCATTTGCAATGGGTGTGGACATGCCAAATTTGAGACCATAATGGGCAAATTTTAAGTTACACCATAATCCCCCAAGTGGCCCTCCATTTTGCACATTGTAAGTGATATTCCTTATCTTTCTAGGTCTACCCAATTTCCCCCTATTTCTTTCTAGATTTTTCGTATTTTTTCTGGCTTAATGGAGTATCTTGCTGGCCTTCTTTGAATCACGTCAGCTTTTGTGGATGCGATTATCTTTTTATATACGCATCATAGCAACCAGACGCATTTTTATCAGTAACGCGTCAGGTAAGGACGACACAATTTTTCCATCGATTAGTGAATATCCATGAATGCATCAGATAATCCCGATGCTATTCCCCATCGATTGGTGAACAACCATTGATTGAAGAACATTCAAGAAAGTATCGGCCCATGCATACACGATTTAGACAATCGATTAGTGACCACATGAACATGTTGTCTTCACCTGACTCTATTCTGCAATAATCAATTACTGACTAAAATTAGCACTTTGAAATGTGTCAGTATAGTACGACGCGATTTTGAGCATCCATATTTCTTACTATATATATATATTTTTTAAAAAATACATATTGCCTTATTTGAAGTGTGTTCTGCACACCTAACGTGATTTGACTTTCTAAATATCTTTTTAGAAACTTTCCATAAACCATTTTTGAAATTTCATAAATGCGTTCGTTAGCCATAATACAATTCAACTTGTTATTTCTATCAAAATCTGATTATATTTGGAAATTCATTAACACATCTAGTTGGTTTGATGTGATTTAACCTTATTGCGTCCACTGTTCATGATGCAATTTTGGCCTTTAGTCTACCTCGGACTTTGAGCCCCAACTCCTATATATACACCCTTGGTTCATCATTCCCAAAGGTGGGACGAGAGCAATGTTAGGCGAGCACTTCATGTCCATCTTTGTGTTCCCCCCTTTGCGTGTTGAGAGAGTCAATCAAGAGGCGAAGCCCTACTGAACTGCCGCCTCAACCTGAAGTTTTCATCCTTTGAAGTAGGAGAACAGCCACCGATGCCCTCCTTTCTCCCTATGAAGATTCCAAGCAAGTACCTCCAGCAAGCCATGCACTATTCATCTTGAAGGGGAAGCCACCCATTCATTATCTTTCTATTGGTCTTTATTTACTCCACAGCTCCTCCATTCACCACATGAACATACATATCAGCTGCATACGAGGGCGTCTCCCTAAGCTCCCATGAGAGCACTTTTTATTTCATCTTCTTCCAATCAACCTCCAACACACACATACACTATTTGTTATATCACTTCATGTATGCACACACCTACCTTGTCATAGAAGTTTAAAAAGCCACAAAAGGTGTGTTCTATTCCATGCTTCATATGTTTTATGTCATTTATAAGAATTGAATACTGCACAACATTGGCTAACACATTTTCTTCATTTTTTTGTTGTGTTTATTTTCAAGGGTAATCAAGAAAGAAGTCTTCTACCACGGCTGGTCGTGCTGTAGAAGAAGAAGCGAACCCGAATTCCGCACAATCTCCCCGCTGTTTAGGGTACTTTTCGCGATCATCTCATCCCTTTACTTATTCTTTATTTACTCCTTCGAGATCCACGTGCCTTTGGGTATCACACCTCCAAATCTAGCGTTGTGCACCTTCTTTATTTTATATCTCTTTTTCATATTTTCTTTGTGAGACCAGAAGAGTCGCAAAGACTCCGAAAGTCGACATCCACAATGGGGTTTCAGGGATGTGTTGCCCGGTTGACAAGCCCAGAGGGGGGGTGAATGGGTCCTTAAAAATATTTGATTAGTACCTATACTTAAAACATTCACACAAAGACGTTCTTCGATGAAGGTTAGTAACAGTTAGTTCAAAGCGCAATCACACAAGAAAAACAACCACACAACACAAGAAATTATCCTGGTTCGGACCTCCTCTCCTTAGGAGTCCTACGTCCAGTCCTTGAGCAACAACTCAGGATTCCACTAACTAGGGTACAGTCCCCCTATGGACACTACAACACCCAGCTCAGATGGTCTTCCTTCACACGAATGGAATTACACCACCCTGGATACCCCACCAGGTCTTCCTTCAACACAGAAGGGAACAACAACACCCTGGAAGCTCTACCAGGTCTTCCTTCAATATAGAAGGGAACTACAACAGCAAAGGTAAGCAATAAGGACAAGCCCCTAGATCAAGCTTCAACAAGCTAAGATCTGAAGTAAGCAGGACTGAGAGTAAAAGATCTAGAAACATAGAAGACTCTCAGAACTACACGAGCTCTCTCAAGATTTTCACTACAGAGTGGAGAGCAAAGAGCAACACTGAAAGGAATGAGGTTCTTGGCTCTAGAATTCTATCAGAAGATTTGAATAGCTTGTGCGTTCAAAAATCCTCGCATCTTCTGATCTTCTGTCTTGAATTTATATCTCCTTTTGAAATACGGCCGTTGAAGTAACCGTTGTCTCTTAGATTGGTAGACGTTAGACTGCTTGACATTTGGAAGCTTCAACAATCTTTTATCCAGTTGAGCACGCAAAGAGATAAGGTCTTCTGGCGTCTATATGGTCCAACGTTGTATGACAGAATGTCTTTAGGACTCTGCACATATTAAATGCTAGAACAGTAGACAGCCAGGCTGTCTCTTGTTGTCAGTAAATGTTGATGTGAGTATTCACCAAAATAGCAATGCCAAATAGCTTGTTCTAAAAGATGTTGACAGAATATGCACGATAATGAAAAGATATCATCTGCATGCATGCAGAGATACGTTCTATCTTCATTAAATGCACAGCAGTCAGACAGATAAAAGAAGACTTTGACTATTCAACGCCTTAAGAGATAAGATAAACATCAAGTCGATATAAACTATAAAGTCGTTGTCTATATGACTTATGAAATCGTTATGAATACCAACATGTCATTAAAGAGAGCAAATCATTGTATTCAATGAAGAAATCGTTATGAATACTGAAGAAATCATTATAGAGAACAAATCATTGTATTCAATGAAGAAATCATTATAGACACTTAACAAATCGTTATGAAAAGCAAGTCGATGTGTTCAATGAAGAAATTGTTATGAATACTTAACAAATCGTTATGAACCTTAAAGAAATCGTTGCGCGAAGCAAATCGTTATGAGCTCTAAAGAAATCGTTGCGTGAAGCAAATCGTTATGAGCTCTAAAGAAATCGTTGCACGAAGCAAATCGTTATGAGCTCTAAAGAAATCGTTGCGTAAAGCAAATCGTTATGAGCTCTAAAGAAATCGTTGCGTGAAGCAAATCGTTATGAGCTCTAAAGAAATCATTGCGTGAAGCAAATCGTTATGAGCTCTAAAGAAATCGTTGCGCGAAGCAAATCGTTATGAGCTCTAAAGAAATCGTTGCGTGAAGCAAATCGTTATGAGCTCTAAAGAAATCGTTGCGTGAAGCCAATCGTTATGAGCTCTAAAGAAATCGTTGCACAAAGCAAATCGTTATGAGCGCTAAAGAAATCGTTGCGCAAAGCAAATCGTTATGATGAGCGAATCGTTATGATGACTTAACGAATCGTTGCGATGAGCAAATCGTTACCATGAGCGAATCGTTACGATAAGCGAATCGTTACGATAACTTAAGGAATCATTGCGGTGAGCAAATCGTTACGATGACTTAAGGAATCGTTGCGATGAGCAAATCGTTACGATGACTTAAGGAATCGTTGCGATGGGCAAATCGTTACGATGACTTAACGAATCGTTATGATGACTTAACGAATCGTTGCGATGAGCAAATCGTACGATGATCAAATCGTTACGATAACTTAAGGAATCGTTGCGGTGAGCAAATCATTATAGCTCTATTTAAAACGATATACATGAAGGAAATCATTGTGACTTTCAACCGAAATCGATGTGGACTTAGATAGATACAATCTTGAAATAATTAATGCTTCAGAAATATAATGCTTACCAATATTGGCTTGATTGACCTTGACCTTGGAGTATTTCTTGTACTTAAGACTTAGGGAACTTTGATAAGGTTTTGTTAATTACCAAAATACATGTATATTTAAAAATTACGTGGGGACAGACTAATCATCAATCTCCCCCTTTTTGGTGATGACAAAAATTTATCAATAAGCATGAATATTTTCGGAATGTATTTCAGACATGCTAAGTATTTTTCTCCACTTAACAATAAGCATGAATATATAAGAAAAATATGAAGATTTTCGGAATGTATTTTAGACATGCTAATTTTCTCCACTTAACAATAAGCATGAATATATAAGAAAAATCTGAAGATTTTCGGAATGTATTTCAAACATGCTAATTTTCTCACCCTTTTGTTAGTAAGCAAAAAGATACTCTGAGACAAAGAATGAAGAGAAAAGATGGAAGGGCAGACAACCAACATATATTGATCAGTTTTGAGGATTTACAGATAAGTAATGAGCAGAGGATAACAAGGAGCCAAAGCGCCTGATGACAGGGAGTGCCTGGCATTCTTGCTCTTCAAAAAAGGCTTGAAAGGTCCCAATTTCAATTTGATAGGAGGGTCCCATGGTGGGAGCCATCCTTTTGATATAAAGCTGCCTTTGATCTGAAATAAAGTCCCCATACTTAACACTGCAAAGGGCTAACTTGTAGGTTAAGAAGGACCCAAAACTGGCAAACCGAAGAAAGGCTTCAATCTTGAGGGGATAGTCAATCTTAACCGACCTAAGCTCTTTCTTTGAAGCAAATAAAACTTTGTATCTTTCGACCTAGGTCAGATAGGAATCCCGGATGAGGTGAAGAGAGTTGGCATCCAAAAATTCACTAGGAGACAAGGGAGGTTGATTGGAGCTGGCCTGAGAGGCATTTAGATCGCCTAGCTGCTGAGCAGACAAGGGATAAAGCTTCTTCCACTCTTCAAGAGACAACCGCTCGCATTCAGAGAGAATGGGGGCCAGAACATCTGCCTTGATATGCTCCTGAAGATATTGCCTGAAGACGAATCTTGGGAAAGATAAGTCACGGCCATCTTGCACAAATAATCTGGTCATTACCCTTGTAGCTCGCTCAAAGATAAGTGTTCCCACAGGAGAGTCCATAATCAAAGCATGGAGAGGGGGAAGGAACACTACATTAGGATAACCAAGGTGGCAAAATCGACCTGAAGGGACTCAGTATGAGCTGTGCTTGAATTGAGGGCCCTGATGGCTGCACGAAATTGACCAACTGAGATTCTGGGAGGCGATTTACATAGCAGTAGTTACTGTACATCTGATACTGCCAGATAAATTTGATCTCTTTCTGAATGAAAGGGCCAAACAGATTGTTTGTGATGGATTTGGAACCCTCAGAAAGGGAAGAGGAGCTTCCCTAGGCGGATATCGGGCAGCTTGAACTCGACAGAATTGACTGTACAGATCTTTGTTGCTCCGAGCCCACTGCTCTTCAGTTTGGCTTCAGTCATGGAGAAGATTTTTGACTATTGAGCCTTAGAGAGATGGGTATAAGGAAAGATGGTGGTAAGATGATCAGAAAGATTTTGGAAGGGAAGGCCAAAAATGTGGGCAAAAACTACCTTTTGAAGATATTCTTCATAGATAAGTTTCTGCTTATTGGAGATAGAGAGAGAAAACAAAGGGAGGATAGCAAGGTTCAGAAGAGATAGGAATGAGAGGATGTGAGTCTCCTCTTCTTAGAGACGGGACTAGAAGAGCATGTCCTGTGAGAGTGGGTCCCAACGGCCAGGACTGAATGAAGTATTGCTACTTCAAATTCATCCTTGATATCCTGGATTTCTATTTGTGTGAGTTGGGCACCCTCAGGATAATGGTAATGAAAGAGGGAGGTGTAGGTGGATTGAAGATAGAGTCAAGAGTTACTGTAGGAAGAACAAAATTTTCTGATGTAGAAGGACCAGAAGAAGAAGGCCCAGCAGAAGAGGATGATGGTGGAAGCTGAGGAGAAGAGGATGGTGGAGGAGGAACAATGGTGGAAGAAGCAGAGATGAGGCAAGTTGAGAGGAAAAGGTTGGGGAGAGGAAACAGATCTTGAACGGGCTTGTTTAAAGGTGGTTGGAGCTGGAGGTGCAGTGGAAGAAGATGGAGGAGAGAGAGCAGTTGGAGTGGTAAGTGAAGAAGAGGCAGGGGGCTCAGGAGCTACAGCCTTGTCTTCTTGTTCAGCTGCCGGTTCCACTGGATAAGTGACTCCTTCTCCGGTCCAGACCCCTGACACAAAATAGAATCTTCAGTAGGCAAAGTTTCAGAAGGCTGAACTTCAACACTTGGCCCTGATGGCCCTGCTGGAGCAACAACTGAAGGCCCTGATGGCCGCTTCACAAGATCAACACTGACTTGCCCTGATGGCCCTGCATTATCTTCACTTGGCCCAGAAGGCTCATTCTCGTGAGGAGTAGAATCTTTGGGCCCTACTGCCTTCCAACCCTCAGACAACATTATCTTCATAGAGCTCAGCTCCTTATTGAACCACTTCATGGCAACATTTGTTTGAAAAACGTCATTTGACAAAGATGCCTGGCGCTCAATGACAGTACTTACAGCTAAATTTATTGAGTCCAGGACTGCACCTTGATCATCCAATCGCTTCAAGATGGGCTTTAAGTGCATCTTCTTTAAAAATTTCTTCTGCCTTTTGTGAGCAGTTTTCTTGCTGGGGCTTCCCTTTTCCACTTGCTCCTCGACCTCTATTGGAACTTCAAAATGCTCTTCATTTACAGGAGCATCTTCAGAAAGTGCCTCTTGAGATGCTGCTTCCTTCTCAATATTTTGCTCCCCCTGAATAGGAGCATCCTCCACAAATCTTCCTTGCTCCCCCTGAATAGGAGCATCAATCAATACAGAATCTTCAATGTGGCTAGGTGCCACAGACTGATCAACCAAACTCCCAACGGTGTTTTGAACTGCTGGGGAGGAGTGAATGGAGTCTAATACTTGACGGAGTACAGACGCCACAGAGGAGGTGGGAAGAGGATCCTCTGAACTTCTGACGGAATCTGCTACTGCTACATTTTCTTCAGCTACCGGAGTCTCCATTGCAACTTCTGTGTTGGCAACAACTTCCAGTGAAGCACTAGGCGTTGTGGCCTCTCTTGCTGCTGGTTCTGCAACTGCTGATGGACCCTCTGATTCTGCTGCTACTGCTTTGAGTTGGACTTCTTGGGCTTCCCCTAGGATGGGTTCACCCTCAGCTACTTGTAGACGCGAGATTTGGCCCATCCCCGCGTGGTTCTTTGGCCCATTAAGCCTCGTTTGACCGTTTGTTGACCTGCCTCGGATGCCATGTAGACGGCAGCATCGATGGCCGTCGACTATTGGTTGGCGGCAATCCCGCTTGACATTGACCCATACAGACGTCCACATCCATGGACGTCTGCATGCGGTTGGCGGCAGGATCTCTGGACGTTAACATGCTTTACCTGGTCTGCACAACAACCCCGAGAATATAGCCCACTTGCGCCTTTCTCTCGCCCATGCACCGCATGGAGCCGTTCCCAATGGGCATATGGGCCACCTTGGCACCCCCTTGACTCAGTAAAAAGCCTACTTGGCCTTCCCCCATTGGTTGGAGCTTTATACATGGATTTCCATGTGTGCAAGTGTGTTTCTTCACACTTAGCATCCTAGGCAGTCTAACCCCGAGCTCCACTGTCTATATAACCTTCCCTTGAGCCCTCTGAGCCAAGGGGGAGAGGCTGGACGTCCACATGCTGATGCTTTGAGAGAGGAGGGAGAAATGGCACCCAACCTTCCACAACTCCAACTCTTCTTCCTCTCAACACTTGGGACGTTCAGGAGGCTTCTTTTAGAGCTGGAGGAGCCTTGCAAGGAAGCTACATCACCTGTAAACGAGGATTAACTCCCCCTCTTCCTCTCATTCACTTCTTCTTTTCTTAATAGTTGCATGTTGCGCACACCCTCCCACACACTCTAGCACGTAGGTCACTTCCCTAACACCTAGAAAGGGGTTTCCCAACCAAAACGGAGGAAGAAGGGTGGTCATAGCACTTGGCCACCCCTCTTCTCAAGTCCGCAACTGGTACGGGACTCACCTTTTGGGCTGTCTTTTTCTGTTTTGAGCATTCACTACTCTTCCTTTAGACTTATAGAGTGTCTCTTTGTGGCAGGAACAATTCACAGAAGACTGCGGAGCTCTTCTTCTTTGGCCGGCCGAAGGAGAAGAAGTTGAGGCCCCGTCTCCGTCCGTTGCGTGAGGCCGTTGCGTGAACGTGATCAACACCTTCCTTGGGCACAGGTAAGGCCCTGGCGATCACAAAACTCCCCCTCCTTCTTCTGGTTTTCCTTGTTTTCTCTTCAGTCAAACTAGTCAACCGAGGAGTGAACGGGGTCAACTAGAGACCCATTCATCGCCATCGAGGGACGCCAGCGACATTCGTCACTTCCAGAGGACTCCCCGACGCCCACGGTTGTCCGAGGAGCCACGGGAAACGGATCGTCCACAGCTCTCTTCTGGCGATCACGGTGGGACATCTTCTGCCACTGTGGTCTCACTGCGGCCAGGTAGACGGCAAGCGATCTTTCCGTTTACCCAGGTAAACGTCCATCTTTCCTGCCGTTTAGTTTCTGTTAGCGTCCAGTTTTGTTTTCGTCTACTGGTTGTTAGCGTCCATCTGCCGTTTATGTGTTTCTGATGAACTTGGCGTCTACCCCTGTGCCGTTTAATTTCACAGAAGCATGCTTTTTCATTGTTTTGCTTTGATTTTCTTTTCTGTTCGCTTACTGTTTGTCACTGACGGTCCTCAGTCACCAAGGGGGTCACTCTTCTCACCTTTTCTAGCCTCCCCTCACATTCTAGGATCACCATTCTTTGGTTTTCAACCTCTTACTTGGGGATTCCCTCTCGGGTAAATCGGGTTGGCTCCAAAGAAAACTCTGTAGGTCCCTAAATTCCGTGGATTCCCTCACGGTACGGGGTAGGAGGACCTTTACCCTCCCAGTCTAGTTCGCCTATTCACCCCGGGTTTGAGTCACATTTGAGAGGAATCGGCCTTTTGCGAGTCTAATTAACACACGACTTTAACATTTAAAATCTTGGGGACGTTGTTTGATAACATTGCTTGGAGAAACCCCAAATTTTGCTAAAAGACAGTGAAGTTAATCAACTCTAACCATTCTAAAATCAGTAGGTTGTGTGCTAATGGATGCTTGGTTAAATTCTCTAAATATGACTGACAATCCGGCTTTGAATATGAGGACGATGTCCATGAGTTTGTAGGGATGGTTGACACACATAACCAACCCGAAGAGTCAGTCCATTCTTCTTCCTCCTCTCAGGCTGATAATGAGGGGAGCGTGAGTTAAGGGTCATCCAGCTTATGCCCAAAATATCGAGAGACCCTGAATTCTCTAAACTCCTCTCCCTTACTCGCCCAAGGACATCATCACCATGTTGTCTAGACACACCGTCCGGGCTGCCCACCTCTCCCTCCACTCCATCCCCTTCTCCCTTCCATGCCTCCTCATCTAGGCCCATTAACTCTTCACGAATTCCTGTCTCTCCCACTCCACTCCGATTCCTCCAATCCTCTACCTACTCCAATTCCAACTCCTTCTTTCTCCTATCCACCCATTCAGCCCATACCCACTCAAATCCGAATCCGTCCCCGTTCGGAGGTGGAGGGACTTGTTAGAAAATTTTTGGCTGAATCCCTGTCCCTCTCAAAGCCTCATTCCTCCAGAACTACTACAAGCTTCCTAATGCCTATTTCCCTCTGGGTTTCAAGGCCCCAAAGTATCGCAAGTACGACGGGACCTCTGATCCCCAATTCCATCTTGCCAGTTTTACCATGGATTCCCACCAATGGCTGTACGATCGGGTTCTTTTAGTTCACCTCTTCCAACAATAGTTAGAAGGGGAAGCTTTGAGGTGGTTCACCTCCTTACCCGCATCGGACCTCATTAATTTCGACATTGTCTTCGAGCGATTCATCTCCCACTTCTCATATATGGCCACCCAAGTCCCTACACTTCCTGACTTGGTGGCAGAAAAGATGAAGTCGGACGAAGACTTTGTCACATTTGCCAATCGGTGGATATCCATGGCATCTAGGGCAGACATACCTATCCCGGAGTCCCAAGCCATAACCATGTTGGTCACCAACACCACCCCCGTGCTTCGCTCTATCCTGATGCTGAGTGAGTTCCCCTCATTCACACACCTCTACAACCAAGCCAGGGTGGTCCAGAACCAAATTAAGGACTCCTCTCTGCCACACTTCTTTGAAGGGAAGCCTAAGGGACGCAAGGGTCCCGCGGCACCTACCACCGAGGGGGTGACCGTCAATGAGTCTGTCAACGCTTGCAGTCAGCCATTGAGGCCTCCGAACAAGCCCTCTAATCCTCTGTCCACTCCTTCCAACCCCCATCAGTTCCCGTCACACCCTTCCAAAACCTACTCTGCAGTTCCCCTCCTGCTGGCTACACCCGGCCTGGTCCTAAGAGGTCTCATTACCCTCCCCTCCCTGAGACCCTTGAGGACATATTCTTCGCCTTCATGTCCTGTGATGCTATTCGGCTTCCCCACAAAGAGAAAACGCCAATCCAAAGCTCGATACTTCCAAATATTGTTCTTATCATCGAACCATGGTCACGACATCAACAATTGCGACCTTTCATGACTGGGTGTATGACTGAATGACCAAGGTAGGGTTAACTGGGATGATGTCAAAGTGGCCATAGCCAAGTCTAGGTACACCAAAGGGACCTTGGCATCTTCAATAAACCCTCTCCCCAACCACCAAAGCAACAATCCCTCCTCCTCCAAAACCCAAGAGAATGTGCATACTATGATACACTTAGGACCCCGGGTTGTGAGGAGAGAGCAACAATGGGGGGTAGAAGGCTTCGAGGAATGGTACCCATGCCCCGTTGCAGAGTCTCAAGAGCCCTCCACGTCAGTAGATGCCATCCTAGAGGAGAGACCTTTAGTGCTCATCCGACCTCCTCAGGATGCCTACCCCACTATCCTCACCTTCCCTACCTGTCAATCATCTGCCACACCTCTCCAGATCATCCTCCCTAAGTCTCAGGAGGCCGTTCATGTCACGCTCAGGAATCGAATGTACCTCCACCTCCGCGGCCATCCCAAGATGAGGAGGATGGTGGACCAGCACCCCCCGCCGCCAACCGAATATGATATTCTGCAAAATCTAGATAAGCACCGCGAGGGTGTCTATTTTAGAATTGATTCGGAGGTCGCCGTTCTCATCAATCCACTCTCCTCCAGTTTCTCTAAAAGATCATGGTCAATGATGACCTCCCTTCTAGTGGGGTCACTAATGCCATTCAAGGTCCCTCAATCTCTTTCTCGAACAAAGATCTTGCCCCCCCCCCTCGGTGTCGTTCGCTTCCTCTCTGTCTCACCATAAACCTCAACGGGTTTCGATAGACTCCACCCTCATCGACACCGGGGCATCTATTAATGTCTATCCGATGAAGACCCTTAAGCAATTGGGCTTAGGGGAGGACAATCTGGAGAAGACCTACTCCACCATTGCTGCCTATGACAACTCCAAGAGGGTTGCCAAAGGCAAGATTGCTCTTAAGCTGGAAATCGGACCTGTCACTATGTCTACCGAGTTTCTAGTTCTTGACGTCGATCCTGCCTACAAGGCCATCCTTGGTCATCCCTGGCTAGAGCAAACTCTAGGGGTCCCTTCCACCGCCCATCAATGCTTCAAATTTCCTTTTAATGGGTGAGTCATCAAAATCAAGAGCATTCTCATCTTGGAGACCCTTAATTCCATCACCTCGGAGCAGATGCCACATTTGTTTATTCCGGACAAGGGGAAGAAGCCGGTCATGTCAATCTTTGACTTCCCCTTGCCCTATGATCTCAACCAACCTCCCCAGTTAGTTGAAGAACCCCACGTCCCATGTCCCCCAGGAAAGGGTTGGGAAGTGATGGCTAGAATCGGCTATATACATGGCTGCAGGTTAGGCAAGAATCAGCAGGGTCTTGTCCACTACATCTCAACTAAGAGGCCATTAGATAGGCTGGTCTAGGTTTTCATCCAGACCCCGTCCATCCGGATCCATTCATTCCTATCAGCCTCTCACTTGGACCTTGTGTGAGCTTTCACTCAGGGACCCCTTCAACCGGGACCCCAGGGAGCCAGTGGTTAAAGAATTGTCGGCTCGGAGAGCGACCGAGAAGAGGATGCCCAAATAGAGAACATTTCTGACGATTTTTGGCCTTCTCGCGCTCTCGGTTTGACTTTCCATCTCCACCATCTCCACCTTCTTCATCACCTCTATCCGCCCTCACAATCTGCCTTGACCACCTCCTCTTCTCTTCTTTCTCCCCCTGTCCTTTATCCATCCCTCACCTGGCTAGTCGAGGCTACCTTGAGTCAGCACTCATGGTTCTTGGCCTTGATTCCAAAAAAAATGCCAATTTTGAAAATTGGAAATGTGAGGTCTCCATTGAGCACCCTTCCTCTATGGAACCTCTTCCGCTCGGCCAGGGGCCGACGCTTTCCGGCCTAAACTCCTTTTCTCGCCCTTCTAGGGGCACCTCTTCTGTACATAGTTTTGTACATAGCAATCTTGTAAATAGTGGTCTAGATTTTGGATTAGAGTCGGGTCTAGGGTCTAGGGTCTAGTCTAGAGTCAAGTTTAGGATTAGAGGAGCTCAGTCCCTTTAGCATGTGTGCATCAAGAGAAGGGTAGGCAAGTCCCTGCCCGTTATGTCATGGCCTTGGCTGAGAGGTGTGCCAAGTAAGTCAAGTCCCAGAGTTTCTTGAGGAGCCTGCCATCATTGAATCAGATTTGAAGAAGGCGACTCTCTTAGACGAGGGTTTAGGAGTTTATCTGTTAGATTTTGATGAGAAGGGTGAGCTGGGAGATCCTGGGTTGGAAGAAGAGGACCCAGTGAGCTCCTATGTGGATGGCACAAAGAGGTTCGACGAGCCAACCATGGCTGCCGACGAGCCCACTAGAGAGGTCAATCTTGGCACTGAAGACTCCCCGAGATAGTGTTAATTAGTGCCAACTTGAGTGTTGAAGAAGAAGAAGCTCTAGTGGCATTCTTAAAGAATTCTCTGACGGCTTTGCTTGGTCCTACGAAGAATGCGGGACTCGACACCTCTTGGTCGAGCACCGGTTAGTCTTAAAAGTCGCTGCGCAAGCCGTCAAACAAAAATTGAGAAGGCTACATCCTAAGCTTGCACTCAAGATCAAAGAGGAGATTGACAAGTTGCTTAAAGCCAAATTCATTAGGGTTGTGCTATATCCACAATGGGTAGCTAATCGTCCTTGTGATGAGAAGGAACGGTAAGGTTAGGATCTGTATAGACTTCCGCGACCTTAATCGTGCCTGCCCAAAGGACGATTTCCCTCTCTCACATAGATGTCATAGTGGACAACCACTGCCGGCTTTGAGGTTGGCTTTTATGGATGATTTCTAGGGTAAACTAGATCCGTCTGGCGGAGGAAGACCAGGAGAAAACTTCTTTCACAACGCCTTGGGGGACTTACTGTTATGTCGTCATGCCTTCGGTTTGAAGAATGCGGGAGCAACTTATCAAAGGGCTATGATGGCAATTTTCACGACATGATGCATGTGCACATGGAGGTCTATGGGACGATGTCTTGGTTAAATCAAAGACTCGGACATGGCCATGCCTGAGGTCCTCGGGCAGTTCTCCAACGGTCTAGAGAACATAAGCTCAAAATGAACCCAAGAAGTGTGTCTTTGGTGTTTCTCGGGGAAGTTATGGGGTTCATAGTAAGCAAGCGGGGAATTGAGATCGATCCTAACAAGGCCAAAGCAATAATCGACATGCCTCCTCTATAGGAATATCAGGAAGTCAAAGGGCTAATTGGTAGATATTCAGTTCATTAGGAGAGTATATCACAGCATCATCGTTGTAAGCCTTCTATGAGATGCTTAAAGATGAGGCCAAGTTTGATTGGAACAATAAATGTCAAAAGGCCTTTGATGAGTTGAAGATTTATCTGTTTAATCCCATGTTCTCGCTCTCGGTCCCGGGTCGGCCTTTATGGCTCTATATGTCAACCACAGAAGACTCAACTGGAGCAGTTTTGGCCCAATATGACGACGAGAAGAAGGAGAGA